>VTFQ01000015.1:14183824-14928824 GCA_036281575.1 Ancherythroculter nigrocauda | reverse complement strand
GATAGATAGATAGATAGATAGATAGATAGATAGATAGAAAGGCACTAAGCACAATAAAATAATTTTGTAAATATTAAATATATAAAATACATTTGGTTTGGTATTTTATATTTATTAATTTATACTTTTATAATATATATATATATTTTTTTAATTATTTAGTTAATTATTACTGTCTAACAGGTGTTTAATGGTCTCTGAACCCATTACTTTGGGGTTGTAATATATTCCTTACCACTAGATGGCGCTCACACAGCATTGTTTCTCACATATCTCACTTATTCTAACTAGACGGTGCTGGCATGAACTTGCACTTCCTCGTCTCTTTGTCTGGAAGATTTGCATAAAGACAAGTTTTAGGTCAACAGTGCTGGCTACTGACTATACTAATTCGCTTCCTGTTTGAACGTATCATCCTGTTTTCTGTGTTAAGCAACAGTTTGAAAATGACTCATATGTTTTCAGGCAATTATATCAGGTATCTTTTCTGAACCAGTTATCACAAGCACCTTGCCGGCGGTGCTCATGTCCACGAGCCAACATAACCTCTCCAATGACAAGGCCAACTGCAGAGGGTCACATACAAGGTCTGTATATGGACCCATCAGATTCACTCAAAAGCTCACATTCAGGTTCAACAACCTTTAAGAAATTCTGAATCACCACTTGATCCACATGGAAAAAAAATCCAACCAATCACCCGAACCATCAAGCCGACTAAACAAACGTGCAGACACAAAGTTCATTGTGGTTGTGTTGTAGATGGTCAACAGCTGTCATCAATGCATTGTTTTGTTTTCTACTTGTTAATTTCCAAATGTTTTTGCCCTGACATGTTTCCAAAAAGAAGGAAACATAGTAAACAGCTGGCAGGTTAAAACCACCCAAATTAGTTCCATATGTGGCTATCTATGGAAAACAACCTCCGTTAAGATAAAAACAAAGCAAAGTCACAGAATAAAAGAAGTGGGTTCAAAGTAAATGTGGAAAAGTACATTTACAAACAATATATTACCAGCGTAAAGAGATATTGTTCCCGTGTAGTCAGATTACAGGCAGCTACGCATTACAGAGATGAATAATGCAGCAGGTGTCTGTCCTACCTGGAAGCTGACAGCCCCACCTGGTTGCTATGGCGACAGACAACAGCCCAGCAGGCACAAAGCGTGCGTTTCCGCTCTTTACCCTCTGCACGTGTGTTTGGAAGAGGGTGTGGGTCAGGATGGTGGTAACTTGATGGACACGAATGGTGGATCACACACCACAGACTGTCATGTTTTGAGAGAATAATCTCAGAGAAGGTACAAAAGATGGAAGTTTGGGTCATTCAAAATTCATGTCATGCTGGAAAAAGGAAACACAGACTGGACAAGCATTGGAGAGAAAGGAAAACTGTACACAGAGCTGATATCAGGACATGCCACGGCATGTCAATTTCTCCCAGCAGAGCTTCCAGAGACAGGAGGATATGAACCTGTGGCTCTAGTTCTACTAGTCAATCTTGTATGAAGTACAGCAGAACATACTCAACAGACACTTGAGAGACTGTTATGGACTTTAGAATCATTGATCTTGTACATTTCTTTTCATTTCCTCATACTCAAAAAACTCTTTGTGTGAACTTAAGAACACAATTGATTTTTTACTGGCAGTCATAACAGTATCGCATGCAGTGAGGGACGCACCTGCTGATACTACATCACTGCATACTTTAAGTGTGAGACCATCACAGGCACGTGCCTCTTCTAATCACCCTAACCCTTATACATCACTCACATTTGTTGAAATCGAAGCCAGTGGCCTCTAGTTGGCTTTCCTGAGACCTGGAATTAAAAGGCTGGTTTTGTTTATAGGGGACCTATTATGCGAAATCCACTTTTACATGGCGTTTGAACATGTCTGATGTGTGTCCACAGTGCGTGTAAACAACCAGCCTATAATGGTAAAAATTCACCCACTCCTTTTTTTTTTAATAATCCCCATAAATAAGAAGCAGTGTCTAAAAATACGCTGTTCCAGATGTCCCCCTAATGTGACGTCAGATTAGGGACAAGTCCCGCCCATGACTGGTGACGATCTGCCCTATTAGCATAGATCCCGCCCTGAGTGAGTCGCACATTGTTCACCATGTTTATATCCTTGCTATAGCGTCTATTGATATAATGTCTGTGCCACATAAACATTATAAATACTCTGTTTTTTATGTACAAATGAACATAAGAGTCTCCATAGACTCCCAGGACCTGAGCCAGAGAACAGCATTATTTCAACTCAGTTAAAAAAAAAATAATCATGTTTAACACAGGGATTTGTGGTGATAAACTACATTACACATGATGCTGTACAGAAAATTTCAGAAATCAGAGTTGAAACAAGCAAAATGCGCCACCCACTACCATGAAGCACTGTGAATGACGTAATCGAGTTGGTCTCCCTACACTCTCAAAATATTGAAATATTTCAATATACAGTGGCATGAAAAAGTATGTGAACCCCTTGCAGAATCTGTGAAAATGAGAATTATTTTAATAAAATAAGAGGGATAATAAAAAATGCATGTTATTTTTTGTTTAGTACTGTCCTGAGTAAGATATTTTACATAAAAGATGTTTGCATTTAGTTCACAAGACAAAACAATAGCTGAATTTATTAAAATAACCCCATTCATAAGTATGTGAACCATTGGTTCTCAATACTGTGTGTGGTTACCTGATGATCCACGACTGTTTTTATGTTTTGTGATGGTTGTTCATGAGTCTCTTGTTTGTTCTGAGCAGTTAAACTGAGCTCTGTTCTTCAGAAAAATCCTCCAGGTCCTGCAGATTCATCAGTTTTCAAGCATTTTTGCATATTTGAACCCCTTCCAGCAGTAACTGTATGATTTTGAGATCCATCTTTTCACATGAGGACAATTGAGGGACTCAAACTCAACTATTAAAAAAGGTTCAAACATTCACTGATGCTCCAGAAGGAAACACGATGCAATAAGAGCCGAGGGGTGAATTCAAATATCAAGGTAAATTGTACTTAATTTTTCTGCCGGGAAACATGCAAGTATCTTCTGTTGGTTTCGAAGGGCAGTACTAAATGAAAAACAATGATATTTAAACAAAATAAGAAAAATTGTGACATCTTCATCCTGTTCAAAAGTTTTCACACCCGACTCTTAATGCATCGTGCTTCCTTCTGGAGCATCAGTGAATGTTTGAACCTTTTTTAATAGTTGTGTTTGAGTCCCTCAGTTGTCCTCAGTATGAAAACTAAGATCTCAAAATCCTACAGTCACTGCTGGAAAGGGTTCAAATATGCAAAAATGCTTGAAAACTGATGAATCTGTAGGATACAGAGGAATTTTCTGAAGAACAGAGCTCAGTTTAACTGCAGGACAAACAAGAGACTCATGAACAACCATCACAAAACAAAATTATCTGGATCATCAGGTAACCACACACAGTATTGAGAATCAATGGTTCACATACTTATGAATGGGGTTATTTGAATAAATTCAGCTATTGTTTTGTCTTGTGAACTAAATGCAAACATCTTTTATGTAAAATATCTTACTCAGGACAGTACTAAACAAAAAATAACATGCATTTTTTATTATCCCTCTTATTTTATTAAAATAATTCTCATTTTCACAGATTCTGCAAGGGGTTCACATACTTTTTCATGCCACTGTACATGCATATTTTGCAAAAAATGTAAAATATATTGTTTATATATATAATCCCTCAGGTCTTACTCACCCAGCTCTGTGTGGGCCTAGAACCCGGGTCGCCGGTGTGGGAAGCGGGTGTGCTAACAAAGACACTAAAGACCGCAGTCTGTAGCGTCAGTCGCTGACATGTCTCTTGAAATCAGGGAAGTGAGTTTTACCTGCACAGCTCTCACTAGCTGGCCTTCGTTAACTCATACCCTAAACCTCACTTCTATCTGGGTCACGGCACCAATGTAACGCCTCAGTTCCTACCCGCCCCGCTCTGTGCAGGTCTCAAACCCGGGTCGCCGGCATCGGAGGCAGGCATGCTAACAAGGATACTACAGACCGCAGTCTCTAGTGAGCATCTTGAGATCAGGGGAGTGAGGTTTACCTGCACAGCTCTCACTAGCTGGCCTTTGTTACACTCATCCCCCTAAACCTCACTCCTATCTGGGTCACGGCACCAATATAACACCTCAGGTCCTACTTGCCCCGCTCTGTGCAGGCCTCAAATCTGGGTTGCCGTCACGAGTCAACTAGATCATCCACTGTGAAGGCCTCATTAACACGACAACCAGTAGCACAGCTCCTCAACAACCATCCATACCGGCGTGATGAATACGATCCTCAACTGGATGGAACTGAAATAAATACTTTGAATGTTGCGATCCTATTGGACTTATGATAGCAACCTGAGTCGTAACAAAGCACTGTTCGCCAGAGGAGAACTGGCCCCCGACTAAGCCTGGTTTCTCCCAAGGTTTTTTCTCCATTTTAACACCTATTTGCCACTTGTTTGCCACCTGATGTCACCTGATAGAGTTTGGGTTCCTTGCCGCTGTCACCTTTGGCTTGCTTAGTTGGGGACACTTGACATTTGACTTGACATTTGATATTCAACAGTGCTTCTGATCTGCCTGTATTGACACTATTCTTTAAGAGCTGCTGTGCAGCCAAAATAATGTACCAGTTATCAATGTAAAGCTGCTTTGACACAATCTACATTGTAAAAAGCGCTATATAAATAAAGGTGACTTGACTTGGGCATGCTAACAAAGACACTAAAGACCACAGTCTCTAGCTTCAGTCGCTAGCAAGCCTCTTGAGATCAGGGGAGTGAGTTTTACCTGCACAGCTCTCACTAGCTGGCCTTCGTTACACTCACCCTCCTAAACCTCAATCCTATCTGGGTTACGGCACCAATGTAATGCCTCAGGTCCTACTTGCCCCGCTCTGTGCAGGCCTCAAACCTGGGTCGCTGGCATGGGAGGCAGTGGTGCTAACAAGGACCAAAGTCTCTAGTGTCAGTCGCTAGTGAGCATCTTGAGATCAGGGGAGTGAGGTTTACCTGCACAGCTCTCACTAGCTGGCCTCCGTTACATGTATAATCAACATTTTTAAATAGTTTTATATTTCTCCATCGTTTTTAATTTAGAATATGCTGTTCACAATGCTTCATGGGATTGTAGTTCTTTGCCACACTAAAGCCGTTAAGTACACAGTCTTATTGTACCTTTGTATTTTTATTTGATTTTCAAATACTTTTTTGCTTTAAATCAAAGTTTGTAATGTTATGATTCACCTCATAGCTGGTTGCCTTGGTTCATGGCTTATACCGCTTTAACAAAGACTTTTTTGAAATCCCTATGGGAGAAATTAATGGAAAAAAATACTTGCAGAACCAATGCTGCTGAAGAAGTGGTCGGGCACTGTTGCACTCTATACCCATGAATACTACTGAGACTCCTTTCTCCTATGGAACAGAAAAGATGAACAAGGAGCATGTTCATATTACATTTTCCCATACAACAAAAACACATAGCAAGTATTGTGAGAGCTGTCAAACACCAAAAAGAAAAGAAAAGAATACAAAAAGTTGTGCTATTTAACTAATAATTGGCTCAATTAATATTGCACCAATTAATACTCAACAGAGCATACAAAATCAAGAAGATTTATAATACCTGGAGAGAGCTACCTAGCATTTCCATTAATCTCTATGGAAAGTGTTTGACTAGTTCACAGCCCAAACCATTCACTAGTGACTATCCTGAGCTGTGAGGAAAGTTACAAATCTGTTTTAAGGCCGGAACACACCAAGCCGATGCAGATGAACTAGTGGCTACAAAAGCAGACTGTGGGGTTGGCTCAAATTGGCAGCGTCTGTGTCCAAAGTTGGCCTGACACACCGAACCAATGCTAGACAGCCGATGGCCAAGTAGCACGTCAGTTCTGCACCTGCGTGTGATGAAATGCCTTTCCGAATCAGCAGGTGGCAGTAGCTGAACAGCCAATCAGAATGATCAGATGGCCTGACGGACCGACGAGCTCCGACGCCAATTCAACATTTCGAATCGGCCGAAAAAAAGCTGACGAGGACCAACTTCAGCCGACGGTGTGGAACACACTGAGAAAACTTAGTCGGCCGACGAACAAAAACTGCCCGACGGCCTACCGTCGGCTTGGTGTGTTCTTGCCTTTATGCTTTTAAGAGACCTTTAACATGTATCAGGTAGGCCTACTGGTAAACCATCTACTATAATATAATGAAATACTTGATATGTTGTTAGCAAAGGAGTGATGGTAACGTTTTGTCAAGGGTTAGCGTTGAATGATACAAAACAATGTGTAGTAAATCACAGATGTGAAATACAAGCCTTTCTCCTAGAAAAAATGTGATGTATGACATGCCAAAGTGCTTTGAATGCACTGTGGGATTTAGAAGTGGGCCACAGCCATCAAGATGTCAGTTTTTTAAACTTTGCTTAGAAGATTTCTTAGATTTCTCTCTCTGTGTTAGCCTACATATACAACCTTTTCTATTGCTAGGAGTCATAATTACCCTTTTTACCTAAATTAAACCAGTCTTTCCACTTTGTCTTTGTTTGTCTGTACTATTAGGGTGAGGACTCCCATTTTTAAGTGTCAGATGTTCAAAAATGTTTGTCTTGACTGACTGCTACTCAGCAAGCCCTAACAAAGCAGTAAAAAACAACAACAGTAATGAGGTTTACAGCTTGTTTCCTGTGTGGAATTGTGGGGGTTGGGCCGGGTGGGAGGGAGGGAGGGAGGGAACGAACACGAGAGACAGACAGGGAGAGGTGTCATATCACTCTCATGAGAGACGTACTGTAATTACACAGGATGTTTTAGGTAAACATACGAGTGGTGCAGTTTCCATGCCGATCCTGATGTTTTCCTTATTTTTATTAGAAGACTTTCTTCTGACAGACTCTGTCAATGAATATTCAAAGCACCATATCCCTTCGAAAGAAACTGAAGATGTCCAATATGATTTATGTTGATGCCATTGCTTATCTACTCATGACAAAGACAGCACATTACTATTTGGCAATAAAGAGCTTTATAAAACCTGTGAAATCTTGCAATGATGTAGACAAGTAAATGATTTACTTCCAGTTCAACTTCTCAGATGCTAGATAATTACATTTTTGGAAGAAAACAACCACCCCCCAAGTCTCCATGATATTCTAGTCCTTAGATATGTCCTGGTCCCTCCTTCATTTGAAGCCTATTGAATTTTTTAGTCCGTTTTATTATTTAACAGGTAAAAAACAACAACAAGTTGCATGATTTAAAGTATAAATCTTGTACGTAGCACAAACGGTGCAGGAAAGGCTACATGCCAAAATTTGTTCAAATCCGCAACCTTAAGTATGAGCAATCGATACTTAGCAATCAGTGCCTAAGCAATGCCCACTAATGAGTTAGTCTTACTCATAAGTCATGAGAAGGAGGGAAAAAGAAATCATATTCCTTAGATGTTATGTAGGTATTTTAATGACAGTTCTCTATTCCCAGCCCTTGCCGAGGGGGCTGAACCATCCAAATTGAGCAGGTGTTCTGCATTGATGGGAAACATAAAAATAGGTGGTATCCGTTCTGTGCTTCTTCTAAGGTGTAGCCATCTACGCGTCATGCCCCAGATTGGATGGGGGTTGGTGTAGGAGGAGCGGTGCGCTGGGTCTTTGGGAAAATGAGAATTTGCCCCTGAAATCATGAGGCCTCATGGGTGGAACAACGTCAATATTTCTCTGCAGGACCAACCTACTTCCCTTTCTTTTGCTCTCTCTCTCCGTCTTCAACACGGGGCTCACGTTTAGGGTAAACACTTCTTAGAAACTCTCCCTGAGGGTTACCGCATTCCATAAATCCCCCTCTACAAGTACTAGAAAGGTTGAAGGGGAACAGTGAGCCGTGTAATTGTATGTTCCAATCCCTTTCTACTCGGAGAACAAAGTTGGACAAAAGGTCATGCCCCCAAACAGGACACTTGGGTGAGTGAGGGGAAATCCCTCTGAAGAGGCTTCCTCTTGCTCACTAGCTTGGAAATGATGAGCTGTGATGGATTTGATGGCCAGTGAGTTGTGGGTGCCCTAAAATTCGTAACTGGAAGCACCTTCTGCGACCCTATTAGTTATTTAAGTAAACAAAACTAATGTCAGATTAGTTTTTTTGGTGTAGGTGCCATTGGCTATTAAGTCACTTTGACCTGTCACCTGTCAGCACTGTGTTCGATTTAACTTAAAAATTTGTCTAGTGGAAAAAAAGAGTGGCTTCTCTCCTCAGATTGAAGGCTTGCGTTAAGCCCCTCTATTTTCTTTAAGCAGTGGCCTCTTATGATAACTAAGTCTACTCCCAAGGTTCAATTAGGGTTGACGTGCCTTTACAAAATGGAAGGAGAAAACATTTCAACATCTCTCAAATGTTCTGCTAAAGGGACATTTTATGCAAAAAAGGGGAAACTTCTGTGATCATTTACTCTTCCTCATGTTGTTCCAAATCTGTATGACTTTCTTTCTTCTGTCAACTGTTGTTTGAAAGGAGAAATTTTGAAGACTGCCCTGTTTGCTCTTTTCCAGCAAGTATAATGAATAGCCGCTGTGGCGACCAGGGCGGGCGAGAGCCGTGAGGGAACGGCGCGAGGCCGGTGACGCAAGTGATAACGAGCATCACCCGGGAGGCGCACCGGCCTTGAGTCTCTCACAGAGGAGCTCCGGGAGCATAAAAGGAGGAGCGACGACCGTGAAGGATGAGAGAGGACCAGGCCTGGATATTATTTTATGTTTTATTATGTTTGTGTGGCCGGCAGACGTCCTCGAGGGTCTGCCGGCATTACTTTCGTTTTGTTCTTTGTTTATTTTGAATTAAACTTTTGTTGAACATTCGCCGGTTCCCGCCTCCTTCTTCCCGTATATACGAACTGTGTTACAGCCGCTTTTCCACTGTCTGGCCAATCTGAGTCAGGGCTAACAACGTGCCGTGCTGGGCCAATAGCCTTGGACCTCGAGCACTGAGGCCAAAATTAAGCCCCGTTTCCACTGTCGGGCCAGTGTGAGTCGGGGCTAACAACATGCCGGGCGGGGCCAATAGCCTTAGACCTCAAGCACCAAGGCCAAAATTAAGCACCATTTCCACTGTCAGGCCAGTGCGAGTCAGGGCTAAAAACATGCTGGGCGGGGCCAATAGCCATGGACCTCAAGCACTGAGGCCAAAATTAAGCTGCGTTTCCACTGTCAGGCCAGTGCGAGTCAGGGCTAACAACATGCCAGGCAGGGCCAATAACCTTGGACCTTGAGCACCGAGGCCAAAATTAAGCTGCGTTTCCACTTTCGGGCCAGTAGTTCTGCAGCACTACCCTAAAACCCGCCCTTAACACACCTCCATAGAATGACGTCACACAACCCCACCATTTCACCAGCTAAAAACTAGCTAGTTCGCAAAATGAGAATGACAGAAGCGAACATTTGGTCTTCACTTAAAGACTTAAGGCACCAGCATCGATATTTCGATATATCAAAGCTCCAATAAGGCCCGATCAAGCCCCGGAAGTGACAGTGGAAATGTGACTGGCCCTGGCATGCACTAGCATGCTAGCATTTGGGCCGACAGTGGACATATGGTTAATGAGGACTGGAGCTTTAGCACTCAACAAGAACTGAAAAGTGGTGCAAAAGTAGTCTATACAACTTGTGCACTATATTCAAATTGATTTGTAGTAATATGCTATATTTGCATGATGAACAGACCAGATTTTACTAATAAACTTCCTTTTCAGTAAGCTGGTAACTGCAATTGAATCGAGTCAGTGAGTTGAACTCGAGAACCAGGTCCATCCAATTTGTGACTGAACCATTTAGACTGCTTGTTAAATAAATCAACTGATTTATTGAAAACTTCTGACTTAAAAGAACAGTTTGTTTATGAATCAGACATCGCTACTTCACTCACAGAGCTCATGAAATTCCAAACTGTTCCTCACACAACAATATTATATGACTAGAAAACTTGGAATAAGATCTATGGATTACATACTTTTAATATTATTTTTGTCATTCTAAAGCCTGAAAGCCCCAGTCATTCACTTCCATTATATAAAATGACTGACCACAACATTCTTCCAAAATCTACTCCTTGTGTTGAAGGGAAGAAAGAAAGTCATACAGATTTGGAAGCGAGTAAATGATGACATAGTTTCAATTTCTGGTTGAACTATACCTTGTTGCATTCGCACCAGAGCGAACTATAGTGTGATGTTTGTGTCACCAGTGGACTGTTGTGAGGAACAACAAATCTGCTGTATGGGTAATTTCCAAGACTGCAAGACAACAAGTGACGAAAATAGACATGTCTGCTGTCTGTTACTCACGAGACAGGCATATGGCATTACAACACATGTCTACATTGCACATGTTTGCACTAACCAACATATAGTATCCTATAACTAACCAAAATTACTGTGAAGCAAACCACGGCCCATCACACGTGTATTATACAGTAACAAACTCTCCATTATACTTCCATAATGTAAATGAATGTCAACAAGAGAATATAATCACCAAAGATCTGTATCAGTCTCTGTAATGCTTAACAGACTCACAAGACAAAGACTCTTAAAAATAAAGGTTTCAAAAAGGGGTTTCACAGTGAAGAACCTTTCAGTGAACAACTCTTAAATTGAACCTATTTTTTTAGTATTAAGAACATTGCATTAATCAAAAGCAACTTTTTCTACTAAAGAACGTTTTCACGCATTGGAAAGGTTCCATGGACATTAAAGGTTCTTCATACACCTTTATTTTTAGACTGGGATTATTGTGTATAACAAGCATGGACGGTCAATATTTGTTCCGCCTAAGCCAAAGGATGTTGTCAGCTACTCAGCACTAGCCAAATTAGGCTTTGTTGTTGGGTTACAGAAGCTTAATCATTCTCAACATACCATGTCAAAGTCCCATAAATATTACAGAACTGTAATCCAATTGAAGTACGATACCTTGAAACACTGTATATGCCATAAACAAATCATCAATTAAGATGTTTCTAGTTGTGCCAAGAATCCTATTTGCTAAATGGAGGGGATGAATGTGGGTCAGTGTGTTGAGTATGTAAACCACATAGCTCAGCTCGAATTCAGGGTGATTTGTGGCGAGCCTCAGCGCCACTCGGTGGATTACACTGCATGTTAACATAACAAATCAGAAATGCAGTCTTGTGCTTTATTTCACCCACACACTCTTGTTTACTCACCACTTTATATTTCGGCACTTGTTATGTCCCACAGTTTTCAACAAAGATGTGACCTGCAATTGAACTTTAAAGGTTGATGTGAACAGATTGTGACTGCATAAAAGCGCATGTAATTGTGGGTCCTCTGGAAAGCCAGAGACACAAAACAAATATGCCTGCTGTCAAGATGGATGCAGAAGGGTTATTATCTAGTTCTCAACAGAACATTTGGGTGGAGAAAACATTGAAGACAATTGTTGTTTATCGTTGGAGCACCAGCACCGTCTCATCAAGCAACAGTTGAGATGAACTGATAAGAAACAAGGGACATGCAAAAATCAAAAGAAAAAAAATCAAATGAACATGCATAGAAGATCTCTGGTCTGATGAGGACTGAACCTTCATCGCATTTCATTGTTGGCTCAATATTGTTCTTACTTTGGTTTGACATATTAGTATATTTTCAGATGATAGGGCTAGGTAAAAATTCAGATTTCATATTTATCTGACATTTTGAATGTTGTGCAATAAAAAGACAGTGTACTGCAAAATAATGACAAGAAACTTTCTAGTGGGTCGTCCTCACTGGCCTCTTTATAGTGAATCAAAACCATATGTGAGGTGTGGACTGTCCAATTCATGAACAAATGACTCTTATGAATCAGTTCTTTTAAGTGAATCAAACCCAAACAGCAGAATCAGTATGGTCAAATTCATGAAAAATGATTCTTATGAACTGGTTCTTATTTATTTATTTATTTATTTATTTAACAGGGACAACGCAGTATAACATTGCTACAATTTCAAGCATGGCAGCTGGTTTGAGCTGGTTATAAGCTGGTCCTGAGCTGGAGCTAGTTGCTTAGGATCAGCACTTGACCAACTAAGGACCAGCTTAAACCAGCTCATGACCAACTAAGGACCAGCCTAAACCAGCACATGACCAACTAAGGACCAGCTTAAACCAGCACATAACCTACTAAGGACCAGCCTAAACCAGCACATGACCAACTAAGGACCAGCTTAAACCAGCTCATGACCAACTAAGGACCAGCCTAAACCAGCTCATGACCAACTTAGGACCAGCTTAAACCAGCTCATGACCAACTAAGGACCAGCCTAAACCAGCTCATGACCAACTAAGTACCAGTCTAAACCAGCTCATGACCAACTAAGGACCAGCTTAAACCAGCTCATGACCAACTAAGGACCAGCTTAAACCAGCTCATGTCCAACTAAGGACCAGCTTAAACCAGCACATGACCAATTAAGGACCATCTTAAACCAGCTCATGACCAGTTAAGGACCAACTAAGGACCAGCTTAATCCCAGCTCATGACCAACTAAGGACCAGCTTAAACCAGCTCATGACCAACTAAGGACCAGCTTAAACCAGCTCATGACCAACTAAGGACCAGCCTATACCAGCAAATGACCAACTAAGGACCATCTTAAACCAGCTCATGACCAGTTAAGGACCAACCAAGGACCATCTTAAATCAGCTCATGACCAACTAAGGACCAGCTTAAACCAGCTCATGACCAACTAAAGACCAGCCTAAACCAGCATATGACCAACTATGGACCATCTTAAACCAGCTCATGACCAGTTAAGGACCAACTAAGGACCATCTTAAACCAGCTCATGACCAGTTAAGGACCAACCAAGGACCAGCTCATGACCAACTAAGGACCAGCTTAAACCAGCACATGACCAACTAAGGACCAGCTTAAACCAGCTCATGACCAACTAAGGACCAGCCGAAACCAGCTCATGACCAACTAAGGACCAGTCTAAACCAGCTCATGACCAACTAAGGACCAGCTTAAACCAGCTCATGACCAACTAAGGACCAGCTTAAACCAGCTCATGTCCAACTAAGGACCAGCTTAAACCAGCTCATGACCAGTTAAGGACCAACTAAGGACCAAATTAAACCAGCTCATGACCAACTAAGGACCAGCTTAAACCAGCTCATGACCAACTAAGGACCAGCCTATACCAGCATATGACCAACTAAGGACCATCTTAAACCAGCTCATGACCAGTTAAGGGACCAACCAAGGACCATCTTAAACCAGCTCATGACCAACTAAGGACCAGCCTAAACCAGCTCATGACCAACTAAGGACCAGTCTAAACCAGCTCATGACCAACTAAGGACCAGCCTAAACCAGCTCATGACCAACTAAGGACCAGTCTAAACCAGCTCATGACCAACTAAGGACCAGCTTAAACCAGCTCATGACCAACTAAGGACCAGCTTAAACCAGCACATGACCAACTAAGGACCATCTTAAACCAGCTCATGACCAGTTAAGGACCAACTAAGGACCAGCTTAAACCAGCTCATGACCAACTAAGGACCAGCTTAAACCAGCTCATGACCAACTAAGGACCAGCCTATACCAGCATATGACCAACTAAGGACCATCTTAAACCAGCTCATGACCAGTTAAGGGACCAACCAAGGACCATCTTAAACCAGCTCATGACCAACTAAGGACCATTTTAAACCAGCTCATGACCAACTAAGGACCATCTTCAACCAGCTCATGACCAACTAAGGACCAGCCTAAACCAGCATATGACCAACTATGGACCATCTTAAACCAGCTCATGACCAGTTAAGGACCAACTAAGGACCAGATTAAACCAGCTCATGACCAACTAAGGACCAGCTTAAACCAGCTCATGACCAACTAAGGACCAGCCTATACCAGCATATGACCAACTAAGGACCATCTTAAACCAGCTCATGACCAGTTAAGGGACCAACCAAGGACCATCTTAAACCAGCTCATGACCAACTAAGGACCAGCCTAAACCAGCTCATGACCAACTAAGGACCAGTCTAAACCAGCTCATGACCAACTAAGGACCAGCTTAAACCAGCTCATGACCAACTAAGGACCAGCTTAAACCAGCACATGACCAACTAAGGACCATCTTAAACCAGCTCATGACCAGTTAAGGACCAACTAAGGACCAGCTTAAACCAGCTCATGACCAACTAAGGACCAGCTTAAACCAGCTCATGACCAACTAAGGACCAGCCTATACCAGCATATGACCAACTAAGGACCAGTCTAAACCAGCTCATGACCAACTAAGGACCAGCTTAAACCAGCTCATGACCAACTAAGGACCAGCTTAAACCAGCACATGACCAACTAAGGACCATCTTAAACCAGCTCATGACCAACTAAGGACCAGCCTATACCAGCATATGACCAACTAAGGACCATCTTAAACCAGCTCATGACCAGTTAAGGGACAAACCAAGGACCATCTTAAACCAGCTCATGACCAACTAAGGACCATTTTAAACCAGCTCATGACCAACTAAGGACCATCTTAAACCAGCTCATGACCAGTTAAGGGACAAACCAAGGACCATCTTAAACCAGCTCATGACCAACTAAGGACCATCTTAAACCAGCTCATGACCAGTTAAGAACCAACTAAGGACCAGCTTAAACCAGCTCATGACCAACTAAGGACCAGCTTAAACCAGCTCATGACCAACTAAGGACCAGCCTATACCAGCATATGACCAACTAAGGACCATCTTAAACCAGCTCATGACCAGTTAAGGGACAAACCAAGGACCATCTTAAACCAACTCATGACCAACTAAGGACCATTTTAAAACAGCTCATGACCAACTAAGGACCATCTTAAACCAGCTCATGACCAACTAAGGACCAGCTTAAACCAGCATATGACCAACTAAGGACCATCTTAAACCAGCTCATGACCAACTAAGGACCAGCCTAAACCAGCATATGACCAACTATGGACCATCTTAAACCAGCTCATGACCAGTTAAGGACCAACCAAGGACCAGCTTAAACCAGCTCATGACCAACTAAGGACCAGCTTAAACCAGCTCATGACCAACTAAGGACTAGCCTAAACCAGCTCATGACCAACTAAGGACCAGCCTAAACCAGCACATGACCAACTAAGGACCATTCTAAACCAGCACATGACCAACTAAGGACCAGCTTAAACCAGCTCATGACCAACTAAGGACCAGCTTAAACCAGCTCATGACCAACTAAGGACCATCTTAAACCAGCTCATGTCCAACTAAGGACCAGCCTAAACCAGTACATGACCAACTAAGGACCAGCTTAAACCAGCTCATGACCAACTAAGGACCAGCTCATGACCAACTAAGGACCAGCTCATGACCAACTGAGGACCAGCCTAAACCAGCACATGACCAACTAAGGACCAGCATAAACCAGCTCAAACCAGCTGCCATGCTTCATAACATATCTAACCAGCAAATGCTGGTTTTGTCAATAGGGAACTTGACATTACAAATGAAATATACTCACATGAACTGGAATCAAATCAAAACATTAAAATCGAGAGCATGTGAATCAGAATATAACCGAAACAGGAAATTTGTATCGATATCCAGTCAGATAAAACACACTCATCAGATATAGAGGTGTATCAAAGGTGCATGCAACTGTACAATGAAAAACACTGTGCAGCAACTTGGGACATTTATAAAACATGTCCATCTTTAATGCTTAGACTTTGATTCTGCATTTCAAAAATAACAGCCAGCACAAACATGAGTTCAAAACCATTTCATCCAAGCCCTGGATTGGAGTCAGCCTATTAGCATCTGTTTAATCTTGCTGATGATAGCGGTCTTGCCTTGTATTTATGGGACCTTATCTGTGGATGTATTATCTGAAGCACAGATGGTGTGTATGGGGAGGGGGGTCACAACAAATGGGAAGGAAATGTTGTAATTGGCTATGCTCCAGCAGATTGGACAGAATATACCTGCTCAAGTTGACTGTGGGCAAAGGCTAAATGAGATTAGTGTGTGCCATGTGGTATATGTAGAAAGGAGACCCAATATACTTGAACGTTTTAGCCTTTAAATGAACCCTAAAGCTTGCATTTATATTATCTAAAATATATTGTATATTCACACAAAATAACACCTTGAGATTTTGTTGAGTCCATATAGACGACCAAAGGCTCTCCCTGTTCATAAATATTTGACCCATTTTCACAATGTCCTGAACATTGTGCTCTTTAGAAGAACATAGTAGAGAACTAGCAGCAGCAGATTTTGGAAAGAGGAATTTACCCAGTGTTTAGTTGCTATGCAGCATAAAAGGAACATGAATTTCCAAATAACTTTTTGTATTTTCTCATTACTCTGAAAAAGTTGTATGTATATGTACATGTATGTATGTATGTATATATATATAATTCCATATCCTATGAATAATATATATATATATATAATTATTCATCCCTTCTCCTAACCTTACAGATATGAATATTTCAAATCATGCAGCTTGTTAATGAGAAGTGTATTAGTACTTTTCAATCAGGCTTATGATTTTCACACGTAAGACGATTAAAAATTCCCATAAACTTGCATCGAAGGAAAGACCTGAGCCATATATAGAAACTCTGAGTGGGCTCTTTTAACTAAGGCCAGTACCAAACCACCCAGAACACCCTAGATACGCCCTAGCAACATGCAAGAAAACCCCCAAACAGAACACCATAGCAGCACCCTGGCAACCCCCCACAACTTCTTAGCTTCAGGGCTTCAAGTTCTGAATTAAGTATTCTATTTTCTTCAAAAAACGTACAAATTTCAACAGACTTCTTGTGCAGCACAATCTCCTAATACTCATGTTTAAGAACAGGAACTGAAAGTGTTCAGTTTCCATGTGAAAGCAAAAAGCCATCTAAGCAGTATTGAGTCTGAAACAAGTGACATAACTAGCACCGCACATCTATAAAAGATAGCAGAAGCAGTTTCAGAGATCAATAGTTTCAAACATCATTATAACCTTAGAACACATTCAGCCTGACTAGTTTTGATATGACAAAACATTGCTCAGCTACAATCCTGAGATAATGATAGTACAAAACACCCTCATGGGTAATAAAATGTGAGGCCCATAGGCAGGGCCTCTGCTTTTTATGACTCAAAATGGTTCATCATTGAGTTGTCAGTCCTGTTCTACTATCTGTCTGGGTCTGCTTCAGAGGGACGTGCTCCTTCCGTAGGGGCTGCTGTCTCACTGGTAATTGTAAGTGGGTGTGTTTGGGGTTGTGCTGTAATTTGCATGGTGCCTGCTGTCTGGGTGAGGCTCTGACTGAACTGACTGAACCGAGACCCAGTGATGTTGGTCTCATGCATGGGTCTTGTAATTGCTGGTTTGCTAGAAGAGGACCAAGATGGGATGTGTCTTTAGGTACACGTGGGGTTGTGATAAACTGGAGGGTCTCCTCCACTTATTTTCACTATCCAGCTTATCTTTACACATGCCACTAGCACAGATGAAACGGTAATACTAAAAGTATTTCGTGATTTGTAAATCTAAATAAAAGTAATACATAATGACAGCTGTCATGCTTTATTGATGTACTGACTGAAAACCTGACTGCAACCTATTATGCCCTTTTACAAAGTCTGGATTTTGTTTTTGCCATTGATTAAAATAGGTTTACATGCTTGAATGTTAAAAAAAAACATTATTTTTCATATAGTTTACATTGTTGCAGCATCTCTCTTCCCAATCTGTCAGTAACGCTCTGTTTAGTTCCTGTCTCTATGAAGCCCTACCTTCCGAAAAGTGCAATGTGCTCTGATTGGTCGACTGGAATAGTGTGTTCTGGTCGGTCAACTGCTTTCGGAAATGTCACGGCCCTTACCATAACTGCAAGTTTCAGCTTCTTGGACATGGACAAAACACATGCACTACAAATGCAACTCAACCAGGCCCCTTTTTTGCATATGCCTTGGGCAGGAATTATTTAAATGAGGGATATTGTGATGGGATTGTTCCTGGAAGAAAACTACAATCGAGCCGTTTCAAGGAGTTATGAAACAGTGCTTACTGATATAGAGAATAAATACAAAGTTCTGTCATGAAACTCTAAATGGCACAGGCTGATAGGTCCTTTAATTCAACCTGCTCTCAATCACATAATTATCTATAGGGCACAGCTGATTGGTTCTTACTGTATCAGTAGCCAATGAGCGTGCATGCTCAGCCTTCAAAATACTTGGTTAGCATTTGCCTTAGCAGTGCAGCGTGATTTTAGACAACCTTCACCTTCCCCAGCTCCACCTGTATAGATCTGCTACAGGTAATTCATGTATGCTATATTGTACAGCAGCAGCATGTCGTGTATGTATTGGCAGTAGCAAGTCCCGTACATAACCTGCAGCAGCAATAAAAGCTGCAGCAACATAGCAGATCTATTCTGCCGAGAACAAACATATCAACATTGTCATTTCTTTGCAGACATTACAACAGCATTACAACAGACAACAGCAACATTACACACTAAAGAAAGTTGAAAATTTTAAAAAGCATAATAGGTCCTCTTTATACAGAATTACACTGTAAAATAATATCCATTTAAATGTATGGTAAAAAGCTAGTGGCAGAAATTCACCGTTGCCAAATACCGAGTGTCTATTTATACTAAGTGCAAATAGCGTCCCTTGTTGGCAAAATTTACACTAGCTCCGCCCACCAATATCTGGTTGGGCCACTCAAGTTTTAAAACAAGACAAGTAAAATTCATTGTCTTCAGTGGCACAGCAGTAGCGAGAAAGGTTTATTAAAATAATTTTAATAAATATAATAATTTACACAATATCACATTATTGCATCCTGTTAATGTACAAAATACTGAGGTGCAAATAGTATCTACCAATATAAAGTACAGATGGCATCTTTTCTCTTATTGCAAAGAACTGATACTTTTACATGGTGTAAATAGAATCTAATGCTATTTTCACCTAGTGTAAATAGAATATATTGCTATTTGCACTTAGTGTAAATAGCATCTATCGCTAAGAAAATATGCTATTTTCACTTAGTGTAAATAGTATCTAATTGCTAATTACACTTAGTGCAAATAGCTGCTGCCTAAAAAAATATGGTGACAACAGCTAGATGGTGCACAGAATCACAAAGACAAAACACCATCGGATAACACAGATGAAACTAAAATTATGTGATAAACAATAACTGAATAACAGAAAATACAGCAAGAAAAACACCCTAATATACATTACTGATAACAAAAATGAGAAGAAACTAAATTATTTATATGAAATATAATCATGTATCATGCAGAGATTTCTGTGAATGTCCTCTTACTGTGTTTCAATGTAAATTATACAATAACTCAGTTTTTCAGCCAGGCCAGGCTGACATAGCAACAGCGACTCAACCAATAGTGTGAGTTTGGGGGTGTGGCTATTGTTTTTGATGACCAGTGGCCATCAGGAAACTTGTTTGAAAACAGTCTTTATTTTCCAATACCTTTGATGATGCTAGTGGCAAAGAAACACACACTTGCATACACAGAGCATTCACTCTGCTAACTTCCTTTTAAGGTCAAATAAAAAGATCTATGTGAGTTGTTTGTGACTGAATAGGTTTGTCTGCATGCATTACACACAGGGGAGCTCGGTCATGTTTGTCTCTATGCATCAACACCCCCATCTCCCCACAGACTACAACACTAAACCCAGCAATTGAAACATCCACCTCCCTCCTCTGTCTGTCTCTTTCTCCCTCCTCTTCTCTGTCTGCTATCGCCTTTCTCTGGGGCCGGGCCAAGATCCCACTGCACCTGAGCGTTAAACTCCAGCAGAAGCTGGTGAAAGGCGATCACGTCAGCTTTACTGTGCTTTTAAACACATTGGTATATTAAGCTAATGAATGATATCGATGTTTGCTCTAATAATGTAACCAGATACACAATATGCATCGCTGCAACTGCAGGGCATGTTACTATGCAATTGCAAACTGCGTGTGGTGTGATGGTTAAAGAGTTTCCTGAAAACAACAGGTGTGGATGTGAATCATGTATGTTTACAAAGATCAAGGGCAATGCCAAAATAGGCTTACAAAATCATATGTAATGACACGGGGATTTATAAGCATCAAGTGTGGATTTAACTTTTGGCTTTCACCTGAGGAGACGCATGAAGAAAAATGTAATATTTACTTGTGTGAATCTGGAAAGAAATGTGCTTAAACAGCTTGTCAAAAACTACCATATACCATAAAGATACCATAAACCAATAAATGGCCATACCACTCTTTTTTGTCTACATAAATTTAAACTAAAACACTATAAACTAAAATAATTTGACATGCTATAAGTGAATTTATGCAAAGCAACATTAATGTACAGTATGAAAAATGGATGAATGGGTATATTTGTAGCAATAGCCAATTATCGATTTTCCTTAATGCCAAAAATCATTAGGATATTAAGTAAAGATCATGTTCCATTAAGATATTTTGTAAATTTCTTACCGTATATATATCATATATATACATATATATATATACATATATATATATATATATATATATATATATATATATATATATATATATATATATTTGTAAGTAATATATGTTGCTAAGGACTTCATTTGGACAACTTTAAAGGTGCCCTAGAATTGAAAATTGAATTTACCTTGGCATAGTTAAATAATTAGAGTTCAGTATATGGAAATGACATACAGTGAGTCTCAAACACCATTGTTTCCTCCTTCTTATGTAAATTTGATTTGTGCAAAAGAACTCTGAAGAACAGGCGAATCTCAAAATAACACAGACTGTGATGCAACAGTCGGGATCATTAATATGTCGCCCCCAAATTTTGTACATGCCAGCCCATGTTTAAGGCATTAGACAAGCCAGTATTAACATCTGGAGCAGCACAGCCGAATCAACAGACTTTATGCAGGTAAGCAAGCAAGGACAATAGCGAAAAATGGCAGATGGAGTGAGAATAACTGACATGATTCATGATATCATGATATTTTTTGTGATATTTGTAAATTGTCTTTCTAAATGTTTCGTTAGCATGTTGCTAATGTACTGTTAAATGTGGTTAAAGTTACCATTGTTTCTTACTGTATTCACGGAGACCAGAGTCATGTCGTTATTTTCATATTTAATGCTTGCAGTCTGTATAATTCATAAACTCATATTCATTCTTTATAAATCTCTCCAACAGTGTAGCTTAGCTTTAGCCTCGTTAGCCGCAGCATACTATCAAACTCATTCAGATTCAAATGTAAACATCCGCAAAATAAATACTATACTTACGTGATCTGATATGCTGCATGACGAACACTTTGTAAAGATCCATTTTGAGGGTTATATTAGCTGTGTGAACTTTGTTTATGCAATGTATTATAGAGTTGCGAGCTTGGGGGCGGGGAGCGCGAGCATTTAAAGGGGACACACACAGAATCGGCGCATTTTTAATTATGCCCCAAAATAGGCAGTTAAAAAGTTTAATAATAAAAAATCTATGGGGTATTTTGAGCTGAAACTTCACAGACACATTCAGGGGACACCTTAGACTTATATTACATCTTGTGAAAAAGGGTTCTAGGGCACCGTTAAAGGTAATTTTCTCAATATTTTGATTTTTTTGCACCCTCAGATTCCAGATTGGCCAAATATTGTCCTATACAACAATGGAAAGCTTATTTATTCAGCTTTCAGATTATGTATAAGTCTCAATTTTTTAAAAATTGACCCTTATTATTGGTTTTGTGGTCCATGGTCAAATATATTCTTTCTAAAAGAAACCAATGCGAGATGTATGTTTCACATCACCTTTAGAGGTGCTGAATGAAAAATGTTACAGTACTGTAATGTCTACAGTTGTCATTAGAATGTACACTTATATTACATAACCAAATTGACACACAATCCATTATGCCTGTAACATGTATCCAGGGTTATGTATCAAAAAGTCAAAGATGTTCAATGAAGATATGTCACCACACTGCTATTAAATTTTGCGCCAATTCTAACATATTTAGTCAATACAATATGGGTACAGAAAAACTGTTTACTATTGTACTGCATATGGCCTGCAGTCATTCTGATTTCCTAAACTATTTCTTACATTATGACTAAAATGATAAGTACTATAGTTGACCTGAATGTGTGTATATGTGTGTGAGAGACAGTTTTCATGTCTAAACTAACTTAAGTTTAAGCAGCTTTCATGTAATATTGCATTTCCACACGAATATGATCTTGAGAGTTTTCTTGTAAGTAGGCTAATACTGTTGAAACTAGAAAATTCGGATAACCACTTCCTGTTAAACCCTCCGGTGTAATCAATGCATCACGAATGACGTTTGTGCACACGTTCCCACATCCGACCTAGACGGTCATCTGATGCACGACAGATATCTGTTTTATAACGATGTTTGTTTGGCGTGTGAATGCGTTGCTGCGCGTTTGGCTAGCATCGCGTGTCTAGCAGAGCAGTCTAGCACAATTTGGTGACGCAAGGGAGCTATTAATATCACAGGAACGGGATGTACTCACTTCTGCAGCGGTTCACTTGAGGACAAACAGTGAACAATATTTCTGGTGCGCTGCAGCTTTTGGTAAGGCTGCGACAAATGATATCTACGCTGGAATGACACATTTTGTCGTGTGAAAGAGCAACATACAGGGTTTGGGGAAAGAGAGTTGAACGCTACGCAGCCCCAGCCTCGCCCACTTTTGAACCCGTTGACTCGCTGCACTCTCATCAAAACAACCATACAAAGAATTTGCACTCAACGGGGGAGGGTTTTGTTTTCGCTCTGAGGGGTAGAATACATCCTTTTGTAGCTATTATGGCACTATTTGAACTTAAGTATTCATGGATGGTACAATTAAAATCTATAGATAAATCGTTTTAAAAATGCCACTGAAATTAAAGTGATAGTTCACAAAATTAAAATACTTTCCCACTTGTTCCAAACTTGACTTTTTTCTTACGGAATATCAAAAAACACCATAAAACTATCATAAAAGTTGTCTATAGGATTGGTGTTGTTTGTGAGAGAAGTAATGATGACTGATTTTCAATAGTTTCCACCCACTTATGCACATTTTGGGATATCACATAAAAAACGCTGGATGGAAACACCAATATAAATTCTAAAAATAAGCATAAAATAGTTATGCGCTCAATTACATTTACTGAATAAATTCCTTTATGTGCATCAAAAAAAGTCATGTGACATGGATCACTGGACTAACCAGCAGACTGATCTTGTTTCACAGAATCTGAAATGTTGTTTGATCATTCTGAAATGCCAAAGTGTGTTTTTAAAGGGTTAGTTCACCCAAAGATGAAAATAATGTCATTTATTACTCACCCTCATGCCGTTCCACACCCGTAAGACCTTCGCTCATCTTCGGAACACAAATTAAGATATTTTAGTTGAAATCTGATGGCTCAGTGAGGCCTGCATAGCCAACAATGACATTTCCTCTCTCAAGATCCATTAATGTACTAAAAACATATTTAAATCAGTTCATGTGAGTACAGTGGTTCAATATTAATATTATAAAGCGACAAGGATATTTTTGGTGACTTATATAGTGATGGCCGATTTCAAAACACTGCTTCATGAAGCTTCGGAGCGTTATGTATCTTTTGTGTCGAATCAGCGGTTTGGAGCGCCAAAGTCACGTGATTTCAGCAGTCAGTCACAAAAGATTCATAACGCTCCGAAGCTTCCTGAAGCAGTGTTTTGCATTCCATCGCTTAGTTATGTGCATTTTGTCAATTATCCTGTCAGTTAAAGGATTAGTTCACCCAAAAATGAAAATTCTGTCATCCTCATGTCGTTCCACACCCGTAAGACCTTCATTCATCTTCAGAACACAAATTGAGATATTTTTGATTAAATCCGATGGCTCAGCAAGTTAATTTACACTTTCAAACGCCCAGAAAGGTACTAAAACATATTTAAAACAGTTCATGTGAGTACAGTGGTTCTACCTTGATATTATAAAGTGACGAGAATACTTTTTGTGCACCAAAAAAACAAAATAACTTTTCAACAATATCTAGTGATGGCCAATTTCAAAACAATGCTTCGAATCTTTTGTTTCAAATCAGTGATAAGAATCGCGTG
Source organism: Ancherythroculter nigrocauda (assembly GCA_036281575.1). NCBI lineage: Eukaryota > Metazoa > Chordata > Actinopteri > Cypriniformes > Xenocyprididae > Ancherythroculter > Ancherythroculter nigrocauda. The sequence continues at coordinate 14,904,605 of VTFQ01000015.1, read as the reverse complement.
TCAAACTGCCAAACTGCTGAAATCATGTGACTTTGGCGCTCCAAACCACTAATTTGAAACAAAAGATTCATAAAGCCTCGAAGCTTCATGAAGCAGTGTTTTGAAATCACCTATCACTAGATATTGTTCAATAAAGTCGTTATTTTGTTATTTTTGGCGCACAAAAAGTATTCTTGTCGCTTCATAACATTAAGGTTGAACCACTGTAGTCACATGAACTGTTTTAAATATGTTTAGTAGCTTTCTGGTCATTTGAAAGTGTAAATTAACTTGCTGTCAATGGAGGCCTCACTGAGCCATCGGATTTATCAAAAATATCTTAATTTGTGTTCCGAAGATGAACGAAGGTCTTACGTGTGTGGAACGACATGAGGGTAATTAATGACAGAAATTTCATTTTTGGGTGAACTAACCCTTTAACATCCTCATATACACACTCTAGATTTTAAGTTTATTCTACTTAAACAATTCTTACTGTATTGGAGAGAAAACAAGTAGCATATTGATTTGCCAGTTGTCTCTCTTTCATGTGGAGAATTGCCATGAACGAATGCCATGAATCTGACTCAACTGATTTGTGAAGAAATCATTCAGCCCGAATTTATGAACTGGAACAACTGATTCACTGACAAGAACAAATATAATTAAAAAAAACAATTCATTAACAAACTGAAATTATTCTCTCAAGGACTCATGAACACAACAATGTAGTCAACCACTTTCATGTGTTTTTGTAGCTTGCACACTTATAGTCTGCATGAAAACCCTGTCTGTTTACTTAATACAAAGTTCTGTCATGAAACTCTAGATGGCACAGGCTGATAGGTCCTTGCAAATCTGCTTGCAATCATGTCATTCTCTATGGGGCACAGCTGATGGGTTCCTCGATTCTTAGCTCGCTGCTCAACCTTCAAAATACATGGTCAGCATTTGCTGTCACAGTTTGCAGCGTGCTTTCAGAAACCCTCCACCTTCCCCAGCTCCACCTGTATAGATCTGCTATTCATGTATGATATATTGTACAGCAGCAGCATGTCTTACTTGCTCACAGCAGCGTGTTGTGTATGTATCAGCAGTAGCAAGTCCCGTACTAGCTCTGGATCAGCGTAGCAGATCTATTCTGTCAAGACCAAACATATCAATATTGTCATATCCATTACCATGCCAAACACTCTGAGAGTTGTCATGACAGAAATTAATTTAATTGAGCTTAATTGTGAATGATTCATCCATGTTTTATTTTTACATTGTAATTTTCAAAATAATCAAAATGTCATAACTCGATGGCATATGCTGAACCCAATCATTCCATTCACATTAATCCCCGCCCCTTTTGATACAATTTTTGTTTCTTTTATTACAATTGACCCTTTGCCGGGAGTTTGATTGACAAGCGACCTAAGCAATCATAACGCCGAATCCGCCATTTTTTCTGACAAAGCAGTCAGGAGTTAGAAGATTACCTCAGTGGACTTGAACTTGAAAAATGGTGTGTACTGACGTCTTTAAGCGTTTGAAACAACATTCCTTCTGATGTTCATTCATGTTTATTTGATGCTATAAATTAACTAGTAGGAAGAGATGATCGGTTCACGAGCCACTTGAGCGGAGGCGCTACAGCGATCTGTCACGACACATTAAAGAGCCACAAAATGTTTATTATTGTTTGAATTTCTTAACAAATTACACAGTTTGAAAGCTGGGACTTTGTTTAATATCATAAGTAACCTGCTCTGTCTTGTCTGTCAACATATTGTCAGTGTCCTCTTTGCTTCGCAATGTATTTTTCACTCTGTGTGGCGTGACAGCGCCATGGCTTGTCAGACAAAGCAACAGTAACTAAGGGGGGCGGGTCTTTGCGAAGGGTCAATTAACTACAAGCTTGCATTCAGATCTGACTCCATCCAATCAACAACCAGTGAATTGAACAAAGTCCCCTCCCTACATTTTTTCTTTACAATAATCAGTTTCAAATATAATCTCTACTTCCATTACATTGTCTTATTGTATCTAACTCATTTTAGTTAGAATTTTAATCACCACTATATTTAAGGCTTTGTATAGTATAGCTTTAGGCTATACATTTTCTGAACAAAAACAAACCAAACAAGTGTTACAATCATCTTTTCTTCTTCCCTAACTCTCAGAGCTCTTGTTTAAAATCATTCACATTATTGTCTGCGATTTTACCTCACTATGTTGTGCAACTCGATAACAGTGGTTTTGTGTACAGTGCTTAATTGTTTATGTTTCCAAAGTTCAATTTTGAATGCAAAGATCATGTGTCAGATGTGACTAATGAATTCCATTCAAGGCCATAATAACAAATACATTACAACCTCAGCATGTGAGAACATGCAATAATACCTCCTGCTCTCAATAAAATATGCCATAAAATCCATGCATTACTCAACAAGGGTGAGGTCAGCTAAATAATGGTGTAATTATTTTATGCTTATTTATTGGAAAATGCGTTCTTGTATGTGGATATATGTCATGTTAGCTACAATTACATCCCCATTTCACACTGACTGTACATCAGAGTCTTTTGGAGTCATTGTTGAGAACCAAAAGAGCAAGCTACAAAATCACAAGCACTGAAAGATGGCATTTATGCACTGCCAGCTGCAATTCTCATTTTGGTTTCATAAGATTTCCTGACAAACAACAAGTTTGAAAGCAGAAATGCACGCCCATAACACTGGCTTCAAATAATATAATTCAAAATATAGATGTTTACTATGCAGACATATGGAGTTAAAGTTTCCAAAGAGTCAGTGGTCATTTTATGTTTGTGTTTAGCCTTTTTTTTTTAAATTGTGGTCAGTTTGACTGCCCTGAGAACATTTCCTTCGAGCTGAAAATCCCTTGAGAATAAATCAATAAGAACAATCCACTTTGTTGTTTTGTTTTTGAAACGATATTGAATAAAGACAATATTGAGTGATTTAAATCAAATGGTATTCAAAATATCATTTAATGTTTTTAACAATGATTTTGGTGTTTCAGTTTGGCAGTTGACTTCAAATCCAGCCTGTGACCTCTCTGTGTTTCATAAGGATTTGTTCTCATTTAATGAGAGCTTTGTTAATCTTTCCTCTTATTAGCTGCTAGAGGGCATGGCCTGTTTGGCTCTTCATATGTGCACCCTATTGACATCTGCTGTGAGGTGTGGATGTTGGAATATTGATGTTCTGTCAATTTCCATAGTTTATCACGCATGACAAAGTTGGCTGGAATGGATGTTATAATGTGATTATGCATTGTGTCCTAATAGAATGCAACAGTAGGATACCAGAAGTAAAAAAATCCCATCCATTCAATAGATTGTAACCATAACAAATAAACCTTTGAAGATCTACTGTACTTCAAAGTGTCAATTTGGTTAAGCGGAAAACCACAAGCCACAAATCAATGCCATTTTTGAAAAATAAAAAATAAAGAAATTGTGGTTAGTAGCCAAATTCTGTGCAAAAAAAACTACATTACTCATAATCCTGAAGAAACAACCACAAATCACTGTTGAGATCCATTATGGAAAAAGTCTTTTGCTAAAGAAACTGTACTCAAAGGTCTACCTTGAGTACATTACATACATGTGCCCTAAGGCCATGCCATTGTGTTATATAGGTTACATGAGCGTATTGTACATAGTGCGCGTACGTATTGCTGCTGAGTTTGAATAGGGGTAGGCAAGAGGCCCCTACATAAGCCGTCATTAAGGCATGCTAATGCAGAGCCCTGTGGGTCAAACTGTGCGGTTGAATGGAGATAGGGCAAAGGAGACACGGAGATGAGAGTTTCCTCCTCTTCCTCCATCAGACATGTCCCACCAGCCTACTGATTGATGCCTCATGAATAGAGCTGCTCCTCATTGGCAGTTAGCAGACATAGTTTAAATGTGTTTGTTCCAATGTGTTCTTTTCTGCTGTATTGTGTGAAGACGACAAAGCCTTTCCCGCAGCATTGTTTCAGAGTGGATTACTTCTAGCCTCAGCAAGCATCTGACACATAAAATCAATCTATGCTTTGCCATTCACAGATTTTTGCTAATTAACCTAATTAATATGACCTCCTTGTGGTCTGTTTTGATGAACGGGGGTTGATACATTCATGGTTATTGAACAATCAAAATTTTAGCTTTATTGAACTCACTTGGCGATTGCAGATTTCATTCCTATGCCAATGTATTTCCTGTTGAAACAGGAAGTTGTGGCCGTATGAATTACTTTTTTTTTTTTAAATAGCTGATATGTTTTACTTAGGGTATGTTTACATAACAATGATGTACTAAAAATGAAAAAAGTTTTTCCTTTGCATTTTTTGCATACAGATGACACCACTGTCAAAACTATCCTTGTTCACACCAGTCCGTGAAAATGATTGGCCTGTATTATTCATGTCAGGCCAGTAGATAGCGATGTCACTTTGTAAAGAAACACTGCGCACCTATAGACTGGATACATAATATGCATGCACATGACGTCACAGTTTTCATAAATTTGCATTTTTGTAGTTTACACAGAGACGACAGCGGTATTGTTTTCAAAAACCTGTTTTCAAAAGTTGCCGTTTTCAGGCCCCCAAAACAGCATTGTTGTGTAAATGAACGGCCAAAATGCATACGTGGCAGGCAGGCGGGGCCGAGAGCCGTGGGAACGGAGTGAGGCCGGTGACGCGACTGCTAATGGGCCTCACCCGCTTCGAGTCTCACAGAGGAGCTCCCGAAAGATAAAAGGACGAGTGATGACAGTGAAGGACGAGAGAGGACCAGGCCTGAACTTTATGTTGTTGTTTTGTTTTCAGTCATCCGTGAGGGGCTTTCGTTTTGTTGCTTGTCTATTTTATTATTAAAATTATGTTGAGCGTTTGCCAGTTCCAGCCTCCTTCTTCCCTGAACTTTAAACATTGCTACATTGGTGCCGAAACCCGGGAGGAAGGCAGGACATGCTGTCAGAGAGCTCTCGCTGCTGAGGGGGATTGCGGTGCTGAGGAGGTTGGGCAGCACAAAGGAGCCAGTGGTGACCATGAGGCGGTGGTGCTAGAGCAATTGAGCAACAGTTGGGATGGAGAGCTTGCAAATGTGCTGCCATTCGCCGGAGGCCAGACCAGATTGATGGGGAGGAGGAGGCAGACCAAGGTAACGGGGAGCTTGCTGTCAGGCGCCCGTAATTGGAGGAGCCATCGCGGTCTGCCAAGGGGCAGAGGAGTATCGAGCCGTTCACCGAGGAGGGTCCAGTACCATCGCATGCATGGCACCATGAGTGAGGGCCTCTTGGCTGGTTGAGGACTGAGCAGCAGTGTGTCCGTGAACTAGACCAAGATTTTTTTTTCTTTTCCTCTCTCCCTTCTCTCGTCTCTGTCTCTCCTCATCCTTCTGTCTCCTTTTCTTGCCTTGTCTGTCCTTACCCCCAGGTGCTGCAACCTCCTTGACTGGCCCCCCCAGAAGGTGGGGAGGGGAGTAGAGCGCATTCTCGAGGGTATCCCCGGCCTGTAAGGGGTGATGTGGGTATGTGGCAAGCAGGGCGGGGCCGAGAGTCATGGGAACGGAGCGAGTCTCACGGAGGAGCCCCAGAAGAGGAGTGACAACAGTGAAGGATTAGAGAGGACCAGGCCTGGACTTTATGTTGTTGTTTTGTTTTAGTTTATGTGGCAGCCGTCCTTAAGGGGCTGCCACTATACTTTCATTTTGTTGTTTGTTTATTTTATTATTAAAATTATGTTAAACGTTTGCTGATTCCTGCCTTGTTCTTCCCTGAACTTTAAACTTTGCTACAGCATAAAAAGTTTTAAGTTTTTATTGAAAACGGTGTTGTGTAAACGGCCCCTTGGTTATTAACTCTTTCCTCGCCATTGAGATTTTCTGCCATTTATGACACAACGTTTCCCCACCGTAGGCTTTATGCCGAATGTCACATGAACAACTAAAAAAGAAACAGGTCTCATTGAATCCGCTTGTCAGAGAAAGTGTTAATGGCAGCACGAACTAACGGCGATATCTATGGACTTTTAAGGTAATCAGCTGACCAAGCTAGTTCTGAAATAGTGGATCTCAATTTTTTTTATGAAACTTACCCACATTCAAATGTTTATTTAAAAAAAAGAATAAATGAAGTTAGAATAAAATGTTTTGTTGTTGTTGTTGTTTAAAAGCAGAGGCTGTTCTTTCCTTTGATATATTGACATTTTACATATTCATAAAACAAAATTTTCAGAGTGAATTTTGTGAATATGAACAAAAATGATGGCGCTAGATTACAACCTAAAAATACAATGCTAGTGGGGAAAGAGTTAATGATAATTTGCTACTTGCTAGTCATTTGGGGGGCAGGACTTTCTCATCCTAGAGAGCATTTGATTGGACAGAAATCTGTGTGGTGCAGGATAAGTCATTAACATTTTTGCTCTGTTTTCCCAGAAGACACCGACTATATATTTTAAATACACATCTATGTGACATTTAGGAGTACACTAGCACAAGGACTAAGGCATAAACTAAAAGCAACTAAACTAAAATTTTGATTTCATGGGGTCATTAAAGTGACTTAATAGTTTCAACTTGAACTGTAAATGACAATTCACTGCTTTATTGCTGAGATAGACAAGTATATAGATAACTTTGTAGCACATGTAACCTAAATATCCAGCTGGACTAAAGCCAAGCTCTGGACACTGATTGAATAAACTGCAGTTTGGACTTGTGTCTCTCAGAAGCATGAAATCCTTAACTTGTCTTCACATGAATCAGAGCCACTTGTGATTTTTTATTTTTTATTTTTAGATGAAATATCCTTTTAACATTTATCTCATTATCCTCAGTTTATCCAAAACTGCTTAATATTATGGACAAGCTGTCCATTTTTACAGCTTAAAAACATTATACATTGGGCTCTAGTCTCCTTGAATAGACAAAACAAAAGCACAGCATCTGGTTGAAGCTCAGCTCATGTACCTTTAAGTGAGATGTTTGTTCTGTGATGTTTGGAACAGTGCAGAACAGCGTGATCCACAGTAGTCATTGAGGTCAGAAATCTTGCCAAGGACAAGGGAGGAAATTTCAACATGTGAAATGATTGACCAGTCAGTATATTATGCAAGGGCACTGTTGATGTTATTCGGGAAGTTCATGCAGGTTGTTATTCTCACGATCAGGTTTGTTTTGTAGGTATAAGCGCATTTGTTATATGTCGTGTGCTGCTGAAGTCTGCAGAAGTGAGCTGTTGAAGTTGTCTTTGGGTGCTGATCTGAGATCAGATCTGTGGTTTCTCTTTTGATGGTTGAAATCAGAATTAGGCTGGCACAAAGCTGGTCCAAGATCAACATAAAGACACTGTCTAAAGATGAACAGGAAGAGTTGTTACATGCATGATGGGAAATGATTTGTTTCCCAACTGTAGATCAAAAGTACAAAGCTTAACCACAAGTAGTAAACAGCCTCTGAGTTTCACATGTGCCAGAGCTGCTGAATTGACATTTAAATGCTACGTAAGTTCAATATAAAAACAAGAGAAAGAGAGAAAAGAAAAACAAAATACAGCAATCAAGCCCTAGTTATCAGAGTCTGGCCATGATGAGAGTGCAGATCATTTCTAATTCATGGCTTCCACAGAAAGGAGACAAACTGAACTGTATTATGTGACCTTCAGTCCTTTGAGGTGTGTTTGCCAATCAGACTTTTAGATCACGATGACACGTTGTTGGGAAGCGTGCAGTCGAGTAGTGATTATGATAGACACTGTAGGAGCTGCCACATTATTCTTTGCTTGTCTAGTGAGGTAAAGGAATCACATGCACAACCCACATGAGTCATGACTGGAAAAGTATCAGTTTCCACCTATAATGACCGCGCAAAACGTATCAACTTGCTTAGGTAAAGCTGACAGGGCTTTGAGGGGAGTTTCTTTCTTTCTTTCTGTCTATCTATCTATCTATCTATCTATCTATCTATCTATCTATCTATCTATCTGTCTGTCTGTCTGTATCTATCTATCTCTCTGTCTATCTGTCTGTCATCTATCTATCTATCTCTCTGTCTGTCTGTCATCTATCTATCTATCTGTCTCTCTCTCTCTATCTATCTATCTATCTATCTATCTATCTGTCTGTCTGTCTGTATCTATCTATCTATCTATCTATCTATCTGTCTGTCTGTCTGTATCTATCTATCTATCTATCTATCTATCTATCTATCTATCTATCTTTCTGTCATCTATCTATCTATCTATCTATATATCTATATGTCTGTCTGTCTATCTATCTATCTATCTATCTATCTCTCTGTCTGTCTGTCTGTCTATCTATCTATCTATATACACTACCGCTCAAAAGTTTGGAACCACTAAGATTTTTAATGTTTTTAAAAGAAGTTTCGTCTGCTCACCAAGGCTACATTTATTTAATTAAAAATACAGTAAAAACAGTAATATTGTGAAATATTATTACAATTTAAAATAACTGTTTTCTATTTGAATATATTTCACAAAGTAATTTATTCCTGTGATGGCAAAGCTGAATTTTCAGCATCATTACTCCAGTCTTCAGTGTCACATGATCCTTCAGAAATTATTCTAATATGCTGATCTGCTGCTCAAGAAACATTTAATGTGTACAATTGTACAAAATATTTGTGTACAATATTTTTTTTTTCAGGATTCTTTGATAAATAGAAAGTTCAAAAGAACAGTGTTTATTTAAAATCTAATCTTTTGTAACATTATAAATGTATTTACTGTCACTTTTGATTGATTTAATGCATCCTTGCTGAATAAAAGTATTCATTTCTTTAATTTCTTTTAAAAAAAAAATAAAAATAAAAATTCTTACTGACCCCAAACTTTTGAACGGTAGTGTAAAATGCTACAGAAGCTTTGTATTTCAGATAAATGCTGTTCTTTTGAACTTTCTATTCATCAAGGAATCCTGAAAAAAAAGTACACAACTGTTTTCAACATTGATAATAATAACAAATATTTCTTGAGGAACTAATCATCATATTAAAATGATTTCTGAAGACTGGAGTAATGATGCTGCCAACACTAGAATAAATTACTTTGTAAAATATATTCAAATAGAAAACAGTTATTTTAAATTGTAATATTTTTTTCACAATATTACTGTTTTTACTGTATTTTTAATTAAATAAATTAAGCCTTGGTGAGCAGACGAGACTTCTTTTAAAAACATTAAAAATTTTACAGATCCCAAACTTTTGAGCGGTAGTGTATCTATCTAACTCTGTCTGTCTGTCTCTTTCCTAACCTAATATTTAACCTATTGACAAAGGCAGATTGAGCCTCATTAAGTCAACTTCTATATAAACAACAAAAATGAACTATAAATAAGTAAATTTGCCATGTGCCATACAAGGAAACAGTCTAATCAGCCCACAGGGCTATATGGGCCTTGTGTTCTAGGACAGCATGGCCTTGATTTTGGTCTGTTCCACCTGGTGCGGTCAGGCTGTCCTCACAAACTGTTCGTAAGTCCACTGGGATTACATCTGAAATGCCCAAGAGGATATGTGTAACAATCATCAGTAATGATGCAGAACCCTAGGGGAATGCAATATTTCTTGATAGTATAGAAGAATGGCTGAGTCATCTCACTTGCGTGGTAATCGAGAATGTGATTCAACCCACTCCTGAAACGTTTTGGTGATTGTTGAAAGAAGAACGCAAATTATAAAAGGAGAACAATAGAGTGGGTTTTTCAATGTGTGGGACACTGAGTTTCATTTAAATTTTCTCACTGGCATCAAAAATGCTGAAGTGGTAAAAGTAAAATTGTATGGTGAGGTACTTGGAGAATGCTTAAGAATATTATGTATATCTTATTGAATCACAGACCATGCTGTTAATATGCATTCTAACTACAATGCTCATTTAGGTGCAGAATTTGATTTACAGGATCGAGTAAAAATAATTGTATAAAATATATTAAAATGAATATAAAAATAATAATACAGATTAATTACAATCATAAATAAATAATGGTATATAATTATCTTTTTGGGGGGCATTTTCTTCCATTTAAGATCTAAGGCAGCCATCTTGTGAAATTTGAACTCCTGTCTTGTCGTTATGCTGTGATTTGCTTCAGAAACACTGCATGAAATGCAAGAACATCCAGTTCTTGTGGTGGTGAAAGAATATGTAAAGTAATACAACCAGATGGCTCTCTCAATGCCATGTAGCCTTGTTCTCAATGAACACTTGGAACTTTCCAGAGAAGTCTACTGTGAATAGGACTGAAAGAGAGTACTTTCCCACAGGAGAACAGTGCATCATTAGAGCTGAAGTGGTGGGCTTCAGCCCTTTATTTTCTCCTCTCCTGCTCTCATATAAAAAAGATTAAGTAACTTTTGAAACACTGATCTCCATTTTCACCCCCACAGTTTTCTTGCGAAATGCAGGAATATGAATATATTTTCCAGTCTGGGATTTTGTGCGCTATTTATTTTGAAAGTTTTGTCACTTCCAGGCCCTTGGAGTGTCTGACTGAACGGAGCCAACTGTATACATATTTTACAGTATTTCATATTATTTCCATTATAGCGGGCTACTGCAGGAGCTTAAAGGGTAAGTTCACCCAAAAATGAAAATAATGTAATTTATTACTCACCCTCATGTCGTTCTACACCCGTAAGACCTTCGTTCATCTTCGGAACACAAATTAAGATATTGTTGATGAAATCCGATGGCTCAGTGAGGCCTCCATTGAGAGCAAAGACATTCAAACTCTCAAGGTCCATAAAGGTACTAAAAACATATTTGAAACAGTTCATGTGAGTTCAGTGGTTCTACCTTAATATTATAAAGCGAAAGAATACGAGCACCAAAAAAAATTAAAATAACGACTTTTCAACAATAGGCTAGGTATGGGCCGATTTCAAAACACTGCTTAATGAAGCTTCTGAGCTTTATGAATCTTTTGTTTTGAATTAGTGATTTGGATCTCCTATCAAACGGCTAAACTGCTGAAATCATGTGACTTTTGCGCTCCGATTCACTGATTCGATTCGTAAAGCTCAAAAGCAGTGTTTTGAAATTGATTTAATTGATTTCAGCAGTTTAGCCATTTGATAGGAGATCCAAATCACTGATTCGAAACAAAAGATTCATAAAGCTCAGAAGCTGTTTTGAAATCAGCCCATACCTAGCCTATTGTTGGAAAGTCGTTACTTTGGGGTTTTTTTGGCGCACAAAAAGTATTCTTGTCGCTTTATAATATTAAGATAGAACCACTGTACTCACATGAACTGTTTCAAATATGTTTTAGCACCTTTAAGGACCTTGAGAGTTTGAATGTCTTTGCTCTCAATAGAGGCCTCACTGAGCCATCGGATTTCATCAAAAATATCTCAATTTGTGTTCTGAAGATTAACGAAGGTCTTACAGGTGTGGAATGGCATGAGGGTGAGTAATTAATGACATTATTTTCATTTTTGGGTGAACTAACTCTTTAAGTAAGGGTGAACTATTAGCTATAGCAACTGTTTTGTCATTCATTAGATCATTTGAAATAGTGTTGTCTATAAAGGGGGAAATAAGAGTGAAATTTGTGGCCAGCAGAATGACTTGCAACAGACAATTATAGTGCAAAAGGGATTTTATTGTACATAGTCACTACAAAAAAAAAAAAAAAAACATGCTTCAGTGAAACAATCCCATATGCTCTGTATATATTATGCAACAAAGACAAGAAATGAAATTACATCAATAAATATTAATAATTAATAACAAATATTATGCTGATAATATATTTTGCACGAAACATGCTACATAGAATCATTTTCAAGGGAGGTCACAATGCTTTGAGAGGGTGAGGGGAAATCTTCATTGCTTTGCTTAATTCTCATATGCTGTCTATACCAGTTTTCAACATATATGGTATGGTAACCAGTTAATTTACCATTTAGGCTATGGATATGGATAAAAATATAATGCTTCAAAATAATCTCCTTCCTGAGAAGTTCCTTTTTATACTTTGTAAAAGTTGGTGGGGGCAAGTAAGGTAGAGCACTCCGGGACACGTCGCCATCCAATGAGCGCGCGTCGGCGCGGATGACGTTGCCAAACGCTACCGGCCGGCACGCCCCCAGCATGGATACAATCAGCACTAATCGGCGCACAGCATACTGTCACTTTAACGTTGCGAGGACTACAGCCACGATGGGAGTTTTGGTACTCAATCAAGACAAGTTTTCAGAGCTCTCATCACCGGAAACTTATATCTAAAGGAAGAAAGCAGTCGGTGTTGCGCGCTCACGGCTTGATCTCGCATGATTTACATGCAGGATGTCAGTGTTGCTGAAAAGCCGGTAAGATAGTGCAAAGTGAGTTTGCTTATGAGAGCTGCCTATTCAGCATCACACAAAGGGATCTACTGAGTTGTCATTGGGTTTGAATGTCATAAAGAAACAATTTCTACTCTTAAACGAAATGGATCACTTCGCAGCAGAGTGCCTTGTGTCAATGTCCAGCCAAGCAATTGTCCACAGTCCAAAAGGGAATAGAGAGATCAAACCCGAAACTGCGGCTGCACAGAGGAATGGAGAAGAAACCAAGGAGCCTTTGAAAGACAACTCATCTCTTTTTGTGGTGGCGAGAATTTTGGCGGATTTTAATCAACAGACCCCCACCAATTTTGCCGAGCAGGCAAAAATAAAGGAGGAGAGCACGCCACCAACAGCAACCCTGACCAGAGATGATGGGAACTCTGCCACACCTACCACCATCACCGGCGACTCTGCTCTTAAACAAAGAAACAAACGATTTAGGGGTCGAATTGAACAAGAACCCCCACAGAAAAAGCACAAATGCCACTATTCAGGTTGTGAAAAAGTTTATGGCAAATCATCCCACCTCAAAGCCCACCTAAGGACACATACAGGTCAGTTTCCATTCCTGCCAAGTGTATTTGCCTTTTCGCAGATCCAATGTAAACATCGCGACGTTTTCGCATTTTGGGCACATTATGTTCCGAACAAGCTCAGTTTTACTTGATGGACAACTGTTGTCGCACTTAATACAATATCTTTTAGAAAATGTGCATCTGCTCTAACTTGTACTTTGAAGGGAGAAATATATTATTCGAAATAGCATCGTAAATATTGTCACGCCCACCATGAGGAAGCTATATGGTAAACAGCAACAGTTCTTCTCCCCCCAGAGCCTCGCCTATATAAGCCTATACTCACACAAATGAATCAGTCTGGAGTTTAAAAAAGGGACTTTATTGACATGAATATATTGCCAAAGCATTAATACACACTATAAAATGGTGACAGCAAAGAAAACAATAAAATAAAGCACCAAGAATGTTAATAGTAACAGAAGTATACTATAAAATAAACATTCAACAAGACATAGCCTACAAACAAACCATTTACAACATATGTGCGCGCGCACGCTTGCTCATGCATAATACCTTTGCATAAAAAGTATGCGCGCAATTAAATCTAAGACATTGCTGGAGCAAAAAAAAAAAAAAAAAAAAAGCCAGGCACCCCATGATGTAATCACTCATAAAAAGTCTTGTAGTCTATAGTTTCAGAAGACGAAGGTGGTGGTTTGCGAAAAGTCACTTGGCTGTAGCTCGCGGTGCAGACAGCAACGGCCTTGAACGTCCACAAACAGCAGATTCGCGCATAATTTGACTTTTTTCTTTGCGTTAGTCCGTTAGAAATATTTAAGGGGGTTTAAAAAAATGAAAACTGAATAAAAGATGGGGGTTGGTGAGACTTCTGCGGTTGCTTGTTTGACTGTTAAGCTCTTTGTTGTGATGTGCCACACCCCCGTCAGACAGACTGCCAGCTGATCTGGCCAGCAACAGACTCGACCAGCCGAGCGCGGAACCGCGCACGGTAGGCTACCCGCCCTCAGCGCAGACCTCAAGCCTTTTATAATTGACGGTTAGGATGGAAAATACATTTAGAAAGGTAATTACACGCCCTGTACCACGTTTTCACGCGTCGTGACGTGTAATGCCGCCGATATCATTTATGACAGACAATAGACCTCCTGACAGGAAACCCTGCTATAAATCGAAACCGTTCTTCACACCTTGCGGCCTCTGATCAGAGATAGTGTATAAATTGTGTCAGGGTTTTCCAAAACACACCCTGGTTACTTTAAATGATGGATGTTCAGGCACGGTGTCGTGTTTTATCAGTTAAATATAATATAGCCTATCAGATAGTGTTTCTGTAAATCATTTGGTGTCCATGTGTGATGGTTAAATTTTGATACACTCAGTTCTTTATCATCATCTTTGCCTGTTTTACCAGATGTAAAAGTGTAAGAATGTGTAATTGGAAAAACTCATGTTGGTTGAATATTAGGGGAGGAGACGTGTCTATGTGCAACATTTCAAACTATTTGTTTTGGGCTAACTTACCCACTGACTTTGAAAATATGCAGTTTTGCAAATTCATTAATCAATCTTAAAGAAGTCCTGTATAATTTGATTGGTTTAAAGTTCAGCTATGTGCAAACTAAAGCACAGCACATTGATATCATTCTAATTAAAACACTAAAGTTAAAAAATATAAAAACTATAACCCAAATGTAAATAAACTAGTCATCCTCATTAATCCAGAAGCCAACAGATCAACCATAGTGACTCATCCCATGTGAATCTCACAATGACTTTAACTGTCATCTTTGACATTTTAACACTGGCAGCACATCTTGTCAGGTAGAAAAAAAAACAGCCAGGATGTACTATACCAACAATAAATGTGATGAAAATGTTGGCAGCACATCTCGTCTCGCATGCTTATCTGGATTTGCTGCCACCACAAAAATCATATCTTTTGAGTTATCTTTTTGAGACTAGCCCCAAAACCCTTACCTTAGCATTAAAATATTGTTTATAGTTTAAAAGATTACATAGACACATTAAAAGATATAGTTATATAGTGTGGATTGGCCAGAATTTCAGTACATAAGTCTTTTATGTAATATATACTGTAGCTTTGAAGTACTCAAGGAGGGCGTGTCGTCTACACAGTTGCTGTTCCTTTTAGTTTTTTCTTTGCTTGATAATAGGTTTGGTCTTTTACAGTATATATAATGACATGTTTATGTCAGAATACACCACATGCCACCCTGCATTCAGGCATATTGTTCTGTAAAACTCCAGCTCCAGTTGTGGTCCAGTGTATGGTGTTGGTTATGTGTCTAGTTTTGTGTCAGTCATTTAGAGCAGATAAACAACACAATTCATCGTTTGTGGCGATTTTTATTTATTTATTTATTTATTTTTTATGGTGTGCAATGCATTTAAGACCTCCCTCACTTCCTGTCTTTCAGTTGGGTTATTCTGTAAGTTCCAGACATTAGATTGGGTTTCACTGTAGTCACCGGGCTGCGATCGGACCATGATTCAGTTAAACAATGAGCGTTCCATCTCATTTGTTTTGGTAATCAGAGAATGTGGGTCATTTGAGTTCAGCAGCCCAGGCTCAGCTCTGTTATGGAAGCCTTTCTTAAGCACTCAGCAGATTTTCCATCAGTCTCTACCAATGGAGCAACGAGAGAATGGATCTTTCTCCCAGCACCACACTGCTTTTGAACTGAAGGGGGAACACAGAGTTATAAAAACAAACTTGGGGAGCCAAAAGTACTGGAGACCTCATTTGACTTCAGCAAACGCCCTGAATTCCCTGCTGGTTCTGGTTTGAACCTTGCTTTGGATCATTTGTTTTAATCCAGCAGGATTTGAGCAGAGGGTTGCATCCAGCTTTCTACAATGTGGTTGATGGAGTCATATAGTATAGTGGTAGGATAAAAGCTTGGGCTTTCCTTCATGTGCAGAGATGCAGTCACGCTAGTCAAGCTGCTTTCATAATTAGTAATTTCTGACAAATGCAACAGGTCTTGATATGTTTCTTTGTTGCATGTTTCCGTCATGGCAACCTCTATAGGAATAAAGTGTAAATATCTAATTTGTTTGCAAGACCTTTGCAGTGTTCATGTGCTATATGGTTGAATGAGTACATCTTGGGGAAAGGGGGAGGGCCCAACCATCACAAGTGCAAGCTTGCTGGAAGAAGAAGGCGTTTTATGATAGAGCTGAAGCAGATGTACTGTCATGATCAAACAACACAGACATCTTGCAAAGGGCTCAACTTAACGCTTTGAAATGCACTGCAGCAAATGCAGTTGTTTAAACTGTAATGTTCTTAAATAGAAGGAACCTTTGACTTTGCACTTTTGAATACAATATTGTATTAATAGAGAGAACCATGTAAGTGTTATTTCCCTTCCCAGGAATTTGTTACTAGCTTTGTAAAGCACTTGTTTGCAGACTGAAATGACCCTTTCCATCTCGCTAACTGTCTCAAACCACATACGTTTGCCAAGCCAACAATTTTAGGTGCAGGATCTATTTGTAGCTTTGTTTTCTTTTTAAAGAAAGACTATGTATTCTTGCCCTCAGTAATTCTGTGGTAACCTGTGGTTACAGATTGTCCCTCACTTAGATAAGTCTGGTAAAATAACCTTCTTGTGACCTTTCGAGAGGATAGTTTCAGTTTAGTCTGACTGTACTGGCACTGCCTCTGTTGTCTGGGTGCATCCTGAACTTTTAGCCCCACTTTGTTTTTAGTCAAGTTAAGAGTAGATTTTGCCCTAGGAGAGCATCAAGTGTAATATTTGACAGATGTTTTATGACTGTGCAGAGTCTCAAGGCAAGAAAGGAGGATACTCAGGAAAGTTGGAGAGGGTAGAAAGAAAGGAAAAGATTCCAACCAGCATGTGGCTGAATAAGGAGAGGCTCATTAATCATCCTAATAAACACAGATGGACAGATTCAGAGAGATGCTTGGTGTGCATTTGATGAGTTGTTAACTGTAATGGTGCACAATATGCTTGCAGATGATCATTTATAGCTTTATCACTACTTTATTAGACTGCATTTCACTTATTATGAGAAAAGGAACTTGTGGTAGGCATACATGCCGACGAAATGGGTGTGGGGCCATCCGGTAGTGAAAAAAAAAAAAAAAAGTTTTTTACAAAACCTGCTAGTTTCGGTTTAGGATGAGGAAGTGACATGGCTTGAGAAAGCCAAGGCAGTGACTGTGACGTGTTCTGGCGGTTCGGTATGCACAAAAGACATGGTGTCCTTTCAGTGTTACTTTTCTCGTAAGTGTAGTTCCTCTGAAAGTATTTTGCATGCGGTACCCAACTTGCAAAGTGAAACCGCTTGATTTGTACTTTACCTCGACAGTATTGGATTTCTACACGTTTAATGATTTAATGCAATGCAATAAACCATTATTTTCATTTCAGCATTAAAGTAATATTTTGAGTTCAATCCAAAATAAGTGAAATCAGCAGCATTGTTAAATAATGTTGATTACCTGTCCTGGAAATATAATTTCAACATCTCAAAAAAAAAGGCAAAAATGGTGAGGTGCAAATCTGTTTAAATCATAATTTACACAAAACATTAAGCAGTTTTTTTGTTTACATTTTGTGGCTATACTATTAAAACGGTGAGTGTCACAGATACTCTCAATTGATCTCAGCTTCTACTGAACTTGTACTCAAAATATTCCTTAAGCTTGCATTCAGTTAACTCAGTTTCCCATATAATCCTGTTTAAAGGCATTCACCATACTTGTGTGTGTGAGCATTCTCTTCAGATTCTTTTTGAAAGTCAAGTTTAAATGAAAAAGTTCATTAGGTTCACAAATTGCTTTCAATGGCAAACCCATGACAGACCCTCGTGATCAGAATGGGTACATGTGGCCCCTGTGTTCTGGGTTAATCTCCCTCGCCCCATAATCTAATCTTCTCCCGGTACAACTCCATAATGTCACCTGGCCCCAGCTTCTAGACTCATTATTCTGATTGGGATACTCAGGACCTGTATCACTAGTCCTTGTACTCATGGGAATATCTCCAAGGAAGTGTAGGGGCATGTTACCACATCAAGCCACTAAGTACTTGAGAGAGTCTTGAATATTGATAGCACGCCTCAGATCACACTGTTGCATGATGTGCTGTGCAAGGGAGATTAAATGAGATCACCTCCAAGGCCTCAGAGGTTTTTGTAATCCTCTGCTGCATTGAGATGGTAAGTATGAGCGAGCGGAGCGGTGGGACGTAGAAGATGAGAGCAAATGCGGTACACAAATTGCTCATTCTGCTGAGTGGGTTGGTGAAGAGAAGGGGAACACAGCAGGTTGAGGGTCTAAGGTTACCAGACAGCTTTGTCTGATCTCCTGCGAGTATGAGGAGGCGGGGTTCCTCTTCAAGCCGAAAGAGAATAAGAGGACAGAATTCGTCACAAATTGATGAGCAAGATTGGCTAAAGCAGCTTTGTTGGGGGAAGGATGCTAACAAGTACCAATGTTGAGGGTAACTCATTACAAGAAACTTCAGTTACGTAATCAGATTACTTTTTCAAGTAACTAGTTTATTAATGCATTACTTTTTCAATTTACAACAAAATATCATCTAAGTTGCTTTTTCAAATAAGTAACGCAAGTTACTTAACAGTGAAATGCAATCTCAGAATTTTTATGCAAACCTATAGTAATCAACTACATAGTACACAAATATACTTTATGTATTTAATCTTACTTTATTAACCAATGTCTTTGTTGCTGACCTTCAATGATCCAAATCAACCAATTCTTCTGTATCCTAATCAAAAATGTCAGCACAGCTGAAAGGTTTGTTTGAGCAGCGTCCTCTACTGTACAGGCGTAAATATGCATTTCCTTCAGCCTGAGGCTTATTCCTTTCACTTTTGGTTTGAAAGGGCCTTAACACTTTTTTTGTTATTATTAAAAAACAAACAAGCCCAGCCCAGGTGAGTAAAAGTAACACAAAAAGTAATGTAACGGATTACTTTTCATAAAAAGTAACTAAGTAACACAATTAGTTACTTTTTTTAGGGGGTAACACAATATTGTAATGGATAACTTTTAAAAGTAACTTTCTCCAACATTTGACAAGTACATTGTGCCACCAAAGACAGGATTGTTTTTTTAAAAACTGATGACCTAACACTTATCCTTACCTAATTTTAACAAGATTGCTCAAATTAAAACATGTTTATTAATTTTGAATCACATCTCAGCAGGATGTAGTTCTGTTGTCCACCTCTTGCCTTAACTGTTATGAATTATGTGATTACAGAACCACTATGGGTAGGGTCATTAGAAAAGGTCATGGTGCCTGTAGCTTCAATCACCAGCAGCACCCCTCTTTAACATACACATAAACAAAGCCTATAATTACATATTTCACGGTTGGTTAGTTTTTTTTGTTTGGTCTGCAAACCATTATGTTCCTTATGTGATCCTTTATATTGTGTTCAGGAGTCCCATGAGATACAATAGTGGGCACAATGTGTAGATGACATTGTTTTGCTACAGAATTCAGTGTATGGATGAAAATTGTGTACGTGGTCAAATGTTTTCACTCGAACAATAGATTGAACCATTGGTTAAAGTGCGCATTAAAGCACACCCTCCTTCCAAGTTTATAGCAAATACGTGCAAAATTAAACTGACTCGTCAGCCATTTTTCTTTCCTCTGCACTGGGTTATTTACAGACATGACATCCTGTGCAGTCATCCTGCCCGTGGTTCAGGTGGAAGGTTTTAGAGGATGGGCTGGACCTGGGCACTTCTGCCCTGTGCTGGGCACAGTGCCATGGCCGGGGTGGGGCTGGGCGCAGTGTGAGTGTGATGGTTTCACAACAGGAATTCTGCTCTCTCTGACTAAAACGATTTTCCATTCCACACCCCTGGCCTGCTACCTTGTAACCAGAATATATGTTAGATGCCCAAGAGTGCATGGACTTGGCTGACCCACTTGTCATTCAGGATACATGGGAATGATGTTAAGCAGGGATCACATGAGTTGTATGTGTACTTGCGTTTTATGTTTGAGAGAAGATTAGAACAGAGAAGTTAAAAGTTATTAGCTATACTAGGTCAATTAGCCTTTAAAAATATCAGAAAAAATGTTTTTTACTGTTTTAGTTCAGGTTGTAAAATGTCTTATGTTGCGACTGCCCAAAAATGTAATATTCGTTTAAAAATTGTTACACCACATGGCAATTTTAGAGTCATTACAATGAAACTTTTCTTAAAAGTTTTGTGAAACCATATGAAACAAACATGAATGACAAAAGTACATTTCAAAGAACTTTTTTTTTATTTTAAAGATTTTTCCTTTTATTTATTGTGGATATTTTACGTCACTGACCCAGTTGTCTGTACGCACTGGTTGTCCACTTAGCATTTCTCATTTCTGTGATGATAAAGTCTCTTTGTGTCAGATTTTTACAGTCAGCCTCCTGTGTGAATGGTAGAAACCATGCTTTGGTGCATCTCTCTCTCACTCAAATATGATTGGCTGAAGTACTAAAACCCCCTGGGTGTTTCATCATGCGCTTATCCGCCCTTTTGCAGTCATCCATCTCTCCTGAAGCAGCCCTCACTAACGGGAATACAGCTCTCTTATTTTTCTTTCATATGAAGAAAAGCATACAGTCTTTAGCTGCTATGAAAACCAAAAACCAACTCCGACTTCACCATACGTTAGACCAAGTCAGTCATAGTTAACTCACCATAGAGTTGGTATTAGGCCAAAGCTTCCTATAAGTACCTTTCATACTCTGCTGAACTTATGGTTACTTTAGCTAGCTTTGGCAGCATCATATAAAAGCCAGTCTGTTCCTACCCAACCATCCCCCATTGCCCTGTGTCCTCTCCGCCCACCCGTGAGGGTGTAAGGTGAAAGAACTGCTGAAGCGTTGTATAGTTTGAGCTCTTTTTCTTTCTTACATTTACTATGTATGGGTGTCAATTTCTCTGTGCAGGAAGAAGGGGATCTGGAGCTAGTGTGGAGCTGTATTTTCAGCTTCCTGAAGCATGAGCCGCTGGCTTAGGGTGTCACGCAAACTCAACGTGGGGCGCTAACCCTGCAATTTGTGGGTGGGGATGTACTGTACGAAAAGGCAGAAGTGTGGGGGTGGGTACTGGGTGGGATCCGTTGTCAAAGCCCTCCATTGATGTAGGTCACTTGCTCCGCTGCATCTGCTGGCAATCTGATTCTGCAGTTGCAGAAGCAGTGCATGCATTTTGGTTTTTGAGATGAAGATTGAGGGGAGAAACCAAAAGAAAAGGAGAGCGAGGTTGTTCTCTGCTCTGTACCAGAACCTTGGTTGCCTCTCAGACTTTTATATTGACATTAGCTCTTGCCAGTTTGACCCCTTACTGTCTAATAAATCTGTATGTGGAGGACCCGGGCCTGTGTGCTCTGCCAGGCGTGGCTGTGGGATGAAAAGGATGATTCAGTGGACACTCATGGGGGAAGGGTTGGCTTGGGTGTTTCGCATAGAGAAGATCTCACTGGCAGTGGTGTCTATTCGAGTTAAATCTTCAGGATCTAAATATGTTCAAGGTGTAGTTAACCCAAATATTACTTAATTTACTCAACCTTGTTCCATTTTGTACATAAACTGAATGAATTTTGTTTCTTTTGCAGAAAACCAACAAATAAAATATAGTCTCAAGCAATGGTCAGGAACCTATGGCTTGCGAGCCACACCTGGCTCTTTGACAAAAATGCGCCAGGTCTATCACCCTTTACCACCAAATGATCAATAAAAAATTAGACATGTCACTAGAGATCAGCTTTCTGCAGAAAAAGCAGCCAATTACAATTCTGTTGTTCTGTTGTTGAATGAGAAAGTAAAAAGTAGGATGTGATTGATATTAAAAAGAAATATTGAGAGCGCAATATGCTGCGAAAGAGAATTGAATCCTCTACTGACAGGATGCTTTCTGTGCATGTGCTCCGAGCAGTACATGGACAAGGACAGCAGACATTGTCTTTGGTTACGCCTAAATGGTTAAATAAACAGAAATATGTCAAAATGCCACCTTGGTGGCTATTCACATAAACACAGTTGACGTAAGCACTGTGAGTTTTTCTTCACTCTCTTACACACCCGTTTCCTTATTGTATGGGGATAGTCCATAGACATGAGGGCAATAACCAAATTTTCATTTTGGGTTGAAATGTCCCATGAAGTTTTGCATCATTCGAGAATGTTAACAGAGCCTCAAACAGCTTTGATTAATGCTTGGACGATTTCATGGTTGACAAAAGAAACGATCCAGCTGGACAGGACAATTTGTCCATAAAAATTGGGATTTCAAAAGAGGAAGCTTGTTCAAGATCAGCCTTCATAAGAAATTTCTGCTATTGGCTATATATAAAAATAAATTTAGCTCAGTGTCCTGACATTTAGCAGGCTTTGTGTCTATACATGAGTGTCAGAGCCATGGGTGACCCCACGCACCTGCTCTTGCCTATTACCGTTCGTAGGATTATGGCTACAGCTGTCTTAATGTCCCTCGTTAAATGGAGTTAAAATAATTAAGCTGCGTTGCAAAACAATCCTAGTGGCCCAGTTAGGCCAGGAACTGCAGGAAGGTCTATTCCAAGGCTGCAATCATGAGTAGGGCAATGCTTTGAGATGCGCTCACCACGAGGTGGGAAAAGAGAGAGTAGGGGATGTAAATCTGCAGCAGTTGTGGCTGCTTCCTCATATAATGTGTCTTAGACCGTGTGTGCACATGTGCTGTAGAGACAGGGAGGAGTGAGTTATGTCTACTAGGCTTGGAAGGCTTGATTGAAATGCCTGATGGTGAAGACTCTCTTGTCAAACACAAGGCCAGCACTATTGTTCACATTTCTCAACGGCATTAAAACCCTGGGAGGAGAATGTGCAATTGAAAAGCAAGTGGTTTTTAGCGTTTTTCATCAAAGACAATAGAGGATAATAAATTAAACATAGTTGCCTTTGTCACAATGTCTCCGGACAAGTCTGGTCCAGTCCTAATCGTTGCACCTGACCTAGCCATAATGTCTTTGTTACACCCACATCCATTAGCATTAATCCTTAATTTCTCAAAGTCACTGGCACGAACTGAGTACTGAAAGCCTGATCTGACTCACCAAGTCTCAGTGTGGTTAGTCAACCCTGCACCCCCTCCCTCCATTAGCACATGCACATGTGTGTTGTACTTCTGTCTTTTGTTCCATTCCCACACTTGTCTCTGAATGCTGTAATCTGGGTCAAACCACCAGGAAAGTTTTCACTCAGTCAGCAATCTGCTCACTAGACCTTCACGAAATTAATATGAAGTTGTGTCTAATGGAGATATGATGATAATGCTGCCTGTTTGCTAAATTACCCACAATTATAATGACAAAGTCCAAACTATATTTGTGCCAAACTTTGTGGTTTCTGGTCTCCATGGTGTTGCAGTTTCTGTGAACTCACTTCTTGGCAACCTCGGTTGGATGGAGGGCGTGACCCATATCTCTCTCCCAACTTGGTTCCTGATGGGATTGCATCCACTCCCAAAATTCCCTGCTTCTATGGGGTGATGAGATCATCTCTGCAAACATCTCAGCCCTAGTGGAAAGGGGAAGCTGGGTTGTTGGCAGAAATTCCCCAGTTTGCTGTGCTGAGAACTTTCTTGCAGACCAGACAGTTTTGGAAGCTTTGGGTCTGAGAAGAGGCCTGAATGGGTCTTCAATGTCCAAAGCAGTCTTATCAATAACATTGAGGGCTTGAGCTGGCAGATTCCTGAATGACCCACCAGGAACAAATTATAACCTGCTGTGTAAGTGCTGCAACTACATTTGTGGTGGCATTTTGAAGCTCCTTATGGTTTTCCACAGATAATGAATCAGGGTGGTAGACCAGAGGCTAGGACTGTGCCCCCGATTCAGAACGTCTGATCTAATTGGGATCACCACCTGCAACATCGGGATCTAATACATATGATACTGAATGCATCATGTCTTGTTCTAGTTTACATCTGTTTTTGTTGTATTGTTTTTGCTTTGCCTGTGGCTAAAGGTAACTGCAGGCACATGTGCACTGTCTGCAAGATTCTTGGCAATAAACCTTGCAAAAACAAGGACAAATTCACAGTAACCTTCTAAATACTTATGGTTATAAATAGGTCTTTTCTGCTAATCTAAGATCAGTTTCCACTCTCCTGGTCCTGACCGGACCGTCCTGCAAGTTAAAATGAACAAATAGCAAAGGGTTTCTGCTATAAACTCCTCTCCTCCATTTTGTGTGGGCATTGTGTGATGTCTGCATGGATGTGTCGGTTTGGTATCTGTAGGATTAATGCAAAGTTTTCTTCTAATTTACATTTTCTCAGTTTTCCAAATGACAGCAGCTGACGTGGGACTTCCAGAGTTTAATCTTTGGAATACCTCATTTCAGAGCATGTTCTAGAGCATCAGGTGTGTATAGCCCTTGAGCAAGCCTAGAGAGTGTACTTTGAGCTCATGGTTATAAAGGATTTGTAAGACCTCCCACTGGAGGTCCTCACTGTCTGTCTTAATGTCTGCCTGCCTTTCTCACACAGTGTCTGGCTGTCTCCATTCCTACCTACGTCTCTGCCTGCGTAAGTGGCCTCACGGTTGAAGAAACCTGAGGAATTTTATCTCACCCACACAGAGATGCTGGTAGCTCTTGTTGGAACAGGTGAGCGACACCAAGTCTCCTGGATCGACATTCAGTCTGCACTTGTGTTGCTCAGATAGTGGCCTGATCAGATGTCTGTGCCATAGACTGTTCACCTCAAAAGGCCCTTTTCTCCTGTTTCCTACAGATTCAAGGGAGACTGAAGTTGTTCTTTATTTGGGCCTCTGTGAAATCGAGCTGAGGATTTGCAATGTGTTTTTGTACATGAGAGAAGACATAAGTATGAGTTTATTTACTGACCTAGTGGCCCTGAAAGGGAACAGTTATGTAAGGCTGCTGTCTGTGACATAATGGTATCGCCTCTGAAGGGAAACACTGTTGCTTGGCTTCCTTAGCTATGGGATGTCCGTACTAGCAGCTGTGATGTAACTGCTGCAAAGGGTAACTGGGTCACTGTGTTCGTTAACATGGAGGTCGAATCTAAATCTCTCCTAATTACCGTCCCCAGTTGCGACAAGACATGGGCACATGCAGGGCTGGTTGCACCACACCAGATAGGGTGTAGCCCATCATTATGATGACATGCCAGTGCCTAAGCTACACAAACCACTTCAAAAATTCTACATTAGTAACAAGTGCCACGTTGCAATGCTGCGATAAAAAAAAAAATATATATTGACCACAGGCAAGGGGTCAATAAAGTAAAGTTTACATAAATTTTGGCATGGACATTTGCATGAACAGCATGACACACTTTCACCATGGGTTACGGACTTTCTATTGTTTTCCCAGAGGGACAAAAAGTGGAAGCATCCTCGATGTCCCTTTTGCATGGTTCTTGATGTGTTGTATAGTGCCGCAGCATATTCCATCTGTTATGAAACTGCCACACGCTGGACAGTGCGATCTTTTTACATAAGCCTACTGCAGAGCCAAGTCAAGAGCTTCCTCATTGGTCATAATAATATTCCTGGAAAAGTGTCCCACTTGAACTCTTAGTTATGGTTGCACCATGCAAGCAGAAAATTAAGGAGTTACCTAGTTCTGAATGGTCATGTCCTTTTGGTGATGCTTTTGTGCTTTTCATCATATATGCTAGCACACTATCCTCAGGAGTGTTCTGGACCATAGTGAACTGCAAAAAGTGTTGTTATTGTTAAATAACATTTAAACTATTAAACATAAGGAACATAAGGAGGAAAAGATTAAATAAATAAGGCCTATAAAGCTTCTAACTGAAATAAATATGTTGAAGTCGAAGTACCAAAATTATTAAACTAAAACTGAAATAAAAATAAATTTTGCCTTTTTTGTTTTGTTGATTTTTTTTTTCAAAACCTGCCCTATTCAACTGCTTTGCTCTTGAGAGCTTTAGTCTAACATCTGTGCATTGTATTTATGTCACCCTTCACACCTTTACAAGGCCTACTCCTGCTCATCTCTGTTTTAACCTGTAAAATATTCATACTATTGCAACTCTTACCTTTGCTATGAAGCTCCTCCATCTCATAACTCACACTTTACAACCTCAAGTTCCCACAGACACTTTCGTGTATTAATTGGACCGTAAATTACAGGTTGGCTCCTGTCGTCACTGAAGGAAGAATCTTAAACCTCCCAACGCTCTGTTCTATTCCTACTACGCTAATGTTAGATCTTGTGTATTTATGTTTATACGCCACAATCATGACTAGATCCAGGATGTTTAAAAAAGGTCAAACAACAGTGACCCTCTCAAATTAGTTCTCGTGGGTGTGGCACGTTTGAAGGTTAGAGGATTTAAATTGTGGTTTTGTATACTTACGATATGTTTGGATGAGATTGAATATGTGTGTGGCAAATGAGTATCAGATGATGTGTTTTTGTAGCAATGAGAGCGCTAAGAAGTTATTTGCTTTACTTAGAGTAGGAGTGAGTGTTTGTGTGTGCGTAATTGTGTATTTTTGTGCGTTTTGTCACATGGGTGTGTGTGGGAGGATATAATATATGACAGATAAGTGAACCTACACATTGTTATGGACATAAAGCTCATTCACACAGATTATGTTTCCATTTGTGTATGAAGGTTTTATTTGTTGAGAATGTTGAAAGGGTTTATGTGTGAGGTGCATATTTCATGCATTTTTGTATGTGTGTTTGTGCACATGGAGGGAGAAAATCTGTCTGAAAGTGAGTGACAGGTCATAGATAGACAGTCTAGACTCACTCTGCCTGCTATTTCTCTCACTTTCTGAGTGTTTTATTGTAGGGGGAAGGGACCCCAGCAAAGCTTTCGTTCCACACATAAATTTGGTATCACGTATATGTTTCGTTTGAAGTTGTTTTTCATTGGGGCTTAAGGGTAAACCACAAAACAAAGGCAGCAGCAACAAGCTGTCTGGATCACATTGTGTACTTTGCCTGTTCTGTCTAATTTAACCAAGTAATGACTGAGATGTCTGGGTTTTTCTTTCCTGTTCTTTGCTTTTCAAAAATTATGAAAAGCGCAGACATAGAACCGCTTTTCAACAGTGGTTACAAGACCTTTGTGGTGGCACTACTTAGGGAGAGAAACGGCTGTTGAAAAGCTGGTAAAATAAGTAAAGGAGTTCTCACATTTGTGGGGGAAGACAACAAATGAAATGGACCTAAAATACATGCTTTATCTGACATGTGGGCCCTTGTGTGCACAAAGAAAGAGGGCGTGGGTACCGCATCTACTCGCCTTACATGAAACTCTGAGGAAACTGCACCGAGATATATGGTCCCATCTGGCTTTGGATAGATTTGTGTCAAAGCCCACTTTTATTGCCTGAAGGGGAAGGGGTAGGGTATAATTTCCCATGCATTTGGCTCATTGCTAGTTTCATGTTTGAGTACAAGCTGGGGCAGGGTACCAGAGTAAACCTGTTAACCTGCCTAATTAAACTCACTGTCTGGCTTTGCAACATGTGGAGGTAATGGGGGGGAAGAAAAAATACTTTGCTAGGCCATTTCGAGATGTGTGCCAGTTCCATATAAACCAGCGAGTATGTGTTTGTGTGTCCATCAGTTATCTCAATAATGAGTCAGTAAATCCCATAAGCCTCTTTGGAGCAGTCAAAGTGATACATGTCCCCCTAGTATTCTCATGATTCTCCAATTAGCATGATGCAATGCTTACTGGGCTGGAACATATGGTTCATTTTTAATGCAGTGCATTCCTGGTTTAATGTGTGGGCTTTTCACTCAGCTTAGCGACTGTAAAAGGAAAACTTTTTTTGCAGACTTTTGCTTCTATAGGAGAGAATTAGCACGCTCTCATGAGCCGCTTCTAAATAGTTGTGCCACATCAGGTCTTTCATGTCTGGTTAAAGGAGACGTGATTTTGGGATTTAAAGGTAAACCCCTGCGTGACCTGGACGTGAATGGTGTGGGTCATTCACTGTTGTTTTTAGTGTGAACTGATCTCGATTCTGTGGTGGTTTAGCAGGTCTAGTGTGTAAACTTGGGGTGTATGTGGGTGACTTTTGTGCACTGTTCTAGATTAGCCTTTTCTTCAGTGAATGCTACATGTTATTATTCCAAGAGAAACCACAAAACTGCTTAAACATCAGTGTAAAAGAGCATATTATATCAATGAGGCATGTCGGCACGGGCTTAATGGGGGCTGTGTAGAATAAAAAAGGCAGCAGTAGGACTATATTTGCTGAAAGAGTTCATTGTCCACACAAGGACTGAAAAAAAGGAATAGGTTCACATCAGTTGGCACCTCTGCCGCTATTTATCACTGTTAGCGACGCATGGTGGTGTTTATGATGTGGCCTCCTTAACACCTTGTTTTTTGGAATAAGTTTACTTTTCAAAAATTGATTCAAAGTGAAGTTTCAACAGTCAAATTTTCTGAAGCACAACTGCAACTTCTTATTTGTAGATGCTTATATAGCTTTACTGACCCTTCTGTTTTGAAAACATCACATATGTTTGACTGACCATGAATGTATGTAATAAACTCTGCTTTCTCTTTGTGTTTGTCACAGGAGAGCGCCCCTTTCCTTGCACCTGGCCCGACTGCAGTAAGAAGTTTGCTCGCTCTGATGAGCTGGCACGGCACTATCGCACCCACACGGGTGAGAAGAAGTTTGGCTGCCCCCTGTGCGACAAACGATTCATGCGGAGCGACCACCTGATGAAACATGCACGCCGTCACTCCGACTTCCAGCCGGCCATGCTGAAGAGGCAGCATGGTGGTGGCAACGCCACCGTCTCGAGCAGCACACGTCCCGGCTCCCTCAGCGATTACAGTCGATCCGATGCCTCAAGCCCCACCCTTAGCCCCGCCCTCAGCCCAGCCAATTCGCCTTAACCTGGCCGCACTTTCTGCCCACAGCGCCTGGGTCTCCAGGCTGATTTTTTTTCTTCTCTATCCATTGTTTTTCTTTCCCCAAAAAATTACTGGCGTATTAAGCGCCCATGCTAAACCCCGTTGCTTGCTGTGGTGTACTGTACTGTACATAACTGCTTCTTGTAGTGCAATTTTCTTGTGCAACCCCTAAAAGAGAAAAAACACAAAAAAAGAAAATGCCTTTTCCACATGGCAATATTTACATGATGTACCATATGTCTGTATTTTATAGCTTCTGGCCACAGCCTCTTTCCATTATGGGTTTTTTTGTTGCTAATTCTTTCATATACAACCGCTCTGTTCAAGTGAGCTAAAAAGTTGAAAGGTTTGACAGGTAAAGATGTTTCTTTTTATTTAAAACGGGTGAGGGAGAGGGGCACACATACACCTCAGGATTCAGAACAGTTTTTTTCTCCTTTAATACTCACATTGACTGCACAATACAAGCATCACTTTACTCCGAAATTCAACAGAGGTTGAATTTTGCGCCCTGCTCAGGGATGGCCTCGTTAGCTTGAAAGAATGAACATGATGAAGATAACATACGTTAAGAAACAGCCTTACACTTGGACAAAAGGAACCTTTGCACTCTTTTTTTTTTGTTGTTGTTGAGTTGGTTGGTTGGTTTTCACATCAGGGGAAGCAAATTCTGGGTTTTAACATTCATTCATACTCTTTATTAATATTAATTTTTGTAAATCAGTCTTTTAAAGAGAGTGGCAGAACCACTCGCCAGATACAATGTGATGGGGTCTCGAGACTGGAAATGACTTTATTTTCAACATCGCTATCTCCCAATAACCCTGTACACACAAAGAGCTGTGCTGGCCTGGGTCCATGTTTCAAAGGGAATCCTCTCAATATAGCATGAATGTCATGATCAGTCCACTTTTACATGCTTGAGCCACCCAATGAAGAGAACAGACAGCACCACTTCTCTCAGTGGACTAAACTAAACTCCCCTTGCAATTTTGGAGGCTGAAGTTTCAAAGCAGCTGTTTCCTCAATAAAAACAGCACATTCATCAACTTCAGGGTTTTTCACTACAGTACAACACATTCAAAGGGACTCGTCTGGATGTACGCCTACTTCAGATACAAATAAAGACAAAAAGCACATGAGCAGAATTCACCAAAGACCAAGGTGTGAACGAGAGAACAGGGAGGTTTTTTTTTTCTGCCCAGAGGAAGAAGGGAGGGAGGGATGTTGGCATTCTCTCAGGTAAAAGCAGAAGCCCTGGTAGCAGAAGTCCATCTGTAGAGGCCTTCCACTTAGGAAACTGCATCATCCTACACAGGGCTATTCATAGCACACTAGCCAGGGAGACGAGAGCATTACAGTGGAGGTTTACGCACTCTGTCTCGCTCACTCTAGCTGACGAGAAGGAGTGGGCGTATGAGAGAGATGGATGGAGGTCCAAAGCAAAAGTTTCAAAGAAAGATATCAAATCCACATACAGTGTCATAACCAGGCGCCATGCAACAATTAGCGATATTGCTGCCATATTTAAAATTAATGTACAGCTATGTGAAGCTGAAATTCGGGCCAATGAAATTGCACTGTGGTGCCTAGCTACCCATCAAAACAAAAACCAAAACCATGTAATTGACTTGTCTAATGCCAAAAATTGGCTTATTAATCAACCAGGGTGATATATATTGGTTTCTCTGACATGGTTATCGGATGATGCTGGTAATCACAAAATGGAGAAATATTGACTTGAATAATTGGCCTTGCCTGCATTTTCTAAAACATTGTAAGCTTAAAGCCGCTTTTCCACCGAAATTACCCGGAAACAGTTTGTTGCAGGGACTTTTTTCCACCCAGATCTGTTGCGATCTAAGTACTGTGAAGATTAAGTGACAGTGACGTAGGACTGCGAAACTTTCCAGTTCCAGCTGGATTTCATCCTCCGCATATAAGCTTAATAAAGCATGAACCTCATCGTCGGTCGTATTTTTAAAAGCCATTGTTTTGATTCGAATAGCAAACAACTCTTACTGCACGCACCGCAGCAGACTTTTAAAAATGGTGGTTGAAATAAAATGCTGCGTGGAGTCAACCAATCACATGTTTAGTGCCCATGTCCCACCCCTGAAAGTTCCTGAACTTTGGAATAGTACTACCTCGTGAGCAGGGACTTTCTGAGGGGGAAATTTTTACCCGGAACTTCATTTAGACCCTGGTTCCTGCGGTTGAAACACACCGAGGACCACTCCAAAGTCCCTGGTTCCTGGGGAAAGTTCCTGCAGTGGAAACGTGGCTTAAGTAGATCGTAGAGTCCATTGGTGCCAATGATTTCTATAATCTACTTAGGCTTACAATGATTTTGGTAACCACAGCCCTGAACGATATATCAGTCTATAAGATACTGTTATCTTCCGATACCGATAATCTCAAAATGACCAAATATTGGCTGATTAATCGGCCTGTATTGGTCTGTCAAGACACTGTTATCGCCAGAATGGCCAATTATCAGCAGATTAACCTGTCTTGCAGATATATCAGTCGATCACTAGTTAGTTAACTCGGTGTGAACTAGATTGTCAGAGTGTGTATGATCAGGGCTGGCTCACTTTGTGTTTAGAGCAACAGGCCTCCATGAGAACAAAGAGTGCTATCTGCAGGAGACAGGAAAGAGGGGGTTGACCCATAGCGAGACAGATAAAGACTCAGGCTTTATCAGGAGCTGAGCACTCCAGCAGAAGAAACACCCAGTCAGCTCCCTCTCTCTCAAACAGAAACCTCCCTCCCCTCTGCGCTACTCCCCTCTCACCCGCCAACAGCATCCCATAATGCATTGCAGGAGCTTAAAGAGGGAAAATGGCCTCGTCTGATTGGATAGCATCCAAGCAGCCGGTGGGGGGGTTTAATAGAGGAAGTTGAGGCCCAAATCATAACGGCTCACAGACAATAGGCATGATATGCTATCAGAGTTGAGCATGTTGGGAATTTTCGAATGAGATGTTATCAGTGTTTTTTTCCCTCCAGTTTGGCACTGTCGACGACTTCTCGGACGAGATCAGTCACACTTTCTTTAAATGACTGTACTTTTTCACAAGCACAGGGAAATGCTTGCACATCCTTTTTTTTTTTTTTTTTACTGTTGCGGACCACTGATACATCAGTGTGACCACTCATTACCTCAATGAACAGCTGCTTTCAAACTTAACTCTCATTAAAAAGGGAGCTTTAGGCATTACTACTCGATTTGTACATATTCATACATATCAAGCGAACAATAAATTTGCCGTCCTTTGCCGCATAAGCCTCCGAGGATGAAGGGTCACCATGAGAAACTGTCGACCGGGCCTTACTCGCTCAAGCGAAAGGCATACAAGACCCTCCAGGAACTGAGGCACCGCTATCAAAACTACCGTGGTGCCGCCTCATTCATGGTCTCACTTTCCCACAGGCGTAATGTTCCTAAAGTGACACTTTAATATTCGTTTTCTGTAACAGTTTTTCACTTCATATTCATAAGCTCATTAGTCAAAACCAGCCATCTTGTCTTGTCTCATATTATCTTGCACGTTTTTCCTTGCACACCCTCCATGCCCAGTGCGGGGAGACCAGCATCAGAGCCGCCCAGCTGGACGAGTGCTCCGGGGCTTGAGGAGCAGGTGGGGAGGCCTGTGAATGCCAGGCCTTGTCCCCCCTTTATCCTTCCTAACAGCCCCCCATCCCCCTCCCAGGGCCTCTCTCATAGCCCTCAAAAAAAAAAAAAAGAAAAACCTTCCACATAATCACGGCTTTCAGCTAAAGAAAACAGCCCTAATCAAAATAAACAGTGCCACGGCGGCATTATTTCTGCAATAAACCCACACGTTAAGCCGTCTAGCTGTGGTCGCACACTCCCCTCGCCCTATTTCAGATGCGACGTCAACCATCGCCATTGCGACGTTGCCAACTTTAGCGTATTTCTCCTCCAGAATTTCGCACGTCAGCTTTATTTCCAAAGCAAGCTGGCCACGTTTGTTCACTGTGTGCAAGACTCTTAACTCATTTGTAGACATTTTATATTAGTATCTGTTCAACCGCCCTTGATTGTATCTGCAAATACCCCCAACTGCTGGTTAGGAAAGGGTATTTCAGGGAAAACAAAGGCGGAATAAGGCCGGTCCGAACCAACCTCCTCTTCATTAGTACTTCTCAAACCTGGTAAAACATGTTGGGTATTGTTCAGTGAACCTCGAAAACCCGAAACCTGCAGGCAACAGAAGTCTCTCGCATTTGGGTACTGGATAGATAGAGTATACATGACTTAAATGTATATTTTTTTCCTTATAATATTTACTGAAAAATGTATTTTCTCAATGTAAATTCACTCAGCCCGGGTTAGTGGTGATTACATGTAAAACCGAACACGTGTGCTTATGTTTCTGTATTTTTCACTGTACCGATACTACTTGAATGCGAAGCAAGACCATTGAACACAGGTGGAAGCATGTCTAGGTCATGACAAGTCAAACTGTACCTGCTACGTTTCTCAGCTTACAACCCATGGATGTACTCATTTCTCTTTATTTGTTCAATATTTGTTGTAATTTTTCTGATTATTTTCTTTGAGTTCAGATCTTAGCTATTGTTATTATTATTACGGATATTTCTTGCGAAGTTTGCTAGTGTTTCATAAGGCTTTCTTTTCGGTCTGCTACAACGATGCTAGTAAAATTGGACACTGAAAGACTGAAAGCTCTTTGTCAATAGTGGGATATAGGTGTATAACCACCAAATTCAGAAACATGGAAGGTAAAAGTTGGTTTTAGTTGAGAAAAAAGGGAATATCCTGACTTCTCAAAAGCATTGCAATGCGATTCGCACAATCAAGTTCGATATCGCATTACTATAGAGACCACAGCATTGTGAGTAGATAGTCACATTCATGTTTTATTGTTTTCCATGTTATTTAACATTAGAATTATACCTGTGTTAATTTTTTCTATCATGTATCATTTCAAACTCATACCTCTATAAAAATCAAGAAGGTTATGATTTTTGTTGTTGTTGATGGAGTGGGGTAGGGGGATTCATATCTGAAAGAATTGTAAAATTAAGACAATATTTTTTATGAATTATCAGGGTCTTATGAGCCACAGAGCATCATATTGAAAGCAAATCATCTTTTGTGAAATTCATTCTACCAGTGGATTGCATAAATCCACACTCCCGACTCATCCAGAAATGATTTGTTTTGTAAAAGGCTATTTGTTCACAAAATCCAACTAATGATTTTGAAAGCATTTGAATCCTACATTCAACAAACCGCATGTTAGTTCAATAATGCGTGCCAAAGGCATTAGAAGGGTGATTTTATTTGATCATATACAATGATAGTCAAGATAAAAATGACCTTGTACAGTTTTCTATGAGTGATGTACGTTTTTATGTGTATGTAGCTGGGTGAATGATGTTTTTAGATGCGCAAGTATTTCGAATTTCCCCCCCTTTGGTGTGATCTCGATGTACTTTTTGTTTCCTTTAGTTGTTTTTCTTAATTTGTCATTGTTGTACAGAACAAATGCACATATTAGTAAAAGTGAAAACTCAGATATTAACCTGTTCACCATCCTATGTGAAAGCTCTACCATTCCAAAGGATTGCAATTACATTTGCTATAAATATGCTGCTTATATCCAACCAATGCATCAAAGCTTAATTTCTTCATGTATTTATTTTGCAATTACTCTTTTTGACTGTGATATATGTATTACATGACTTTTGTTACTAGTTCAAATTGGTACTTAACTTTTTTCCTCTTTGCTGTCCTTCTGACATTTATTTGTCACCTGTAAACTGCTACATACTCTCCTTACCTAAAGAAACAGCCATGCCACCAAGTTCTGATACTTTAAACAGAACCCTTGACCCTCTCGGAACAGAGAACAGACAAGATGGCTTCCATACAAATGTGCAGTTATCAGTTCCAATATTGTCTTCCCATGCAAAATAAGGTCAGTTTGAATAACTGATGTTCTCAGTGCTGAAGGAGGATGACATTTTAGTAGGATGCTATTGCCAAGGATGCTGTAGTGCCACGACATAGTTTCGCCCTCACTTTTGGCATTGGGTGCATTGGAAGTCTCGTATTGAATTCTTGTTTTAAACACGTTACCAAAGGCTTCAGGATCGAAAAAATGAATGTTCATGTCGCATTAGTTGGAATTCAGTCGTTTGATGGTTTCAGAAGAATTTTTGGGTGTTTTACTGAAATATTTTAAAATACACCCTTTTATTGGAAACAATCAAAGTAGGCTGACAGTTTTCAACATGGATATGCAAAATCAACTGCTTGACTTGGTTAATTGCCATTCACACATTCTAAGCCATCGGAAAGGCTGTTTTGATTTAATATAGTCCCAAGAAGTACATATCTGTGAATAAGTCCACATACAAAACAACTGTACAGCATTGCCTTTATGTTCCCAAAGGTGGACGTGTCGGTGTGAAGATCACTCTACTGGTGAAAATTACACTGTGTTTTTGCAGTTAGATGTTTCTCCAAAGAACTTATGGATGTGTAAATGCCATTCAGTGATTGTGTATCCAGGTTAGCAAAGCTTCGGAGACGTTGACATGCTTCAGGAATCGTTAAACTTCAGAAATGGCTATTTACGATGTCATGTGCTAAGTTGAGGTTGAGCCTCTTATTTGAAATGGTGGAAGTGGATTGAAGTCTTAGCCGTGGCTTAGTTTCGACTGTTGTTTATGTTTCTGCTCAGGAGACACTAACTGCTTTTGAGGGCTGTGGTCATTTCTGTTAGTCTGGTCGTCTGCCAAACCGTGTGGTTGGGTTCGCACAACCTCACGCCTGTTAAAAGCGCAGAGCGCCCATTTGTCTCTGATCCCCAGGTGTGGTGACCTAACTCCCCTCATTTGGGGAGAATCATGCAGACGACCCCCCTAGCGAACGCCAAAATTCATTTCAAATTAATACGCCGACACTTCCCATATGATTAAACCCCGGTCTGAAAATAAGACACTGTGAAAGAGCCATTTGAAAGACTGAACGCATCCTCGCTACCATACGACTTTTCTGTGAAATCTGACGTTCCTGATATGGGAACAAAAGGATTTCAAATTCCTCCCTCTTCATACATACCAGTTAAGCACATTGTGTGCTAACGCTCTCCTATTGTAGAGATTTCAATAAGTGTTGTATATTGAATCGTAGTGAGGCACTAGCGGCCTCATGCTGTCCTGTAGACGTTCGCCGCGTGAACTCGACTTGCCTTCCTATTGTACGTACTCGTCTGTATTTTAACAATCTCTTTTAACGACACCGTGTGATGCCTGCTCCAGTGACTACATTGCGCTGGGTTTCTATTTCCCAGCACCTCTGTACTTTGTACAATAGCTCTTCTTTAGCAATGGCCAGTTCTGTTCTCCATAACCTCATTCAAGACAACTGCCGCATAATGAAACTATTTTTTATTTTATTTTGATTTGCAATCAACCAAATCACTACAGTGAAGTATTACAGTTGTACAGTTCCTTGAATTATTCAGATTATATTATTGTTGCTGGTCTATGGTTGCTCTGCTGTATCTTTTTATGACTTTTTTTTTTTTTTTTTTTTTACATGTTAGACAATATTGTGACTATGTCCTATGCAAATATGAGAATTAACAAGAATTTGTCAAATAATGTATGTTGTCTTAACTTGTATGCATGAAATAGTGAAGTTTACATTTGAGAATAAATTCATAAATAAGAAGCACTAGTCGGATTGTGTCGTTTTTTGTTTACTAAAAGCATTTTTTTTTATTTTGTGCAACATAAAATTCATTTGATGTTTAAGCATAGGTGTGCACCGCTATTTCAAATGTGTAAATAAATATTTTTGAAAAATAGTAATATATATATATATATATATATATATATGTGTGTGTGTGTGTGTGTGTGTGTGTGTGTGTGTGCGTGTATATATGTATGTATGTATGTATGTATGTATGTATGTGTATATACAGTCAAACCAAAAATTACTCCGATGTTTTTGATATTTTTGGTATATTTTTACTAGTGGGTGCAGGACACTAGTTCATTTATATGGAAGAGGATTAGGGCCAAGCAATAATAAAAAAATAAAACCATCTCAAGATTAAAGTTGTTAAATTTTGAGAAAAAACTTGTTAAATTTCGAGAAAAAAGTCAAAATAAAATGTTGAGAATAAACTCATTAAATTACGAGAAAAAACTCGTTAAATTTCCAGAAAAAAGTCGAGATAAAACGTTGAGAATAAACTTGTTAAATTACGAGAAAAAACTCATTAAATTTCGAGAAAAAAGTCGAGATAAAATGTTGAGAATAAAGTCATGAAATTACGAGAAAAAAGTCATTAGATTATGAGAACAAATTCGTTAAATTATGAGAAAAAAGTCGTTAAATTTCGAGAAAAAAAGTCGAGATAAAATGTTGAGAATAAAGTCATTAAATTACGAGAAAAAAGTTGTTAAATTATGAGAATTTAACAACATTTTTCTCATAATTGAACAAATTTGTTCTCGTAATTTAATGACTTTTTTTCTCGTAATTTAATGACTTTATTCTCAACATTTTATCTCGACTTTTTTCTTGAAATTTAACGAGTTTTTTCTCATAATTTAACGAGTTTATTCTCAACATTTTATCTCAACTTTATTCTCAACATTTTATCTCAACTTTTTTCTCAAAATTTAACGAGTTTTTTCTCGTAATTTAACGAGTTTATTCTCAACATTTTATTTCGACTTTTTTCTCAAAATTTAACGAGTTTTTTCTCGAAATTTAACAACTTTAATCTTGAGATGGTTTTATTTTTTTATTATTGCTTGGCCCTAATCCTCTTCCGTACATTTATGTAAGTGAGGATAGCAAAATAAAGTAAACTGTGACATATTTTACTCAAAAATTATTCATACAGTGGACTACCAGTAAAACTGATAAAAATTTGGAACCAAAAATTATTCAGACACTTTGACCAGACCATGTTTTGCTAAAGTGTTATCTGACATAATAAGGATTATTTTTTTCTGACAGTTTAATTCTGAGATCTTGTCATATTTTTATTACCATTTTTTTTAAACTATAGCAAATAAACTGTATTAATGAATGAAATGTTCAAGATGTCTGAATAAATTTTGGTTTGACTATATAATATACATATACTAAGTTTTGTTTAATTTATCAATTATTTTCCAGTGGTTATTTTATAGATATTATTTGTCAGCTCATATTTAAATATATAGATTTTAATACACTTAAAAATAATATATAATTTAATTTAAATAAAAAAATAATGTTTATGTGCATTTATTTATTTGATTTATTTTATCTCTCATGTAATAAACTGGATATTATACAGTCAGCCAGTTATTATTGCATATAAACCCAGACAGGATCAGGGGGTTTACATTGTGATATGACCAACTAAATTTACACTATCATATATAAAACTTGTTTTTTAAGTAAAAGTTGTCAAATATATTTATTCTTATCAGAGTTATCTGAACTAAGGCTAGAAAAATCCATCCAAACTATAAAGACTTGCTCATTTGTATGCTCAGTAACTTCAATACAGACTGTACTCCTTGAAGATAACCATGACATACACAGTATT
Organism: Ancherythroculter nigrocauda; assembly: GCA_036281575.1. Taxonomy (NCBI): domain Eukaryota; kingdom Metazoa; phylum Chordata; class Actinopteri; order Cypriniformes; family Xenocyprididae; genus Ancherythroculter; species Ancherythroculter nigrocauda. The sequence continues at coordinate 14,866,151 of VTFQ01000015.1, read as the reverse complement.
CGGCAGCCTTGAGCGCACTGCAGTCCCTGGCTCGGAATATCAAAAGCTTTGGCAGGCAGAGCACAATTCTAGGCAGACTTTGCATCACAAATTCACCGAACCCTTTAGCGTGCAGCCAATGGATGCACTTGTTGCTTAGCAGGATGCCAATAAGAACCAAGAACAGAGCCTGTTGTGTAAAACAATGCACTTAGATACATACGTCTGCAGGAAGTACACCTTGTTCTTGGCATTTGTGCACTCATGCAAATATTTACTGTAACTGATGCAGGGACATGTCAACAGGGACTACAAAACAGGTGGCATTTGTGTTTTCTATCTAGTCATTTGCAACACTGAACAAGGCCTGTGTTGAATAGAGGGTCAAGATGGTGAGAGATATCAAAGGAGCAATGTGCTTGGCACATGTGTGCTGCATCATACGCCATGTGTGTGAAGTGATATATTTCACACAAAAAAAGACTATTGAAAATCTGGACCATTGCAATAGCAAATAAGGTCCGATTCAAAACTAGAGAATGAGTGGCCCACATTTTGTCCCACTCAGTTATGTAATGAAGCGACACTTTCAAAATTCACAACCACCCACTAAGTAGCCTGTCCTTTTCTGGTTATTCTCATTTTTTAAGCCTGTTAAGAAGGATGAAAATGCTAAAAATACACCGAGAGATGGCTAGTGTGTTCTTACATCTGCTCACCTCCTGTTGCTCTATCTGTCCATGAGATACTTTCTCCTACTTTATCCCTATTTCTATATCAGATACATGCACTTAATTTCACTCTTTCCTACTTTTATGTCCCAAGTAAGATTTGTATTAAAGGGATACTCCACCGTTTTTTCATATTAAACTATGTTATTCCCTTAACTAAGACGAGTTGATACATACCTCTCTCGTCTCAGTGCGTGCACTAAATCGCTCTGTCTTGCGGCGAAACTGTGTTAGCACTTAGCTTAGCCCAGTTCATTCAATAGGGGCCAAGCAGAGAAGCTACCAAACACCTCCACATTTTCCCTATTTAAATACAGTTACTCGAGTAGTGTAACTCGACCTAGGACGGTGACACAAAACAAAACGTTGCGCTTTTCTAAGCGTGTAAAATGGATAACTATATTGTATGGCGGAATACCATAGCAAGTGCTCGGGAGCACTTTGACTTGGCGCAGTAATATCTTCACTCGTGAAAAGTCCTCTCACCGGCCCCCGCTCCCTCTCCTCCTCCCTCTCATTTCCGTCAATAGAACCAACGTGACCTGCACCAGTAGTAATAGTTTGAGCAGAGCTGACGAAGTATCAGGTTGTAGGAAGATAGTTTGTGGACAATCATGGTTATAACGTGCATCGTAAAGGGTTGTGATAACAAGGAGAAGGTATATAGTGCCGTCATGTTTCACAGAATTCCAACTCACCACATACAGCGGAGAGCTTGGTTAGCTGCTTTGAACAAGAATCCAAAAACACCGTTGCTGTTCGCAACAGTCACACTTGCACCACCAATTGCTGTTTGCCCGTGTTCTTTCGCCGGCTCCGGTCTGTTCTGGTTCGTATCTTTTTTCCCTCTCATGGTCCATAAGAACTAATTCCTCCTCCGTGTACTCGGGTTCAAACAGATATGGCTCTGGGTCTGCTACAAACAAGTCATAATCATCTACAAAGTCCGCCATTGCAAATGATCTCTTGCAGTTTGCTAATAGCACAGGTGGTAAAAGTCACGTTGGTTCTATTGACGGAAATGAGAGGGAGGAGGAGAGGGAGCGGGGGCCGGTGAGAGGACTTTTCACGAGTGAAGATATTACTGCGCCAAGTCAAAGTGCTCCCGAGCAATTGCTATGGTATTCCGCCATACAATATAGTTATCCATTTTACACGCTTAGAAAAGCGCAACGTTTTGTTTTGTGTCACCGTCCTAGGTCGAGTTACACTACTCGAGTAACTGTATTTAAATAGGGAAAACGTGGAGGTGTTTGGTAGCTTCTCTGCTTGGCCCCTATTGAATGAACTGGGCTAAGCTAAGTGCTAACACAGTTTCGCCGCAAGACAGAGTGATTTAGTGCACGCACTGAGACGAGAGAGGTATGTATCAACTCGTCTTAGTTAAGGGAATAACATAGTTTAATATGAAAAAACGGTGGAGTATCCCTTTAAACCTAATATATTTTTTTATTTTATGGTCTCATTAAAACTATCTTGAAACATTTTACCAGGCATGCTCATAAGTATTTTTATGTATAGATTTTACGGTTTTACCAGACCCAGACCTTCAGATTCTGGACCATGAAAATCCATAAAAAAATATACATTATTTTTTTAAATGATGAAAGTCTATATAAAGAGTGTGATAATCATAAAGCATGTCAACAAGAAAATGAAAAGATTATCAATGGTTACACAATTGTGTCATTTCCGTCACAACCAACAATTTTGCAATTTTCCCAATATGATTTACACTGATGCACAATAAAAAATATTGTTCACAAGAAATACATACATACGTGTTTTTTCATCTAGATTTTCATCTATATATATATATATATATATATATATATATATATATAGATGAAAGAGTATATATATATATATATATATATACTGTATATAATGAAAAAAACATGTATGTATGTATAATTTGAATGTATTTAGAATTAAGGATCAAAATGAACTGTTACAATAAAATCTGCCAATGGGGTAAGAAAATAAACTTTATTAATAAATAAATTAAGCAATTTTAATTAATTAATTAATATTTTGTTTTAAGCACAAACTCACCTAATATCTTTTTGCTTTACAAGTAAATATTTCTTTATTCATGAATGTTTAGAAATTTATACTGGAAAGCAATACAAAAATACTAAGAAAATCACTTTTTGCAGTAAAAACTGTCAAAGTGATGATATCCAGTAATTAATGGCAAATGAAATACTAACAGTACTGCCAGATTATAAAACTTTTTCATATTCTCAAATTTGTTTTCATAGCTTTTCTTAAAGTTGACATGAAATTGCATTAACAACCTATTTTACTTCCATATGATGATGAATGTCAGAATGAAAAAAAAAAAACTATTAAAAAAAAGGCGAGAGTTGATTTTATTCATGGGAAATAATTGGATGGAGAAAAGTTGTTGAAGGGAAGGGGCTGAAAAAATAAGGCCTTGATATCAGTCAAAAGTGAAAGCCGTTTCAGTCATTTCAGAGGCGGAGAAAGTTATATTTTGACTGAGGACAAACTTTTTTCTTTGGAATAATACGCGCTGATTAATTCAAGACAAGGAATGAGGCAGCCATGGGGTCCCCTCTATGACATCATTTCCTTTTTATGTTTTTTTTTCCCTGCATGTTTTTGGACCAAGACTTTGTTGGTCACACAACTTGACTTTTATTTGGCAGACAATATTTTTTAAAACATTAATAGTGTTAGTATTACTAATAATATATTTAATATTTAATATCCTTCATTTAAATAATTCTGGTTGAGTTGCATTAGTAGTGTGTTGAAAATTGCTGGGCCTAACATTTCCCAAACATGCTCAAAGCAGTCGAACCAATCACAGTACACTGATCCAGCCAACCAATCAGAGCACATTGTGGAGGAGAGGCTTCATAGAGACAGGAACTATACAGAGCGTTACTGACAGACTGAGAAAAGAGGTGCTGCAACAATGTAAGATATGTGAAAAACATTTTTTTGAAGATTCAAGCATGAAAACCTATTCTAGTGAACACAAAAAACAAATTCAAGACATGGCAAAGGGCATAACAGGTCCTCTTTAATGTTTTTTTTTTATTATTTTATTTTATTTATTTTTTTTTTTTGAATGAATCAATAGATCCGGATGAAAGTTTTGCACCTCTTGTACCTTGAAAGTCCAGGCAGACAGACAGAGACAGGAAGACGCATCATTTAGTTCTCTCCCCCTCAGTAAGTGATCATAGTGCAGTGGGAGCCTAAGAGTAAGACAGACAGACCATGTGAGCCCAGAGAACGAACTGTTCCTCTGCTGACTGTGTGTGTGTGTGTGTGTGTGTACAGTGACTGCTGGTGGGTGGAGGGGTAAGAGGAAAGAGAAGGAGAGAGGAAAGCTCAATCTTTTCCTTTTATTTCTCTCTCTCTTTCTCTATCAGCTTGGTTTTCATCAGCTGGGATGCTAAATGGCAGCTTGTGGTCAATTGATGTGAGGTCGGCAATCATTTGACAAGCATTTCATTCTGTTTTGTGGCACGATGGCTTTACCGCATCAGTGCATGTGAGTTTAAAACAGAAAACGGTAAACTGCAAAGATAAAAGAAAAGAAGGTGTGTGTGGGTGAGAGAGAGACGCAGTGAGATAAAATAGTGGGTGAAATTGTGTACTTTATGATCAGGATTCAAGCTTCATGAGCTCAGACTGTGAGTGGGCGTCTCTGTGGGTGCCATTGTGGTGTGATGCTCTTCTGTCCCTCATGTACTCCAGCATGGCAAGGGGGCGGCACCGGGTGGCACTTGTGCTAACTGTACACCCGTCCAGGAAATGATACTGCCAATCCAGATCCCTCTCTTGCTTTCCCACTTCCTGTCTAGCTTTTCAGTCTTTGTGATATAAATAAGCCCCTAAAAAGATGTAACCTTTTTAGGCATTAAGTTGCATTGTCTATTGGCTTACTCTAGACAATTTAGCCTATTAAGCTGGAAGCTCCTTTTATTATGACACCATAGTCTGTTCTGCAGACAACAACCAAAAATTAGGACTTTTGTTTGCTGGCCATCACTAGCCCCCTCGACAACGAGACCCTGAAGACCTTGTTCTGGATCGGGGCTACCTTCAACCACCCTATCGATCTCCCAGACACCACAGGACTGGACTGGAGGGAAACCATTATTTGGTGTCTGGAGAGTGTTGCGTCCAGAGCACAGCCAGACCCATAGTCTGTTTCATCCCGTACGACCGCGGAGAAGTGACGTGAGCCACCCGCTTATCGAGTGGCACTACCCGCTGCGACGAGTGAGCCAGAGCCCTAGAGGACAGAGCTTGCCATCGCCACGGAAATAGAGCCCCAGCGTCGATCTTTCCAGGGGAGTGAGCCCACGACACCAGCGGCCAAGGGAACGAAGACTGAGGACTGGCTGAGGGACTTTAATGAAGACTTGTTGACTCCCACCCTATCCCACCCGGTATCTGAATCTTTATTGCACAATGAGAACTGTTTGGAATATGATCTGTCAGTTTGTTCTGAATCGCTGCTGTTTATGGACTGGGATTTATTCTTTTCAATGAACTGCATTGACTGTGTCATTCTGATTGTGATCTTGTCAAGCTTCTTGTCAAGCTTCATGTCACCAACACCACAGAGCTCAGCCAGTCCTCCAGTCCCACTACTGGATGCTTGCAGCCCTGCGCCGTCTTTGGGGAAGCCCTGCTATGACGTTGTGCTACCACCAGCAGCGCCTATGCAATAGGATCCTGCGGCTACTCCTTCAGCCTCTGATCCCTTTCATTCCATCTGGCCCGTCGACCTTTCGGCTCCGTTTTGGCTCCTTCCACCTTCAGCTCTGCCATCGGTCATCGCCCAAATGTCGGCTTCCAAGCCAGCAACATCCTGGCTCCTCCCTACCTCAACTCTGCCGTAGGCAGTCGGCACTGGAGAGCTCTGGGTTTGTGCCATCGGACTCTCTACATCTTTGCCGTTGGGGTTTTGTTGTCATTCCTCAGTCACTCAGTCATTATTATTATTGTTATGGTTAAAAGGTTTGGTTAAAAGGTTCTCTCTCTCTCAACTTGTTAAAACCAAGATATAAACTGACAGGGAAACTGTGTAAGATATACACAGTGAATATGCTGAATTCTTATACAAAGCAATTTGACCAAAAGGGACCGTTATCATTATATCAACAGAAAGATCTTTCACTCTCTGTAGGGCTGGGCTGAAGCCTTCCTGGATGAGACACAGTGAGCAGGGAACATGTCTCTGGGGACACATAGATCACAGACACACCTCATCTATAAGCTAAAGAGGCTTGTGTATATGAGCCGTCTAAACAGGCTTACAGTAGGTGGACACAGTTTTGAAACCAATTAACACTTCAAACTTCTGAATCAAAGCAGACTTAGATGTGAAGTTCTTTCATTTTCATTTTCCATTTGAAAATTATTTTTCATTACCATTCTAGTAGAGGTTAGCAAGGCAGCTAAAACCTAGTGCACACTGTTCTTCTGCGATTGATGCACAAACTCAAACAAGCAAAACTAAAGTAGCTAAAATTATACTATTTTGCCAGAATTTACCATTTCCTCCAGATCTAAGCAAGAAAAACCAGAACCAATTTCTTCATCTTCTGTCTATCAGTAGATTTAAAATTGTCTAGACTGATCTGAATATTTTTGTCCATTAAAAAACTCATAAATACACCCAACCAGTGAAAAACTGCAGCCTTGTTCAAGATCTAAAGGTAATAGCGTTGCTAAAACAGTGATGATACATGCTGTTACAGTCAGTCCTCTTGTTTTAATTTAAACACTTGTCGATCTTGGCAGAAAATAGGCATACATATTTATTAGAAGCTTCATTTCCTCTGGTCTCATTATGTCAGAGCCAAAACAGACACCGCTGTTACCAACATGAAAGTATAAAGATGGTAATTAGCATTTCTGATAAGGGCTTTTGTTGGAAAATTGTTTCCATACAAGTGGCAACACAGATCACAGGGTGTGTCTCCATCTTGGGGCTTCTCCAGTCTCTACCAAAAGAGCAAAGCTGTTGATGGTTTCAATTGCAACCGTAAATCTTGAGGACACACACACACACACACACACACAAAAGAAAAGAAAAGACAGCTCTTGTTCTTTCTCTTTACTGTGTCTCACTGTCTCTTTCAGAAAAGAGGACACTCCCACCAGTGAGTATTTTGGTTGTTTCCTTTCTCTGCTCATCTACATCGCCTACACAGGCTAGGCTGATTCACCTGCACAAAGACCTTTATGTTCTCCTCCAATCTTCCTAACATCTTGATCTTTTTATTTTTCAATGGCCACACATAGACAACTAGTGTGCAAAAAAGGCCATCAATAGAGAAAGAAACTAATTAGAACCATAGTTATGGTGTCACCAACAGGGCTAATGAGGCCATGCAAACCTGCTAAACTTTGACACCTTGCTGTAAACAGTCTACAGAAAAATGACGACAAGAAAATGCTTTGGAACATGGTTTACATGGAAGAGATACTTTCGCTTTTAGTGTGTTAATTGGAAATAACGTTTAAAATTAGGTGGATAAGCAGCCTACAGAAAAAGAAAATGTATGTAGAAAAAGTCAGTACAAAAACACTTTAGCTTTTTAGCATGCCAGCCAGGCTAATTTAGCCATGCTAACCTGCTAAACTTGACCCATTGCTGTAAACAAACCACAGAAAGAAAGAAAATACTTGAGAAAATGTTTGGGACAAAAACAGAATTATATGGAGGTGATATTTTAGCTTTTGGTGTGCTAATCAGGTTAAATAGCAATGCTAACTTGTTATACCTTGACCCCGTGCAGTAAACAGTCTACAGAACATGGTAAGGATGATTTACATGGTAGAGATACTTTAGCTTTTGTGCACTGTCATTTAGCACATAGCCCTGTTTAGGACACTGTGCTAGGCAAACTATATTATTTGACACAAATTAACTAAATGAATTGTTTATTCTGAATATTTTTCAAAAGAACAGAATGATCCACACTCCTTTTCTTATTTTTCCATTTTTAATTTTAAATTATGCAACACAGCACATACATAATGGACATTTATTTTTTTATTCTGATTATTTAAATGAATCATTTGAATTATTTATTGAACACTCAAAACGAAACATCTGTTAGGCCTATGCATGTGCTGTTGCATAATGTTAAATTTTATCCATTTATTAATTATTATGTTTATCCACAATTATTTATTGGACATTTAATATATTGCTGTTGTTGTTTTTATGATGTATTGCTATTTTTGAAAGCAATAAACCATGCAAGGCTGCATGTTACCATAATATTACCACAGGCAAGCATATTGTAAAGGTGCCCTAGAACCAGTTTTTACAAGATGTAATATAAGTCTAAGGTGTCCCCTGAATGTGTCTGTGAAGTTTCAGCTCAAAATAACCCATAGATTTTTTTTTAATTAATTTTTTTAACTGCTTATTTTGGGGCATCATTAACTATGCACCGATTCAGGCTGCGGCCCCTTTAAATCGCGCACTCCCTGCCCACCGAGCTCTCGACTATAATACAGTGCATTTACAAAGTTCACACAGCTAATATAACCCTCAAATGGATCTTTACAAGATGTTCGTCATGCATACTGCATGTATGCGTCGGATCATGTGAGTATAGTATTTATTTGGATGTTTACATTTGATTCTGAATGAGTTTGAGGCTGTGCTTCATGGCTAAAGCTAACATTACACACTGTTGGAGAGATTTATAAAGAATGAAGTTGTGTTTATGAATTATACAGACTGCAAGTGTTTAAAAATGAAAATAGCGACGGCTCTTGTCTCCGTGAATACAGTAAGAAACGATGGTAACTTTAACCACATTTAACAGTACATTAGCAACATGCTAAAGAAACATTTATAAAGACAATTTACAAATATCACTAAAAATATCATGTAATCATGGATCATGTCAGTTATTATTGCTCCATCTGCCATTTTTCACTATTGTTCTTGCTTGCTTACCTAGTCTGATGATGCAGTTGTGCACATCCAGATGTTAATACTGGCTGCCCTTGTCTAATGCCTTGAACGTGGGCTGGCATATGCAAATATTGGGGTCGTACATATTAATGATCCCGACTGTTACGTAACAGTTGGTGTTATGTTGAGATTCACCTGTTCTTCGGAGGTCTTTTAAACAAATGAGATTTACACAAGAAGGAGGAAACAATGGAGTTTGAGACTCACTGTATGTCATTTCCATGTACTGAACTCTTGTTATTCAACTATGCCAAGGTAAATTCAATTTTTGATTCTAGGGCACCTTTAAGTACTCTGCCTAAGAACACCTCTTTACCATAGACAGTAAAAGAAATGGACACAGCGACCCCATTGGAACTCAATTGAGAGAAGTGAAGCCCATTTTTAGCGATTTTTAGCACTTCCGTTTCTGACGCGCAGACTCAAACTAAGCTTGATGACGTCCGCAACCTGTCTGACAGATGTAAATCTTCTAGTAGCTGTGCGTGCAAACTGCCATCGTTAATCTTGCAGAGACGGCGAGCTTGAGCGGGGAGTTCTTTGGCGTGAGTAAGCAGGAGTAAGTATTCTGATTAATTATTTTGTATAGTATTTTAAAATGTAACGCCAGTACGCCATCTCTCTTGACATCTCCCCGATTGCCTGCGAGCTTCTCCTCCTGTCTGTACGGTAATTTCTCTACTGTGCGACAGAGAGTCGAGTGGTTATGACGCAATCGTTAGCCTATTTTTACAAAAACTGTATCTACGGGGCCATAATGTAACATAGAAGGTAATGGAGCCCTTTATACATTGTCGTGTATCTTTAGAAATAAATAATGGACAAATGGAGTCTTTAAACGCCTCAGATGTAAAGTTATTCACTGTCAAAGTGACGCCAAAATGAATGGGAGTCAATGGGGATGCTAACGCAAGTGAAGTTCTGCTACAAGATGGCGGCACCCGGCCGACTTCAACTTCCGGTCGACTTCCTTGGGCACTGCTCTTTACCCATGTTAAAGAATGGCTTATTGCTTTAAAGCGGAACTCAGTAAGATTTGCGAAGCTCCCCCTACAGGTTCCTTCAGTGAATCACACTGTCGTAAATACTTCAAGCGCAGCTCTGGACTACAACGACCACAACGCTCACCAGCGCAGTAGTTTTGCAAATACAGTACAAGAAATCTCGATGGAGGTGGGTAATTTTCGAAATTGTCTTATAAAGTCATAATATATACATTGTTTTTGAATTACCGTAAAGCATTTTGTCACTCTCGCGTGAATGTGAACATGAGGCGAGATTGTGTCGGGTCGGTGCAGCTCAACGTGCAAGTGCTGTTTTCTGGCATAGACGTGCCAGAGGGGGTTAGTGCACACCTTAAACACACCACTACAAGTCAATTAACCATCGTAAGGACTTAGAAAACTATTTATGAAAGTAAAAAAAGTTACTTAGTTCTGCTTTAATAGTATGAAATCTGTTTGTGGTATCAGCAGTCAGGAGAGTCACGATTGTAAAGTGTTTCCGCTGTGGACCGCGTACAATGGTACACTATCACTGCCTCGTGCTGCTATGTACTGTAAGGCACAATAAAGCATTGGCTGCCTGCATGTCACAAGACCTCTTAACATTCAGTCCTATAAACACATGACAGCATGCCTTGCCCAAGTTGAGCTCACTGCACATTCTCCTTCTTCCTCTCTACTAATGCAGGAAAGATCACAAACAACATTGCAGCAAAGAACTCCATGACCTTATACTGTCTCTCTCTCCTGTTTTATTTTTCTTCTCACATTTTTCACATTTTTTTGAGAAACTGTAAGCCGTTGAAGAAAGAGCTGGATTATTGACAACAGACTTCTGAGAAAAACATGCGAGCAGGGTGATGTTTTGAAGAGAGCTGCACACAAATGCAAACTAGGTCATGGGAGAGCCGTACAGGGGCCGTTCTACTGATTGATAGATGGCAGTGTGTCTTTGCATTTCTGTGCGTGCTACCTTGAGCGGAGATGAGATCATGTGGCCTCTTGAAAAGAAAAACATCTTTCCCCTTCTACTTACCTCTCGAGAGGTCAGGGCACTACATGTATGTCAGTCGTATTTTGGTTTTCGCATTCAGCATAGTTCTAGGAAAGGTCTTGGATTTTTCTAAGAAAAAGATCTAAGCAACCTCACATATGTCACTTTTAGAGTTTCAGAAGAGATAACATCTCACTCTGCTTGAATTTGCCAAGTTTCATGAACTCAAATACTTCTAAAAAATCAATTAACTTGAATGATGTTTTTTTATGGTGCAAGTTCCAACAATCAGGAAGTTAGGAACATATGTAATGGGCCATTTCATTTGATAATCTATCAGAAGCATTGGAACATTAAGATTGTCTGACCTGGCGATTTCCGACAACAATCCCATGAACTGTTGCAACAAGCAAAGAAAAACGTATTGCACAAAAGACCAAAAGCTCATCGTTAAGCTGCCTTTTCTTTTCTCCGACAATGGACAGACCAGAAGTCATTCATTTATAGTGGAGTAGAATGGAAGCTGAATGGAGTTCCGATCATATGTGTAAGTGGAAATTTGGCATCTGGTTTAGGTTCCAGGTGCATTGAAACAGTTTGCCAATTTCAGAGTGTCTATTTACACTAAGTGCAAATAGCATCCCTATTGGCAAATTCTATTTACACTAGCTCCACCCACCAATGTCTGGTTGGGCCACTCAAGTTTTAAAAAAGACACATAGAATTCAAAGTCTTCAGTGGTGCAGTAGTAGCAAGTAAGGCTTGCAGACCTGGCTTTTAATGCGATCGACGTAGGTTTGAATCCGCCTTTTGCCAAGTTCACATGCAGTCCGTAAGTTTTGCCTCTTTGTCACCATCTCTGTTTGAAACCTGCAATTGCAGTTTTTTGCTGAATTATCATCCTAACGTGGGTTGTGCATCGGCATGGTTCCTCGGCGAGGATGAGTCTTATGTTTTGAGGAGAATGTGTGGCTCTCAGTCACTGCACCGATGTGGAGACTGTACTTTGGAATCACAGAGATTAGTCTTGGAAGTATGACCAAAATAAGAATTATTATCGGAAAATGTCATCTGAACAAGTAAGCAACAAATCTGACACAGTTGTTATGACCAACTGCGGAAAAAAAGCATTACAATAAATCGCACTGCCAGTGGTGATTAAATCTAACAATCGCTTAGCTCATATCACATCAAACCATGCAAATTATTACTGTTATACTTTGTTCTCAAATTGTTAATGTTAACAACATCAGCATTGCATGACTACATGCATTTAGTGTGTATTAGCTTTACCTGTAGTTTTCAATTTCTGTACAGTCGAATCTCCAATGTCAATTTGTCATACCATACAATCCGTCATCAAAATTATGTTTAATTATTCCAGTTATTATTATGTTTAATTATTCCAAAAGGCTATAAATGATCCACCACCTGCACCTGCCTCACATGATATAGCCTACTAGCTGGGACTCCTTCTTTATGTAAACAGACATGATGTAATGACGCAAAGACGGAAATTCCAGCGGAAACCTACCAGTATCACTCGAATTAGAAAACATTATTACAAGCTTACCGTTGTAAATCAGGCTAAGGTAAGTAGATAGTTTCGAACACTAGCTGGTTATGTACTTGCTCAAAAATTGATTTTGGATTGTTTTTAACCAAAAAAAGTTACGTACTGGAGCTTTAAATGAAACATAATTGAGATTTCCATTATTGCTAAATTTATATTTGTATTATTTAATTTATCATCATAAAAGTATATAAACAAAACAACAACCCTCTACTACTTGATACTGTTAAGAACCCACTTTTAAATCTCTTTGAAATCCACTGATAAAACTCCAGTGAACAGTTTTGCTAAATGCTAAGTCATTTTTACATCTTTATGACAGCTGGAACATAGTTCAGTTCTTGGCAAAGTGTCCTAGTTCCTGCATCAGCAGAATTATATCTTCCATACCATGTGCCATTAGATCAGCTCTCAGTAAAATGTGTGGGTGTGTCTGTGATCCTTTTGCAAAAAGTCGAGAGTATCCTATTACATGACAGTCATAAAAACACTCACGCATGATGCATTTGTCAATAACAGATAAGCCACCCTTGTGTTTTGCAATTCAAGATATCTCTGAGTTTCAAAGGCAGAGGGGCTTAAAATATGCATGCCAGAAAATTTAGGGGTGACCCAAATTATTGAGCTATTTACCTCCTGTTCTTTAGAGTGACCTGATTTGTGCTTTAAATTCCAGGCCTTTAAAATCCTTCTGTGTATAGTATGTAAAGAATGTCCATCTTAAATGAATGCATACACACAACAGAGAGTTCATTGTCAGGGTAAAACTTTTCTGGCAGATGTTAGACAGGTGACCTGTGGTGCTGTGTTTCATTCTAATGCCGTGTGCCACGACTAACAGCAACTACTGCAGGGATATGGAAGCTGAACACCACAAGACCTGCAGTTTTATACTGGATTTTATTCCAGTTTCGTGGGCTCAATCATATGAGAAGGCAGACAGTCTAATATGGGTGTTGTATACTGTAGACTGAAACAGCAGCCTAGGGCGCTGCTCAAATTACAGAACGTTGAGGAAAAACACACACGCAGGCACGCAAGTCTGCTAGCACTCAAGCACACACCTTTCTTCCACAAGAAGAGTTCAAAGAACCACACGGACACCATCATTAACAATAAACTAATCTTATTTTGTCTCTTTTTATCCTGCTATTTACATCGGTACCTAATGTGCAAATTAATAATTTAAAGTAGTGTAAAACTCTCAAATGAATACAAAATCATATTTTACAATTCTAAGACAGAGAGAGTCCATGAGCTTTTCAAATATAAAGGAGGGAGAGGAAAAGCAGGAGGATGGGAGGCAAAAGACACATAATTGTGGAGGTGTAGAAATGTAGGAAGAGAACGAAGCAGTGGACATCCTTGGCCAGGAAAGACAAAACACTTACAGAGACACGGCGTTGGTTACCTGGACACTGCCTCACAACAAAACACAACAAGCGCTGCTCTTATTATAATCTTGTCCATGGAGTAGAAAAGCACTTGGTGGGGCCTTTGCTTAGCAGAGACACACAAAGTGGCTAACACGCTAGTCATGCTAGTTAACTTGATTGGCGCAGCTACCTGTAACATCCTGATTTTCTAGCACACGATGAGAACTAGTGCTTTGAGCAGTGGTTTACTTGAATGTTTGTTAGCCAGTTAGCCAGTCAGTAGCTTAGCATGTTCTTGTCTGTGACTGTTTTTGCACTGCCGTGATCAAAATCTGCTGTGATAAAAAAATAATTAAAAAAGACAGGTAGGCTTGTACCATTAAATATCCAGTTTTACATTTAGAGATTGGGTTACACAACCGGACGCCATACTACTAGGGGTTGCACCGACTAGTCGACTTTAACGCTCTGCCATTTAAGCATGATGTCGACTAGTCGCTGATCATGTCCTATAAAGGCTGCAACAGGATAAAAATCTTTGAAGTTTACCTTTACGAGAGCGCTCCACAAGACATGTTTGATTATACCATCTGAATGCTCAATATTGATTGGGAGAATGCACATTTTAAACAGCTTATTGTACAGGTAAGTTAATCGCCATTCTAAACTGCGCTGCTTCATGTGCACATATAGATTGCGCGCATACAGAATCATTCAGTAGCACAGAAATGTATTGTCAACACTGTTCTGTGATTTTATCAATAGAATAGCTCAGAAACTGAAAAGTTCTAGCATATATTTCTTAGTAACTAAAACCCTCAGCTTCACTATTAGTAGAGAGACGCTGCCAGGTAGAATTAATTCACATGCAATCTCTCTCACTAATGCATTCATACACATGTAATCTTTACTGTGCTACTTTATCTCTATCTGACTTAGAACGAGCAGAAATCTGTGAGAAATATAATGACCCAAAGACAAAAAAACTGATAAAAATAAACTTATGTAGGAGCAATAGGCTTGTGGGTAGCGCTGTCATATGCCATAGCTGTGCACAAGACAACTGGAATAGGGAAAAAAATGCAAGGTCTCGTGACACATTTTTTAAAAGTTGAACTGATTTGAACTTGAGTGCCCAGTTTTTAGAACACTGTGTCATGCACGAGATGCAAAACGCGAGCACAACGGTCATATACACGTCCATCTAGCATGTATTTACGTAGAAAAATAATGGAAAAGTAGCGCATTGGAATTGAAAAACACGTTCTGTGTAAACGGCCTCACATTTGTTCATTAATGACGCCATCATCGACTAGTCGACGTCGACTTTAATCACATAAATGTCGAAAGTCGTTCAACCCCTAGGTACTACAGATTGACAAGATGTAAATTAATCTGAGCTTTTGTCAAAACTAAATATTACTGCACCAAGCAACATGAAAATTTTGTCCATCGCTTGGTTGAACTGGGTAGCTCCACCCAAAGTGCAATCTAATTGGTCTGTTAAATGTAAAATATGTTCTGATTGGTTATGAATTTGTTGTCACCACATTTTTGTTTTAATTGTAGACATGAAAATTGTAGTTGTATATATATATATATTCCACACTCTGCCTTGTTAGAACATGATTTTACGCTGCTGTGTAATATATAACTTAAAAATCGAAAATGCTTTTAAGAGGTAGATTTGAACCTTTAAATAACCAATTTTACATTTATAGATTTAGTTGCTTCTATGTATATGATCATCACAATTGTGTGGTTAAGACTAATATTCCTGAGGACAAATGAAATGGAGGTGAGGGACCTTTTTGGCACATGAGAGGCTAGCATGGCAGTGTTAGCATGAGTGCTACAGAATGTTGATGAGCAGTTGCCAGTTGCTTGTAGCCGAGCTGTGCCATCAGTGAAGGTATTAAACAGTTGACACATACACAGTTTCATAAGCTTTCCACTTTTAGTCCACTGCTGAAGTATATACTGTAAGGGTTTGCATTTCATACTTATATCCTCAGGTAAGGTGGTTCTTTTAATTTAGCATTCGCTAGCATGACTGTGTTATATATTGCAAATACAGAGAGCAATGAGTGGAAGTCAAATGCTTACTGTATCGAATGTCAAGTAGCACACAATAGTGAGGTTTCATTTTATATCATGATGGAATGCAAACCCTCCTATGAAAAGGCTTTATATTACAATATAGTGCATGATGGAAAATCACAAGATCAATCTGAGAGCACACTTTGATATGCCACATATTGAATATTTTCCACCATAATAATCCTTGTACAGCAGACCCTTTACAATCATATCGATATCCCTCAGAATCATATGGTGAAAAGTAGAATATGGCTGACGTCATGAATGCATAGATAAAAGGGGGGAGGGGTGGCGGTTGTTAACAAACTTATTGCTTTCAAAAAAATCAGAGTGCTGAACAGTGGACCTCCCTCCCTTGTAATTATTTGCAATGCACAGCAAAATCAATGTTATTCGATATTAAGATTCCAAAGAGCTATGCTGTGAAGTATTGCATTATAATGACCTCTAAACTGAGTTTTCCTTTCAATGATTTGGGAAACTCCATTAGAGACTGACATATGCTTTTACATCTCTTTCTGCATGTACAAGGAGTTTTACAACACAGACTGAGCAAAATGCACAGACGAGAGCTTTTACTCTAGAACAAGTAAAAGACTGAATTCAATCGGACATAGGACAAACAAAAACACAATCTCTGGCCAAAGCTGTAAACTGATTCTGGTTGCACTTCCTGTTATTGTAAAGCTGTGTTTGTTCGCTATTGAGAGTAAAGTAACAAGAATACAAGGAGGCTGATCTTAAATATAGTAGGAAAATGTTATGCCAGTTCTTTGTATCACTTGAAAAGTGCAAAAAGGTGGTGGTGTTGCTGTTCTTTTCACACACATTGGGGGTGGCTATATATGTGTGCATGTTTGCAGGGCTATCCAGGTCGGTGCACTTTCACCTCTCGTTCCCTGCGTTTCAGCTCCTCTCTATAACAGTAGGAGCAAAAGTTCTCTGTCTCGGGTCGGCCATAGAAGGTGCAGTTCTCCCTCCTGCAGCGTTTCTGCTGAAAACAGTACATTGGGCAAACACCACTCTGCCCTTTGGTTTTGTCCTGCCCCAGCCAGGCATGGGGCATCGGGTCTTCATCTGCAAACTCCAGACAGTCCCGGATGTCGCCAGTGTTGAAGCCGTTGGTATAAGTGTGGGACTTATGTTCCCCAGGCATGTTGTACGGTAGGGTGTCTACGGCATTGACGGTACGGATGCCAGACATGCGGGCTGGGCTATAGCTCTGAGAGGACAGTGAGCGGTTTTGCTGGGGGTAGGTGGCACAAGTTTTGAGAGTGCCCACCATTGGCTTGTAGGTCTCATCTTGGTAGCTGGATGACTGCACATTGACATCCCTCAGGTGGATCACACTGTGCCTTTGGATAGGTGGTGTATGGCTATAGTGAGCAGAAACAGGGACTGGTCCAGGTCTCTTAGCACCGTTACTAGGGGAGGAGAAAGGGACAGGGGACATGGAGGATCCTGGGATGGAGGCTGGGATGGGTATCGGGATGGGAGAAGCAGCAAGCTTTGGACTTCCCCTTTCTTGGACCTTCACAGCCTGGGAAAGATTATGGCTAGGGTGCAACACAGGTGAGCAACTCTCAGGTGGAGAGCTATCTGAACGCTCCCTTTGGAAAACACTCTCCTGCTCAGGCTTCTTTAGTGCCACCCCATTGGTCTGAGGCTTCTTCTCAGCCTCAGCCTTTCTCTTCTGTTCCTGCTCAGCACTGAAGCGTTCTTGGGCGCTACTCAGGTAGAAGCTAATCATCTCTTCATGAAATTGGTGTCGATGGCTGGTGAGCAGCAACCCAGCAAAGATGAATTTGCGCTCACCCTGCATGGCTGCCCGAAGGATGTTCAGGCTGAGTTTGACATCTGTGCTGTACTTCCAGTTGTCCAGTGACCGATCACCCGAGATTTTGCCAGATCCTGGTGGTCTCTCAACAGGTGAGCTCCCAGAAGCACGGTCTGTAGGCGAGGGACTGGTTGTCTTCTCTGAGGAGGATGTGCTGGCCGACTGGCCTGACTCCTCTTTGCTCCCTTTTCGAGTTTTTGAGTCCTTTTTCTTAGATTTCTGCTCTCCGTTCTCTACTGTTCGACCATTTGTTGACGTGGACTTGCTGATCTTGCCATGGACAAGTCCTCCAAGTCCACCCATATTCTTCTTAAGTTTGATACCCAGAGTCTTGCTGAAGCTGCCCAGTTTGTTGGCCACTGAGTCCGCCCGTGTTTTGTCTTTGTCCTTTCTCTGCTTGTCCTTGTCCTTTTCCTTAATCGACTTTCCATTATTGAGGTTGGAGTTACTGCAAACAGACTCCCTGTCCGAGTCCATGGATTCTGCCAGAGACTGTACATCCTCACCTGCAGAGGCAGTTGGAGACTCGGGCTGAGCCAAGGGAGCCTGTAATACACAGATCGGTCATAAGGACTCAAAACTGAGGTTACCTTTAGCAAAGTATTGTTGTCAAACATTACAGAACCTGAGAAAAAAACTGCTCCTGGAGGGCTAGCATCCTGCAGATTTTAGTGCCAACCCTAATCAAACACACCTGAACCAGCTAATCAAGGACTTTAAGAATACGTGAAAACAACAGTCAAGTGTGTTGGAGCAGGGTTGGAACTACAGGGGGTGGGGTGGCCCACCCCAAAAGTACACTTTTTTTGGTTCGGGAACTGCCTCTTAAAATATCTGTGCATGGCCCTGCCTCCAGGAGCATTTTTTTAACTAATAAATGGATAACCACTTACCCTTGTTTCAGAAGGAATTCGAATCCATGTTACATTCATGTAGTTGTGCAGAAGGTTTAGTTTAGCTTCCAGTGATAGAATAAGACTAGAGTGAGAGGAGAACATAGTCAAAGATCTTTTCTAAAACCTGATTTGTAGCACAAAAGGTTTTTATCAGCTCGCATGAGGCTTGCTGCAATTTTTTGTCATCTCTTACGTGCCAGTGAAGGAATGGTAGAAATCATTTGAGGCATGCAACTAGGAACTAAATCAGTGCATAAATCTAGTTTCCAGAGAATGACAGCAATTAGTTTGCACTCATCAGTCCATTATGGAGCCAATGGAATTGGGGCCAACTCGTTACAGTTGCTTTATCGCAGATGTTTGTTTTGTGTCTTTGTTCTTCCTTCTGTAAATCATGGCTGGGGTGGTGCTGCTGCAATTTATTTATATGATTTAATTGTCTGACCTCTGGAAAGTTACTGGAAACATCCTGCACAAGTCTTCTTAATCATAAGACAAAATGGAAGAATATGCAATTGATAAAAATTTGGAACATGTACAGGCTTTAATTAGTGAATGAGGCTTTAAGAGGAGTCATTCAAGGGCAGATCGACCTCTGTGAGGATAATGTGGCCTGGTGCCATGTGCCATGGACCTTCTGGACAGATTTAACCCTTCTAAATCCCTCATATGGTAAAGATAACATATAGATAGGGGCCCTCATTTGGCCCCAACTGACCTTTGTCTCAGTTACCTCTCATTCAGGCTAGAGTCTGCTCACAAGTTATTAATTTAATTTTGCTAAGCTTGCTGTAGGGGTGGATGGAGGATGAGGGAGAGAAAAAGAGGGGTCTTACTTTGCCAGCTTAGCATTGTCATTGTCATCCCTCCCCCAATCCCAGTCCCTCCCAGGGTCCACCGCAAAGTGCAGCGCTAGCAGCTTGTGCTCAGAGTCAGTCAGTGGGATGACGGCTGAAAGGGAGGGACAAAAAGAAAACATAAAAGATTTATATGTAACATTCAGATGTGGGATGAATTTACTGCAAACCAGGTTGCAACCAGTTTTGAAGCAAATAAATGGATACTAAGTCTAGGGAAAGATTGTCCTTGCTCAGATTAATGACTACACAGCTTAGCTTCTCTTAACGGGATAGTTCACCCAAAAATGAAGGTTTTGTCATTATGTTTGATATACTGACGTCCAACCTGTGCCATAAACACCATATTTGATTTGACAGGCGAAGATTATCAGTGCACAATGGCTAAATTTCTATCTTTCACACAAAGTGAATAAATAATGTGAGATTTTTCATTTTTGGGTGAATTATTCCTAAAAAACTGACACAGTGGTCTGCTCCTCACAAAGAATCATCAATTCCTTCTTCACTACTAGGTATGACAAAACTGAAAAACTTGAAAAATCATATTTCCATGCTTCCAACACCCATTTGACAGGAAAAACATTTCAACATTAATCAAGGGGTATGCAAGCCATACGTGAACAGGCCTGGGTGCGGCACTGTTCCTAAAAAGAAAATATCACAGCCTTCCATCCGTTCTAACTACTTCCATTTTTTCCCTTTTCCCATCACTCTATTCATCACTGTACCTGACTAGTCTTTTCAGACCACAAGCACTGGAAAAAATGGAAGGGAAAAGAGAGAGTGGGTTGAAACAAGAAAGATAAAGAGAGTGATTCAGTTCTCGTGACTGTTGGAAAATACAGCATGTTTGAACAGAGGACATTCCAGCCCCTTCTGTCACAACCATACTCTCACAAACATGCAGTCACTGATAGAACAAACTGTCTCCTCTCCTCATGAACGGTCTGCCATTTGCCAGGTGACTGCTGGGTAGAACTCACAGTGTACCAATGATGAACATAATGCTCTTCGATGACTCATTGAAATGACACTACGCAGAGTAGGAGTGAGAGACATCGAGTCACAGTAATGAATGAATGTGTGTGAAAGAAAAGGTCAAGGAAGGATACATTTTGTGTAGTAAGGCTGAAAAAAAAATCATGCTAAAGCCAATCATGCTAAATCAGATTATTATGCAACTCTAGTGTATAGAGCAGTGTATTTTTTAGTATTTTATTTTCACATAAGACATAAGAATGCTTGAAACACACTTCCTCCCTGTTGAATTTTCAATCAGCACACGACTTTGCCTCCCACTCATGTCTTTTAATTCACAATCCTGGCAACAACAAGTGCCAAAAATGTCCAGCTGGTCCACTGAACATTCATATAATCCAAAATCTCAGTCCACCCTCTAAGAATTCCCAACTTTTATTCACTTCAACAAGACATTTTGTCTTGAACATGTACCTTTCATTCAGTTTAAGTTGATATTATTGTACCATGATAATCTGATATTATTGTACCATGGTAACAGCATAGTACTTTTTTGCAAGGGTTAGGGAAGGATGCCAGTAGAGAACATCTGTGAACAGCTACTTTTTCGGAAGAATTTATCCTATTTATTCTCCATATATAAGTTCTTTAAGAGTATAGGGAGACTGTCAGTCGTACTACTTCATGGGAATAGGAGGTCACTGCTGAGCTGTTATGACAAGGTTCTTGTTTTCATAGTAACAGCAACTGGATAGGTGGATTCAAGTCAGATCTCTCCTCAGGATTATGGGTAGTGTAGTTAGACAACAGGAATTTGGCAATTAAACAAAAAAAAAAATGAAAATAAACACTGACTAACAGAAGCATATATCATTGCCTCACGATCTCAAAGCTCATTTACAACTATCTTTCTTTGATAGGAATGTTGTTCCAAGACCAACAAAAAGTGTTGATCCAAGAAAACATCTAAGTTGCCAAAATCATTTACCCCAGCCATCACATTCTTTTTTACTGTTATTGAAACACAAACTTCTGGCGCATATGAGGCTATGAGGTTTCTTCCAGCATTTTGTGGGTCAAATTCTTGGGGAGTCACACCAGGACAAGAAAGAGCATCCAAAGTCCAAACTGAAAGAAATGTAGGTGGAATTCCCAAAGCAGAGCACACACTGTTCAGAATAACACACAAAATTGTACACGTGGGCATGCACTCATACATAAAGCTAACCAACAAGTACCTCATTGTGTTCCCCATTGCACACACAGATACAGTTTCCCACCAGAGTGGGGTCAGACGGTGAACGCTGGAGCTATGTGGGGTTGTGTCCCGACTCCTACACTGCAGCTGTCCTCCTTTCTCTGGCCCAGCATACACACTCACACGCTTCAGCTCGCACTGTTGTTACCAGTTGGGCTTATTCCAGGTCCAAACACTGCCACTGCCAGTTCTACCCTGAGGGACTGGAGCATAATGTATTTTGTATCCCTTCTGGCAGTCGTGCAGACCTGTCCTTGACTGACCCACCTCAAACGTATACACTCGAAAACTGTGACGTCGAGGGCCGCTCTCAAGAAACGAGGGTCATTGATTCCTGGAATATTTGTTGGTATTCGGTACCCCTACGCCGTCTGTCTGTTATTACAACCCAAATAAACTGACTGAATAAACAGGAGCGAGTGATAATGGACAAGTAACCATAAGATGACGAGACTGTAAATAAGGTCTTTCACTGAGCGCTGCCGTTATAATACAAACAGAAGTTGTTGACAGACAACATTGCTCATAGAGTCTGACATGCTACATTGCAAGCGCATTACATGCAGAGTTTATTCCGTTGGTGTGAGGGGGAGGTTGATGTATGCCGTGTGGGTCTGGCTGCACGACATGGCACCGCCTGAGGAAAGTTATGAGCGGGAATATCTGTCATGTGCTGCATGTGTGATATAATCCTTTTGAGAATGACTCCCAAGGCATTATTTCCCGGGATCGTTGTGGTTTTCTTGACTCTCCCCCCTCTGGTGGGTGATATCAATCACTACAGTTGTGTCCACTGAGGAAAACAATTAGTCTGCTTTAGTCACGCAAACCGTGCTTGTGCTTGATGAGGTGTGAATTCAGGAGTTTCGTTCGCAGCTGTGTATTTTACAGCTATTGTAAACAATAATCATGCAGCTAAACAAAGCTTCAGCATGGATCCTAAAAACACGAGTGGGTATCTGATTGCCTACATATTTTCCATGGCCACAAAAAACACGCAAACTGTATACAGAAAGTCTGCTGATGGTTACTGCTGATTGCGATGTGAGGAATCTGGATGTTTTTAACCCAAGCTTGACATGAGCTGGTCATGGCACAAGAAGGTTTTTCATTCCTACGAGATGAAACTTTAAAAGCTGCCCGCCAAATGCCAAAGAAAATACAGGTCTTCATAAAACTGGACAGGCGCGTCTCAAAATAGCAACACACGTTTCCTATTGGTTGACTGGTGTCATATAAAGTGTAACCACAGAAAAATGAAGGTGCTTTAAAGCAGTACTAGCATGGCACGTCACAGGGAAACCATTTAGTATGTCTGCAACCCACAGGAAAAGTGCCTCTATAGCAAAAAAATAAAAAATCTAAAGGACCTTAAAGCCAAAAACAGCTTAAAATCAATGACATATAACAATTACCCTGTGGTTAAAGAAAGATTATGAGTGGAAAAAGAGAAAAGTGGATGAAAGGTATATGACCACATTTTGTTCTCCTTGACTAATACTTTTAGCTTATGTCAAACCGAAAGGTTTTGCTATCTGTATAGCGACCAAATGATGATTTCATTAAAGCATCTTAAAGCTGCAGTCCGCAATTTTTCCTCTTTGTCGCCATCTCTTGTTTGAAACCTGCAATTGCAGTCATATGCGGAACAGTTATCTGTACGTGCGTTGTGCATCGGCACAGCTCGTCAGCGCGGATGAATCTAATTTTTGCTGTCAGTCACCGCACCGGTGGATACTGTATTTCAGAATCACAGATTCTACGTCTTGAAAGTATGACCAATATAAGAATTTTCACTGGAAAATATCATGTGAACAAGTAAGTAACATGTCTGCCACTTTTGTTCTGACCAACTGAGGAAAAAAGCATTAGGCCTACAATAAATCGTGCTGTCAATGATGATTAAATCTAACGATCGCTTAGCTCGGATCATGCCAAACCGTGCAAATTATTATTACTGTTATATTGTTCTCAAATTGTTAATGTTATCAACATCAGCATTGCTATGACTATGTGTATATTAGCGTTACCTGTAGATTTCAATTTCTGTAGCCACTCAACAGTCCAGTTTTGCTTTTGACTACGGGTCAATCTCCAGTTGTCACTGATGATTGTCATCCTTTCTGGATTACAATCCGCCATCAAAATGATAAGTTTAATTATTTCAGCTGCTGTGAGAACAGGCTATAAACGATCCGCTACCAGTAGCATCCTCACGTGATAAAACCGACTAGCCTGGACTCCTTCCTTTCTGTTTACGGACGTGACGTAATGGTGCACAGAGGAACTGCTGCATGCTAGAATTTCCCGCGGAAATCCACCAGGTCGCTCTTATTATAAAACATTATTACAAGCTTGTGAATGAAGATAAGATAATGATATAGTTTTGAACAGTGGCTGGTTATGTACTTGCTCAAAAATTTGAGTTACGGACTGCAGCTTTAATAAAAGAACTAAATAACCTCTCATTTACAAAATTAAAGGGCAAAAATGTTTCTGTAAGGTGTAGGGTTACGGTATAGCAACTACAATTAGCTAAACATAGTCAATGGGAAGTCCTCACCATGATAAAATAACAAATGTGTGTGTGCATGGGTGAATAAGAGTCTGAGGATTTTTTTTTTTATTTTTAGGAAGAATGACAAAAGCAAAGAAAGCCAAAAGTAGACTACTTATGTAAAGACCCCATGATTTGACTTGACACAGCTTTCTTCCCTGTGGTGACGCATATTAAAACAGGAAGTTTGAGCTAGAAAAGCTTGTCCCCTTTCTTTTCTTTTTTTTTTTTTTTACATCACAGCTGTTAACTATGCTACTAGCTATTGCTAGTCAGAGGAATGTGGTATTAATGAGCTTGTATTTTCATTCTAAAGAATTTGATTAGACAAAAAAAAAATTGACCCGCCCACAAGTGCAGAATGAGTCATCCAAATTTTTGCTCTGCTTTTCTGGAAGAAAACGATCTACGCTCATGGTCTAAAGCGCATGGCACAAGTGCGCTTAGGGCATGTCCGAATCCACTTTTGCTAGTTTAACGATGCGAAAATTGGTCAGTGCGCGGTCTAAAAGGGTTGTCACTCTTAATGAGTAATGGGTCTGTTTTGGGCGTAACGTGCAATAAACCAATCAGAGTCTCATCTCCCATTCCCTTTAAAAAGCCAGTTGCGCTCGCTCCATGGCGGATTCACTATTTACATGGCGGAATTTGCAAGTGGAAAAACTGAACACTTCTCTAACGAAGAAACGGATCTGCTCGTGTGCAAGGTTAAAACGCGTTAGCAGACCATCTACAGGAAAAGCCGGAATCCACCAAAGCACACAATAATAATCTTTTACATTGTAATCCTTTTATTTTTAATATTTGGCATGTTTGTGTGCTGCCCTGTGTGTGTAACAAGCAGAGTGTAGCAGAGATTCTGCACCCGCCTATAAGCGCATATTACTAACGCGCTCTTTAAATTACAAAACAAATAAATTGCGCCATTGACTTTAGACCAGGTTTCAGTTGGTCAATGGCGCAGTCATTTTCAGTTGCTTCAAAATCGCAACACGCCAACAATGCACCTGAACACACCTTGTTTTCAGACCAGCATGCCCATGGGCGCACAAATGGGCGCAAATGCATTTGCTATTTAAACAACATGGTGCAGGACGTGAAAATGATAACTGCGTCGGGCTGAAACTAGCAAAAAACACTTTTGGTGCCGCATTGCTCTGGTTGTATAACAGGTCCCATAGAGTGTAGATTTTTAATGTGCATATCTGCTAAATGCAAATTATTTTATGAACTTTTAGAAGTAGATTAAAATATAGATGTTCAAAGCTAGCAAACAACGAAAGCCACAAAACTCATGTGAAAAATGTCACTGGGTCTTAGACACACAACTCTGACTCTCTTCTCTCTCTCTCTCTCTCTCTCTCACACATACACACAAACACACACACACACACAAAAGAGTCTCAGTGTTCTCGGGAAACCGCTGGCACCTGAACACACACTGGGCAGACGGGCACTCCCTGGCAGACCCGAGCGGAAGATCCGGGGGGCGGGAGGAGGGGGGGTATCACCCACCAAGGCAGCCACACAGAAACAGACTCTCTGTCGGGAAGTGGAAGAAGGGAGGTAGGGGTTTGGGAGGAGCAGATTAGGGCCTAAACCACATATAGGGGTTGGCCTGGACTGATCTGCCCTAAATGGCAGAGGCCAAGCAGTTCTTTAGGGATGGAGAGAGATCGGGTAAGAATAGAATCATGGGAAATGAGTCAGAGGGAGATGCCCTGTTGTGTGTGGATTTGTATAAAGGAGTGGTAAAGTGTATGTGGTGCCTCATGGCGCTAACTGTCTACAGACACGCGGCATCAATTGACCTAATTTGGCTCCGAGGGAACCCGAGGCGAACGCTCCTTCACCTCACCGCATAGCACGAGCAGTGATTCCCAACTAGGGTTACTTTGAAATGTTTAGATTGTAAAATTTAAGGATTTTCCATTTAAGGAAAGAAAACAGTATAGTATGTGTATGTTGTCAGTTTGTTTGGATGAGACTTTGTGTGATTTTTCATACTAGCTTCGATGATGGAATTTAATTCCATCATACAAAACTGCAAATGACTTTCCCATCTGGATTTCATTAATAAATAAATTTGCTGTTAGGTCATTCTTAAAGGAAATTTTCTAACCTGTCAAAACTTTTTCAAACAAAGTAGCTCAGGTGTCTCGTTAAAGCAAGAGGAAACTACTTGAGTTATTCAATCCATTGTGTTTATTTTAAAAGTTATAAATGTAATAATTGCAATATAATATAATATAATATAATATATGAATGTATGTTAAATAATATCCAGTAAAACTCGTTTAAAAAAAAAAAAAAACGATTGGCAACCCACCAATTTCCTGTATTCCAGACGGGAGTGAGCAAGGTGTTTTTCTTTTATTTTCAGAGGAGTCAGTCATTCATATCCTGGAGAAATGGGACTACAGCAAAGGCCTCTAATCTGTCAACAACCCGCTGCTTCAAACCGACCACATGCTTTTGGGGTCATCGGGTACGTGAGGGTGTGTGAGGAAGTTTAACAGAAGGAGAGAGCGCCATCTAGTGGGATAAACACTCAACCAATGCGTTCTCTTATAAAAACACATCACCCAGACATGTTATTTACATAAACTACAGACAATGTTGTCTATATCCATTTTTAAGACACAAAATATGTTCAAATCAGAGTTATTAATTGGCAAACTACCATATAGGGGCTAGAAGTCAATCTTTTCCAATCAAGGTTTACTAAAAAGTGATTTTTCAGTGCTGCAAGTATTTTTGTAGGCCAAAACCCAGAAACAAGTTAGCATTTTAGCACTTCTGGTTCTGTCGTTCTGAAGTATGCTTGAAATAAGGTCTGTGGTGAACACAAGCTCATGATATTGTCATGTTTTATTCTACAACATAAAATACATCAGTAATACCCTCTTGTCATTTTTTAAAGCTTTTACTTGTCTTACAAAATGGCGGTTGCTAACAAGTGGCTAAATGGCACTACAGAGAACTACAAACTACTACTACAAACACTACAAATTGGGTTTTAGTCGAGGAACCAGTACTCTATTAAAGGGCATGTTTTCACATTATGGGGCAAGTTGTCATCACGGAACCTGCCACAAACAGCCTATTATATGACTTTTTTGGCCATATTTAATAGAAAATAGCTTTTTGCTATAAAGTTAGAAGAAATTAAACACATGCGACTACTTCCCTCATTACAAATTTGTCAGTTTTCACTAAAATTCACAAATAAATATTCCGATTTAAAGGGTTTTGAACTAAATAACTGAAACCACTGCTAGAGTGCTGCATTTGTGTAACTGGATTTGACTCAAAACGTTATAGTGACTGAAATGTGACAACTAGCCCCGGTGTCCCCTACATTATTAACTCATTTTTTGGTAGTGTTCAAATATCTCATGGCACAAGCAAGGTTTTGACCATCTTTGTGCCTGGCAGTTGGTGTGGGTTTGTGCCTGGCAAATGCCCTGACTGTGAACTGCAGTGTGTGTGTGAGAGAGAGAGAGAGAGAGAGAGAGAGAAAGAGTGTGTGTGTCAAGAGAACAGCTTGTACTGTAATGACAGCTTCGGTGTGTCAGTGAAAAGGGGGTTGGAGAGAGAGAGAGAGAGAGATAAGTATGAGTAGATCTCTGCCTGCATTCCCATTCAGCCCTAGACAACATCAGCCTGTTGTGTGTTGTTTTACCTCAAACTGGCACCACTGCAGTGTACAGACCATACTTCTGAGGGGGCGGGGTACATTATAGTGTACATTACACTATACTATACAGATTACAAGATAAACCATAATGGTCTAAAATGGAGGCTCTAATTCAGACAGACAGCTAATAATGTCCTTAACTGGGAGCCAGACTCCCTGAGAGAGTCTGAAACAGTATTAAACAGTATAGTTCCTCATTTTTTTCTGTCTCAGTGTCTGATCGACTGGAGTCTACGAAATGTGCTTTTAATAATTGATCAAAGGTAATTCGATTTCAGGTCTGCATTATTCATTCAGCATGAGATGGATTCAAGTCAGTTCTTTGCTAAAATTACTTTTTGATTAGGACGAATGAATCAGCAAACAAAATAATTAAACCTCACTGACTTCAGGTTCACACACATTCAGTATTGCATACTAATGTGTTTTTCATACTACTTCTACAGTATGTAGTATACAAAATGTGCATAGTATGCAAATTTACAGTATGCATGGAATACCAGCTTCATTTATGTGCTCTATTTCAGGTGTGATGAATGAACCTGAAGTAATACTAGCTGTGATTTTTAACATTAGAGGTTTTAACATAAGACATTTTTACTCAAAATGCAAAAAAACCCTCAACTGGATACAAAAAATTGGGATACAAAAATCCAAAATTAAATTACATATAAAAGATTACATATTAGGGATGCACTAAAAATAAGTCAATAAGCCGTTATCAAATAAAAAGATGATAGTAATATTCTATATTATTTGTCTAAATATTTAAAATAAAACACTAAAAACTAAATGCTATAAGGGAATTTAGACATCACATCATTATAATGTACAATATAAAAAACATTAATTTTGAAACTGGCATTCATTTTGAGATTACATTAAACAGTGTTATTCAATTATTAGTATTGTTAAATTAACATTGTTTTTTTATGCCATTTCTCCAGATGCATTCATTTTGTTGTCCCAGCATTGACTAAGTGGCTTGTATTTACTTCATAACAATGCTAGTACTGATTTTAAATATGTTTTTCTCACTTACTTTTAACACTATTTAATCTACTTAGCAGCCTTTCAATAAGAGGATGGATCTTCAAGAGCTCAAGCAACATAAAAACAGGACAATCTCACGCACCGAAAATGTCAGAAACTGTCGGTAGCTGTGTTTAGCCTTATATGTTCGAACCAGAGCCTGACAATTATGCCTACAGAGCCAGAGAATATATGCTGCATGGAGATAGAACAGGTATAGTTTAAAGGGTTAGTTCACCAAAAAATGAAAACTCTGTCATTTATTACTCACCCTCATGTCATTCCACACCTGTAAGACCTTCGTTAATCTTCGGAACAAAAATTAAGATATTTTTGTTGAAATCCGATGGCTCCGTGGGGCCTGCATAGGGAGCAATGACATTTCCTCTCTCAAGATCCATAAAGGTACTAAAAACATATTTAAATCAGTTCATGTGAGTACAGTGGTTCAATATTAATATTATAAAGCGACAAGAATATTTTTGGTGCGCCAAAAAAACAAACAAAAAAAAACGACTTATATAGTAATGGCCGATTTCAAAACACTGCTTCATGAAGCATCGGAGCATAATGAATCAGAGTATCGAATCAGCGCTTCGGAGTGCCAAATTCATGTGATTTCAGCAGTTTGGCGGTTTGACACGCGACACAGAAGAATCATAACACTCCGAAGCTTCCTGAAGCAGTGTTTTGAAATCGGCCATCACTAAATAATTCATTATTTTATATTCTCGTTGCTTTATAATATTAATATTGAACCACTGTACTCACATGAACTTATTTAAATATGTTTTTAGTACCTTAATGGATCTTGAGAGAGGAAATGTCATTGCTGGCTATGGAAGCCTCACTGAGTCATCGGATTTCAAAAAAAAAATCTTAATTTGTGTTCTGAAGATGAACGAAGGTCTTACGGGTGTGGAACGACATGAGGGTGAGTAATAAATTACAGAATTTTCATTTTTTGGTGAACTAACCCTTTAAAATAAAAGGAGTGGGTGGATTTTTATCATTATAGGGTGGTTGTGTACACACACTGCCAACACACATTTATGTTCAAACACTATGTAAAAGTGAATTTTATATAAAAGGTTCCTTTTAATATCAATTAGAAAAACCTACTTAACCACTGCTGTATCATTTCATTATGTCATTGTTTAATTCAGTCAGCTTGATGGTTTGGTGTTTACCTTGCTCTCTCTGCTGGTCTCTCTGCTCCATGGACACCAGGGCAGAGAAGTGGGCCTGGTCGTAGGCCAGCACCAGCGGGGAACAGTGACAGCGGTTGGGAGGAACCTCCAGTGGCAGGTACAGCCCTCCAAAGGGAATGGGTGCAAAAGCTGCAAGGTAAGCACAACAAAAATGGTAGAAATTAATTTGTGTATATGAAACTTCAATGAATCTATTTTCAATTCAAAGACTAAATTCATACTACAATGTTTCTTTGACATTGGTGGAACTGAATCTTAAAGGAATAGTTCTCTTAAAATAAAGATATTTTAAAATAAAGCCAATCTTCTGCTCCATGGATCATCTTTGGAACACTGAAACAGCAAGTTGAACAAATCAGTCTAAAATGAATTTGTAAATTAATGGAACCTGATGCAGTTTTACTGCTTGTCTTTGTCGCCTTTGGCTTGCTTAGTTGGGGACAATTAATGTTCAGCAATATTAATGATCTGATCAGATGAGAACAAAACTTGAACTGAATTGAGCTGAATAATGACACTGTTGTCTTCTGTATAGCTGCTTTATTGCTGAATTTAACTTGTTTCATAATGAATGAAGTTTACACAGTTGCTGAACTGAATTGAATCAACAATGAATTGAGGTGAATAATGAGACTATTATCTTTCTACAGCAGAATTTGAATCTCTCTCATATTTGATGAAGTTTGCGTCATTAATTCTGTATACTTTACTGTTTATTATCGTGAAGCTGATTTGAAACAATTTCAATTGTATAAATAGAGCACTATACAAATAAAGTTGACTTGACCAGGTGACTGTTTTTTTTTTTTGTTTGTTTTGTTTCATGAAAGAAAGTCATGGTTTGGAATGTAAATGATGGCAGAATTTTAATTTCTGGGCATACTAATCCTTTAAAAGCATCCAAGCATGTAATTACAGTCGCACAAAGTTGAATTATCAGGTATTTAATAACTCTTGATAACAGCTTTAATTGGTTTTCCACAAGAAAATAAAGTTGTTTTCTATTGAAACAGGGTTAAAAAGAAAAAGCTATGAAGCCCTCTAGTGGTCTGAATAAAAGAACTGCACATATTCTAGCTGGAAAAATAACTGTGGTTGAACCGAGTTGTGCTGGATTGTGAATCTTACCTTCCCCTCCAGAGTCTCTGAGCATGGTGTCAGCTATCACTACGATAGGTCTTCTCAGAACATGGGCCAATACAAACACATGGAACTCCTCCAAACTCTCATAAACTGGATCTTCTGAGTTGTCCACACTTTAGGAGACACACACACACACATATATAGTGGTATATTTGATGTTCAGTATAATTCTCATGACATAAGAATGGTTGTATAATGGTGAAAGTAAGGTAATTAAACCAATACAGGCAATACTTTCTAATTACAGCAGCATTTTTAATAATGTGTGCAGATTCCAATTCACCAATTCCAGTGTTGCGTCTAATGATCTACAACAAATATGGCTGTGTATCAGAAAGAACTACTTGCACACTTTTACTGCATACTGTACAGTATATACTGAATAATGTTTACTAATTTTAAAAAATGTATGCAAAGTATGTGTAGCATGTGAAAAATACTTTCTCTGAAAATCATGTAAAAAAAGAAAGAAGAACCGATATGAATTACATTAAATTACTAATTTCAAGCACTTCATTAGCACAAACCACCAAACCGCACACACTCATTCTGTGGGTGGCAAAACAATATATAACAGTATACTGTAACATCTCATACCTAATTGTCTACCTAATAGAATTAATAAAGAATCAAATATAAATGGACCACCTACAGTAATGATGAAAGAGCTAAAAAGAGAGCTTGATGCTGGTCTGCACATGCCTGCCTTGAAATTAGAGTCCAGCGTAATAAAAACCTTATTCTTTTTCTATTGCAGAGATGCTGCCAAACTCATAAAAAGCTTTTCAATAGGCAAACTCCTCCAATTAATAACCTTCATGCACAGTATCAACACTAATATGATTAATCATCATCACGCAGAGTGATTTACTAATGCATCCCTTAAGTTACACGGTGTTTTGAAACTGTATTTGACTTTTAAAATACTGTACCAAACTTACAAAAAATTGTATATAGCTGTTTATATCATTGTTTATAGCTGAATAAAGTGACTGATGTTTCAACCAAGTAAAAAGGAAGCCGTTTATATTTAGCTCACTATTGTGAGAGCACACATAACCCTGATCTCTCTGAGAAAAACAGGAAGCAGTATTTTCCAAGCCAGAAGAGTCTGTAGCATGACCAGAGACCTGGCGGTTGATGCTTTCACTTTCCAGTCAGTGTGACTTCAGAAGGGAGATTAAAGGTAAGGGGTATGTTTCCCTCTGAAGCAAGACTTGGTCGAAACTTGAATTTGACCGCAGCGCTTCAGTTGACACTACTGAGAGCAGAAACCAAACCAAACTGCTGTCTGCCAGCGCAGAGTTTCCACCTCGCATATCTGTGACCTGAGATCAACTGTTCTGGTTTATACATGTTCACTTCAAGTTCAGGTGAAATAACTTCTGCAGCACCAAATGGAACTGCAAAAATATTGACTGTTTTCAAAAAAGTTACCCAAACACTCGCCCTGTCTGCCATTGGTTGAACAAACAGATAGCTCCACCCCAAACTCACACAATTGAATGAGCCAGTGTTGCTATGCTGTGCTGGTTGGAATTCTCAAACAACAGAAAAATTTTTTGAAAACACCAGAGACACAGAGCTACATTTTTGAGAGGAATCAGCCTAGAGAAAATCTAAAATATAACACTGAGATAGGAGAAAGTATTTTAACACTGAAAAAACTACACCTTTCATACTTAAGGTGAGTGTTTCCAGTTCTTATAATGTTATAAATTTAAAGGACAAATCTCAGAAAAATCATAATCATATTTTCTGAATGCTCTCAGAACTACGGGTGTTTAGGATGGAACACTATTGCATGTAGATGTAACGGACGTAGGCCAGTAAGAGCTGTGTGTGGAACCCTCACTCCCCTGGCCTCAAGAGGTGTGTTAGCGACTGACGCTAGTAGTGGTTAGTGTGCCCACCTCCCACGCCGCTTTGAATGCCACTCAGAGCGGGTCGAATAGGACCTGTTACATTTGGTGCCGTGACCCGGATGGCAGTGAGGTTTAGAGGGGTGAGTGTAATGAACGTAGGGCAATAAGAGCTGTGCATGTAAACCACACTCCCCTAGCCTCAAGAGGCATGCTAGCGACTGACGCTAGCGGCTGCGGCCTTTAGCATCCTTGTTAGTGCGCCCCCCTCCCACGCCAATTCGAATCCCGCTCAGAGTTGGTCAAATAGGACCGGTTACATTTGGTGCCATGACCCGGATGGGAGTGAGGTTTAGAGGGGTGTGTGTAATGGACGTAGGGCAGTAAGAGCTGTGCATGTAAACCACACTCCCCTAGCCTCAAGAGGCATGCTAGCGACTGACGCTAGCGGCTGCGGCCTTTAGCATACTTCTTAGTGCACCCGCCTCCCACACCAGTTCAAATCCAACTAGGAGTGGACTGAGTAGGACAGGTTACATTTTGTGCCGTGACCCGGATGGGAGTGAGGTTTAGGGTGGGGTGAGTGTAACGGACGTAGGGTAGTAAGAGCTGTGCATGTAAACATCACTCCCCTAGCCTCAAGAGGCATGCTAGCGACTGACGCTAACGGCTGCGGCCTTTAGCATCCTTGTTAGTGTGCCCGCCTCCCACACCAGTTCGAATCTCGCTCAGAGTGGGTCGAATAGGACCGGTTACATTTGGTGCCATGAGTGAGGTTTAGAGGGGTGAGTGTAACAGAAGTAGGCCAGTAAGAGCTGTGCATGTAAACCTCACTCCCCTGGCCTCAAGAGGCAGGTTAGCAGCTGATGCTTGTGGCTGTGGTCTTTAGCATCCTTGTTAGTGCACCCGCCTCCCACACCAGTTCGAATCCTGCTCTGAGTGGGTTGAGTAGGACCTGTTACATTTGGTGCCATGACCCGGATGGGAGTGAGGTTTAGAGGGGTGAGTATAACGGATGTAGGGCAGTAAGAGCTGTGCATGTAAACCACACTCCCCTGACCTCAAGAGGCATGTTAGCGACTTACGCTTGTGGCTGCAGTCTTTAGCATACTTCTTAGTGCACCTGCCTCACACACCAGTTCGAATCCCGCTCGGAGTGGGTTGAGTAGGACTGGTTACATTTGGTGCCATGACCCGGATGGGAGTGAGGTTTAGAGGGGTGAGTGTAATGGATGTAGGGCAATAAGAGCTGTGCATGTAAACCTCACTCCCCTTGCCTAAAGAGACAGGTTAGCGACTGACGCTAGCGGCTGCAGTCTTTAGCATACTTCTTAGTGCACCTGCTTCCCACACCAGTTCGAATCCCGCTCGGAGTGGGTTGAGTAGGACCAGTTACATTTGGTGCTATGACCCAGATGGGAGTGAGGTTTAGGGGGTGAGTGTAATGGACGTTGGACAGTAAGAGCTGTGCATGTAAACCTCCCTCCCCTAGCCTCAAGAGGCATGCTAGCGACTGACGCTTGTGGCTGCGGTCTTTAGCATACTTCTTAGTGCACCTGCCTCCCACACCAGTTCAAATCCAACTAGGAGTGGACTGAGTAGGACAGGTTACATTTGGTGCCGTGACCCAGATGGGAGTGAGGTTTAGGGTGGGGTGAGTGTAACGGACGTAGGGTAGTAAGAGCTGTGCATGTAAACATCACTCCCCTAGCCTCAAGAGGCATGCTAGCGACTGACGCTAACGGCTGCGGCCTTTAGCATCCTTGTTAGTGTGCCCGCCTCCCACACCAGTTCGAATCCCGCTCAGAGTGGGTCGAATAGGACCGGTTACATTTGGTGCCATGAGTGAGGTTTAGAGGGGTGAGTGTAACAGAAGTAGGCCAGTAAGAACAGTGCATGTAAACCTCACTCCCCTGGCCTCAAGAGGCAGGTTAGCAGCTGACGCTTGTGGCTGTGGTCTTTAGCATCCTTGTTAGTGCACCCGCCTCCCACACCAGTTCGAATCCCGCTCTGAGTGGGTTGAGTAGGACCTGTTACATTTGGTGCCATGACCCGGATGGGAGTGAGGTTTAGAGGGGTGAGTGTAACGGATGTAGGGCAGTAAGAGCTGTGCATGTAAACCACACTCCCCTGACCTCAAGAGGCATGTTAGCGACTTACGCTTGTGGCTGCGGTCTTTAGCATACTTCTTAGTGCACCTGCCTCACACACCAGTTCGAATCCCGCTCGGAGTGGGTTGAGTAGGACTGGTTACATTTGGTGCCATGACCCGGATGGGAGTGAGGTTTAGAGGGGTGAGTGTAATGGATGTAGGGCAATAAGAGCTGTGCATGTAAACCTCACTCCCCTTGCCTAAAGAGACAGGTTAGCGACTGACGCTAGCGGCTGCAGTCTTTAGAATCCTTGTTAGTGCACCTGCTTCCCACACCAGTTCGAATCCCGCTCGGAGTGGGTTGAGTAGGACCGGTTACATTTGGTGCTATGACCCAGATGGGAGTGAGGTTTAGGGGGTGAGTGTAATGGACGTTGGACAGTAAGAGCTGTGCATGTAAACCTCCCTCCCCTAGCCTCAAGAGGCATGCTAGCGACTGACGCTTGTGGCTGCGGTCTTTAGCATACTTCTTAGTGCACCTGCCTCCCACACCAGTTCAAATCCAACTAGGAGTGGACTGAGTAGGACAGGTTACATTTGGTGCCGTGACCCAGATGGGAGTGAGGTTTAGGGTGGGGTGAGTGTAACGGACGTAGGGTAGTAAGAGCTGTGCATGTAAACATCACTCCCCTAGCCTCAAGAGGCATGCTAGCGACTGACGCTAATGGCTGCGGCCTTTAGCATCCTTGTTAGTGTGCCCGCCTCCCACACCAGTTCGAATCCCGCTCAGAGTGGGTCGAATAGGACCGGTTACATTTGGTGCCATGAGTGAGGTTTAGAGGGGTGAGTGTAACAGAAGTAGGCCAGTAAGAACAGTGCATGTAAACCTCACTCCCCTGGCCTCAAGAGGCAGGTTAGCAGCTGACGCTTGTGGCTGTGGTCTTTAGCATCCTTGTTAGTGCACCCGCCTCCCACACCAGTTCGAATCCCGCTCTGAGTGGGTTGAGTAGGACCTGTTACATTTGGTGCCATGACCCGGATGGGAGTGAGGTTTAGAGGGGTGAGTGTAACGGATGTAGGGCAGTAACAGCTGTGCATGTAAACCACACTCCCCTGACCTCAAGAGGCATGTTAGCGACTTACGCTTGTGGCTGCGGTCTTTAGCATACTTCTTAGTGCACCTGCCTCACACACCAGTTCGAATCCCGCTCGGAGTGGGTTGAGTAGGACTGGTTACATTTGGTGCCATGACCCGGATGGGAGTGAGGTTTAGAGGGGTGAGTGTAATGGATGTAGGGCAATAAGAGCTGTGCATGTAAACCTCACTCCCCTTGCCTAAAGAGACAGGTTAGCGACTGACGCTAGCGGCTGCAGTCTTTAGAATCCTTGTTAGTGCACCTGCTTCCCACACCAGTTCGAATCCCGCTCGGAGTGGGTTGAGTAGGACCGGTTACATTTGGTGCTATGACCCAGATGGGAGTGAGGTTTAGGGGGTGAGTGTAATGGACGTTGGACAGTAAGAGCTGTGCATGTAAACCTCACTACCTGAAGCTGCGGCCTTTAGTGTCCTTGTTAGGGTGCCCACCTCCCACACCAGATACACTGGTTCGAATCCCACTCAGAGCGGGTCGAGTAGGACCGCTTACGTACAGTACAAAGTATATACTGAATACATATCAGTTTTTAAATAAAAATAGTACGTGAAACAGTAATATGCAACAATAAATGCTTCAGATATTAGCATGTTACATTGTTGCTATCATCTTTGAATTTAAAGGTATAGTTTAAACTTTCCTCATGTTGTCTTTCCAAACCTGTATGACTTTCTTCCGCAGAACACAAAAGAAGAACACTGAAGAACATTGAGGTACAAATGACATTGTCCAAACAATGCTGTTATCATAAACTAAAACATTTTTAATTTAGATAAAGTAATATAAAAATAAATAACTAAAATAACTAAATAACTAAAAATATAAAAGCTAATTCAAAATAGTAATAAAAACTATAATAGTATAATATATTATAAAAATAATGCTAAAATAAGATTGCAATGGACCCAAATAATTTTTATTGTATGGCCCCCAAAAAAAAATAAATAAATAAATAAATAAAATGTTGAAATATCCTTTTTTTGTGTTTTTGTGTTCCATAGAAGAAAGTCAGACATATTTGGAATGGCATGAGGTGAGAGTAAATGAAAATTAATAAAATTGACTCATTTGTAAATGCAGCCAGATTTACAAAGAAGTCAATAAAATGATAAAAATAAAAAAATTAAGGCTGATATTACTTCTGGTTTATGTGCCTCACTGGAAACGGAAGGTTGTGACACTGTCACACAAAATGCATGTTTTACCGCTCTATTTATTACAATGATTTTAGGTTATGTCAAGCACATTGCATTGTGGGATACAATGTTGCACACAGTGTTCCTTGATCTATACTGCACAATTTGGCAAACACAATAGCTGTGCACAATAAACATACTGCAGAAAGTACAAGCAATATGGTAATACACTAATCTGAATGAAGCCAAATATAATGTAACACTTCAGGTAATGCCACCAGATGGCAGTGTCACACATTTAAATGTGCTCAAAGTAGTTTTTCAATCACATAACAAGCTCAATGCCACCGCACTCTTCTCCATGCTTTATAACAGTCTTATATTGCTAAAGAAAGGTTCTTGATGGGTTCTTTGTGTTTTGAAAATGGCATAGAGTCCATTTAAAGGTCATGTGTTAAGTGTGGCTGCTGGATGGAGTTGATCTCTAGTGGCCTCTAATGGCAGTCTGAGTGCAGTGTGAACTGAAGATGGGCATGCTGGGACAGCCCTTAGCTCGCCCACAGTTCGAGTGCATTGTAGTTCAACTTTGAAGTGGAAATCATTGCACGTTACCTCTGACTTACTGATGCCTTATAAAATGTAACGTTTGTATGTGTGTGTTTTGATGGGTAAATGTGTGTTGGAGGCTGTTATGATTTTTTTATTCCGTAGCATTTGATTTTGTATTGTTGTAAATGGTTAAACAATTGGCTTAAGAGGGAGTGTTTACAGTTAAATGGAATATCTATACAGCAGGTGAGAATGGAAAGACAACTGAATGTGACATAACAAGATGTAGATGTGTGAGGGTGTGTGGGTGAGCATTACCCTCCACTGGAGTTGCCGTTCTTGCTAAAGTGTGTGCGTGGCTCACTGGAGGCCAGCTTCAGCAATTCGTTCCACTCTCTCTCCCATTCCTCCTCTGTGTACACCAGCCCCGACTACAGAGAGAAAGAGACTGCTGATTTACAACATGTCCCACAACATTACTTGCAACATTTCCACTTGCTATTATTCGGAGATGCTCCATTTTATATCCATCACACCTGCCAAAAACACCTTTCCTCCGACCATAAATACTTATTTAGTAAGAACCCATTAAAGTCAAGAAATAAACATAATTTATATATTAAATTTTATAATGTATTATTTTTATATAATACATATATTTTTATTTATATTATATTTTTTATATTATATTTTATATAATTTATATCTTTTTTTTTACATTTAATGAAGTTTTTAATTATTACATTTTAAAATATTTTTTTATGTATTTTACATAGAAATATTTTTGTATGTATTTTACATATAAATATTTATATGTATTTTACAAAGAAATATTTATATATGTATTTTACATATAAATATTTATATTTATACTTTCTTAGACAGACAGACAGACAGACAGATAGATAGACAGACAGACAGACAGACAGACGATAGACAGACTGACAGACGACAGACAGACAGACAGACAGATAGATAGATAGATAGATAGATAGATAGATAGATAGATAGATAGATAGATAGATAGATAGATAGATAGATAGATAGATAGATAGATAGATAGGGTTGGGGTAACGCTTTAAAAGTAACGTGAGTTACATAATCAAATTACTTTTGTCAAGTATCTTAATATCGGAGTTACTTTTTTCAAATAAGTAACGCAAGTTACGTGTATTTACTCATCTCACTTGCACAAAAACAGATTCAGTATTTTTCAAAATTAATAAAAATAGTGAAATGCAAACTCAGAATATCAAGCAGACCTGCAATAATTAAATATGTTAAATAACACAAATATACTTTATGTATTTAATCTCACTTTATTAACCAATGTCTTTGCTGCTGACCTTCGATGATCTAATTCAACCATACTAATAACCAAAAATGACTTTAGATAAACATCATGTTTGTATTTCTTTCTTTTTTTTCATTGCTGAATAAGAGTGTTAAACTTCTCTTGAGTCCTATTTTTCTTAATCCAGAATGGCAGCAGAGCTGAAAGGTTTGTTTGAACAGCGCCCTCTACTGTACAGGGGTGAATTTGCATTTCCTTCATCCTGAGGCTTATTCATTTCACTTTTGTTGTGAAAGGGCCTTAACATTTGACAATTTTTTTTTATTTGTTATTAAAAATAAGCAAGCCCAGCCGAGAAAAAGTAACGCAAAAGTAATGTAACAAATTACTATTCATAAAAAGTAACTAAGTAACGCAATTAGTTACTTTTTTAGGGAGCAACACAAAATTGAAATGCATTACTTTTAAAAGTAACTTTCCCCAACACTGTTTATATTTAACACTTTTGTCAAAATATTTGGGATTTTTAGATGATTTCAAATATAATTTCTTACTCTAAGTAGGTCCTATTAGGGACACCAGAAAATCTAAATGGCTGCTCCATACAATACATGTGTGATTAAATAGAATGCATTTGCTGCTAATTTACTGCACATTTTGGATGTCTCTCTCATCTAACACACCTGATTCAACTCATCAGCTCATTAGTAGAGACTACAAGATCTGAAGTAGGTATGTCAAATAAAGGCGACATACAAAATATGCAGTGCTGGGGGTCCTTCAGGACAGGTTTGGGAACCACTGTGCTATACATTATCCAGCTGGTAAGATTTTCTTTCTGACAGTGGTGGCAGTTCAATAGATTGGGCTGAAAATCAGTTTGAGAGCAGTCTCAATTTATTGCTAAATTTGACACACTTACACTCTTGAGTTACAGCACGAAAAAAAAAATGCCATTGAACGGAAAAGCAGAAGGTTGTGTAAACATAAGGAAATACCTCTGAACGTATTAAACACATTTAAAATAATTCCTCTGCACATGCACTTTTAATTTTTCAGTTTTCTACCCTGTTTTATCTCAGTGGCATCAGTAAGCACACGTTCTAAAGGAAACACACCCACACGTTCACTCTCATCCACCTCTCACACTCCCATATGCACACAAACATTTCCACTCCATCCACACCCACTCGTTTCATACGACTTTAATCACTGATACTCATTCAGCAGAAGCTGATTCAAGAGCTCTGGGCCTTCAGGACAATGAAAGCAGTACAGCTAATAAAAAATTCAAGGATCTGCTATCGATCACACTGCTGATTTCCTGTCCTCCGGTATGCTGTTACAGCAATAAGCTCTTACGCTAAAAGCTGTGGAGGAAACGCACAAGCTAATCAGCAGGGGTGTTTATGGGGAGAGCCATTATGAACTGCAGGCTAATGTTTACGCTTTACAACTACTCACTTGGCAGACGGCTTCTTACCAAACTACTTGCAAGAAGTGCCTTTATTGCATTTGTAATGTCTAAGTAGGAAGCTAAGGAAACAAAATCGAGAACTAAAAGGAATGTAAACATAGACAAAAAAACGATCACAAATTAACCCAGTAATAGCATAACATGCTGCTAGTAAGTAAAGTGAATAGTAAAGTTGCAGTTTATCTACATAAAAGTTTTTTAAACACTTTATGGTAAGTATACACCTATGTTTTGAATATGTTTAAATCAATAAAAAAACTGTTTTTGGTATGTTTGAGGACTTGTGTAAGACATGCTAACATATTAGCAAAAACTTGCTAATAGGCTAGGTGCGAAATGGCAAAAAAATTGAGCCAAGGAAGGACTTTATTTTCTTCTCTTATAATTGTCAATATCCATAACAGAAACAGAAGCAATTTAGAACAGAGTGAAAATGCGAATGGTGATAATAAACATTAATGCTAATTATTTTCATTTAAAAATGTTGTCGGAGTTGAAGGTCTCATGGGTTGCACTTCGGGTGAGCCAAGTTTGAGTCCTGGCTCATGGTCATTTCCTAACCCCGTCCCCCTCTCTCTCCCACTTTGTTTCCTGTTCTCTCTCCAGCTAAACTATCTAAATAAAGGAAAAACGCCATAAGTCTACCTCAGTTTTTACATATACATTCTGCTATACGTACAATATGTGGCATAAATTTCACCATTGGCATAGCATGAGCGCAACCAGAATTTTATCGCACATACTTTACACCTTGAGGTTTTTGCAACAATTAATTTGTCCACAAGGTGGCAACACTGGCCTTGGCCATTGTTTCATAAAAAAATAAATGAATGAGACATAACAACAATAAACTACTGGAGACACAATAACAATAGACGGTGAGAG
The DNA here is from genome assembly GCA_036281575.1 of Ancherythroculter nigrocauda. NCBI lineage: Eukaryota > Metazoa > Chordata > Actinopteri > Cypriniformes > Xenocyprididae > Ancherythroculter > Ancherythroculter nigrocauda. The sequence continues at coordinate 14,824,480 of VTFQ01000015.1, read as the reverse complement.
GGGTTGAGAGATACAGGCAACTCTCGTTTATACAAGTACAAAGACATTTTTAATTCGCTCATAACTTATGAACAAACTTTCTTCCAGTAACTTTAATGTTTATAAGAAGCTAATAATGTTCTTTTTTCCTGAATGTTTTAGTTGGATGTTCGGCTAACATTTTTTAAATGTTAATACTTGTTTCAGAATGTTCAGAGAACGTTCAAAAGTAACATTCTCATGATGTTTCCAAAATTATAAACCGTGATGTTCACTTAATGTTCGCATAACCAAAAAAAAACATTTTAAAACATTTAAAAAAAAAATGACTTTTTGAAAGTTCAAAGTAAAGTCAAAAATAACATTTTTAAAACTTACGCTAGCAAAACGTTCTTAGAACCTATTTTTGTTAGCTGGGTAGTTGCCAACCTCTTTGTTCTGTTGAGTCTGTTGCCACCTCCACCTCCTCTTCAGAGCTTCTCTCTCTGCTCCGCTCTTCATCATGGCATACAGACTCTTCCGCAGCACCAGATCCCGATCATGGAAGCCCCACATTCCTGGAACACATAGACAGTCAGACATACGACACCAAGTTAGTCAGAAACACACAACAGCACAATTTAGCCTATATTTCTAATTAAAGGAAAATGAAATCTGAGGCTGAACACTTCTCTTTTGTCCAGATGTTACAGATGTTCATGTAAGACATTGTAACATTTGAGTATGAAAGTGAATTCTGAAAGTCTCACCTAAAGAAGCTGCATGCAGAAGGCAGTTGCCGTCTCCTGTTGTGGCTAATGGCAGTAGCTTCTTACAGCTGGTGCACATGGTGGACCACCAGTTCAAACGACCTACAGAATGGTTTAAATACACTGATATTATAAACATGGACTAATAGACACCATCCAACATCCCATCACACTCTTAAAACTAAAACTTATCTTTAAACCTTAAAAAGTTACTGGTCATACTGGCAATTACCTTTATTTAAAGGTGCCCTAGAATTGAAAATTGAATTTACCTCGGCATAGTTGAATAACAAGAGTTCAGTACATGGAAAAGACATACATTGAGTTTCAAACTCCATTGTTTCCTCCTTCTTATATAAATCTCATTTGTTTAAAAGACCTCCGAAGAACAGACGAATCTCAACATAATACCGACTGTTACATAACAGTCAGGATCATTAATATGTACGCCCCCTATATTTGCATATGCCAGCTCATGTTCAAGGCATTACACAAGGGCAGCCAGTATTAATGTCTGGATCTGCACAGCTGAATCATCAGACTAGGTAAGCAAGCAATAACAACAGAGAAAAATGGCAGATGGAACGATAATAACTGACATGATCCATGATATCATGATATTTTTAGTGATATTTGTAAATTGTCTTTCTAAATGTTTCGTTAGCATGTTGCTAATGTACTGTTAAATGTGGTTAAAGTTACCATCGTTTCTTACTGTATTCACAGAGACAAGACTGTCGTTATTTTCATTTTTAAACACTTGCAGTCTGTATAATTCATAAACACAACTTCATTCTTTATAAATCTCTCCAACAGTGTGTAATGTTAGCTTTAGCCACGGAGCACAGCCTCAAACTCATTCAGAATCAAATGTAAACATCCAAATAAATACTATACTCACATGACCCAAAGCATGCATGCAGTATGCATGACGAACATCTTGTAAAGATCCATTTGAGGTTTATATTAGCTGTGTGAACTTTGTAAATGCACTGTATTATAGTCGAGAGCTCGGGGGGCAGGGAGCGCGATTTAAAGGGGCCGCAGCCTGAATCGGTGCATAGTTAATGATGCCCCAAAATAGGCAGTTAAAAAAATGAATTAAAAAAAATCTATGGGGTATTTTGAGCTGAAACTTCACAGACACATTCAGGGGACACCTTAGACTTATATTACATCTTGTAAAAAAACGTTTGATGGCACCTTTAAACGTTTTGTGATTCTCCTCCTGTTCATTTCTTCTGTTCAGTCCATCGAGGTCAGACGCGAGTAAAAACATAAACACACTTGAGAGCCACTTTATAGTAGAAATTTAAGTTGTAATTCTAATTGAAAGAGACACTGGAACAGTTTTTTTTTTCATGTTTAATACTATAAAAAAATACTATACTGTAAAGCTGCTTGCTTATCAAGTAGTATCTTAATAAACGTGACGTGACTATTGGAGTGCCGAATTGCAGAGCTTATGCAAACATATCCTCATTACTATGATCAGATGCTTTCTTAAGTGCCGTTAAGTAATTTTTGTTGTGTTTATTTTGTCATTGAGAGGAAAGTGTGCGGCACAAATTTACATATTCATCTAACAGCCCCTCTCAACAGTGTAGGTGGTATCTGTATGTTCGCTGAAAAGGTATTTCTTTTTACCTCTGAGTGAACAACGAAAAAGAACTTCGCAATGAGTATATCGGGGCCTTTGGTTATCATGTATAGCACACCAAGCATATTTTTTTTTTCATGGCATGCAGTAGCAGAATAAGCAGTCCTCTGCAGCTCTCGGCCCTGAGGCGGTTTGCACTGGGCATTGACCTATCGCCCACTCTTTTCTCTGGAGCTGGTAAAGCTCACCGCGGGCGAACGTCATTGCCTCTACCCTCAGCCCCTTTGCCCTCTCTTGGGATAGGGTCTTCCTCCCACAGTCCAAAAGCATTTCCAAAGCCCCGAGGCAATGTCCAACCAGTTAGCATTTTGCTATAGTATATAGCTTGCACAGACTGGAAATGGGTCCGTGTAAACGGGACCCCCCAATAATTAGAAATGGCCAAAATGGTCCCCGCAATATTTGAAATTCTCTGCTGTACTTCTTTACGCAGCGTTCTGTATGTTGTTAGGTTGACAAAAATGTTTAAAATTTACATTTTTAGTCTGGTCTGCCTCTGTGGTCTAACAGTGTTCGTCAATGTCAACATGATTGAGATGGCCAATCAAATCAAAGTAGGCGGGGTTTACTGTTCACAGAAGCAGAACGTGAATTCCAACGAGAAGGTTCAGTTTAACGCTGAAAGACAGTGAGGTAAGACGTAAACAGTGAAACTTTTATTATATAAAAACTGTTTTACAATAGCAATGTTAAACGACCGACAGTAACATCCAGTGATGCAAACTACTTGACTTTATTCTTAAATATGGCCATTTTTTATCGAAAGTTTACGTGATTTATGTAATTCCTAACAGAGTGTGACGAGACCGAATACATTTTATGTTTTCGACATATTAGGCGTACAAATAAAAGTGCATATGTGCATATTTTAATGCAAATATTATATTGCAAATAGTTCAAAATGGTTATTTCTCAAATAGAATTAGACCTAGAATTTCCTTCACTGTTCTATTTCTTTATGCATTATAAAAAATTGTTTTATAACGCATAAAAACATGATTGCGGCCTTGCCTTCTATTGATCTTTTGCTAATAAACTATCTAGTTTAAATCTAATTTAAAACACATGTGCCAATTTCTTAGAAACTTTATTGGTTTTATATGGTTTTGTACCACTTTCAAGAGAAGATTCAATTTAATGACACTAAAAATAGAACAGTGTTGTAACTATCAAGGAAAAGGAAACATTTTTCTTACACCTTGAATACATGTGAGCGCATGTATGACTTAACATTAGTACTGATCATAAATCTGTGTTTATCATCACTGTAATGAAGGGCTAGACTTCGGATTCACTCCATCACTGATCTGAGAGCAGCGTTCATGGCTCACCGGCCTGCTCCAGGGCCACCATAGTGGATTGCTCGATGAGGTCACGCTCGATGAAGCAGCGGAAGTCCTCGCTGTACACGCTCAGGTCGGGCAGCTGGAATGTGTAGATGGGCATCTCCAGGGGGAACTGCTCCCTGGCACAATCCCCTGACACCTGCAGCCGGGCCAAAGACATGATGGCAGAGCTGGCATGGGAAATGCCTCGAGATAGACGCTTCTCTAGAAGAGAGAGAGAGGGGGAAGAGATGTGAAATAAAAACAGATAAGATTTACTTTCTTAATAAATGTTCTTGATCTTTTAATGTTTAAAATTTTCACTGCATGCATGTACGCACACACGCACTCACAATCAATCAATCAATCTAGAGCTGTCAAGTCGGTAAGCAGGTCGGTACTGAAATTTAAAAATGTGATGCTTTGAACACTGTTGAGCGGATTCGTAAACACATCTGATTGGCCTTTATGTTCACGAGCTCAACAGATATGTCTGTGATTGGCTTCAATGATCAACGCTTCAAAAACATGTTGTAAATAATCATCAATGACGCTCCTCAGATACACATGAAGGCTTTTGAAAGCAGGACTGGTCCGTGATAGACGCCTGCTTTCAAACGCTCCCGCTTTCAAAACGCTTTCAAATTCAAACACTTGCGTGTGCTTTTAAACGTTCCAATGTGTTGATCATTGTAGCCAATCACAGACATAGTCTGTTGAGCGTGTGAACACAATAGCCAATCAGAGGTGTTTATGAATCCACTCAACAGCGCTCAAAGCGTTACATTTTTAAAATTTCAGTACTGACTTGGTACCAAAGTCGGGACTTTTGACAACTCTCAATCAATCAATCAATCAATCAATCAATCTGAAATTATTTTTTAATTACATTACAGAGGTTAAATGTGTCAAATTAAATGTCTTTTATGTTGTCTTCAATGCTAATATGATCTAATAGTACATGAAATAGTTTTGTAATTTATATGTAAAATATAACTGTAAAATTATAATTTTTGTGGCACTATTGTAAATGAAACTGCATTCATTGGTCAGAAGAACAGATAGCTGCACCCCATACTCAAACCATTGGTTGAGCCAATGTTGTTGTGGGGCTGTTCCCAAACAAACAGAGCCACAGTGTTTACACTTCTCAAGGAAACCAACCTACAAATAGCTAACTTATACTTGTCTCTGCATATTAAAGTCAGGATGAAACAGGAGTTGTGACAGATCTTTTTTTTTCTTCACAGTGATGTACATTTGAGTGAAACAGATTATTGAAAAAGGAGAAAATATAAGGTGGGGACTTGGCTCAATCCATCAATTGTTGGCTGGATGGAGGCAGATTTGAATGCAAGCTTGATGTCGATTGTTAGAAAGGGCGGGGTTTAAGTGGACAAAATGATTGGAGAAGTCACCAAAGAGAAGTCTGTCACTTCAACGTTATGACATTTTGATGAAGGTCAAAAAATGTTTTAAAAATGAAACATGCATAGAGGAATTGCTCACAATCAGATCAATAACATGTATTTAGAAAATATATAGATGAGGTAAATTTTCATTTCATGCCGAGTTTAAACTGGTACACTAGAAAATAGACAAAATAAGTCACAACACAAGGAGCTTATAGAGAGCTTTGCTCACCCTGAGTGTTGTCCTCTTGTTTCTGGGGGCATTGCTCAGTCTTGCTGATGTGCTGCGGGGTGCTGCTACGCTCCGGCTGCTTGTAGTAACGGCCCTCATTGAAGACGTGGGGCAGGTTGGCCGTGTGGACCTGCCGGAGCTGCTCATAATCATTGAGAGCGGCGCTCAGGTCCCAGTTTTTACCTGATCCACCACAAACAAACAACAGAATTCATGATACATGGTGAGAATATGCTAATGATTTAACGTAAAAAGTTTTCTCCTATGTTTTCGGCAGCAAAGAAAATAATCTTGCAGAAAAAGTTAAAGGCTGCATCCTAAATCACATACTTCCCTACTATATAGTAGGTGAAAAAATGTATGGTGACAAAAGTATGTCCGAATTCTCATAAGAGAGTAGGCAAAAAGTACCAGGATGACCTACTACTTCTGGCGAGATTCTGAAGTGTGCAAACGATGGACACTTTACTATCCCATGAGGCCATGGGAGAGGATTTGTGAATGGCAGTCGAAGCGAAGGTCACATTATAATGACAACCTGGCGAATGTACTACGTCCAATTTACATTCACACTACACACTTATAGAACACGTATTTTAGCAGTCATGAAGTACTTATTCAAAATAAGTACCTACTCAAGAGAGTATAGTTGCGTCCCAAATGATGCACTATACACTATGTAACGAAGTCAGTAGATGTGGGAAGAAGGAGGCGGGAACCGGCGAACGTTCAACAAAACTTTAATCTCAAGATAAACAAACAAAACGAAAGTAATGCCGGCAGACCCTCGCGGACGTCTGCCGGCCACACAAACATAATAAAATATAAAATAAAGTCCAGGCCTGGTCCTCTCTCGTCCTTCACTGTAGTCGCTCCTCCTTTTATGCCTCCGGAGCTCCTCCGTGAGAGACTCGAGGCCGGCACGCCTCGCCTCATTATCACTCGCGTCACCGGCCTCGCGCCGTTCCCTCACGGCTCTCGCCCGCCCTGCTCGTCACATACCCCCATCGCCCCTCGCAGGCCGGGGGGTACTCCCGCGACTGCGCTTACTCCCCCCGGGGCCTGTCTCGGCGGCCGCAGCACCTGGGGGTAAGGACAGACGAGACGAGAGAAAGGAGACAGAAGCAAGGGGAGCGACAGGACGAGAGAGGGGAGAGAGGAAAAAGAAAGAGAGAGAAAAAAATAAAAACTCTTGGTCCGGTTCCCCGACACACTGCCGCTCGGTCCTCAGCCTGCCAAGAGGCTCTTCCTCGCGGTGCCATGCGGTGGCACTGGACGCTTGGTGGACGGCCCGATCCTCGACCGCCTCCTGGCGGCCGGCGATGGCTCCTCCGACTGAGGGCAGCCGGCAGCGAGTCCCCCGTCCCCTGCTCCTCCCCTTCATGGCGGACGGCAGCAGGCTCCGGCCCACGGCAGACGGCGGCGACTCCTCCGCTCCCTCCAGGTCCAGGACGGCAGCCACCCCACCTCGTCCCAGGAGCACAGCATCCGGGTCTCCGTCCCACCTTTCACAAGGCTCCAGCACCACCGCCTCGGGCAGCCTCTCGCGGTCTACACACACTCCCGCGCTGCCCGAACTCCGCAGCACCGCGATCCCCCTCAGCAGCGAGGGCTCTTCGACAGCATGTCCCTCCTTCCTCACCGGGTTTCGGCACCAATGTAACGAGGTTAGTAGATGTGGGAAGAAGGAGGCGGGAACCGGCGTACGTTCAACAAAACTTTAATCTCAAAATAAACAAACAAAATGAAAGTAATGCCGGCAGACCCTCGCGGACGTCTGCCGGCCACACAAACATAATAAAACATAAAATAAAGTCCAGGCATGGTCCTCTCTCGTCCTTCACTGTAGTCGCTCCTCCTTTTATGCCTCCGGAGCTCCTCCGTGAGAGACTCGAGGCCGGCACGCCTCGCCTCATTATCACTCGCGTCACCGGCCTCGCGCCGTTCCCTCACGGCTCTCGCCCGCCCTGCTCGTCACACACTAATACACTATGTACTTATGCACTCACCCATGTAGTGTGTGAATTGTATAAGGTTATTTTGTCATTTAACAAAGAAGTTAAAAGCTGCGACAGTTGAGTGCATGAAGTGTCCAACATTCCACACTTCGTTTTTTCCGTTAATTTAGTGCATCATCATTTAAAGTGAACTTTTTCTTTTTGGAATTATCTGTGTGAACGCACTACTCGCACTATTTGTACTTAAAAACATCATAGAATAGTGCATAAGTACGCAAATTGGGACACACCTTATGTGATTTCGGATGCAGCCATAGTTAGCTAACTCAACAATGGCATATCCTGTTTAATAGTACATATTAACTATATCGCCCCCTTGAGGACTCTAGCAGGGTTGCCAGTGTAACCCCTCTACCCAGGTCCTACTCACCCCGCTCTGCGTGGGCCTCAAACCTGAGTCTCTGGCGTGGGAGTCGGACGCTCTAACATGGAGGCTAAAGGCTGCAACCTCTAACATCAGTCACTAGAGCATCTCTTGAGATCAGAGGAGTGAGGTTTACTCACACAGCGACTACTAGCTGGCCTCCGTTACACTCACCCCCCTAAACCTCACTCCCGTCCGGGTCACGGCACCAACGTAACCCCTCTACCCATGTCCTACTCACCCCGCTCTGCGCGGGCCTCAAACCTGGGTCTCCGGCGTGGGAGTCGGACGCTCTAACAAGGAGGCTAAAGGCTGCAACCTCTAACATCAGTCGCTAGAGCATCTCTTGAGATCAGAGGAGTGAGGTTTACTCACACAGCAACTACTAGCTGGCCTCCGTTACACTCACCCCCCTAAACCTCACTCCCATCCGGGTCACGGCACCAATGTAACCCCTCTACCCATGTCCTACTCACCCCGTTGTGTGGGGGCCTCGAACCTGAGTCTCCGGCGTTGGAGTCAGATGCTCTAACAAGGAGGCTAAAGGCTGCAACCTCTAACATCAGTCGCTAGAGCATCTCTTGAGATCAGAGGAGTGAGGTTTACTCGCACAGCGATTACTAGCTGGCCTCCGTTACACTCACCCCCCTAAACCTCACTCCCATCCAGGTCACGGCACCAATGTAACACCTCTACCCATGTCCTACTCACCCCGCTCTGCGCGGGCCTCAAACCTGGGTCTCCGGCGTGGGAGTCGAACGCTCTAACAAGGAGGCTCAAAACCAGCTCAATTTCTATTCAAAAACCCGTTCAATCACAACCAAAACTAGTCCAATTGCATTCCGTTCTATATATATATAATGAACAATGTTTTCATGCCCACTAAATAGGAAGTGATTGTTAATGAACGTGACCTGGTCTTTATCTTTCATTTCGCTGAGCCACGGTTTGAGGAGTACTGCTAACTCCCATAAGGCTTTTCAGTCTAATCCCAATTACATCACCTGCCAACACGAGTGCCACAAAACGCCACATCAAACCCTAAACAATGAAGTTCCACTTCACATCAAGCCTGATAATAAAGAGAGACAAAACGCTTGTGGTTTTTCTCCAGCGTGCTCTGAGTGAAGACAATTTGATGACAATTTGATGAAAGAAACAATAAAGATGTGTTTTTGTTCAGTTCGTTTTGTATACAGAAATATAGAAAGCACAAACCAAGGAAAATTGGAGGAAGATCACAAGAAAGATAGGGAAACCAAATGCTCTAATGTGAAATGACAGTCACCTCAAGACTCCTACACACAAATGCAGCTGCTTCCATGTCCTCCAGCTACTGTCTTATCTCCATAACCCAAAGGCCTCACAGGGACCAAAAAAACAGGTCGTTCTAACCGTCTACAGAGAGATACAGCGTGTGTGCATTTCAGGATTTGCCTGTATTGTGGAAACCAAATGTCCCTGCAAGGATAGCAAAACCTGAAATCACCTACATAATGTAAAATTATATATATTTATATAATATACTACTTTTATATACACTGTGCTGGTCCTAAACACCTATATATTTAAACGCCTATATAATATTGTAACTGCGCATTTATAATGATGAAGTTGCTTAAATGTAATTTTTCATGTAAATATTCAAATAAATCATATATATACAGTATATATATTTATATATATATACATATACATACACACAAACATATATATGCACAAACGTTTATGTTAGATGCGATTAATCGTGTTTAATCAATTTGACAGCACTAATTTAATTACATAAAAATATGTATAATTTACAATATATTATATATAATAAATAATAGAAAGCAAAGTGGAAATAAATAAAATCTTACTTCTTAACATTTATAATCTGAAGCCTAGCATGCATTTTGTCTAGCTTTCATTCGGACAGTCTGAACAGGGTTTTTACATTCTTACTGCAGCCTATGCAGCACCAGAATCCACATCAATCAATACAAATCTCATTGTAGTTTATGGATTTGTACATCCTTTGACCAGCCTGAAATTTTAAAAGACATTTTAAGGTTTAATCGAATGACCGCTCAGCACCTCTGATACATGCGTTTCGCAGTTTACTAAGCATTATGGGTCTCAATCAATGTGTTGAAGGCGGTGGATGGGCAGCTTCCTGTTGACGTCCTCTTCTCTGTCTGTCCTTTAGGTGTACAATTGGATTTTGTAGACATTATTACATATTGTGGATACAATCAGACGACATAAATATAAAATATCTCAATAATGTCTGAGGTCAGTGCTTTTGAATTGTAAAGCTGGTTACAAACATGGTCAAACACCTAATTTAATTAAACAAGTACCCTTGGGAGCTTTGGCAGCAAAAGGTTTGCAGGGTTTTAAAAGAAAACATCCTGTTCAATTTTAAAAATCAGCTATGTTCAATAATGATATTGAACTGATTCCAAATATTCTCACATGTGAGTTTGAGACATATATTTATATATCTTTTAACAATTTACTTTTAACATTTACTCTTTTTTACCTAAGTGTATATATATATATATATATATATATATATATATATATATAATGCAATATTTACTGTACTGTTTATAGTAAATATTAATAAAATAAAAATATAACAATATTTATGTTATACTTTTATACTATTTTATAATTTATATTATATTATATTATATTATATTGCTTTGGATAAAAGCATCTGCTAAATAGTAAATAATAATAATGTATATTTCAGTTCTGCGGGCACAGATTCTGTAAGGGCCTGGCTGTAATTCAGAGCAGTACAACCAACTTCCATGCAAGTTTCCTTGTTCAAACAAGACAAAATGAGCAGGTAAAGAATGGAACTGGACAACGAACAACTCCAATTTGGTGCTCTTCTGTGTCTTTGCTAATGAATGAGGACATTTGCAGTCCTTCTGCAAGATGTTACTAGAGTAATTAACCTTTTCTTTTCCCATTAATCAGCTACTCTGCTTTATCTACGTTGGGGAGACTTTGCTAATACAGTGACATGTGCGAACGGTCAATCACCATGTGATGTGAAGGGACAACACACTGGATATCTCACAGTGACAATCACGACCGTTTCTAAAATGAAAAATACTATAAGCTGACTGCATACTGCACACTATATACACTGTATTTTACTAGTATAGTATATATATATATATATATATATATATATATATATATATATATATATATATATATATATATTATTTAACAACAAATGTTTCAAACAGTACATTCAAAAAAATTATACGTTGGATTTACTTATGTCAACAGGTTTCACGTAACTGGGTTATGTTGCATTTAATTAACATTGTTTATTTCAGTAAACTTAAGTTTATTACATAAGGTTAATTCATAAGGTGCATTCAAGAACAATTTTTGCGCTATCCAGCCCTGTGCAAAGCATGATCGGAAGGGGAAATCCTGTTCCTAGTTTCTGTTATGCTATTCAAAGTAGCACCAAACCGACGCTCGACAGCCGACGGCCAAGTAGCATGTCCGTTCTGCGCCTGCATAAGATGAAATGCCTTTCCGTACCAGCAGGTGGCAGTAGCTGAACAGCCAATCAGAATGATCAGATGGTCCGACTGACCGACGAGCTCCGGTGGCAATTCAACATGTCGAATTTTGCCGAAAAAAGCCGCCGAGGGCCAACTTCAGCCAACGGTTCTGAACATACTGAGAAAACTTAGTCGGCTTAGTATGTTCCTGCCTTAACACAACTAAAATCATTTATCTCAACTCAAATGGATTAAATAAAGTGGTTGAAAAGAATCATGTTGGATTAACTTAATTTACTTAAGTAAATTGAACAAGCATCAAATGTTATTTTTGGCCTACTTAACTGAAACATGTTTTTTTTTTTTCAAAACAAGAATATTGAGTTGAGCCAAATCACAACTGTTTCAAGTCAGTTTAACACAATGCAATTGTGTTTTAATGAGAAACCTAATATAATGGTGTTAAATGAAAACGAACTGTTCAATAAATAAACTTATTCAAAAAAAATTTTTTTTGAGTAGTATTAGAAATAGTAGAAATATTTGTATACTATACACAGTATACATACTACATACTGCAGAAATGAAACTAGTAGTTGTGATACCTTATCAGTCCTTTAGAGGGTGACAATACACCCCTCATAAACCACAAATATAGCTTCATTAGTGACACAACTAAAACATTTTAATTTTTTTTTTTTTTATAATGGTCCTTGTTGAATAGCCATCATGTAATGTCATCTCTCAATCACAATAGTGTCTCTCTGAATGGAGCACAAGGCTCATACCAAAATGTCTGCCAGTGTCGGCTGAGTCATTTTTCCCAGAACAAGCGCACAAAGGGCCTGTGCCTGAGATGAAACACCGAGGCCCTTCCCGCTCAGCTTTCCACAACAACTTCTGTGATGGTGATTCCGCAGGGAGCCATTGGAGGGCAACAACAGCCAGGTGGGATGACGTGTTAATGATGAGTGGCACTGACAACCGGGGACACATCATTCCCCTGCCACGATCTATCAGTCAATCAGACCTAAACACACAGCCAAGGATCATTTGAGCCTTGTGGCAGATCTGAGGGCAGTTTTGTGAGGTTTGGTAGGTGAAAAGTTCAGTGAGAAATGTTGTTCTCAAAGAGCTCCAACTGTTTGTCTTGTCAGGGTGAAAGAGTAAGATTTTTGTTGTGAATATATATTAGCTTTATAACAGTATTAGAGAAGCACAAACATTTCACAGTATCCTTAGCAACCACATAGCAATGCCAATCATCCACGCCAGTAGGTGTCAGTGCAAAATCCAAGACTATTGTATTATAAGCACACTTTTACAGTAGTTAAGCTACTGCCAAGGTCATATTTGATAGTTATACAACACAAGTTACAAACAAAAAGTAACTATGTTAGCTTTCCTTGTGAAAAAAAAAAAAGAGTACACTTTAGCATAATTTTAAAAAGAGTAGGGTACTTATTACGGAAATAATATACTTAAAATAATACACTTTAGAGCAAACTGAATGTAGCTCCATTTTAGACTGCATTTTTGACCAACTTACATATGACTTAAAGGGTTAGTTCACCCAAAAATGAAAATTCTGTCATTAATTACTCATGTCGTTCTACACCCGTAAGACCTTCGTTCATCTTCAGAACACAAATTAAGATATTTTTGACAAAATCCGATGGCTCAGTGAGGCCTCCATTGACAGCAAGTTAAGTTACACTTTCAATGATACTAAAGACGTATTTAAAACAGTTCATGTGACTACAGTGGTTAAACCTTAATGTTATAAAGCGACAAGAATACTTTTTGTGCGCCAAAAAAATGAAATAATGTCTTTACTGAACAATATCTAGTGATGGGCGATTTCAAAACACTGCTTCATGAAGCTTCGAAGCTTTACGAATCTTTTGTTTCGAATCAGTGGTTCAGAGTGCGCATCAAACTGCCAAAGTCACGTGATTTTAGTAAACGAGGCTTCGTTACGTTATAAGGGTTTCAAAATGTTTCAAAATTTCAATGGTTTACGTGACTTTGGCAGTTTGATATGCGCTCCGAACCACTGATTCGAAACAAAAGATTCGTAAAGCTTCGAAGCATCGAGTAATTAATGACAGAATTTTCATTTTTGGGTGAACTAACCCTTTAAGTACATATTTATACATAATTTTATGGTTATTTGTACTGCCGAAAGTACTGACAAGCATTTATGGTAAACTAAAATATACTTTAATGTCATTTCAGGGTGAGTAAATCTTGGGAAATTTTTATTTTAAAGTGAACCAATCCTTTAATGGTTAGTTAATAGTGTGATATGGAGACTAAACTAAAGTGTGACCTTTTATTTTTATGAAATTTGCAAATTCCCCACAAGTTATTTTTTGGTTTTATTATTACAGCCTAAATAAAATAACTTATAGCTTTCCCTACAGGTTATTTTTAGGGTTTATATATATACCATGTAAACTAAACTTCCAATTAAAATGTTGCAGATGCTTTTGTATAATGACCTATGCAGAGCTTTTTCTAATGCTGAAATGTTTAATTTTTCATAACCATAAACTTTATTTTTCAGAATTATATATAAAATTAGTCTGAGTAAACAGAATGTTTTATTTGATAGAAATGAAAACTAGTCATGCAATGTCTGTTTCAATTCAACCGGACACTGCATTTCCATAAATATCTTCGGGACAAATCCAGTTGCAACATATTGGACCTCATTCATGAAACACAAACAACAACAATAAATTTAAAGCAAGAATTTACATAAGAATGGTTTTACAAACAGTTTAAACAGAATGTGTTCTGTTTCATGAATGAGGCCCATTAAATAGACTCTATTTTGTTCATGACACACTAAATATGGCATTTACACTGACTGTTAGCTGATGTATCAGAACTAACAAAGAAATTGAAGACTGATCTAACCTTTAGTGTACAGTGTATAGTGTACACAGTGTTTAGAAGTCAATACTCACCCTTACTAAGATCCTGGTGTTAGATGCCTCATGTCGTCTGTGGAGCGTGTCTTGAGAAAAGACTTCTGGGGAAAAAATAGCTTGCAAACTAACAATCAGGAGTAACTAGCATAAAAGCAGGGAAGTTAGCTACATTTTTAGTAGCATGATTAGCCCAGCTGTTTTCAAAATAATGTAGCTTCAGTAGCAAGCTGTTTTGTTTGTGTGTGTGTGTGTGTGTGTGTGTGTGTGTGTTTAATACTAAACAGAAGTGTATTTTCTGTGCCCAAGTGAGCTGAAGAAATGATCAAACTGGAAAAACAGCTGGGCTAGTCATGCTGCAAAAATGTAGCTAGCATCATTGCTTTTATGCTAGTTACTCCTATTCAGCAGTTTGTAGGTTACCCCCCATACCCCCCCCCCCCCCCCCCCCCCCCCATTGCTTCTCAAGACACACTCTACAGATACACTCTTATAAAATGGTGAAAGGAGGCAACGAGTTTGAAGCTTAAGAAAGTGCATCCATCATAAACGTACTCCACATGGCTCCGTCGCGATTCTCTCTCAAATCGATTCTGAGCTTAGTTTTTAAACAGCAGATGGCACTACTATACCAGTGTTCATTTTGACAGCAATTTTGATTTAGTTTTAATCATAGTCTTTTGACTAAAATGCCATTTAGTTTTAGTCATATTTTAGTCATCGGAAATAGTTTTAGTTTTAATCTAGTTTTAGTCGACTAAATATCATAAGATTTTAGTCGACTAAATCTACCGCCAAAGCGGACGGTTTTTGACCATTCAAGTGCAAAAAGACACGAAAGAGCAAAATCCAGTACTTTTTTTTAGGGATTTACACACTTATCATTGAGGTACTAATATAGTTTTCGTTAAAGTTTTAGTATTTTTTTGTGTGTTTATGTCTTTTAGTTTTTGCTTTTAAATGTCTATAAGTTTTTATTTCTGTTTGTTATTTTAATACCTCAGGTTAAGCTAAAGCTTAGAAACTAGAAGTTGACATTTTTTATATATATATTTATTTTTTTATTTCAGTTAACGTTTATATCAAGTAATGAAGATTTCTTTGGTTTTAGGTTTAGTTAACTATAATAACCCTTATACTTGTAAAATATATTGAATAATGTGTCAAATAATGTTCTTAGTCTTTCCTTCCTGTGACATAAGATACAGTAGTTTACTATGAATTAAATAGAAATTAAATTAAATACAGTTTATTGTGTAAACAAAATAACAATAATGACCAGGAAAAAATAATAATTATAAACCATCCCGAAATACCCCGTGACTCTTATTCTGAAATGTCTGCACTGTAGCTGGCTGTTCATGAGGGTGATAAATATGCATTCTTACAACCGTCTAAAACATACTAACATATAAACATTGTCATAATTCATCAACATTAGCTTATAAGCAATCGCTTGGCATAAATGTGCGCTATTCATTAATTGCGCAGCAGTCACATGTGCTGCGGCACGAGCCTGTAGAGCGCGCAACAGCGCCGCGTTTCCTGCGATTAGATCAGCACGTTACACTTCAAATGTGCGCATCTTCCACACAGGACAGCAGTCCTGACAGGATATCTTCCCAAATCGTCCCTCTCTTTCATTTTCATCTTGTTTTTATTCATTGACGAAAATTAGAGTAGATTTCAGTCATAGTTTTAGTCATTCAAAACACATTTTTATTTAGTCATCGTCTCGTTTTCGTCCGTAAAAAAATGTCGTTGATGAAAATTATGACGAAAATTATTCGTCAACGAAATTAACACTGTACTATACATGCTTTAGAAACACTCATTCTCTGCCTGCTTCACACATCACTTAAACCTAAAATAGTCATTCATAAAGTTCAAAAAGGTTGAAGCGAATTACAAATCTCACATCATAAAAGCATTCTGAGCTGAGGTGCAAGTATATTTAACCTCTTACATGACTACGAATGCACGAGCGCTCTCCAGCACCCTTCTTCATGAGCATTTGAGAGTGTGTGGATAAAAACTAACCTAGAGTGCCATCTGCTGTTAAAACTAAGCTCAGAATTGATTCTACAGGACAATATCACGATCGATCCAGATTCATTGTATCCACCGAGAATCGATGTATTGTCCCAGCCCTACCACCAATCATATTCAGCTTACAAGGAAAAAGTAATGCCTCTCGCAGTTCAAAACGCTTACACTACGGTCCGACACTTTGTGAAAAAGGAAGGCGGTCTGGCAGAAGCTAGATATTTAACATAACTTGTTAAATATGAATATTTTTCTTACACAAATGCATCGCTTCACTTCAGAAGGCCTTTATTACCCCACCCATATACAACTAGGATGGCTTGAGGGTAAGTAAATCTTGGGGTAATGTTCATTAAAGTGAACTAATCCTTTAACTACGAATTTTGCCTCAAACTCCTAATTACCGCTTATTAAGTACTAATAAAAAGCAATATGCATTCTAATAAGCAACTAGTTAATAGTGAGAATTAGAACTTAAACTAAAGTGTTACCAAATAAAACCCAAAAATAACCATTGGAGAACATACTGTATAAGTTCTCTTTAGGTTAAAAAAACCCCTCAATGTTCTGGGAAGGTTCATTTTTGGTTATAAAAAGAACCTTCAAAGAATGCTCCCAGAACATTCTTATTTGGTTCCCAAAAAAATAACCAAATGGGAACATTAAGGGAATATTCTGTTTGCTGGGATGCACTGCAGTCAGCTTTAAACAGACACATCTCTAGACCAATAAAGGGCCGTTCACACTCAGTGACAAAAGTGGCACAAAGTGGCATGAGAGACAGAGACTAGTGGTATGTTGTGGGTGTTTCCAAATAATTTGTGATCAGACTTTCAGAAGCTATGAACCAGCAGCGAAAACGCCTACTAGTAATATAGCAACATGGCGGCACAAACAGGGCATTGCAGACATGTACAGAGGTTACTGAGTGCATGTTACATAAATATAACGGTCCACGCAGTACTTCGTGAGCACTTGAGAGTGAGCGTGATGGCTGGGATGCTGACAGCTGGCAGGGTCTGCACTTGCGGCCAGCCTTTGACTAAGTAGTCCAGTTTATGTCTCATTACATGCTCCCGTTCAATACTTCCACTTCTTCCTGTGCGTATGCATGGAAGAGACGTTCGACCCTTTCGAGGGATGTTGAGGACATTCCTGCTGTTTGCTTTCTGGGAACCAGCTCAGCATCACGTTTAAAAACTTCTGTGATACAATGGATTACATAACCACACAGTGGGAGAAAATCACAATTTTATTTCCAGGCCTAATAAGCCATAAACATGTGGATAGAGTTTGTTTCCCCAAGCTTTTTCGGGTACAAAGTATGTTTTGCTTGACTGCAGTGGAGTCATTTATTTGGGATCTAGGGGGAGGACTGAAGGCACTTCATAACCTTTTCATTCATAACTACGGCTTGTTAGAGGCAGGATTGTTTTCGTTGGAGTGAAATGTCAGCGGTGGGGCCATTAAAAGAGCATTAACAAATTGCTAATTCTGAATAACAAGCCTCAGCCTCACTGTTTTTACAGCAGTGCCTCACATTAGAGCAGTTAGAACTGATCTGAGAACAGTCTTGTGGGTTTTTTTGCAATTGCTTAGGATAGATTGGGGCAGGCAGGTGCTGATCCTAGGTCTTTTTTCTGAGGAACATGCTTGCTATAAGCATTTAACAGCTATCTATTAACAGAGTCCTCAGAGAAGGGTTTAAATGCACATTAGCACAGAGATAGTAGGATTGCTTATGCAACATCTAAAATAGCTGGTTCAGTGCATTCACTCTAATATATGACATGATTTATGGAGAATATATGCTGGATCAGACAAAACTTTCAACAACCTGCTTAATCTATGGAAATGAAGTAGCGGTTGCATCACAATGGGCTTTCGCACCAGAGCAACCTTTTCATAGTTCCTAAAACTATTGGCTGAAGTACCTGGATTTTGCCATGTTCGCACCGCAGGAGCTAGGAACTGGGAACTCTTGGGGGGGACTTTTGGGGGAACTTTTGGGGGAACTAAATTAGCTCCTACTTCAGAGTAGGGTCTAAACCAGCATGATAGGAACTATCAGTGACGTGAGTGTACATTGATTGGCCGAACGCATGTCAAACACCGGCATTTTTAAAAAGCCGTGTAAACATATTTACTTCACGAACATGGAAACCGCACTGCAAAAAAAAATCCCAGTAAAATTTACGGTAAAAAACTGGCAGCTGTGGTTGCCAGAACTTTACCATAAAAAATACAGTAGCAACGTAAAAAAAAAAATCTGTTAAATTTACGGTAAAATAACGTATTTCATTAACTGATATAATGTTAATTTACCTAATGAAGTACTAATATCTGTTTTGTACCTTTATAATACACTGACAGTCACCAAACACAGTGGTGATAAGAGTCACATGATGAATCAAAGTTCATAACAAGCAGATTTTCCACAAGCTGAGAAGGACAATACTAACATATAGAAGGTGCACACAGTGTCATTCACACACACACTAATCACCATCATGGTAACATGCATGAAATTTTAAAAATGCAATAAACATTAATTTAACAACATTAGATGTAACATAAAACCCTAATGTACATAACTGATTAGAAAAAAATGAGAAAAACTAAGAAGAAACAGAGTTATTTCAACAAAAATATATCAAATGTGAAGTGTCACGCAGGGAATTATGGGAATGTCAATTTACAGTTTTTCACTGTAAATTTTACAATGAATTGTTATTTTTCACTTCCAAAAACTGTGAATTTAACGGTATTTTACCGTAAAATTACATTAAATGTACCATTAGATCTATTACAGTTATTCACCGTATATAGTACGGAAACTTTCTGTAAACCAATTGACAGTTTTTCACCGCAGCATTTTTACAGTCTTTTACTGTTAAAATCACGGTAATTTTTTACAGTGCAGCGATAACGGCATTTACCTGTTGTCTGCGGGGTTGTGTTCTCTTCTCCGCCTCAATGATATGTAATACTGAAAGTTGTCACAGGAGATTTTGTCTCTTAGCCCCAATTTTTGCTCTTTCAGTCGCTTAAATTATGCGTTTACATTCCATCTCCGTTATCACAAAACCCACGATACACAACAAACACAACTCCGATCACGGCATCCTCCATTCAGTTTTTAATGTTTGTAAATGCCGCGCTTAAAGATGCTGTTGTCGGCCGCTTCATAGTTCCTATTCCCGGTGCGAATGCAACCAGGAACATGGCCCGGGGGAGAAATTAGTTTTCTGGGAACTATCCTATAACTGAGTTTCTAGAACTATTCAGTGCGAAAGCCCCAATATATACACACATATATATATATGTGCCAAGTTTCCTTTTTGTTCTGTCTTACCTGTCTCCCTGTGACCTATAGATTTGGTATGCGTTAGTCAGTTCTTTGATTTATCATTCTGTTCACCTCTCGTCTCATTAATAAACTCATTAGTTACCTTTGTTTTCTCCGTGTATTTAAACCCTGAGTTCTCATCCATTCTCTGTTCGTCTTTGTTTGAAGTGGTTTGGTTAATATTCTCTGTATTTCTCCTAATGAGTGTCATCAAAACCTGTTCCATGGATTATTCTTTATCATGCATTTACTTATTTAACCAACCCATAACAATGGCCCTGTCAAAAATAATTTCCTATGTGCTTGGAAATATCACCTATCAGTGTCAGGCTCCAAACAGATTAGTAATATCATCATGTGATGATGTGTGATGGTCTACGGTGTGGGCCTCAGATTGAGGTGGCCTTGGCCAGGCAGGTGAGGACAACACTTGCAGCTGAACAGCCACCTATAGCTGATGCTGAGTGAGGCCCAAGCTGAAGCAGGTGTGTGTTTAGGTACATATGTACACTTGTATTCACCCATTATAACCTGAGTGCCTTAAAAGCTAAAAGTCATACTGGAGTCATACTGTTCTCTTATTTTTTCTACTTTCTTGTTGTTGTACCCCCTTTTTTTTGGCTTCACAAAATCTACTGCTAATCTCACTGCTATCATCTAAAGCAGCATCCTAAAAAAATAAAAAATAGTGGTCATCAAGTCTGCCATCATAAAAATGTACAATGATTTTATAACATATAATTCTGTTTATGATGCTGTAGGATTGAAACAGCCATATATTTCATTCTTCTCGACCTTCTTCTTTGAACATCGTTTCTCAAAAGGGTGCACTTCTTTTCTTTTTCTGGCTCTATTCTCTGTCCTGTTCTTTTCTATAGACGGAATATTTCTCTCCCCTCGGCCTTGCCTTGTTGTTTGTCGATATGTCTCTCACTCTTTCTCTCTTTGGCCCGTCTCCTCAGGACAAAGTGCGCTTGTGTGCCAGTGACTGCGGCCCTCCACTCCTCAATGAGTTCCACTCAATGGGCACAAAGGTCTCCTGGGGGGAGCCTGGTCATAAAGCCATCACACTGGGCCCTAAATCTGCCCCGCCGCCCACCGTGGCAGGCCCTCCGTGCTGCCAATCAGAGCAGAAAGTAGACCAGCACAAAACCCTTATCACAGCAGAAAACCAGAACCCTTGGGACATTCAAGTGAGTCTGGAATGAGTCGAAAGCATCATCAATGAGCCAAAAGGGACCAGGCAGTTGAAACACAGGTCTAAGCATACTGTGCTCTGGTCTAGACAAAGGTTATTACAATAGACTTCATTAAAAGAGAAGTTGCACATCAACACACTACACTAGAGAAAACAACTTAGCTTGAATTAAATCTCAAGCACAGTGCCACTGTAGATTTGATGGTGCATTTTGCGCTTGACTGAACCATAAATTCAACACAAGCACACCTGGGGCAAAAATCAAACCTAGACACACAGACAGCACACAAACAGAAGGAAAGACGCCTATTGTCATTGCCTACATTACTGTCACAGCAGTACTGTAAATCTAGTAAAGCTCAGCAATTTACAACAGGCCTGACTATATTAGGTAACACCAACAAAACTCTGAAGGAGTCATATCATTATAAATTTAATTCAAATGACTAATTTCATTTATGAAAGTCATAAAGGCATAACTCCAATCCACAAGGGGGCGAGCGTGGTAGTGCAACACTGTTTGCTAACCGCCACAACAGGAAAAAGAGCAGAAAAAGAAGAGACAATCTATGCATCAACCCAAATCAAGAGCCCTGTCCAAATACCCACACTTGAGGACTTTGCACTTGACCACTTGTCTACTTACATGACGTATTTCCTGTATTTGGCTCAAGTAGGTGTGAAGACTACAAGTGTGTGTCGAACTTTTGATTACCCGATGGGACACACTTATAGTCTTGCAAAAGAATGCAAGTGTTTACAGAACTTTAAAAAAAAAAAAAAAAAAAATATATATATATATATATATATATATATATATATATATATTTTTTTTTTTTTTTTTTTTCAGTGCTTTGCATTTTAAAATACACTTCTAAATGTCTGTTCAGTGGTCGCTATGTAACTAACAGAAGACACAATATTAAAATTGTGGTGCTTCTTTAAGTGATATAAAACAGTTGCAAATAATGTACTAAATACACACAGCCTACCCATCTTTGCATCAATAAAATGTGCAACACTTTACATTTTACTACCATATTATATGTAATATATAATTAATTTAACTTACAGTCGAATGTTTTTCTTGACATCTCGCGATTTCAGGGCATGTGAGTTCCCAAACATAATGCATGATGGGATACGCTAGCCTCAAATAGCGCTGATCAGGCTCAGGTGCTGGAACAAGAAGTTCAGTCTCTCTTTGCGAAGGAGGACATAGAGCATGTTCCTCCTCCCAAGAAGGGATTCCGGGTTCTACAGCCGGTACTTCATAGATCCAAAGAAGTATGGGGGGTTACGTCCCATTATAGATCTACGTCAGTTAAACCATACTCTAAGGAGGTGCAGGTTCAAACTGTGGACAATTCAGCTTATCATGAACCAAATCAGATCTGAGGACTGGTTTGTCACGATAGATCTAAAGGACACATACTTCCACATTTCCATCCTTCCTCAACATAGGCAGTTCTTTAGGTTCGCTTTCGGGGGCAAAGCTTAGTTTTTTCTTTCAGTCTAGCATTGTCCCCTCGCACCTTTACAAAGTTCATGGATGCAGCTCTGGCTCTGCTGAGATTTCAGGGCATTCTAGCCCAGTCTCAAGAGATGGCGATTCGGCATCAAGATGTCGTCTTAGCCCCCATAAGGTTCTTGCGGGTAAGACTAAACTCCAAGAAGAATATGCTTTCTCAAGTTCAGAGGACAACTTTTCTAGGAGTACTTTGGGTTACTATGCAGACATCCTGTCGAGGCAAGGGCGAAGGACAAGGGCTGGTCTTCCCCACACACATTTTTTGTCAGTATGGTGCAGTTTCGTTCCCCATAGCACTGACATCAGTGTTCCCTCAAAAGGGAATGTCTCAGGTTATGACTGTAACCATGGCTCCCTGAGAAAGGAATGTGACACTGTGTCGCCTTGCCATACTTCTTGCATGCCTAAGAGCGGCTTGCTTTAGCCAGTCAGAAGCTAAATTTGCTATGTTCCGGGAATCCTTTATAGCTTTCTAAGGTACTGCATCACAGGGTGATGTTGCACCAATCAGGATTGGAATAGTTGAGGCATTCCCACTGCGTCAACATCAGACGCTGCATCTCTTTCCCTTCTCAGGGAACCATGGTTACATTTAAGCCATTTGAGGTGACATAAAGCAGTGAAATATAAGTTGGTGAGTTCTTCACTTTTTAATTACTCTTCCCATTAATACCAATATTTGTTCAAACTGATTTGTGGATGCAGAACCCGCATGAAAACCATAGGTGGGATTTATCGCGTGAATGGCCAGTCATAGTGCAATGGAGGCACTGACACTTCTCATGTGACTTTTCCCCATTCATTCTCAATTAACCCTGACCAAACCCATGGCACGGTCTAGGAAGACTGTTAAAACTCAATGCAATGGGCTTGAAGGAAACACCCCTAATATATACAATAGATATACTGTTTAAAATAAAGACCAAAAATATTTGGATTGGTTATTAAACATTAGTAGATCAAGTTTGTAAGGACTGACCTAAATATTTTTAGGGACATTAAATGAGGTACTGTTAAATGCACCATTAGGCGTCCACAACTAATAAGCACTAAAACATAAAAAATAGACATCCAATACTTGCACATCATTCCAAAAAAAAAAAAAAAAAGAAGGTGCAAATCTCTTACCTTCTAGCAGGTCTCGTGCCAGACCCGGTTCTGCCCCTGTGGACCGAACAAAGTCTGACAGGACCGCATCCATGTCCAGAGTCATGGGATCATGTGGCTGCGCTGCCTGCCCTGCAGCTTCACACTCTCATCTACAAAGAAATAACATATCATATAAATCAATCCAGAACATAATATAAAAGACAAAACATCAACAAAAAACAAGGGCTGAGCACAAAATGAAGCATTGCCATTACATCAAGCTGTTATTTGCAGTTCTAAAGTTGCAGTTGATCACATTCAGATTAATCAGAGATGAATGTGGCCTGAGGAATGAGTGATATGACTGAGAGGAGTGTCTGGAAACTGATCTCACAACAGCTGACGGTGAGACACCTGGATATGATTAGCCCACTGTACTGCTAGGAATACTAACAAACTCCCAAAGAGAACGTGGGACGCAGCTGTTGGCCATAATGTGGCTTAATTAGAGATAAGAAATAGTGAGATATATTGTGCTTTACTTAGGTTACTAAGGTTGATTTTTTTTTTCCAGCTGAAAACTGATAAAAACAATGACAGCCAATCAGAATCCACCTGACTTTAAAGCACTCAAGTTTTTAAAGTGACAGACAATAAAACTGCAGTATGTGTGTATTGCAATATCATGCAATGCTGTGGACACTAATAGTTATTGTTATAGTTATCATTCTTGGTGCGAACGGGCATTAAGACATCAAGTTGTGGTGGGTCAATTACCTGTTGTGTGTGTGTTTTGGTGTGTTCGCAGTGTCACATGGCCATGTGAGTGAGTCATACCGCTGGACAGCGGACAGACTGGTGTGAGATTTCAACACTGCGATGACAGTATGCGGGCTGCGTGTGGGATTTTTATGCTGGGCTATACTGGCTGACATTCTGCTCAAGGCCTTTTTTGTCATTGCCTTATGAAGTGCGCCATTGTTTGATGCTGGTGAGATCAGTCCAAACTAACTATGCTGGCGGGAGGAGGCAACACCTACAGGTTAGCTGCAATAACAGAGGGCTGTTTATCCGTGCACGTGTGTCGTGTGTCAGACGACCGGACCGATGGCCAGCAGCTTCCGTACCTTCTACGAAGCGTGACACAAAAATTAGAGGAATGTGGAGCTGCCCACAATGGAGAAAAAGCTTAACTTCCCACTACTGAGTGCAACAGAAAAAGCTTAACTTCCCACCACTGACCCGAAACATGCTTTATGATGTGTTCCCAATACAAATGGGTAATGATTGTCAATGATAAAAAAAAGAAAAATATGGCTATATTAGGGATGTAACAGTACATGTAATCGTCCTGAACCATCACGGTACGGACATCATGGTTTGGTGCATGCAGTCAGATGATGAATACAGTCAGTCAGAGTCGATTCACACTCCAATCCAGAAGGGACGCCCCTTGCGTGGTAATGCAACACTGTTTGCTAACCGCCACAACAGGAAAAAGCGCAGAAGAATAAGAAGAACAGACGATCTACGCATAGATATGTTTACGTGTTATCTCTCAACCTGTGTTTCAACTGCGTAAAGACATCAATAAAACAGCTTGAGAATAATATCTCATGTAGCATTACATTTACCTCAGGCAAGTCATTTAGTGTCCACAGCATGTTAGTTCACTAGAGAAAAGAACTCTAGAGGGGAGTGTTTCACTAAATATATGACCTATATTAGCTTATACATTAATTATATTTACTTTACCTGTTAGAAATGTCTTATTTAATATGTTTAAATAAATTTGTCATGAAAACAAGTTATGACAGTAACTGTGATGATCATATTTTCAAAATGAATTGGAGTAGAATAATTGAAAAATAATTTTATAATTAGATTTAGAAGTTAATGCAAAATCAGCCTTATGTGCACCTTACATGTTTTGTTTGTTTGTTTGTTTGTTTTTTAGTGTTGATTATGTCTAAAAATAAATAGCAACTGAATTTAATTGTTTGGGCTCTGTTGTTAATTGTAACCTTTAGATTACAATTAGATTTTTTATCCTTTAAAAATGCTGATTTTTACCATCACAGCATCACAACAGTGCATGTTAAAGGGTTAGTTCACCCAAAAATGATTTCAAAACACTGCTTCAGGAAGCATCAGAGCACAAATGAATCTGCTGTTCGGAGCGCCAAAGTCACGTGATTTCAGCCGTTGGCAGTTTGACATTTCTGAATCATGATTTGATACACTGATTCATTAAGCTTCCTGAAGCAGTGTTTTGAAATCGGCCATCACTAAATAAGTCGTTATTTTGGGTTTTTTTGGCGCTCCAAAAATATTCTTGTCGCTTTATAATATTAATATTGAACCACTATACTCACATGAACCGACTTAAATATGTTTTTAGTACATTAATGGATCTTGAGAAAGGAAGTGTCATTGCTCCCTATGGAGGCCTCACGGAGCCATCGGATTTCAACTAAAATATCTTAATTTGTGTTCCGAAGATTAATGAAGGTCTTACGGGTGTGGAACGACATGAGGGTAAGTAATAAATTACAGAATTTTCATTTTTGGGTGAACTAACCCTTTAAGTATGTTCAATGAGATTTTATTCTCAGAATGCACTGGTCAACCATTCACACCTGTGTTTGCATACTTGCATGAGCATGTTTTCGGCCACTAATCTAAACCGAACAGCCGAGAGCGAATTTCCAAATGACACAAATCCAATGCACTTTGAGTAAGACTACAAAACCTGTAATAACATTCTGCTACAGCCATTAGAGAAGCCTGGCTAACCCTGCAGAATTAAATGTAAGATTAGACCATTCATCCTCTAAGAGAATGAGCACATTAACAATACCGGCGGCTGCTTCTTTTTGTGCTTTTTGATAGGTCACATTTGTGCTCCCAGATGTTGTCAGGTTCAAACAGATGACTGAACGACATATTCGAATACAGCCTGATGACCTTTACACAACCTGTGTGGTAATGTGGGAAAATAAAAATATACAAATAAAACATATATATATATATACATATATATATATATATATATATATATATATATATATATATATATATATATATATACTGTAAAAAAATGCTGTAAAAAAACAGCCAAATTCTGACAGTAACATACTGTTTTCCATTAAAACAGTAATGTGCTGTAGAAAACAATGCATTATGGGCAATATTTTTCATGGTAAGCAACTACTGTTAATTTATAGCCCATTTTCAACAGTAATCTACTGTATTTATGTATTACGGTTTTGTGCTGTAGTACGCAATGCATTGTGGGCTGGTGCGTTTTTGAAGTACTATAAAATACTGTATTTTGTTTTTACGGTAATAAGCTGTAAAGCAATTTCACAGTATTCATACCGTAGAATTACAGTAGATTGCTGGCGACTCTGCTGCCAGCACATTACCGTTATTTTACACAGAAATTTTTTACAGTGTACAAATATATACCTCAGTATTCAGTAGTAAAAATTATAGGCATTTTGCTTTTTAAATTTGACTATATTCTCAATGGATTAAAATAAAATAAAACAAGATAAAATAAAAATGCACAACAAGACCAGTGAAAACAAGATTCATTAAGAAAGTTAGTACGGTAATCATGTCAAGGACAAATGCTACTTGCCCCTTTTTATAAGTACAGTACTTCTTTTGTACATATATATCATACTTACTATTAGGGCTGCATGATATTGGAAAATTGCAATATTTTGTTTTTCTGCAATATACATTGCAATATGAGAATATATTTTCACTAGATGACTTGAATAGCTCTATTTGGAAATAATTAATCATTCAAGAGTGAGTGGGGTGATTTTTTTGAGAGGAGTGCATAAAATATATATATATATATGTATATATATGTATATATATGTGTATATATATATATATATATATATATATATATATATAATTTTTTTTTTTAAATTTTGCTATTTTTTTGAGTGTGAAATACTTGTAAGGCTGAGCAAACTTGAAAAATGTGGGTATTCATACTTGGGTTTTCTTTTTACAAGAACCAATTCAAACCTTTCACTTTTTGCTTACCTTTCAGTAAGCAGAAAGTGAAAGTAAAAAAAAAAAACCCGCAAAAAACTATTCCCTTGAAATGCCACATTCCCAGTTTTTGATCAATTCAGTATGATCATAAAATAATAATTATTATTTATTGTTAATCATTATAATTATTATGATTTTATTGTGTATATTATTAAATAAAATATTAAAATAAGAAATATATTGTAATAATACTATTGTACTGTTAATAATAAAAAATATTTTAATGTAAAATGACATTACTAATAGTAATACTAACAATACTTAATTTCTTAATTTTCAAACGTTAAACAATCAAGCTTTTTTTTTTGGAGAACTGCCAACAAAGAATATTATGCACCACTGTATCACGAACTACACATGTAAATGCTGTGCTTCACTCTGAAATATATTTAATTTAATCACAAGCCATTATATATATATATATATATATATATATATATATATATATATATATATATATATATACATATATATATATATATACCTACTTATCACACTTCAAAAGATACGCAAATAACAAAGAAATGGCTAATCCTGAACCTGTATATATCTATCTTTAGACGTTTCTGTGTTTTAACATCAAAAACATATATCTCCAACATTGCATTGCCTTGCATTATTTATCAGAAATCCCAGCACTTTAGCAGCAGTTTAGCTGACCCACTTCCATCCTGCTCTTTGCATTGTGAGGTACATGTTGGGTTGAGCTGGGCCTCATCGTAAGCAAAACCAGTTCAGTAAAGCACTCAAACCATTAGCTCAAAATATCCAGCGGTTCCAGAATGTATTTGGATATAACTGTTTATAAAACACCTCACATGAATTTAAATTATGGATCCACTGCCCACTGCCTGACCAATTCTGTAATATATATAAAGGCAAATACCATCACAATGAACTTCATCCAATAAAACTCAAACATAAATATATCAAAAGCCATAGCTTAAAAAACTTTTAGTACAATCTCAGCCAAATTTCCTTGCTAGCATGTGTTTAAGATTTAGATTCAGTGTGATTTTGGTGGAGTTTATCCTAGATATATATCAAGTGGCCACAGCCAATTAATTTTTTAAAAAATAAATGCTTTCTGATCAAAACACATTTTGAAATTGTTTGTGCCCATAAGTCACGGTTGTTAGCCTGCAACCCCTTCAGCTGTGACATATTCACAATACAGCACTAGCCTCAAGTACCTTATTGCTTTTATAAAAGGGTTACCACACAATACAAATATTAAAGCTAAGAATATGTAACAATGCAACTTTCATGAAGTAAACTCTTACTAAAAGCTTTCCTTCGCCGGAAAAAATAGTCCCTGATTGTGAACAGCAACAGAAGTTACATTATTACACCATTAGATGGCGGTCTTTATGAGTGTGTCAGTCAGTAGCGAAGACTTTTACATTGAAAAGACTGAATTGTTGTGAACACGGAACAAGACGCAACTGACAAATGCTTTGACTAGCGCTGTCAGTCACGGGAAAACCCCTTAACTGTTAAAAGGACAAGATAATACATCGGACATTTAAACAGATTTTTTATTATGATCATAAGACTGACCTGAAGGAAAATGCTAAATCTGAATGCAGGTAATAAACTCGCTCAATCAATCTCTTTCTCACAGTACTCTTCTACATAATACAGTAAGCTTCAATGAACAATATCAACTGAGAACATACAGTTTATGTTGCTAAGAGTGGTTGCTAAGGGTGTTGTGTAGTGATACACAGAACCGTTGGGTGAAACGGTCATAGCTGTGTTTAATCATGAATAAAACACAGCTATTGAACCAATCAGAATCAAGGACAGGAACTAACCATTTTATAATATAATATAATATAATATAATATAATATAATATAATATAATATAATATAATATAATATAATATAATATAATATAATATAATATAATATAATATAATATAATTGTTGTATACCATCATGATAGATAGATAGATAGATAGATAGATAGATAGATAGATAGATAGATAGATAGATAGATAGATAGATAGATAGATAGATAGATAGATAGATAGATAGCCCAGGTAAATAAACACATGCGGTGCAGAAATATGTCAATGAAATTATCCAATGACGGTTATTAAAATTCTATGCAAATTTGCTTTTATCAGGCTTCCGTGGAAACAGATTCCGCGTGGGCATCGTAATGTTCCTGTGAAACAATCTGAATAAATGCTGAGCACATGAATAAAGGCATTCTTACTTTCTGTGTTCTCAATGGGAGTTGAGCAGCCACCTCACCACCATGGTTATGTCTGAGGTCACACACTCCTCCTGTCTAGTCCATGGCTGGCAGGTGAGGAAGACTCAGGCTCAAATGCAGGCCTAGAAAAAGAGAACGAGAGAGAAAACGATTAGTGGACAAATCTCACAAACTCTTGTGCCCTATAAACCACAGTAATGTTGTCTGACTTTAGGCACATTATGCAAGTGTGACCCAATATCCCACTGACCCTCTTAAAAACCCCTGCAATCTTATATTGCTGTTTTTGTTCAAATATTCCCTTAAAAACACAGTTGTGAATACAGAAATGATACAATGTTGAAAACAGTTGTGCTGCTCAAACTGATACATTTTTCAGGATTATTTAATGAATATAAAGTTTAAAAAACAGCATTTGTTTGAAATAGAAGTCTTTTGTAACATTTTAAATGTCTTTAATGTCATTTAAATGTAATATGTCCTTTTCGAATAAAAGTATTTAAACAAAATGTAGCGACCTCAAACTTTTGAGTACATATATTACATTTTTAAACGTATGATCATCTAAGTTAGTGAAATTAGCATACATTTTTTCTTTTCAATATTTATTGTGAAAATTATTTATGAATGTCAATTTTTACACATATTACAACCAACTGTTGTACTGCACAGTTTTTTCGAAAGTTAGTCAACTTTTTTTTTTTTTTTTTTTTTTACAAAGGAAGCAGCATTGTCAGTGAAAAACTTGAGATGAAATATGAGTTCAAAGGAAAAAATCAAGGTAAATATCACTTAATGTGGATATTTTATTGTCTTGTCATTTCATTTCAAGCCTCAAATTGGTCAAATTATGCAAAAAAGTGTTAAAATATTATATAATTGTATAGTTAGCTAAGATATCAGCCTTAGCAAAACCAAAGTTCATTGCCGAAGATGGAAAAAAAATTCCCGAAAACATACAGCTGACCACATTACATAAGTATCGCTGCACAAATGTGTGCGAGTGTTTATGTTGCTGCGTCTGTCTTAGCAACGTAAATATATGTTTGTTCTCTATTGATTTTGTTCATTGCAGCTTAGTAGAAGAGTATTCTACTGCATTCAGTTTTAGCATTTTCCTTCAGGTCAGTCCTTTGAATGTCCGCTGCGATATCTTGTCCTTTTAACAGTTAAGGGAATTTCCAGTGCCCTGCTGACAATCAAACCATTTTTCATTTGCGTCTTGTTCCGTGTTCACTACAAGTTTCAATATAAAAGTATTTTTGCGACTGAGTGACTCGCTCATAAAGACAACCTTTCCCGCCATCTAATGGCGTAATAATGTAACTTCTGTTGCTGTTCACGGTCAGGGACTATTTTTTTTCCAGCGGAAGGAAACCTTTTAATGATTTTACTTCACGAAAGTTGCATTGCTACATATTTTTTGGCTTTAATATTTGTATTGTGTGGTAACCGTTTTATAAAAGCAATAAGCCCTGTGAAGCCGTGGTTTACAGAATTTATAACAGCTATAAATTCACTGTAAACCATGGCTTCTTGGGGCTTATTGCTTAAAGGAGCACTCCACTTTTTTTGAAAATAGGCTCATTTTCCAACTCCCCTACAGTTAAACAGTTGAGTTTTACCGTTTTCGAATCCATTAAGTTGATCTCCGGGTCTGGCGGTACTACTTTTAGCATAGCTTAGCATAGTTCATTGAATCTGATTAGACCGTTAGCATCTTGCTCAAAAATGACCAAAGAGTTTTGATATTTTTCCTATTTAAAACTTGACTCTTCTGTAGTTACATTGTGTACTAAGACCAACAGACAATGAAAAGTTGCGATTTTCTAGGCTGATATGGCTAGGAACTATACTCTCATTCTGGCATAATAATCAAGGAACTTTGCTGCCATACCATGAGTGCAGCAGGCGCAATGATGTTACACAGTTCCTTGATTATTACGCCGGAATGAGAGTATAGTTCCTAGAAAATTGCAACTTTTCATTTTCTGTCGGTCTTAGTACATGATGTAACTACAGAAGAGTCAAGTTTTAAATAGGAAAAATATCGAAACTCTTTGGTCATTTTTGAGTGAGATGCTTACGGTCCAATCAGATTCAATGATTTATGCTAAGCTATGCTAAAAGCGGTACCGCCAGACCCGGAGATCGGCTGAATGGATTTGAAAACGGTAAAACTCGACTGTTTAACTCTAGGGGAGTTTGAAAATGAGCCTATTTTCAAAAAAAAGTGGAGTGTTCCTTTAATTTACACTATAGTATGCTGTTAAACAATCCATCATTTGAGATGTTGAAAACGATACTGCGGTATAAATGTTCATAACATTCAGGGGAAAAAGCAAAAATGTGTAAAATGAGATCCATATTTGATAGATGGAACATTTCATTAGATTAGAATTGAAGAAGTAGAGATGAGGAATGTGAGAGCCGAGTGAAGACAGAAACTTGAGCCCAGTATTCACTGATCACAGTGATGTAATGCTTTACATGAACTCGTCCTCATGTCCCATGAGAGAGGAACATCACTCTCCTTCATGACAGATGACAAAGCCTGTCAAGCATCCGATAACAGACATGAATCACAGTGAATTTATTAAGGTATTTCTGAGATGACGGGGCAAGTGTAGTATAGTGTGTGTGTGTTTCTGAAATAGCCATACTTCTGTGGACAAAATGGCTGATAAGTATCCTCAGAGGTCAGATACATTTGCTTATATTAATGGTTTTTGAACAAACCACAGGACCAGTTCTAGGATTTCAATCTACCCGAATATGAGTCGTTGTTACTTAGAGGACTATTTCTTGAGAATGAATCATCTGTCTATTAATCTAAAAATGGTATTAGTCAGTGTCTTAAAAAATAAGAAATAAAACAACAGAAAAGAGATGCCATGCTGATTTATCATGGTTTTACAGTAGCAACTAAAGTAATTTTGTGGAATAAGAGATGTGTGTGTTTGTGTATACTATCAGCGATGAGGTCATTCGACAGGCACAGAAATAATATGCATACACAATACATATTTGATGCTTCAGCAGGCCCAAAAGTCAGCAGTTTCTACGGCAAGAGTCCTTTGAGCTTAACCTCAAGAATCAAGAATCACAACATATAATTCACAGCTATGCATGCTGTACATTGTCATTTCATTCAGCCCTCAGAATGACGGCTCACAGCTCTGACAAGCCATTTATAGAATGGCTGAGTCTCATTTCACTGCATTAGACTGGGGAAGAGTGACAGACAAAGAGATGGACATCTACATTAGCCCATGGGTCAAAGGTCAGTGCTTTTAGGAAAAGAGGTTGAGAGAGGAAGAGAGGAAAGACTAGTGTCAAGGGACTTGTGTCATTTCTACCCCATTTACGGCCCTTTATATATGAATGCACTCCTAAAAATATTTTATTTTCAAATTAATTTTACTAGAATTTATCAAAATTTACAGTCTTACTCTATTCCTGGAAAATGGACCAAAAATATTTATTTCAAATTTAAACGCTCTTCAATGTTTTGATCATTGAAGCCAATCACAGACATATCTGTTGAGCTTGTGAACACAATGGCCAATCAGAGGTGTTTACGAATCCTCTCAACAGCGCTCAAAGAGTCACATTTTTAAAATTTCAGTACCGACTTGGTATTGAAGACGGTACTTTTGACAACACTAGTTCGTTGTTAAATCATGGTAGATCAGTTTCATTAAATAATATTAACAGACACAACTTTTGATTTTAATAATGTATTAGTGAATGCTGAAATTAACATGAACTAAGATTAATAAATGCTTTATTGGTATTTTAATTGTTTTTTCATGTTAACTTATGTAGTTAAAGGTGCCGTAGAACGTCTTTTTAAAAGATGTAATATAAGTCTAAGGTGTCCCCTGAATGTGTCTGTGAAGTTTCAGCTCAAAATACCCCATAGATTTTTTTTATTAATAAAACTGCCTATTTTGGGGCATCATTAAATATGAGCCGATTTAGGCTGCGGCCCCTTTAAATGCTCACGCTCTCCGCTCACGGAGCTCGCGCTTGCCTTGAACAGTACATAAACAAAGTTCACACAGCTAATATAACCCTCAAAATGGATCTTTACAAAGTGTTCATCATACAACATGTCTAATCGCACAAGTACAGTGTTTATTTGGATGTTTACATTTGATTCTGAATGAGTTTGATGATGCTCCGTGGCTAAAGCTAACATTACACACTGTTGGAGAGATTTATAAAGAATGAAGTTGTGTTTGTGAATTATACAGACTGCAAGTGTTTAATAATGAAAATAATGACAGTCTTGTCTCCGTGAATACAGTAATAAACGATGGTAACTTTAACCACATTTAACAGTACATTAGCAACATGCTAACGAAACATTTAGAAAGACAATTCACAAATATCACTAAAAATATCATGATATCATGGATCATGTCAGTTATTATCGCTCCTTCTACCATTTTTCGCTATTGTTCTTGCTTGCTTACCTAGTCTGATGATTCAGCTGTGCACAGATCCAGACGTTAATACTGGCTGCCCTTGTCTAATGCCTTGAACATGAGCTGGCATATGCAAATATTGGGGTCATACATATTAATGATTCCGACTGTTACGTAACAGTCGGTGGTATGTTGAGATTCGCCTGTTCTTCGGAGGTCTTTTAAACAAATGAGATTTATATAAGAAGGAGGAAACAAAGGAGTTTGAGACTCACTGTATGTCATTTCCATGTACTGAACTCTTGTTATTTAACTATGCCAAGATAAATTCAATTTTTTAATTCTAGGGCACCTTTAAATTATGTTAACAACTGAAACCTTATTGTTAAAAAAAATGTAAAATAAATAAATAAATAAATAAAATCCTTGAATGGAATCGTTCAGGGGTCCAAGAGGGGTTTGATTTCCCTTGACACCAAATTTAATGAGCCAAACTTGCAGCCACTGCTAAATTTGATAACTTTTTTCTCTTAAGAAATGAACACCCACAGTTTCTGAAGAAACCATTTAAAAGTATAGATGGAGGTAATTAGAAAAACTGGAAAAAACTGGAAAAAGAACATACTTTGTTTAAATATAACTTCCACCCACATGTGCATTCACAGAAAACATGAACCAGTTTGTTTACACATAATGCTGCATTGACCTGGCCGCACAAGGACCTGCAGCCTTCTAGTATTTATGAGCCCACGTTAACGAGCTAGAAAACATTCACAGTAAAAGTGTGAGCACGAGAAAGACCCTCGCTCTCACCTCCACCTACGATCTAATCTCTAAAACACTTTCCACACGGCTGCAAAGCCTCAGCTCTGCCACACCGCTTACAGTCGACAGAGAAGCCGTTGTCACCATCAACAACAGCCACGCACTCATTCATCACATTTCCCTGTTCTCCCGCTGATCATCAATGTTTCCACGGCTAAATTTAACAGAGTAACCTTCAGAATTGTGCTCAGAGGCTGTGAGGTTTATTTTCAGAGTGTCAGACGTCTGGCAGAGGTGGAAAAATGTGCCATCACACCCAACTGATATGCAAAGCAAGTGCGAGAATTATGGGAAGCAATTACTCACAATTTCTCCACAATATGTACATTGAGTCAGTGTGCATGTGTGTGTACAATAATTAATACAACTTAAGTTATAAAAACACACAAAAACTCTAATATTACAGAGATAAAGACATATTAAATATATTTTTTGTACAAATTCAACAGTATTGTTGTAATGATGTTATGTACAATATAACATGATATAATTTATATACACAAACATACACATACACACACAAATATTAAATTAAATAAAAATGATGCAATATGTATAATAATCATATATTATAATATATATATATATATATATATATATATATATATATATATATATATATATATATTAGTTTTATTATTTATACATGACATATTTCTTATTAATATTAATTAATTAATTCAATTAAATTATTTAATATATATATATTTTTTATATGCCCCCCCAAAAATATATATATACATAAAAGTACATAAAATATATATGTATAATATACATATATTATAAACATTAACATCTTGATTTTCTGTTAAGCTGCTTTGAAACAATATATATTGTGAAAAGCACTATGCAATTAAATTTGACTTGAATATAATATAATATAATATAATATAATATAATATAATATAATATAATATAATATAATATAATATAATATAATATAATATAATATAATATAATAATGTTCATTTATGTGATTAATATTTGCTCATAATGGTTTCATATATATATTTAATATTATAAATGTATATAATATTACACTATATTATTACATATATGTGTATTACATTTTATATATATATATATATATTAAATTATAGTATGTTAAAATTTACATCACATTATACAACATTATATTATTGTTATGTAGTTTATATGTAGTTTATATTTTTCAATTACATTATATTATATTATATTATATTATATTATATTATATTATATTATATTATATTATATTATATTATATTATATTATATTATATTATATTATATTATATTATGGAAATTGAACAATTACACACTTAAGCGTTGCTGCTAATGTACTAATACTTTGGTTATATTTGTTTGCACTGTGTTGTGCAATTATATTCCACTGTATATATATATTACTTTGCATATACTGTGATCTAATATATTGCAGTTATTTATACTATGTGGATTGTACGTTTTTCCGATGCTGCTGGTCTCTGAGAGCTAAACAAATTTCGTTATATTTTTATAATGCCAATAAAGTTTTCGTCTTCTTCTTCTTCTTCTTATATTGTCAAGGTTATGTTCCATTCTGTTGACTTTTATTTTGATTTTTCTGTTCTGTTTCCTTTAGTTCCTCTTTCCCAGTTCTGTTTAGTTTTAGTTTCAGATTATTTCCTCATTTTTAGTTACCCATTAGTTTCACCTGTGTTAAGATTGTTTGCCTTTGTTCAGCTCTGTATTTATAACCCTGTGTTTCAGGTTTTATTTGTCAGTTCTCGTTTTGCACTTGGTGTGGTTTGAGATTTCTACTTGTTATCTCCAGCGATCTTTTGAGATTAGCCACACGCTAACAATATATGCCCGACATATTTTATTTTGTCTAGAGACATGGAACCGACACTGCTGTAATGTCTATAAAATGTGATGAATGCTAATACTTGAATCCATCGCTGATCTATGAAGCTTTGGTAAAGATCTCTGCTGACACTCCTGGACATAATGAGCAACATCCATCGCACCTGCCAATAGAGACACAGCATTCACACAACATCTGTGTGTGTTGCATTATTCAAGCATTCCTTACTCCTTCTTCCACAGGTGCTCTTCAGGAACATACACATTACACACACACACACACACACACACACCTGGCTGCGTTCCCTCACTCTGAGCCTTCAACATGCAGCCGATTACCTCATAGACCTGCAAAGCCAAAGAGACACAGCTGCAGGTCTAGCAACCCCAAGGAATTCTGGGATACAAGCCCAGCGATGAAAGTAAGACTCAGGACATGTCACGCAGTGCTCATTCACCCATGTGTGCTTTAACAAGGCCAGACTCAGAGTTTACAAAACCGTGTGCTGCCTTCTATAAGAGCCTCTCTATGGAGCCATTCAAACCTTCTAATGACTCGCTTTCTAGTTCAGTCAAAGGTGCTTATTCATATTAACTGAGTCATTAAAAGGTTAGTTCACCTAAAAATGAAAATTCTGTCATTAATTACTCACCCTCATGTCATTCTACACCTGTAAGACCTTCGTTCATCTTCAGAACATAAATTAAGATATTTTTGATGAAATCCAAGAGGTTTTTTTCATCCCCCATAGAAGCAACGTAATTACCGTCATTCAAAGTCCAGAAAAGTAGTAAAAAGTGTTAAAGTAGTCCACGTGACTACAGTGGTTCAACCTTAATGTTATGAAGTGACGAGAATACTTTTTGTGCACAATAACAAAATAAAAATAACGACTTTATTCAACAATATCCTCTCTTCTGTGTCATTCTCCTACGCTGTTTACATTCAGCGCTTCCAGGTTCTACATCAGAACGCAGACTCAATATGTAAGATTTTTGGATTAAAATATCCAAAAACAAACAAAAAAAAAAAACACTAGAACAATGTTATATATTTTGTTGTCTTGTGTACTTACATTATCCCAAATGCTTCCAAGAATGTTTAAATCCAGAGAAATAAGCAGTTTTAACCAGGACACGGACCGCTTCCATGTGTCGCCTGTCAATGATACCATTCCCGCGTTACCCTTGATTTATTTTGTAGAAACCATGAAAACACCAAAGACGCTTTAATATATTATGTGTTTTATTAGACAAGGTGAGCAACTGGATACATTCATAGACAGAAAACTAATCATGTTATATAGCTCAACACAGAAAGTGTTATTGTTTAAAGGTGCCATCGAACATTTTTTTACAAGATGTAATATAAGTCTAAGGTGTCCCCTGAATGTGTCTGTGAAGTTTCAGCTCAAAATACCCCATAGATTTTTTTTAATTTATTTTTTTAACTGCCTATTTTGAGGCATAATTAGAAATGCGCCGATTCAGGCTGCGGCCCCTTTAATTGCTCGTGCTCCCCGCCCCCTCCCGAGCTCTCGACTCTATCATTGCATAAACAAAGTTCACACAGCAAATATAACCCCCAAAATGGATCTTTACAAAGTGTTCGTCATGCATGCTGCATGCATACATCGGATTATGTGAGTATTGTATTTATTTGGATGTTTACATTTGATTCTGAATGAGTTTGATAGTGCTCCGTTGCTAAAGCTAACATTACACACTGTTGGAGAGATTTATAAAGAATGAAGTTGTGTTTATGCATTATACAGACTGCAAGTGTTTAATAATGAAAATAGCGACAGCTCTTGTCTCCGTGAATACAGTAAGAAACGATGGTAACTTTAACCACATTTAACAGTACATTAGCAACATGCTAACGAAACATTTAGAAAGACAATTTACAAACATCACTAAAAATGTCATGATATCAATGATCATGTCAGTTATTATTGCTCCATCTGCCATTTTTCGCTATTGTCCTTGCTTGCTTACCTAGTCTGATGATTCAGCTGTGCATATCCAGACGTCCTGCCCTTGTGTAATGCCTTGAACATGGGCTGGCATATGCAAATATTGGGGCGTACATATTAATGATCCCGACTGTTACGTTGCCATGCCTAATATCGATCTTGCTTACTGCAGTGTGCAACAAGTGTCTCATAGAAGCTGCCGTTATAACAACTTTCAACACACAAATGTATCTAATATGATAAAACAGCGCTGCTTTACCCCACATACGCTTGACCTGAAGAAGCAGAAGTGGCGACTGCGGCATAATAAATGTCCCACTGCTCTCGAGACGTGTGTCGCGCTCATCTCTCGTTAGCAATTGTTCTCTCGTTCCGCTCTACCATCACTTGGCCCTGCTCTGCTTCATACTACAGTACTAGTTAATAATCTCGTCCATGAACATGATTTCTGCTCGAGTGCTATCCCGATTTTTTTCCTCCCACCTCCCATGATTCCGCGAAATCAAGGCATCATCAAGCTACGCCTTTGTTTTGAATAAGCGACCTCTAGCGCCTAAAATTTACATAGTGTGCCTTTAACTAATAGTAAAATTGACTAAAACCACCATTTAATTCAAAAGGGATAGTAAGTTGGCAGTCAGACTACAACCACAACTCTTCATGTGCGAAAACCATATGAGTGCAACAGAGTGCCCCAATGTTCCTATTGAACACACATTAAACAAACATTTTCCTCATAAATCACTTATGCAATTACAGCATAGGACAGTTATGAAGATAGAACAAATAGATGAGTCTAATTATGGCTCCAGCACTGGCTCATTTGGCTCAGTCTCTGATATTGTGTGTTTTTGTATAATGTCGAGCGTCTGTTGTTGTAGTTCTACTGCATGTTGTGCAAAAAGCTTCTCACGATCAGAAGAACTTGCTTCTGTGCTGAAGCCCGTGTCACCACAAGAAAAAGCATCAGGTGAGAGGTAGAGAGAAACAGAGAGGTAGAGAAAACAGACCACAGCAAAACCACACAGTAGCCTGTTTACTCTTTGAAAACAGTGAGAAACTAGCCCAGAGATCAAATGTGTGATAACTTAATACTCAATACACGACAAAGAGAAAACTCACATAAACAAACATTGAATGAGTGACCCAAATATCATATAGATTGTTGAGGTGGACACTTTTGATTTAGGCCAATACGTAACCACCTAAAAAAGGAAAAGGAGGGATGTTAAGTGTAGCACTTGGACATAACCAATTAAAATTACAAAATTAGTCAAAAAATAGCCAATAAATAAATAAACAGCAGCAGCAGCAGCAGCAGCAGCAGCTAACAACCAATCAGAAGACCCTAGCAACACCCTGGCAACCATCCAGAACAAACTCAAGTACAACTCTACAGAAAATGTAAGAATAGTTCTGTTACATTTACATTGTTGTTAATTGCTAATCGTTAATTGCAGCTAAATTCCATTTCTCGACTTGAATCCCTGTAGACATGCTTCTGGCTGCACATTGCTTGTCGTTTGCACTGCTGACAAGTGAGAATTTAACTGAGACTAAGGTGCCCGCACAGCACTATTTCCGTCAAACATCATCCCTTAACATTAACACCGACTTCCCATCTGGTGCTTTCTACTTATTAGTAGGCCACAACTTTG
Source organism: Ancherythroculter nigrocauda (assembly GCA_036281575.1). NCBI lineage: Eukaryota > Metazoa > Chordata > Actinopteri > Cypriniformes > Xenocyprididae > Ancherythroculter > Ancherythroculter nigrocauda. The sequence goes on along the minus strand of VTFQ01000015.1, from coordinate 14,784,048 downwards.
ATGTATGAATATTTATGAGCGCGGTCAGTTCTAGAATGTGTTGGATGAAAGTATGGAGTCATAACATACCAGAACATCCTGACGGAGAAACATAAAAGGACATGGATGAGCATGTGTGTCAGCAAAAACACACAGGATAACTATGCTAGCTAACTATGCAAAACAGATGACTAAACTGACAAAATTGTCTGACAAAACTTTTATAAAATGTCTAATTACCAACTGTCAGTCCTAAATATTAAAATACCGAATCCAAGTTGCCATACTATAGAGTGCATAGTACGAAATCTGTTGATCAGATTGTTAGCATGCTAACATTCAGAAGCCTGTTGTCGTTTCTGTTACTGTAGGTTACAAATCCCAACTGATGGCTAATTACAAGCACCTAATTTATCCATGTTCATTGCTGCTGTGAGACAAATCAGAAAACACTAAAGTGTTCAGGGATTTGAAAGAAGAATCAGCACCCTCCTGTGAAACTGCGCCTCCTTTATATTTAGCAACAAGCCGGAGAAGATTCAGTCTCTCAGACCTAGTTAGAGAGAAACACTCCTCTGTTCAAATGACGACATGAGTGATCAAAAAGGGAAAAAGACAAGTCGCAAAGTGAGATTTTCCCCAAACTCTTCGCAATAATGTTTGAAATCATGGCTAATTGAATAAACAAGGTACTTTTTTGTCCAGATCTGGTAATTTACTCATAAATACATAAAAAATGCAATTCACACATACAGTGACTTGAATACTTCTATTCATGCTCATGCATATTTTTAATATCTGTATTGCTGTTCATTTGGACATTTAAGGGGATGTAAAGTAAAAAGTATCAGGGTGATACAACAACAACAACAACAACAACAACAACAAAAAACGCATTAGTCCCAATAAAGATATGTATAATATTACAAAAAAAAGTTTATTTTTTTTAGATGAATGCTGTTTAACAATTATTAAGCACCAGAACAATCAATTTTCAACAATGAAAATGATCAAATCAGCAAGTTAGAATGATTTCTGAAGGATCATGTGACACTGAAGACTGTAGTATTGATGCTGAAAATCCAGGCTCATAAATCATCTGATGTGTTCCTCGCTATATTATCAACATGTTTGAGTTTGAGCAGTTCAATTGAACTAACACAGAAGTACAAGACGGTCTAATTGTAAATGTAAATCTGACTTGCAAACAAAGGAGGTCTTAAAACACATGCACTTGATATCTTGTTAAAGATATTGTCTCTATGGGCCGCACGGCCTCATGGGTTCACCTCACCCACGTGACCTGCACCTGCACACCGGGGAGGTATGGGGTTTGGTGTTTTGCTGACTAAAATCGGCCGACAACCCAGCAGCTTGAGGCATCTTGATGTGTCAACAAGCCCAAAACAAACACTACAGCATATACTCAGTGTTCTCCACAATATTACACGTTTTTTTTTTTTGTTCATAGAAAATGATCCTGTAAGCTGTATCTCCACTTCCTACATGTTCAGAAACAATACATAATATTCCAATTGTCTGATTTAATACAACACCAGGGTTGGCGCCAGGACCCACAAGTGACCTCGTGGCGCCTGCTGTACAACATATATTGTTCTCCACCATCATGACAGTTGAACTAGTCAAAATATAATAGTGAAGAATTATACATGGAATTTAAAACCTGAAACAACTTTAAAGGGATAGTTCACCCAAAAGTTTAAATTCCATCATCATTTACTCACCCTCATGTCATTCCAAGCCTGTAAAACTTTCATTCATCTTCAGAACACAAATGAAGATCTTTTTGATGAAATCTGAGAAATTTCTGTCCCTCCGTTGGCAGCTATGGGACTACCACTTTGACGCTTTAAAAAGTTCATAAAGAGATCATAAAACTAATCCATATGAATTGAGCGGTTTATTACAATTTTTCTGATCACTTTATATGATGAACAGATTTAATTCAGGCTTTTATTCACATATAAACATTCATAAACACATCAGGTATGGTAAACGGAAGCTCAAGCATGTTTGATTGACGCGTGCGAGAACCAATGAGGTTCATTCTCCTGTTTCGCAGGTTCGGTTGAGCTTCTGTTTATGTTCGCTGATCAATGTTTATATGTGAATAAAAGCCTAAATTAAATCTGTTCATCATATAAAGAAATCAAGTCTCTTCCGAAAATTTGGGCCAAACCGCTCAATTCATATGGATTAGTTTTACGATCTATTTATGAGCTTTTTGAAGCATTAAAGTGGTAGTTGCATAGACTGTCAATGGAGGGACAGAAATCTTTCAGATTTCATTTTGAATATCTTCATTTGTGTTCTGAAGTTTTACCAGTTTGGAATGATTTGAGGTGAATCAACTAATCAATTAAGGCCACCTAATACAACAACTTGTCATTAAGGGTGCCGAAGAACATGTTTTCAAAAGATGTAATATAAGTCTTAAGTGTCCCCTGAATGTGTCTGTGAAGTTTCAGCTCAAAATACCCCATAGTTTTTTTTTTTAATTAATTTTTTTAACTGCCTATCATTATAAATGCGCCGATTCAGGCTGCGGCCCCTTTAAATCTCGTGCTCCACTCCCCAAGAGCTCGCGCTTGCCTTAAACAGCATAAACAGTTCATACAGCTAATATAACCCTCAAAATGGATCTTTACAAAGTGTTCATCATGCAGCATGTCTAATCGCGTAAGTACAGTGTTTATTTTGATGTTTACATTTGATTCTGAATGAGTTTGAGGCTGTGCTCCGTGGCTAAAGCTAACATTACACACTGTTGGAGAGATTTATAAAGAATGAAGTTGTGTTTATGAATTATACAGACTGCAAGTGTTTAAAAATGAAAATAACGACAGTCTTGTCTCCTTGAATACAGTAAGAAACGATGGTAACTTTAACCACATTTAACAGTACATTAGCAACATGCTAACGAAACATTTAGAAAGACAATTTACAAACATCACTAAAAATATCATGATATCATGGATCATGTCAGTTATTATTGCTCCATCTGCCATTTTTCGCTATTGTCCTTGCTTGCTTACCTAGTCTGATGATTCAGCTGTGCACAGATCCAGACGTTAATACTGGCTGCCCTTGTGTAATGCCTTGAACATGAGCTGGCATATGCAAATATTGGGGGCGTACATATTAATGATCCCGACTGTTATGTAACAGTCGGTGTTATGTTGAGATTCGCCTGTTCTTCTGAGGTCTTTTAAACAAATGAGATTTATATAAGAAGGAGGAAACAATGGAGTTTGAGACTCACTGTATGTCATTTCCATGTACTGAACTCTTGTTATTCAACTATGCCGAGGTAAATTCAATTTTTGAATCTAGGGCACCTTTAAAGTTGGCATGAAATGGAAGTTACGATAGTCTTTTCTTCCCTGTTGTGTCATATATCCGAGTGAAACAGCTTGTTGAACAAGAATAAAATGTAGGGCGGGACTTGATTTTATCCATGGGGAATTGATTGGATGGTTGTGGTTTATTATTGGTTGATCTCATGTGACTGACAGGTTATCCCGCCCTCACGCCAGTAAACATGTCATCAGAGAAGAGAAGAGATAACGCTGCAAGAGGGAGGGGAAGTTATTATGATTAAAGATTACGAGGGCACATGCATTTTAAAAAAAATAACGACGTGCGCTTATGGAATACTGCAATATTCCATAAAAAATAAAAATGGTCAACTTCATGGTGACTTTAAGTACCTGTAGAAGCATGTGTTCTGTGTTTCTGGAGATCAGTGAGGCTGGGCAGGGCAACACTGTGCCCACTGGATGCCAGGAACACCAGATGGAGTCTCCACACCCCTCTGCTGGGCTCAGTTTAATGCCAGCTTTTCAAATTAGACTCTAATGTGCAATCTAATAAGGGTGATGATGATATAATATTTTCTTTAGTTACTTCTACTCTTGGTTTCGGAAAACAAATTCAAAACACAACTAAGTATGACATCATATTGTTCTCAGAGTTTCAAAAAGAATGAAGTGTACTAAAACTTTTTCCAAGCATAAATATAAACAGAAAACAAAATAATATATTTGTAGCTATATGTTTGATATATTTATATTTGGCAAACTACTTTAATATGTATAATTAAATATTTATTTTTAAATTATATATTAAATGATTTATATCACATTATGACAATATTACAAAAATATTCTTACATACTCTTAATAATAATAATCTTAGCATGTTTTGAGTTTGTATTACGATGTGTCACCTTTGTGTCACTGCAACAATATAAAAAGTGTATGGTAATGACAATCCGCGCAACATTAAAGACAGATATGAATAAGATGTCTCCGTGATCATGTTTGCTGTGTCTTTGCATTCTCAGGAACAGACTCTTCACTGATATCTTCAGATCTTCACAGATACCAGACTCATTCGCACTTCAGTTTACACATCTGTCATGTGGTTAAACACTTCACTGCATGTGACATGACAAAATTGGGGTTATTTTCATGGCCTCATTTCAGAGAACCCATCTGGTTTTATCGATATAAATATAAAAAGATCACTTGATATCTAAGTTACAGTTTTGTAGCCTTTAGTCTGTGTGTTGTGAGTTGTCAAAATTAACTATTACAAAATATACAATACAGATTTAATATGTCTGCTTATTAATTTCTCTTCCCTTGGGAAAATAGATAAAAAATTATTGATGACTCATCCTGCACTGCACAGATTGTTGTCCAATCAAATGCTCTCCAGAATGAGAATGCCCCGCCCCTTAAAATCACCTGTGATCAGCAAGCATCAAATCAAGTATCGTTTTTGTATGCTTTGCTTTGTTGTTTTTTTTAATTATTCTTTGATGTTTTATGACTAAAAATATTTTTTTTCCAGTATAATTACAACCAAAAAAATTATGGTATTTATGAAACAAAATTTGGTTCCATATTGTAGTATTCAGATGTAACTTTGTTATGATTGTTTTATTTTTCAGTCACTTTTTCATTCTGGCTTTTTTACTATTTTATTATAATATTCAAAATATTAAATTGCTAGAATAAAAAGAATTTTTTTTTTTATTTTAGTGTACACCTAAAAGTCGACAAAATTAAAGGTGTAATATGTAAGAATTTTGCTGTAAAATATCCAAAAACTACTTGGCCAGTGTTATATATTTTGTTCACTTGAGTACTTACAATATCCCAAATGCTTGCAATTATTTGTAAATCGTGAGAAAATTGCAATTTTAACCGAGGCTCCGGGACGTGTGAGGAGTCGCCGGTCAATTGCGTCATACCCGCGTTACCCTCGGTTTCCGCTTTTATTTTATAGAAACCATGGAAACACCAAAGACGCTTTAATTTATTACATGTTTTAATAGACAAGGGAACAACTGTTTTGATATATTTATAGACAGAAAATGAATTATTGTTATATAGCTCAACACGTTCAGTCTTATTGTTTAAATCTATTTTTCTTGATTTTTTGCGAGTACCATGCTTTACCATTCCTCAGAGAAAAACACTATTTTGTGAAGTAGCTAACATAGCATAATCAGATGCAGCTTTATTTTTAGCAACAGTAATACAGCAAACAAAGCTGCGTTACCTCATACACATGACCGGAAAAGCGGAAGCAGCGCCGGCGACTGTGTCATAATAAAAGTTCTGCTGCTCACGGCATGTGTTGCGCAATCGCTTCAGCGGCCTCGTTCAGCTCTCACAACACTCGGTCCTGCTCTGCTTCATTAACGTTAATAATCACATCCATGAACATGATTTCTTCCCGAGTCCTATCCTGATTATTTCCACCGGCTGTGATGTGAAGACCACATGTCCTAAGATTCCGCGCTCAAATTTGGCGTCATCAAGCTACGCCTTTGTTTTGAATAGGCCTCTTAGCGACCTCTAGCGGACAGAAAATACTACAAATTGCACTCTTAACTCTTAATATACACATTTAAAATTTGTTTAATTTATCTTCCCTGGGAAAATAGATAAAAATGACTGATGACTCATCCTGCACTGCACAGATTTTTGTCCAATCAAATGCTCCCCAGAATGAGAATGCCCCGCCCCCTAAAACCAACTGTGATTAGCAAGCACCAAATCATTTATCTAGTCTACTTGCTAGGTTTTTTTTATTATATTTTTGAGTTTATTTGTCCTTAAAGTGCTCCTCTATATGTTCCGTCCAAACTTCCTGTTTCAACAGGAAATAATTGGGTTTGTTTAGCGATTTTAATTGGGTCTTTAAGATAAATAATTGCTAATGCAATTGTACAAATCAGTACATTCAAGTCTGTAAAGACCCACATAGTAACAAGGATTCAGCCAAAAGACATGCTTGTAAAATGAGGTCTCTGGTTCTTAATGGACGATGAAATCAAACATTTATCTTTGTGTGGACTTCAAATCAAATTCTCGATAAACTGTGCTACAATTTTGTGGTAAATGCAGAGACAGAAAGAGATTGCGATTCGGTTGTGACATGTTGTTCCAGCCTGATGTCATGATGTCTGGTCTAAACATGACTGATGAGCTAAGAGGCTTATTCAGTACACTGAGTCTACAGTACATTTGCCAAACCAGACATATTATGATAATGTGTTCAACTGTGAACTGAAAACCTCTTTTGAATTTCCTGTACAAGACAAAGCTGCAATTTAAACTGTGAGTCTAAATGGCTGAAAGATCAACAAAAGCCTTATCTCACAATAAAATAGATTTTAAAAACTATTAATCACAGCCGTAATGCACTAAGATCAGTTGTGATGGCTCAGCTGTGCATAAAAAATGTATGAATAGGATAAAAATACTCAGTCATCATAGCTATCATATAATATCATCGTTTTCATGGATATCATAAAGGTAGTAAAAAAAAGGTACTAAAAATATATATTTAAAACAGTTCATGTGACTACAGTGGTTCAACCTTAATGTTATAAAGCGACGAGAATTCTATTTGTGTGCCAAAGAAACAAAATAGCGACTTTATTCATCAATATCTAGTGATGGGCGATTTCAAAACACTGCTTCATGAAGCTTTACGAATCTTTTGTTTCGAATCAGTGGTTCGGAGCGCCAAAATCACGTGATTTCAGTAAACGAGGCTTTGTTACGTCATAACTGTGTGTTCACACCGCCGGCGGCGAGAGCGTCAAAGTGACGCTAGTCATTCATTTTCAATGAGAGCCGGCGGCGAGCTCCGGCGAGAGCGGCGCGGCGCGTCTTGGACGGTGAGAGCGTCGAGGAGAGTTGAAATCAGGTTAACTTTGGTAATGAGCTATGACGCGGTTCGGCGGCAACCAATTGGAATGTAGAGGTCCTCGCTTGAGAGGCTTCCGATTGGTTGACGCGACTTGTCATTTACTTTGACCCTCCCGTCGGCGGCGGTTTGAACAGTACAGCGTTGTTGGCAGGGCGGCCAAGGCGACTGTTGACGCTCTCGCCGGCGGCGGTGTGAACGCACGGTAAGTGTTTCAAAACTTCAACAGTTCATGTGCTTTTGGCAGTTTGATACACGCTCTGAAACACTGATTCGAAATAAAAGATTCGTAAAGCTTAAAAAAATGTCATTTACAAATCGGACAACTTCTCTAATAAAGATTTTCAGTGAAAATATTCCATATTATATGTGTAAAAATCTCTCTTACAAGATGTTTTCTGTCAAAATTCAAAGCAAACGTAGCTTTTATTTATTAATTAAAACCATAATGGAACATTTTGAGGTCCTCTGTTTTGAATAATTCCAGTATTAGCTTTCTCTTTTCTGTGAAAAGAAAGATGAAATTGATATCAACCACAAACACATGCCTTATTATTATAAACATATGTTCCAGAATGTTATACACACCATGGAGTTTGTGAAGCTAAAGGGATATTGTTACACTGGACACTGAACCGCAGTCACGGGAAGTGCTTCTGCTGTCTGAACCTGTTCGAAAGCAGCATATTCAATGACTGAATTTCAATGCAGGGTAGAAAAGGCTATTCAGCCTCTGAATCAATCACTCACTTCCAATCTCTCCTCCTCCAGCCACAATGGTTAGCTTGTGAGTGTGTGTGGGTATGGATGCAAAAAGCCGGACGGAAGTATGGGAAAGAGTATATGTACCGGATCTGCTGAAGAAGACTCAAGCCTTTATCAAGAGCATGTCAATGTGTTCGGTAATAACTCCAGTCGTACAAGGTACAACCAAACAACTGATTCTAAATCTCAGTGTTTATTGTTTCACAGCCACTTTTAGATGATAATCAGGATTCCATTAAAGCAAATGGGAATAATTAAAGGTATAGTTCATTTGATCAAAATAAATCTTTGTTCTTTTCCAGTACAGTGAATTGGAAGTGGAGCTTTAAATAACAAAATATTTTGTGGTGTTTCTCATGCAAAGTTATCATATCACATCAGAAGACTAGTATTGGTCATATGGACTACTTTTACTGTGTTTTTTGTCATTTTAAAGGGTTAGTTCACCCAAAAATGAAAATTCAGTCATTGATTACTCGTTCCACACCCGTAAGATCTTCATTCATCTTCCGAACACAAATTAAGATATTTTTGATAAAATCCGATGGCTCAGTGAGGCCTGCATTGACAGCAAGACAATTAACACTTTCAATGCTCAGAAAGCTACTAAAGACATATTTAAAACAGTTCATGTGACTACAGTGGTTCAACCTTAATGTTAAATAACCTTAAAAAACAAAATAGCGATTTTATTCAACAATATCTAGTGATGGGTGATTCCATAATATCGAAGCTTTATGAATCTGTTGTTTCGAATCAGTGGTTCGGAGCACGTATCAAACTGCCAAAGTCATGTGAACCATTGAAATTTTGAAACACTTATGACGTAACGAAGCCTCGTTTACTGAAATCACGTAACTTTGGCAGTTTGATACATTCATGATTCGAAACAAAAGATTCATAAAGCTTCGAAGCTTCATGAAGCAGTGTTTTGAAATCGCACATCACTAGATATTGTTGAATAAAGTCATTATTTCATTTTTTTGGCGCACAAAAAGTATTCTCGTCGCTTCATAACATTAAGGTTGAACCACTGTAGTCACATGAACTGTTTTAAATATGTCTTTAGTAGCTTTCTGAGCATTGAAAGTGTTAATTATCTTGCTGTCAATGGAGGCCTCACTGAGCCATCGGATTTCATCAAAAACATCTTAATTTGTGTTCTGAAGATGAATGAAGGTCTTACAGGTGTGGAATGACATGAGGGTGAGTAATTAATGATAGAAATTTCATTTTTGGGTGAACTAACCCTTTAAAGCTTGACAGACCTAATCCTCATTTGCTTCAAATAAACTATTTGGATATTCCTCAAAAATTCACCTTTTGTGAATTGAGAATGAGAATGATGACAGACTTTTATTTTGTATATCTCATGGCTGAGCATTGTATGGAGAATGACTAAGAACCACTTTGAAATGAGTGATTAACTCTTACAAGCTGAGAAAACATCTATCTGCATGATTCCTTTTCACAACTATGGCATTTGAAGAAATGGTTTCATTAATTTTAGATGGGTTTATTAATGCTGGTTCGTCTGACACATTAGATTCAACGTGCACTTCTGCACAAATATTACCAAAGATCAATGAGGTCGGCCACGGTGGATCTATCTCATCTCTTGCATGAGCACTTAGAGAGCGGACTTCTGCGGGTTCAGGTCAAGTCTTTTCGCGTGGAAACAAGGAATGGGGTTAAGTGTCATGAGGAAAGCGCTTTTCGTCACCCCCTCCTTCCCTTTCTAACTCTGTCCCTGGCGCCTCGACTCGTGATCTGGCACGCGACGACATCTCGGAACATCTGCATCTGCGGCCGCCAGTCAGACCCGTCTGGGCGTGTAAGTGTTTGTTCCACCAGCTGACAGAAAGCTCAAAAATCCAGTTCTCACTGCAGCAGCAGATGCTGTAGCCAGCAACAGGCGTCTACACAAACCTGATGGAAGGAGATAGGCATTGAAGGCACAAACGTGCATGTTGGAGGCCAGTAAACCAAGCACCTTGTTTACACTTTACGTAAAATCAGTAGAATGTCTAAAATAAAGTGTTACCATATACTGAAGCAACAGTTTGTGTTGACCTTAGAATGCCTATATTGTTCATAACACCGATAAAGACATATTGGTGCAGTTCATAAAACCTCTGGATTTAGATGACAACTGATTCATGCACCATATGCATGTTTAAAGGATTAGTTCACTTTTAAATATAATTTTCCTGATAATTTACTCACCCCCATGTCATCCAAGATGTTCATGTCTTTCTTTCTTCAGTGGAAAAGAAATTAAGGTTTTTGATGAAAACATTCCAGGATTATTCTCCTTATAGTGGACTTCAATGGCCTCCAAACGGTTGAAGGTCAAAATTACAGTTTCAGTGCAGCTTCAAAGGGCTTTAAACGATACCAGATGAGGAATAAGGGTCTTATCAAGTGAAACGATCAGTCATTTTCGAAAAAAATGTAAATGTATATGCTTTATATAAACAAATAAGTTCCGCCAAAACCGCACTTTCGTATTCTTCAAAAAGCTCCTATGCCTTCTCTATTCAACTTACGGAATGAACGCAGCACCAGTTCCATTTTTTCCGTAATTACAATAGGGAAGGTGTAGGACATTCAGCGTAAGCTTTTTAAAGAATACAAAAGTGCGGTTTTGGCGGAACCACTAGGAAGGCCATCATTTGTTTATATAAAGCATATACATTTACATTTTTTTTCTCTGTTTCTCTAGATAAGACCCTTATTCCTCATCTGGTATCGTTTAAAGCCCTTTGAAGCTGCACTGAAACTGTAATTTTGACCTTCAACCGTTTGGAGGCCATTGAAGTCCACTATCAGGAGAATAATCCTGGAATGTTTTCATCAAAAACCTTAATTTCTTTTCGACTGAAGAAAGAAAGACATGGACATCTTGGATGACATGGGGGTGAGTAAATTATCAGGAAATTTTATTTGAAAGTGAACTAATCCTTTAAACAGGGTCGTTGCTAGCGGGGCGAAAGGTAATGACGATTCTAGTCAAAATAATGTGAACTTTTAAAATGAATAGAAATAGGCATGCAATACAATTTTAAAGAGAACCTATTATGCCCCTTTTCACAAGATGCAATATAAGTCTCTGGTGTCCCCAGAATGAGTGAAGTTTCAGCTAAAAATAACCCACAGATCATTTATTATAGCTTGTCAAATTTGCCCCTATTTGGCTGTGAGCAAAAACACGCCATTGTTGTGTGTGTCCCTTTAAATGCAAATTAGCCGCTGCTCTCTGCCTGCTTTCCAAAAAGGGTGGAGCTTTAACAGCTCGCGCTTCAGTTGCTCAACAACAACAAAGCCGGAGAATCTCATTTTCATTTTTGGTTGAACAATCCCTTTAACTAACAAAAGCCAGGTTCTTAATGATATCATCCTCTGGGAAGTAACATAATGGGTTTGATTTTGGTGGGAATCTATACAAACATCAGCAATGCTTAACATAATTAGCAGTAGCAGCAAAATATTAACAAGGTGTTGGATTTAATCACTTGAAATCGGTATGATTATATCAATAATCTTAAAACTTTAATGGGCTTTGTCACAAAAAGGCAGTTACAAGTAGTAGAGCAACCGCTCCATTCGGCGTTGTTTTCTGATATTTTCTAATTTAATAATAATTTTCAATTATTTGTAGAATTGGTAAACAGCAAGCTTACCTATGCTAATTTCAATTGTCTCATTAGTCTCTCCATTTTACAAAGATTTGTGGATATCTTGGATGCGCAGAATTTGCAATATACACAAAAATTAAGTATTGAAACGGCTCAAATGGGATTTCAGCTAAAAATACCCTACAGATCATTTATTATAGCTTGTCAAATTTGCCCCTATTTGGCTGTGAGCAAAAACACGCCATTGTTGTGTGTGTCCCTTTAAATGCAAATTAGCCGCTGCTCTCTGCCTGCTTTCCAAAAAGGGTGGAGCTTTAACAGCTCGCGCTTCAGTTGCTCAACAACAACAAAGCCGGAGAATCTCATTTTCATTTTTGGTTGAACAATCCCTTTAACTAACAAAAGCCAGGTTCTTAATGATATCATCCTCTGGGAAGTAACATAATGGGTTTGATTTTGGTGGGAATCTATACAAACATCAGCAATGCTTAACATAATTAGCAGTAGCAGCAAAATATTAACAAGGTGTTGGATTTAATCACTTGAAATCGGTATGATTATATCAATAATCTTAAAACTTTAATGGGCTTTGTCACAAAAAGGCAGTTACAAGTAGTAGAGCAACCGCTCCATTCGGCGTTGTTTTCTGATATTTTCTAATTTAATAATAATTTTCAATTATTTGTAGAATTGGTAAACAGCAAGCTTACCTATGCTAATTTCAATTGTCTCATTAGTCTCTCCATTTTACAAAGATTTGTGGATATCTTGGATGCGCAGAATTTGCAATATACACAAAAATTAAGTATTGAAACGGCTCAAATGGGATTTCAGCTAAAAATACCCTACAGATCATTTATTATAGCTTGTCAAATTTGCCCCTATTTGGGTGTGAGCAAAAACACGCCATTTTTGTGTGTGTCCCTTTAAATGCAAATTAGCTGCTGCTTTCTGCCTGCTTTCCAGAAGAGGGCGGAGCTTTAACAGCTTGTGCTTCGGTTGCTCAACAACAACAAAGCTGGAGAATCTCACGCAGCCAAAATGAGGATTGTCAGTAACGTGTTCAGCCTTACATTGTTCAAACCGGAGTCGACACGGATGGAAAGAAGTTACAACTTTTAGAATGAAACTGGATGTTTCTGAACAGTTAGTGGATAAATTCATGTAGTTGCTGTGGAGTTGATTCAACTCATCGACTAGCATGTGCAGTCATGTTAATCTTTTGTGCAAAACCCGTATGGATGTCCACTATACATAGCGTACCTGTTTGCCAAACAGAGCCATACACATTTTAATCTACACCAAAACTTATGTGACAACTTTTTTTTATAGGATGACACCAATACGCACATAATTTTATCAGTAAAAGGCGAATTGGTTGGAAACAGGCTGGAGACAGCAAATTACGCAATCTTTTGCTCTGTCAACAACAGATTAGCTCAAAAAGTGGAAGGAAACTTGGGTGTTGACACACAACTTGGGTGTTGTTTTTCTTTTTTCTCTTTCTGTGGTTGGGCGGGAACATTATTTTGTTCATGTAGTTCTTGTCAAACACACTAATTTTCGTGCACAACAGTAGCCCTGCAGCAATAAAAGTGGCTACAAAGATTTTCCAAATTAAAAGAGCCAATTTCCTCTTGTAAACTCAGAGATGTTGATTTGTATGGAATTAAATGACCAATTACTACATTTGTCAAAAATCAGTAATTGAACTCAGTTGGTGGTTTGGTTCTGAATGATGGGAGAAACACATTATCGTTTCTGATTTAGTCTGAAATAAAATCACCAGCTAATGCCTGTAAATGGTAAAATTTTCCCACATAAAAAAATTACTGTCCACAGAGGTAACGCAAACAACAGACTTAGCTTAGCAGCTTTAGCATTCTCTGTATGCATGGCTTTGGTCCAATCCTTTTCTAGTAAAGGCTCTGTGTTTGGGCCTGGACTCTCCACGGATTGGCAAGGGAACAAACAGAACCAACATGGCTTTGAACGCAGCGGTAGGTTGGGCCGGCTGAGCCAGAACCGGGCCTCTCATTGTGTCTCTCTCTTGTTCCTGTCCTACTTTTCTGCCATCTGAACAAGAGCTCAACTAATGCAACATCAGTTGACCCAAATCTAGAGGGGTCCATCAGGTGTGATATACATGAAGACAATTCCAAAGATTTCCCTAAGTGAGTAAGTAATTTTGTTTATATTTCCAGTGTAAGGCCCTATGATTTCTGCAATGGAGAATACACAGACAGAAATGTGGACTTCAGTCATAAAAATGGAATTTACAGTATAACACTGAACTTCACAGAATTTGACACATTTTGGATGAACAAATCAAAAGCAGGGCTGTACAATAAATCAATGATATGGACAAGAGTTTTTGAATATTAAAGCACAAAAGACTACTATTTAAATATGAAGTTTTTATGTTCTGCATGTCTCTGTGTGAATGAGTTTCTACAGTTTAGTCTACTACACATATACTTCAGCAAAAATTACATCTTATGGCCAGAACACACCAAGCCGACGCCGACGAACTAGTGGCGACGAAAGCAAATTGCGGGGCTGGCTCACGTCGGCAGCGTCTGTGTCCAAAGTTGCCCTGACACACCAAACCGACGCTAAACAGCCAACGGCCAAGTAGCACGTCAGTTCTGCGCCTGCGTGTGATGAAATGCCTTTCCGAACCAGCAGGTGGCAGTAGCTGAACAGCCAATCAGAATGATCAGATGGACCGACGAGCTCCGACGCCGATTAAACATGTCGAATCGGCCGAAAAAAAGCCGACGAGGACCAACTTCAGCCGACAGTGCTGAACACAGTGAGAAAACTTAGTCGGCCGACGAAGAAAAACTGCCCGACCTTTACTATAGCATTTCACCATTTCATTTGAGAAAAACCTGTCATATCATATATACAGAAACTTAAAGGTCTTCATGACAACCTTTCAAAATAAAAGTTTGGTATAACTTAAAAAAAAAATTTTACTTTATTTTACTATTGTACAGTATAATGTACTTCTCAAAGTATTATTATTATTATTATTATTATTATTACAACTTTATTTTTTAAGCACTATCACCATTTTTTCTCCATGTTTTAATTTTAATAGTAAACTTTTATTGTGTAGCATGTTTGCCATAAAATAAAAGGAATCATTATATTTTCTTTTGATTACATTTTAAAATATAATTTAATCATTTTTGTTTGATACCTTAATTTTATTACACCATTTTTGATAATAAATTTGTATATCATAAATTTAGAAAAACTGACAACACAGAATTTCTAGAAGGAAAATCATTTTATATGCCCCATTACTGTAAAAATTTTAATAAATTATTAAATTGTTAAAGTTATATAATTGGTTAGACATGCTTTATGATTATTAAAATTTAAATAAACCATTAAAATGGAATCAATACATTTTTAAACGGAAAACACAGAATTTGAGAAAAACATAAGAGTGAACATTGAGAAAAAGTATAACATATTCCATATTGTCTTATTTTAATTTTATTTTTATTTTTTTAAATAAATTGTTATTAAATTGTATTATAAGTCTCATGATTTCAATTATATAGGCAAATAGGCGTTTTGATTCATAATATTTAAATTAACCATTAAAAAAAATCCAGAAAAATTAAAACAGAGAAAAAAAAAGAATTTTGGAAAAAATAAAATGGAATTCATAGGGCCCTACTATCAAAATAATTAGCATTTCCATCAAGCATATCTGACTGATGACATTACACCGCATTTACAGACAGTGTGGGTGAGGGTTGATCATTTCTCAACTTTATTGGTTCCCAATTGCTTGAATAGTCGACTTTGAAAATATGTAGTTAGTTTTGGTACACAACAGCTTGTTGTTGCCTCGTGAGAGAGTGCTGATGGGAAACAAAGGCTCAGCGGGACATTAGGTGGAGCTGACGTGTCTGTTGAGATCGCTTTGCCTGCTGCGTGTCAGTTTGTGTCTGGGCTGTCATTTTCTTGCACCCATCCCCCATGACAGAGTAAACGCCACAGTACGAATGTCACCGCTGGCCACCAGCCCTTCATCATGTGCGTGTGTTTGTCCAGCAAGGGTGTGTTTGTGCCAAAACACTCAGTGTCCCTCTTGATTGAATTTTCACTGTCTCACTTCACTGTGTCTCAGTGTGGCTTTCTTCCAGATATGACTGACATTGCCCCTCTCTTCCTTTAGAGAAGAGCCCAAACATCCATATCCTTCACCCCTCCTTCATCCTACTCTTTTTCGCCTTTCCCTTCTCTTATGTTATAGAGAGATGCTTTCAGTCTCATCGGATTGTTTTAATTCATGTCCTACTTCTGCCTAGTTGAAGTATGCAGACATCCTCCAAACGTAGTAGAATGGCCTACTTACATCCAGTGAATATAATATGGAAAGAATATGAAGTTGTTCACCCAGCTTCAAAGAAAAAAAAACTTTGAACATTGTAAAAAAGAATTGTTGGTTTAACTTAAAAAAGTAAGTTACCTGGTTGCTTTAAAATTTTGAGTTCATTGAAATTAAAAATTTGAGTTAATACAATGAAGGCGATTGATTTAATGAACATAAACTCAAAAAATTATGTTATCTGAACCACATTAATTATTGAAGTTGATTTGACAAAAAAAAAAAAAGTCTTTTCAGCATACAATTTACCACAAGGACTGTTGGGTAATAGTAAAGAAACAAGTGTACACTGAGTGCACATAGTGGCCATAAAAGGGGGCGCTCATGAGCATTGTTCTGAAACTGAAGCTGACAAATAGGACACACTACAGTCTTGTGGACTTCATGGACATGTGCAAACAGACGGCTTATCAAGTTAGACAACCATTAACTAGTACACTCTAAAAAATGCTGGGTTAAAAACAACCCAAGTTGGGTTGAAAATGGACAAACCCAGCGATTGGGTTGTTTTAACCCAGCGGTTGGGTTAAATGTTTGCCCAACCTGCTGGGTAGTTTTATTTAAACCAACTATTATTTAAAAATTGCTATATGGCTAGCTTAAAATGTACCCAAAATAGTTGGGAAATTAAAAACCAGATGCAATTAGAGACAACAATAATAGACAAAAGGTGAATGTTTATTAATAAGCTTTAATATTTTATTAATATAAATTTAATAGTTTAATAGTTTATTAATATAAATTTATTAATAAGCAATTTAATACGTTTATTGTTTAATAATTATTCATTAATAAATTAATAAATGTTCATTTCCAACATACTTTGGGTTAATTTTAATTAAGCAATACAGTAATTTTAAACAATAGTTGAGTTAAATAAAACTACCCAGCAGGTTGGGCAAACATTTAACCCTACCGCTGGGTTAAAACAACCCAATTGCTGGGTTTGTCCATTTTCAACCCAACCTGGGTTGTTTTTAACCCAGCATTTTTTAGAGTTTAAAAGTCAGCCTAAATGGTGTTTGTCACTCATTTTTTCCCCCAAAATGTAGTAAAATGTCCATCCCAAACTAGAGTGGATTTCACAGCGGGTAGTTATAGGAACTCAGATTTAGGAACTAGCCAGCAGGGTGGTCCCCAGAGAATAAATTTTCCCCTAGGGCCATTTTCCCAGTTGCATTCGCACCGCCAGTAGGAACTCTGAAGTGACGTAAGCCGTAAGTAATTTAAGTGCGGCATTCAACAACGTAATCAACTGTAGGATGGAGGACGCCATGATCGGAGCTGTGTTTTTGTTGTGTTTCATGAGATTTGTGATAACGGAGATGGAATGTAGATGCGAAGTTATGCGATTGAAAGAGCAAAAAGGAGTGCTAAGAGACAAAGTCTACTATGACAACTTGCAGTGCTGCATATTATCGAGACAATGCCGCGGACAAAGGCAACAGGTAAATGCTATCTTTCGCTGTTTTCCATGTTCGTGGAGTTAGTTCCTTGAGTAAACATATTCATTATCTGTGCATTTACACAACGTTTTAAAAATAGAGGGTGCCACCAGTGTTTCATATGGCATTCGTTCAGCCAATCAACGTACATTTACGTCACTGGTAGTCACCATTGTGCTGGGTTAGACCTTACTCTGAAGTAGGAGCTAATTTAGTCCTCCCAAAAGGCATTCCTATAACTAAAATCGATCCCAGTTCCTACAGTGCGAACATGCCAAAAACCGGGTACTTCCGCCAATAGTTATGGGAACTATGAAACTGTTCCTCCAGTGCAAAAGCCCCTCAGGATAGAGGTAAAATAAGGCGACCTCAACTCAGGGCAAGTTTACATGACAACAATGCACTTTTTTGGCAGCAGCATTGTCAAAATGATCACAGATCAGTGTAAACAATTAAAAACGCTATATTATGCTGCCAGGCCAGTAGGTGGCGATGTTACATGAGCATGACGTCACACTTTTTACAAATACGCGTTTTTGAATTTTACACAGAGATGATAAAGGAACCATTTTCAAAAATGTACACTTTGAAACCTGTTTTCAAAAGGTTGCATTTTCAGGCCCCCAAAAAACAGTTGTCGTGTAAATGAATGGCCAAAAAGCATAAAAGTTTCAATTTTTAGTTGAAAAGGGTGTCATGTAAAAAGCCCCTCAAAAGTAAAGTATTTTAAGAGTTATTACATTTTGATGAAAGAATATTTCAATGGAATAACATGTAACGATGTATTGTTCTCCATATGACACATTCATTTAGCAGAAATTGTACATTTTAACTCCCTTTTTTAAGCTAATCCTACACCACCCTCCACACATTTTATCTGTTTTTCACAAAACAGAAAAGATCATGTCAAATAAAAACAAAAGCAAAAAAGCAGCCTCTTACAAAATGTCTAAACACCTCCTCAATTAAAAGATAAACAGAGAAACTTGTTGATAATGTTAGCACTGTTAACACTTAGTGGCCATTAGGCTACTTAATAGATGCTCAGATGCCACAAGATGCTCAAAGTACAGTGCAAGTTGACTAAAGGTAAAGTCATAGCCTAAACATGTTTAGCTGTAGCTTCAAAATCAATGAAATTGAAGACACAGCTTCTCAACTGTGCTGTCTAAACCACATCACGCTATTAGCATGCTAACTGTGTGTGTAAATGTATAGGCCTATTAGCTTTGAGACAAAGCAGCATGAAGACATACTAACCACTATTGAACCTCTTAGGCAACATAACTAAGGATTATTTACTTCTGAAATCATTGGGAGTGAATGAAATACTCCTTAAAAGTTCATGGTGATACAATGACACATGCTAACAACATTACTGCAACATCCAGTAAAACACAGGGCTCCACTTGTGACATCAAGTAATGTCTGGTAGGTTAAAAGCATTCAAGTGTGTACTGAAAGTCCCATTCAGATTTTTACTCCTGAAGCTGTTCTTTAACTACAATGGAATCAATACCAATTTAATTTCCACATCCTCCTCAAATGCAAACATCTTATAGATTCCTGTAAATGAATCAGTGTTTGAGTCACACTCGTCTAATGTGCGTAACCTGTTAAAAAGCAAAACCGTCAGCTAATTAAATTTCCAGGCCCACACAGAATTGTTTTTTACATTTTTTTTAGCTTATTCTGGAGGAAATTTTTGCAGAATAGACTTAAATATGGTAATAAAAACATTTAGAAAACTGCATTTGGATCATTCCATGGCAACACAATCAGAGGTTCATGGCTAAAAAAAGAAATACATGAATGAAGAAAAAAAGCCAAAATATGAAATGCCATGGAATAATATTTACTGAGTAATTCACTATTTTGTAGAAAGGACAAAATGACAATGAAAATGAGTAAATATTCTTCCACAGCATTTAAAATTTTGGCTTGCATCACTATTTATGTTTGTCTTTCTTCAGAAAAAAATATATTAAAAAAAATCTAAACATTTCAGCCAAGGAAGTTTTTAAAATTTGGCCAATTAGACATGGAATGACACATTTGCAAATGAACCAAAAATATTTACATTTATTTGAAAATTTTAATAAAATATTTAAAATTATTTAAAGAGCTTCTGTTCAAAATCCTTTCAAAATACAATGTCTAGTTCAGTCATGAAACTCTAGATGACACAGGATATGTAACAAGATATACAGGCCAATCAGATCCTTAAAGGATTAGTTCACTTTCAAATAAATTTTTCCTGATAATTTACTCACCCCCATGTCATCCAAGATGTTCATGTCCTTCTTTCTTCAGTCGAAAAGAAATTAAGGTTTTTGATGAAAACATTCCAGGATTATTCTCCTTATAGTGGACTTCAATGGACTCCAGATGGTTGAAGGTCAAAATTACAGTTTCAGTGCAGCTTCAAAGGGCTTTAAACAATACCAGACGAGGAACAATGGTCTTATCTAGCGAAACAATTGGTCATTTTCGAAAAAATACAACTGTATATGCTTTATAAACACAAGTGATCGCCTTGTATGTGCTTCCGCTTTCCATATTCTTCAAAAAGCTTACGCTGTATGTCCTACGCCTTTCCTATTCTATTTACGGAAAAAAATTGAACTGGTGTTGCGTTTGTTCCGTAAGTACAATAGGGAAGGCGTAGGACATACAGCAGTGCTTCCCACACACAGACTTTACTTGGGCGGGCCACCCACGTAAAATAACGGCCGCCCAAGTATATTTGGAGACACATTTTTGCTTTTCTTATTTTTATCCTCTTATACATTTATATCCGCGCAAGATAAGGAAAACATCCACGACCAATTAACTAGTCGTTTCGTTATGTGTGCGTCAGAGCTGTTTATTCCAGCTAACATTCAAACGGGCGCTGCATTTTGCAAAGTCACAAGGGGGCGCTGTTGCGCGTTCTACAAGCTCGCGCAACAGAGCTTCAGACTGCTTCAAAGTGATTCTCAATCAATGAAAAGCGCAGATTTATGCCAAGCGATTGCTAACGAACTCAAGTTGATGAATTATTACAATGTCTACTTTATGGCTTTTATATAAAATGTTTTAGACGATTGTAAGATCAGCCTGCAATAGTACAGACATTTCAAAATAAGAGTACCTGTGTATTTCGGGCTTGTATTTAATTTGTATTTAATTGTATTTAATTTGATTTCCATTTAATTTATAGTAAATTATTGTAGTCTCCCCTACAGGAAGAAAAGACTAATAACATTATTTTACACATATATTATTCATTTTTAATAAATTTTACTCATAAAATCAGTGTCCCATTCACTGAGAGAAACACTATATGACAGCAAGGAGAACATAGAAAAAAGGTGAACCATTTAAATGTTGTAATTTAGCATAATTTACAATGCATAATAATGCATAATGTTAGTATTTGATTAAATGTAATATGCTATGTAATTAAAATTAATTTCAATAAATAAAAATACTGTTAAAAATCGCACATTATTTGTTTGTCACATGTAGTAGACAATTTTTGTGCCGTGGGTAATAGGAGGATTTTTCGCCCGGCTACCACCACAAGTATATTTCAAACCTGTGGGAAGCACTGCACAGCGTAAGCTTTTTGAAGAATACGAAAGTGCGGTTTACGAAAGTGAACATAAAAGTGAAGAATACGAAAATGACATTGGGGTGAGTAAATTATCAGGAAAATTTTATTTGAAAGTGAACTAATCCTTTAAATGAGTGTAACTTCAGTAGATCCATCAAGAATCATCTAGATCATCACCTGACCCCAAACAAAGCCATAACCTCTACCATCAAAGGTCAAAACACACGGCCTGTCTCAGAACAGTGACCTTCAGTAACCCTGTCCTCAAACCTCCATCATAAGAGCTTCTCACCCTGTCCATCTCAAATATGTTCTTCAGCCTCACGCCAGCGAGTCCTGACCTGACCCAACGTCTGTCGGATTGAGGGGCATATTTAACCTGTCAGGTCCTCCGTCCCATAGCCTCTGTTCCTGGTCCAGTCTCTGAGCTGTCAGCCAGATTCCTCACCACACTTTGAGTTTCTCCACAGACTGTCAGTCACATCTGAAGTTTGACTCTTGGCTTATGAGGACATGCTGATCTTTCTTGAGGACATCTCTGCTAGGCAATAAAGCACGTGACTTGTTTTAGTCCTGCCCTATAAGGGGTGACGTCATGATGTTTGGTTACAAAACACTCAAGAATCAATTAAGTGAACTGTGACTATATTGTTGGATGAACTATTTCTTGAAAAGCTATGAGTTTACAGTATTTAAATTGCAGTATGATTACATAATCATTTTTCATTTTATCTGTATTTGGTTCAGTATTGTGCTGTTCATTTCTCCTACTTTTACATTTTGATTACGTTTGCCGTCATCTAACACTTCTAAAACACAAATAATTTAATAACACTGTTAAATGTAATCTTTAGCAAATCTCAAAATGAAAATCCATTTTCCATACTGTGAAAAAAAAGAAAGCCAAAATGTTAAATGTCATGGATTGATATTTACTGAGTAATCCACTATTTTGTAAAAAAGGACAAAATGATAATGAAAATCAGAACATATTCTAACATGGCATTTAAAATTTTGGCTTTCATCACTATTTATGTTTATCTTTCTTCAGAAAAAAATATTAACAAACTCAAATATTTTAGCCAGGGAAGTTCCTGAAATTCGGTCAGTTAGACGTGGAATGACAGTTTGCAAATTAACCAAAATATTTACATTTAAATTAAAATTTTAATAAAATATTCAAAAATATTTAAAATAACCAGCTTATTTTATCTGCCAAAATTCAGTACACGCTTAATCTCTGGTCAGCATAAACTGGGATTGTCAAACTGTTTCAGGCTTCGTTTACACTAGTGCATTTTCATTTTAAAATGCATAAGTTTTGCTATGGTTACACCTGTCGTTTACACAATGCCGGCGTTTTCAAACCTCGAAAACAGAGACTTTCGAAAACACTGCAGACCCCGTTTTAGTTTGAAAACACAGGGGTTGCGTTTCAGTATAAACGGACCAAAATGGAGACTTTTGAAAACGATGGTATGTGTATCCTTGACGACCGTGTAAACAATAACATGGAGACTGAACTGCAATCTTTGCTAGCTTTGTTGTAATTTTAGCAGCCATTGTGCAGTTAAACACTGAATTTTTTTAATACTGCAGCTGCCTACATGCGCAAGAGGCAACTGTTTACACTTCTACGCGCATGCCCAGTGTGCATGAACGGTCATGTGACATGCGTTTTCGTTTCTGAAACGCTGTGGAAACGCCAGTGTAGACGGGAATCGTTTTCATTTTAAAACGCTGTTTTAAAATGAAAACGGACTAGTATGAATGCTGCCTTATAAGCTGCAAATTCATTTTAATTCCCCAGACAGGTCCACATCCCACAACAAGCTGCTTGACTCGCCATATTCTCCTAAAAAAAACCTCTGCACTCATCTGAAGTGCTTCTGTATGAGAAATATCACACAATCTTAACCTCATCAGCACACATCTTGTCAGTGGACACTCTTCATTCACATGCGATTAAAATGAACATTATCACTAAGGTCAACACATACTACAACTCTAAACTATGTCAAAGTTAAATTAAAAGTCTTCAGGTAAAGCACATGCCCTTTTACTAAGTGTAACAGTTACATTAAACTAGGGCTGCAACAATAAAACAATAAAAATCTAATGAAAATCGAGTAATTGCTCAATAAATCAAAACTTGAATGAAAATAATAGACATTAAGCACATATGTGTGCTGCGCATGGAAATCGTCTGCCAGTCATGTCATTTTACAGTAGGGAATAATGCATTTTCATGGACACATCTCACAGACACACCTGAAACACAGTGGAGGAGACAAAAGTGTTCAATGCAAACTGTCCTAAACATGAAAATCTCATAAGCGCTTTAAACAAACTCGTATCATAACCACAAACTATACAGGTAGCCTGTTAACTGTCAGTGTCCTGCTACTGTGCTTTGTTTATTGCTTTTTTTTGAAAACGGTACTTAATGGGCATGATATACACATTAAATTTGAAACAAAACTTGTTTAGACATGAATTTTGCATTTTTGAGCCCAAATAATTTTGTAAAACATATATTTTATATATAATGTTGTTATATTTTGTATAAAATGTTGGTATGTTTAGTATATGCGCACACCAGCACTTGTTCACTGAAGTCTGTGAATTTTAAAAGTTACCATGAAATCAAAACTGACAATTCTTATTTTACTACCCAGAGTTCTTTGCCACTGGAACCACTGAAAAAGCGTAGAGATAAAACGTAGAGACAAGGTGTCCGAATTTGCATAATTCTGCTCTTTTCTATGCCATTTTGGAGTAATAAGCAATGTGAGTAGTGTGTTCACACTGAAAATTGCAAACAACAACGAAACAATTTCCGATAATACTTAAAAAAAAATAAATAAAAAAATAGGGCTCGGACAATAAATTGAGAAATGATTCTGGATCGATTCGTAGATTTTCCAAATGCATCGCAATTCTCTCTTGAATCGATTCTGAGCTTAGTTTTTACCAGCAGATGGCGCTCTAGGCTAGTTTTTAACCGCACGCTAAAACGCTCATGAAGAAGAGCGCTCGTGCATTCGGCTAAGTCTGAGAATGTACTTGCACCTCAGAATGCTTTTATGACGTGAGATTAATGTAAACAGCCCACACAAACACCCTTGTAATTCACTTCAACCTTTTTGAACTTTATGAATGAGTATTTTATAGAAGGGAATATTTTATAGGCTGTTACTAAAGCACGTAGTGCTAAAACTAAGCTCAGAATCGATTCAAGAGAGAATCGCGATGCATTCGAAAAATTCTCAGATCCAGAATCATTTCTTGATTTATTGCAACAATGTATTATCCCAGCCCTAAAAAAAAAAAAAAAAAAATACAGCCTCGACCAATAATGAGACGGCATTCTGACGTAGAACCTGGAAGTGCTGCACTGTGTTTATTACGTCAACAGCATCGGAGAATGACAGGGAAGAGAAGAAATTGTTGAATAAAGTCGTTATTTTTGTTTGTTTTTTGCACACAAATGTATTCTCGTCGCATGGACTATTTTAGCCATGTCTTTACGATCTTTCTGGGCCTCGAAAGTGGTAATTAAATTGCTGTCTATTGAGGGGTGAGAGAGCTCTCGGATTTGATCAAAAATACCTTTATTTGTGTTCCGAAGATGAACGAAGGTCCTACGGGTGTGGAACGAAAAAAGGGTGAGTAATTAATGACATTATTTTCATTTTTGGGTGAACTAACCCTTTAAAAGTGATAATTCTGTCATCACCTACTCATCCTCATTCAAACCCATATAACTTTCCTTCTGTGTAAAGCAAGAGGTGAATCTCTAAAGAATATGCAGGCAGTCTTCAATATAATGAAAGTGAATGAGGACTGGGGTTGTCAAGCTGCATGATGACATGAGGGTGAGTAAATGATGACAGAATTTCCATTTTTGGTTGAACTCTTCCTTTCACAAGATCTACAAGTACTTGCTGATTTCCCCTGGGATAACGTGGGATTAAAAACACTGATAGAGCCCCTGCTTAGTGTCCTCACAGAGCTTCCACATTTCAGAGATCCCACCAAGACATTTCAAATCCTACAGATCCTCACACTACTCCTGACTCTTATAAGGTCTCAGAATGATCTATCTATCTATCTATCTATCTATCTATCTTCCTTTGTGGCTGGATTTGTCTATGAAACTATACTGGCAAGCTTTTTCTTGATGTGTCTGGAGTATCTGAGTATCCATATGCATGGCCTGACAATCCAGTAGGAACGTTAACACCGAGATTAGAGACAGAGAACGTGAGCGAGGGAGATTTCAGGAAATTAAAGTCATCACAGAATGACCCGTCTACAAAACCACTCTCTGACCTGGGCAACCCTTCCTGATTTTCTCCCGCTGTCTTTTCAATCCCTACTTTCTCTCTCTGACCACTCCTCCCTACAATCCCTTTTACCCTCTGGGTGACCTCTCCCTGCCTGTGGACAGACCACTTAACATTGCTTCCCCACCTGTGGAGCCGCGGAGGGAGCGGGTAGCACTTCAAAGCCCCGTGCAGTGATTGAGCACTGATTGCTGTGGGCCACTTGACTCATTTCATCTCATCTCAAGGACTAAAACTTCTGGAGAATGAGGTGGGAGGCAGATGGAATGCTGCGGAAAAACATTCTGCGTTTGATGGGATGAGCTTCCTTTGTAAGCCCATTTGAGCAATGGTCTTGACAACTTTTGCGAAACCAAACAATCAAAAAAGGACAATATATTTCACTTTTCCAAAAGTCAACTGCCGAATACATCAGTTATTTGCTATATTTAAACCACTTACATGTTGACACTCTAAATATAGCATAGTCTAAAATGCAGAGGATGTTATGCTTTATAGAGTTTCGTCTTAGGAAAAAAGCAGTATATTAAATTTTCCCTCACTCTTGATTACATTTACATTTGTTCTTGGCAGACACTTTCCTGCTACAGGGACTTACAATAAAGTGCATACAATGTGTGTATGCCAATTAGTAGTTAAATTTGTATTGATGTGCCAAGTTTGAATACGCATAGACAGGGAATAATGATGATGTAAAATTTCAACGGACCAGAATTGAAATAAAATAAACAAATGGCTTCAGAAGACTTGGAATATAGCAGACAAATATGTATGGATAACTTTTATGGTGCTTTTGGGGGCTTGGGGATAGTTACTATATAAGTTCATGGAAAAGAGCATCAACATACTGCAAAACATTGAGTTCTTCCAAAAGCCTAAAGTATACTTCGGCTTTTATGCATACACTAGGGTATACAGTGCGTAGGGCAGGGATGGGCAACTCCGGTCCTGGTTTATCTCCATCCCTGATAAAAACTCACTTGTCTATAACTTTCTACTAATCCTAAAGACCTTGATTAGCTGGTTCAGGTGTGATTGATTAGGGTTGGAGCTAAACTCTGCTGGGCAGTGGCCCTCCAGGACCAGAGTTGCCCATCCCTGGCGTAGGGTGACCATACGTCCTCTTTTTCCCAGACCCTTCCTGGCCAGGATTTCTATTGCCTAAAATGTCCCAGTTTTGGCTTTGTTTTCAGACTTGCTGAAGGTAATTTGACCACTAGCATGCAGGCATTGTACATAATCAACCAATCGTGGCTTGTGAGAAAGCAGGATCTACAGAGAACGGTCAAAGCATTGCAAATACAACAACATTTTAATGCATGCGGACTGTCAACAGGAACAGTGGTGTGCAAAGAACTCCGCGTAGAAATTGCGTTCCAAAATCACGTTCCGGGGGCACCTCGATACTTGCCTGGCAAGGCCAGACTGATAAATCTTCTACAAGATATATAAGTCTGGTCAGTCTGCCCTCCGTCGCGATTCGAGTCAACTCCAAACCGTACCGTGCAATCAGATTCATTTATTTCAGTGACGCAAACAGTGTCACTCTAGTGTGGCCGAAAGTCCCTTCAATATCAACAAAGATTGCGCACGGGAGACCCGAGAGTTTGTTCTATTCAGCCGTGAATTCAGTTTTAAATGACCAAAAACACATTAATTATTTACTTTTCGCTGTTGACTCTCTTGTCGCTTTGCTAACATCATCCGCCCTTCTCTGATTGGTTTACTCCGCTTCCTGTTTGCTCGGATTTGCTCCGCCCTAGAAATCGAATTGATTCAATGGCCGACCAAACTCATCCGCTGGTACAGTGGTGAGGCTGGATTTTCCAGGCAACCTCGATACGGCCAAAATGGGCACTTTCACTCTAACGAATAAAGGGGCAGGGGATCAAGCCATTTTAGGCTATTTAGAAATCCTGGCCAGGACATGTTCGGGAATGTAAATGATATCATCGTATCGATGTATTTTTGTAGGCCAACCTAG
Source organism: Ancherythroculter nigrocauda (assembly GCA_036281575.1). Taxonomy (NCBI): domain Eukaryota; kingdom Metazoa; phylum Chordata; class Actinopteri; order Cypriniformes; family Xenocyprididae; genus Ancherythroculter; species Ancherythroculter nigrocauda. The sequence continues at coordinate 14,756,625 of VTFQ01000015.1, read as the reverse complement.
AAACTTGCATCACCCTGGTTCCTTCGACAAAAACCAAATAGGACTTTTTTGGCTTTTGGATTATTGCAGAAAATAAGGTCTGTGACTAACAAAAGCTTATGATTCTTACACATTTTGTTCATAAAAATCTTTAGGAATTTGGGAATTTTGAAGCCTAAATACATTCGACAGAAGTCAAAAGCTAAACGTAGGCTATAAACTAACTACACAGTCTTCACCATCAACGTCATCATCACTACACACCAACAACTCTTTCAGTCTGTTTAAAAGTTTTTCCCTCAAAGTTCGAGTTATAATAGTTTGCAAGAGCATGATTATAAACACAACGAGGCTGCGAAAGCGTACTAGTGAGTAGATGAGTTTACCTGTTCGGCTGATGAAGTGTAATATCCCAACAATCTCTGTAGTCCCATTTAGCTACTTGTTAGCAACCGCCATTTACGAGACAAGTAAAAGCTTTATAACAATCACAAGAGGGAATTACTGATGTATTTTATATCATAGAATAAAACATGAAAATAGCTTGAGCTTGTGTTCACCACATACCTTGTTTCAAGCATTCAACCCATTCAAAAAACACATTGACATTAGGATGATGGAACTGGAAGTGTTAAAATGCTAACTCGTTTCCAGGGTTTTGCCTATAAAAATACATCATCCCTGCTCCACTCTACTGTACGCATGTAGCTTGATCCTTCTAACCACACATGCTCTGTATGTTCACCTTGCACATGCGCCTTGAATTTTTAGTTTTTTAGTTTGTCCACAAGGCAAGAACAGTAGATGCCCGCGTTGACGAGCCCTTGGAAGAAGGGGTTACACACAACTCTAGTTTAAATACGTTCAAAGACATGTTATCGCTCATTACTTTTGGAGAGAAAGAGTGCAGACACTGGACAAGTGTGAAACTTTCTCGTGCGCATGTGTTGAGCGCCTATGTTTGCATTAGGGGTGTAGGAAAATATTGATACACGTGAATATCGATTTTCAAAAACACTGTATCCATATTTATTTATTCATGTTTACATCCAAGATTTGTGTCGCTGGCTTTGTGTTTGGTTAAACCCGACCGCTGGATGGCAGTGTTATCTGCCATAAACTGTAAACATAAACTGTGACAAGAAGCGCAAGGGTGCATCGTTAGCGTTAGCATTAGCATTATCAAACCCAGCTCACAAGACGATAGAAGTATACCAGCTCCCGCCGCGGTGTATAGAGCTGAAGTGTGGAGTCGTTTTGGCTTCCACTATAAAGAAACTACTAAGGAGATCGACAACAAAACAAAACAAGCCATGCTAAAATCCAATGCTTGAGAAACACATTGAATCTGAGAGCTCATATACCATCCGCTCTGCTAATTTTAGATAGAATATGTAAATATGTGAGTTTTTGCTCAGGTTTTATGCATATGGTGGAGTGTTCAAGACAGAAACGTTTTTTTTTCCTCTTAAAATAGATCCTCTTACTAAAAAAATAAGAAAAATCTCAATATATCGCCTTTCTTACAGTATTGCAATATATCGTATTGTAACCCCTGTATCGTGATGCGTGTCATATCGCCAGATTCTTGGCAATAAACAGCCCTAGTAGGTCGCATACACTTATTAAATGGAGCATAGGCAATCAACTAACATAATCATTATAAGAGTATTTAAAACAAAATACATTTACTTTTACATAATTGTGAAGTGGAAGTAATAAGAAAAAGCAAAGAAAAATTATACATCAGTCATAGAGTTCAAAACAGTGGATCTCAACTGGTTTTGCTTGACATAGGACATCAAGTGGCAATCCAACAGATCAATTCAAATTAAAGATATCTAAATGTTTTCTCGCTTTTAAAAGTTGATAAGCTTACTAATTCTTTTAACTATCGATGATTACATGGTTCGTTGGCATTATGTTGTTTGCATTGTTTGTTCCCTCTGTGTATATCCTAAGTGATCTCTTTTGACAAATGAATGAATTTTATGTCAGATTGTGGAGCCGATCTCCAGACTGATCTCAGCTCTGCTAGTAAAGTGTTTACGACATGGACAGAATTCCATGTATTAACTGATCAGTTGCCAAACATTGTCCCCTGGTGCTATGTCGCACACACAGGCCCTCAGTGGCTGCATCGGCAGGGTTTCCACTTTGGTGCCTTGCCCTGATCATTCCATCTGTCTCCAAATCATCCTCTTTTCTCTGTTTTGGAAAAAAATGCTAGAGTCTTACAGACTGGGTCAATAGGGGCATGCTGGATTGTATGACAGCATCTGAAACAATCAGGTCAAGGTCATATGTATTCTTGTGTGCCACCTTCTTGAGTGAAGCATCTAAAGGTCTGCACTGACAGACGCTTTGTTGAGTTTTGTCGGATCGTTGCGTTACCCCTGTCTGTTGGCATCTGTTGGAGCTTGCTTTCACCTGTTTCAAAATTTCCCCTCTGGGATCAATAAAACAACTTTTTATCTTTTTGCTATTTTCTCATGCTTTGAGATTAACCTTAAGTCCTAGTAGGATTAATGGCTGTCAACTCTTTATTAGGTAAACCTGTTTAACTGCACGTTAATGCAAATATATAATCAGCCAATCACATGGCAGCAACTCAGTGCATCTGGCATGTAGACATGTTCAAGACGATCTGCTGAAGCTCAAACTGAGCATGAGGAAGAAAGGTGATTTAAGTTACTTATGGTTGTTGGTTCCAGAGTATTTTGGAACCTGCTGATCTACTGGGATTTTCACGCACAACCATCTATAGGGTTTATAGAGAATGGTCCGAGAAAGAGAAAATATCCAGTGAGCGGCAGTTCTGCGGACAAAAATGCCTTGTTGATGCCAGAGGTCAGAGGAGAATGACCTCTGGTTCGAGCTGATAGAAAGGCAACTTCAACTCAAATAACCACTGGTTACAACCGAGATATGCAGAAGAGCTCTGAACGCTCAACACGTCGAACCTTGAAGCAGATGAACTACAGCAGCAGAAGACACACCGGTGCCACTCCTGTCAGCTAAGAACAGGAAACTGAGGCTACAATTCACACAAGCTCATCAAAAATGGACAATAGAAGATTGGAAATTCGTCGCCTGGTCTGAAAGTCTCGATTTCTGCTGCGACATTCAGATGGCAGGGTCAGAATTTGGCGTGAACAACATGAAAACATGGATCCATCCTGCCTAGTATCAGGGTCAATGACGTGACGCTCATTTTTTTGTGTCCTTATAGTTTTAGTTAAATTAAAAGGGTAAAAATTGCAAAATAAATTAACAAATTACTTACATACATTCTCTTTTTTGAGGACCAAGTTTAAAATTTCTGGTTTTAATCAATTTTGAGAGAATATTTGGGGATTGATTGCAAAAATGTCAATGTGGTGTAACCGTAAAAACTTAGTATCAAATAATTGATCTTGTTTAAAAAAGGTGAAATTCTCAATAAAACACCATATAAGGTAGTTTGGCATAATCTTACATTAGAACAATTTAATAGTAAATAAAAATAAGTTTAACACCATTGTTCTGAATATTATAAATAATTTGGGGAGTCATTGGAGTCAAGTGAAATTCCTGAAGTGTCAAGGTGGTGTAACCACCATTCAAGGAGCCATTTTGTTAATATTGTGCAAGAAAACCATGTGACAGGAAATTATATCACAAAGAGGGAACCCTGGTGACACTAAATGCTGCATGCAAAGGTTAGTAACTGTCTTTAAAATATGAGATAATTTGACATTTTTAGGGTATGGTCAGGTATTCTTAGGTATACATGTCAAATGGTATGACCCCATGAATACATTGATAATTCATCATTATTATAAAAATGTGTATTGACTTTAAAAATTACATTTGAAATATTTCCACCAAGGCCATGTGCTTACATAGGTGTCCATGATAATACCTGTCAAATTTGATTTTAAATTGAAATGTCAAATGGTGTAACCGGTTACACCATTTGACTTCTATTACAAGCCTTTCTGTTAGGGGCAAATTTAGTCAAAATCACTCGTTTATATTGCTGATTAAAGATGTAATATAAACTAAACTACTATTTGGAACTATTTTCAAATGTTCAATGTTTTATTTTTTGAGAAAGTGGTGCTTTATCCACAACTTTATTATTAAAGCTCTGTAATTCAGTAAAATAATATATAATTATGTTGTACAACATTAATGTTTAACATTGAAATGTTTAGCTTCAATATTTCTATTCCATTCACTTAAAAATGTAAGCAATATAAAATCATGGAGTGATTGCTAATGAAAGACAAGTGCGTCAAGCGTATCGTCAACAGCTTTTATTATGCCGCAGTCACTGCTTCTGCTTCTTCAGGTCAAGCGTATGTGATGTAAAGCAGCTCTGTTTTAAAATATTAGACACATTTGTGTGTTCAAATTTGTTATAATGCTACTCTGTGCGTTCGCTCGGCAACTGCTATGAGACACTTTGTTGCACACTGCAGTCAACTAGATCCATATTAGGCATGGTAAAACATGATACTCACAGTAAATCAAGAAAACAAGATTTAAACAATAAGACTAAACGTGTTTAGCTATATAATATGATTAGATTTCTGTCGACAAATGTATCCAAACAGTTGCTCATCTGTCTAATAAAACACATAATATATTAAAGCGTCTTTTGGTGTTTCTGTGGCTTCGACAAAATAAAACCGGAAACCGAGATTAACGCGGGTATCATGTCATTGATAGGCAACGCACGGACATGGCTCGTGTCCTGGTTATTATTTCTCTAGGTTTAAACATTCTTGGAAACATCTGGCATAATATAAGTACACAAGTCAACAAAATATATAAAATTGTCCAAGTGTTTTTTTGATATTTGAATCCAAAAGTCTTACATATTGTGCATTTAACCAAAGACTACAATTTACATCTATAAAATACAATTCATTAAATTTCTAATATTTTATAATTAAAACGACATAACAGAGCCCCTCTTGCCCCAATAGATAAATTGATATAGTTTCAAGCAAGGAAACAGTGGCTCATCACAGAGCACCAGTGAATTCTGATCCTGCTATCCTGCTATCCTATTTTTTTCTTAAGAAATCATCACTTTGATGATTTCTTGTTATCAGATATTGTTCCTTAAAGGGTTAGTTCACCCAAAACATGAAATTTCTGTCATTTATTACTCAATCTCATGTCGTTCCACACATGTAAGACCTTTGTTCATCTTCAGAACACAAATTAAGATATTTTTGATGAAATCTGAGAGTTTTTTTTAATCACCCATAGAAAGCAACGAAATGCCCACATTCAAGGTCCAGAAAGGTTGTAGAGCCATTGTTAAAACAGTCAATGTGACTGCAGTGTTTCAACCTTAATGTTATGAAGAGATGAGAATACTTTTTGTGCGCAAAAACAAAATGAAAATTATGACTTTATTCAACAATCTCTTCTCTTCCTGTCATTATCCTCACACAGGTGACGCAGTAACACAGTGAAGCCTTCCTTCTTTATGTCTGAATGCCAGCTCAGTATTGGCCAAAGCTGATCACGTGATCAGCTAAGCGCATGCGTGTGAGACTGACGCAGGGCCCGGCCAATAATGAGCCGGTGTTCTGACGTAAAACCTGGAGTTTCTGCACTGTGTTTACCATGTCAACAGCATAGGAGAATGACAGGGAAGAGACAAAATAGTTTAATAAAGATGCTATTTTTGTTTTGTTTTTGCACAAAAAATGTATTCTCGTCTCTTCATAATAAGGTTGAACCATTAAGATTAAGGTTGATCCTTTGCAGTCATGTCGACTGTTTTAACAGTGTCTTTAGTACCTTTCTGGACCTTGAAAGGGGTAATTTCGTTGCTTTCTATGGGAGATAAAATTATCTTAATTTGTGTTCTGAAGATGAACGAAGGTCTTGTGGGTGTGAAATGACAAGAGGGTGAGTAATTAATAACAGAAATTTCATTTTTGGGTGAACTAACCTTTTAACTGGAAAATATATGAGACATGAATTCACTGTTCAGTACTGTGATTATTTCTTGTTGTCAGATGTTGTTTTTCATCACTGAAACCACTTAACTTAACTTGCTAAATGTCATGCTTGATTTTCAGTGTCAATTTGTTCAACAAACAATGGCCTTTGGCTGTAGAAGTAACATGGTCAGGTGGTGTAACTGGTTTGTGTCAATTGGCGTAACCAGTATTTTTCATAAAAAATATAATTATTTACAGAAAAATTAATGTGGAATAAAATGTAATCATCTAGTTTAGTGTGATAACATGATTTTAAACAATTTTAAAATAATTTGTCAAAGATTATTTAGAAAACAAATGTGTTTTCAGCATGTGTCCCACCAAATATTGCAAAAACACGTTAACATTTAAATTTAGAGATAACTCTAATAAAATTATTTTTCATTTGATATTTTAAATGGAAGTATATATTTCTATAAGTGAGCTTACATGCCATGTATGTGGATAACATATTTAATATTTCTCATTCTTTGGCGGTTACACCATTTGACATTTTTAGGTACATTCATTCTTAACTTTAGTAAAAAATTGTGCAAATGTAATTTTTATCAACATAAAATCAACTTGGACACAATATATACATTTTAACGTACCTGATGCATGCTTTTAAAACAGGTTTTTAAAATATTTTTTAATTTCTCATCTTGCCGCACCATATTTGTCACTGACCCATCAACAGTTCAGGCTGCAGGTGGTGGTTTAATGGTGTGTTGGATATTTTTTTGGCACACTTTTGGCCTCTTAGTACCAACTGAACATCGTTCAAACGCCACAGCCGAACTGAGTATTGTTTCTGACCATATCCATCCCTTTATGACCACAGTGGACCATCTTCTGATGGCTATTTCCAGCAGGATAACGCACCATATCACAAAGCTCAAATCATCTCAAACTGGTTTCTTGAACATGACAGTGAGTTCACTATACTGAAACAGACTCCACAGTCACCAGATCTCAATCCAATAGAGCAGCTTTGGGATGTGGTGGAACGGGAGATTCCCATCAGGTATGTGGAGCCGACAAATCTGCAGCAACTCTGTGATTCTTTCATGTCAGTTTGGACCAGAATCTCTGAGGAATGTTTACAGCACCTTGTTGAATCTATGCCACGAAGAAATAAGGCAGTTCTGAAGGCAAAAGTGGGTCTAACCCGGTACTAGCAAGGTGTACCTAATAAAGTGGCCTACTGTATATACTGCATATTTTTAAAATCACCATTACGAAAAGCTCAAAGACAAAACAAAGGGATGCTTGACACAAACCTTTATAAAGCTTATCTGCACATTGCCAGAAATGTCTGCCTTCAATGAGTGAATGTCTCCTGTTACAGAGAAGATGTTAATAAGAAAATAAAATATTTTTCAAGGGATTCAATGCACCTAGAGTCAACAAGTCAGCTGGCGATCTTGTGGGTGCTGTTTGATGCTAAAACAAACAGACAAGAGCGTTAAAGGCAACTAGTTGTTTTCTCATGTCATATAGTGCGAGAGAGACGCTCTCAGAATGAACGTAGCCTAAGCTATCCGATTTTACAAACATACTCTTTTGGCATGCTACTTTTTTTAACCAAGGCAAAGCCACAGTATCCAATAAATAAAATAAAGCTTAAAAGTGCAGTCAGTACATTTTTGTCATAAAAGTATAAGGACTCTATATTGACACCTACTGGCCTGGATGCATGAAGTTTGTTTTCTAACTGCAATTGTTTATCTTTAGTTTTGTTTCTTTTAATGTGTTTCTCTGTTTATGCTGAGATGTATTTTCTTTATATGTAAGCAATAAGGTATGAGAGGCTGTGCTGTATCGTGAATCGTTGTTAGGCATGAAGCGAAGCGGAGTGAACCCCTTCAGTCGTGACTTATTCACGATACAGCACTAGCCTCGAGTACCTTATTGCTTTTATAAAACGGTTACCACACAATACAAATATTAAAGCCAGATATATATATTAATATAACTTTCATTAAGTAAACGGTCACTAAAAGCCTTCCTTCTGCCGGAAAAAATAGTCCCTGACCGTGAACGGCAACAAAAGTTACATTATTACGCCATTAGATGGCGGCAAAGAGTGTCTTTATGAGTGTGTCAGTCAGTAGCGAAGACTTTTACATTGAAAAGACTGAATTGTTGTGAACACGGAATAAGGCGCAACTGACAAATGCTTTGACTAGCGCTGTCGGTCACGGGAAAACCCCTTAACTCTTAAAAGGACAAGATAATACATCAGGTAATAAACTCGCTCAATCGATCTCTTTCTCACAGTACTCTTCTACATAATACAGTAAGCTTCAATGAACAATATCAATTGAGAACATACAGTTTATGTTGCAAAGAGTGGTTGCTAATGGTGTTGTGATACACATAACCGTTGAGTGAAGTGGTCATAGCCGTGTTTTATTCACGATATTGACCAATCAGAATCAAGGAAAGGAACTAAGCACTGGCTTAAAGTGCTGTATAAAGAAAACAGTATTTTTGTTATTAGTAATAGAAATATTAGTAACTCTGGTCATGTGATCTCAAAATGGCACCTGATCCACTCCATGTAGAATAAAAGAGGGATTTTTTTGGAAACTTATCTGCCTAGAGCAGTAATTCTCAGCATTATATGATTAAACAACATTTTGAACAATTCAACAATATAGACAGCATAATTACTTCTAGAATGATGTCAAAAGGGCTCCATTAAAAGTTACAATTTAAGGAGTACAATTTCGGGAATTAACATTGTGGAAGCAGGATGGAAGAATCAGTCTCTACAAGATAATAAAATATTTTAAACTCAAATTATTATTATTATTTTATTTTTTTTCAGAGTATAGGCACAAGTATTTATTTATTTGGTAACTAGCCACTTTGTGACCTGCTATAATGCCCAACTAACTGTACATTATCCGTTACATACCTTAATTTATTTTAAATAATTATAAATAAGCTCCCTAGACAACTTGGTTGAGAACCACCAATCTAGAGTATACATCTCAGTATTTTACAAATTTTTCCAAAACAGTTGTGAATTTCTAAAACTTTGTTTGAGCAAAAAAATGACTCAAAAAAAAAGCTCAAATAAAAGAAAAAATACTGAGCCCAACAGCCGGGCTCAGGGCCTAAACGCACCATTGGATAGCCAGTAGGTTGTTTACAGGTACCTTCTTCAGCCCATAGCACCTATAAAGTAGGCAATTTATTAAAAGCATCCATAGGCTGATAATCAAAGAGCCTTTCTGACATACTCAAGCTGATTTCTGCTTGGGATCTGTGCATATAGAGGCAATGAACAAGAATGCATCCACCATCATCCTCCTCCTACATCAAACATACGCTATATTTGATCATTATTTTGTAATCCATGAACGGCTTTTTCCTTTCAGCCTGTTACGCAACACTCCCAGCCCATACTGATATATAGTCATATAATGTGTACAGACAAAGAAAATTCAATCCCCACTCATATCGCCATGCATTTGATGATGATGCTCTGGAAAGACGCCCTTACCTCAAATCCACCAAATAATCGGCTATTTATTATGCCACCCAAGTTCCTTTGTTGAACCCGACCTCGATTGGTAAAATAAATAAATAAAAACACTGTATACCCGCAAGATGCGTCTTATAGCGGTCCGGCCACGTACAGAAGACAGGTGCACCTGCCCTGGGTACGCAACGATTCCTACAGCCTCTTATTGCACACAGATGCTCCTTATGTCAGTAGTCTTTTATTTAAGACGCGTCTTACCGTTCCTCAGTCAGTCCTTAGTGTATTCCTCATCGTCCATATATCAGTCCGCTCGAGAATGGCTTTAAAATCATATGCCCAACCCTCTGTATTCTTTCACATCCTCATGTCATTCACTGATGCAGCAGTGCCACCGAAGACACGCCCACCTCATCTCTTACCCCCACTTGAATGACGTAAAGGAGCATCAGACCCCGCCCACATCCCCCTTTCACGCCTATTGATTGACGTAGTAAATGAGCTACAGACCCCGCCCACCACTGGAAAACAGCTGCCTATTAGGACTGCTGGCTCAGTCTACTTTTTTATACTATAAACGATATTGTTTGGTATAAAAGCGAAAGACTATTAAAACATGTATTCATTTTAATAATAATAATATATATTTTTTTAATGTTGATAGATAAAGGCATGTTTTTTTATCCTTTTTGTTTTAGTATATGTGGTTCATTTCCTATTTATATTCAATGTACAACTAGTAGACTACTGAATTTACATAATCTTTTATTTTTTATTTTATAAAATAGAAAAGTTGAATAGAAAAATAAAACAAGTAATAAAAATATTTCCATAATCGTGTTTTAAAAGTATTTTATTTTCCCAAAAATGTCTTTTCTCAAATGTCAATCAACAGAAGGGGGGCGGTACTTGGCGTTGATTGGCTATTCCTTTACATTTCAGCAGAGCCGTTAAATTTCAACGGCTTTGGATTTAGTCAGTTGTGTTCCTATTGGATGGTTTTTTGTTTTGTTTTTTTAGAAATGCAAAACATAGTCTACTCATCTAATAATAAATAAATATCCCTCTATGGTACGCAATATGATATCAATGAGGAAAAAAATATTTGTGTTGTTTTTCCTGCTTAAAATTGCAAATTGCGAGGCAAGTTTGTTGCCTCGAGGCAACATTGTACCACAATGGAAAAATTTTCATTTTCAATTTTCACAATGGCATTTTCATGTAGAAAAAAGAAATATATTTATTGAAAACATCAATTTCTTTAACTAGACACTTGAACGAACACATTTTTCTAGTTTTTAATGTATTAAAAGTTTCATATTTAATAAAAAGTAACATTTTATATCCATAGTGGAACACAAGTATTACCAAACCATCATATTATTATGTTATTAAGTTATCATATCCATCTTCATCCTTATGTCCATCTTCTCTCTCACCCTCACTATCTCCCTGATGGATTCATCTTCCTTATTACAGTATGACTCCTCATCCTCACCATCATCAACTGCCAGTGCTACCTGTTTTATACCTTTCTAAAGTGCTATAGAAAATGTGCAGATCATAATATATGCAGATATAGTATGTGAATTACTATTCTTATAAGTGCATTACAAAATCATGTGAAAATGCCAACATATTTAGATAATTCTAACTCTTTTCCTTACAAATATAATAAATTTGTATTCAAACCTATTATGCCTGTATGGCCTTATGTGATTCCATATGGTACAATGTTGCCTTGAGGCGACACACAGTTTTTTGTTATTTTCTCTAAAACATTTGATGATATATAATGTAAAATTCTTAAAAATACTTCTTTACTTGCCAGTGAAGGAGACTCATATTTTTTGTGGGTGATTAAATGGATACAAACAAGTGAAAAAAAGCACTTTTCATTGGAGAAAATATGGAGTCATGTGACATGTGCAACATGTGACAACAGGACACAAAATGGACACCTGTTGGTCATGTTTTGTTTGGGTTTTTTTTTTTTTTTTTGCACTTTTATTGATTAGTATTTGAGTTATTCTGTCCTGAGATACATTTGAACAATAAATTGCCTTATCTTATTAAAAACAAACTAAAATAGACCATGCCTGGAGGCAACACCGTACCATAGAGGGATATAAATAATCGCTGTTGGCTAGTTTTGATTAATTTTGATTCTTAATTTAATTGAAGAATTTTGGTATTTTTCCGCAATCCATCTGTGCATCTTCTGTCATGCATATTGTATAGGCCTAGTAATAATAATAATATCCCTTTGCTAAATATATGTTAATTATTTTGTTAAATGTATTGCCATGGTTTAGTAAGTAAAGAACAAAAAATGTTTACGAATACAATAAGGTTTTCTACTAAAACAAAACAGACCCTGTAGTTTGAACTGATATATCAACAATACTGTACACTCTGACGCCCTCTGCTGGTCACGTGTCTTCATAGATTTGCACAGCAGTCAATACATACTCTAGATCAGGGGTCTTCAACTAAAATTGCTTGAGGTCCAGTAAATGAACTCTCCTCACCAGCCGAGGTCCGGACAATTATGTACTGCGCGTAAAAACATAAATTGACCGCTTTCTCCAGACTAAAGAAATTAGTGTAAATATTTGTTTTTATTGAACAAAATATAATTTTGTCATGTATATTGAATAATGTATTCATATGTATAAGCATAAATAATCCTTCACAAATCGATCTCATTTTAATGCTGTTCTGTTACTGTATGTCCTTTCAGTTGCTTTGGTAAAAAATATCTAAATTTATCCAGTAACAATGTCTGACAAAAATATGAAGGGAACAGTGCAAAATGCATCTCTAAATCTGCACAAAATGCATTCATTTCAACATTAACAACTTAAAAACTCTAAGTCTCTTTTCTTCTAAACTGAGATTAACAATCACAATCAATGAACATAAACCTCTCTGGTTCAATTAAATCAGATCTCATATCACATTTTATTTTCATTTTCATGTATTGTCTGTACTTTACTAAATGTAATGTTGAACACTCAGCATCAAGTTGTGACTGCACATCCTGTGCTAACATTTCAGCTCTTCTTGTGGCTTTTGCAACAGAAAGGGGGGTTTGTTTAATTTCTCTCAGTTCATGTCCGAACAAATGAAGCACACAGGCCTCGTACATTTCGATGAAGGAAGAATAAATGCATATTTTCCCACCCATTCATCTCGAAAAACTCGGTTTTCAGCGTCAACTGTCCTAATTTTTGAGAATGCCATTGTTTTTCAGTCATCGAAAGTTGTATCGGTGTGCGCCGCTCTCTGCTCTCTTCACTGCACGTCTGTCTGTGACTCCGCGCTCCGCTCTGCTCTCTTCACTGTCTGTGACTGTTCGCGCCGGCGCCGCACTCGAAACCTGTGTCGATGTAGGACCCAAATAGCGCTACTGAGCTGACCTTTATGTGCCTGATATAAATTGGATTTTATAATAACGTTAAATAGCGTTTGAACATTTATTTATTTAATTGTGTCAAAAGGCTTTGCGGTCCGGATGGACGCATCTCCCGGTCCGGATTCGGACCGGGGTCCGCCAGTTGGCGACCCCTGCTCTAGATTTACAGGTTATGAATCAGGGTCCTCTAAAACATAATTTTTCTATTCTTTGAAAGCCCTTATAATAGATATAAGACAAAAATATGAAATATTGTATAGCTGTCAATAACACTTTATTTTCCATTCCTTTTAAACCCATTTAGGGTCGAAAATTAGGAATGTTTTATGGCAAGATATCAAAATGATCCACAGAGAATATATTGTTTTGTACCTTAGGCTACTTAGCGCACACAATCTGTTTACCGATGAGGCCAAGACTGCTTCACAAGAGCTGAAGTCCTCCGGGACAGAAATAGGAGAAACGCACAAGACAATAATATCATGCATCATGATCATTTCATCAATCTGGAATGTATGAAGTCAAGAAAAACACATCAGATCTCATGTACTTTGGCAAAAGAAGTGTAAAAGGCTCGAAAAGAAGCTTTGGAACTTGTGAGACTTCCTTCAACAGGAAAGTGACCCAGAACAACAACCACACTGGAGTGGCTCTAAACCAACAGGTTAATGTGTAAAAGGTTAATGTCTTTAATCCAGTTTTTGCAATGGCCTTTAAAATGCTCACATCTATCTTGGAGTTAGTGCAAATTTACCAAAAAGAATGTACAAATCTTCTATAAGAAGCTTTTTAATAAGATGTGCAACAGAGAGACCCATAAATATAACTCCTTCAATTTTGACCAATATTAGGCTAACTATGGAAACTTTTAAAACTAATATGTGATATTTCTCCATTGTGTGTGTGTGTGTGTGTGTGTGTGTGTGTGTGTGTGTGTATATATATATATATATATATATATATATATATATATATATATATATATATATATATATATATAATTTGTTGGTCCATTATTTATTTAAATAAATTATTTATTTATTATTTAATTACTAAAAATAAAAGACAAAATGTCTTGTGTGTGTGTGTGTGTGTGTGTGTGTGTGTGTGTGTGTGTGTGTGTGTGTGTGTGTAAAAATTATATTCCAAATATATATATAAAATAATTTGTTGGTCAATTATTTATTTAAATAAATTATTTATTAAGTAAGTACTAAAAACAAAAGACAAAATATCTTTCAATATATATATATATATATATATATATATATATATATATATATATATATATATATATATATATATATACCAACAAATTATTTTATATATTTGTTGGTCCATTATTTATTTAAATAAATTATTTATTAAGTAATTACTAAAAACAAAAGACAAAATATCTTTCAATATATATATATATATATATATATATATATATATATAATAATTTGTTGGTCCATTATTTATTTAAATTATTTATTATACTTAATTACTAAAAATAAAAGACAAAATGTCTTGTGTGTGTGTGTGTGAAAATTATATTCCATATATATATATATATATATATATATATATATATATATATATATATATATATATATATATATATATAATTTGTTGGTCCATTATTTATTTAAATAAATTATTTATTATACTTATTTAATTACTAAAAATAAAAGACAAAATGTCTTTCAATATATAATGTTTTCCCATATGGTAATATATACAGTGGGCTACTACCATTTCTATAATTTATAAATATTAATAAAATAATATTTTATATTTTGCCACTGTATATAAATGTATACATTATGAAATGCTTGGTACCGATTGCTGTTAAATATTGTCAGATGAATTATATTTATATATTTTATAGTATAACATTTTACAATAAGTTTTCATTTGTTAACATTAGTTAACATAACCTAAGAATGAACAATAATTCTACAGCATTTATTAATACATTTATTTATTTTTACACATTTAATTTAATATTATTATGACACTGTAAAAATATTGTTGGTTTAACTTAAAAAAGTAACCTGGTCACCTTACAATTTTGAGTTCATTGAAATTAAAAAATTTTAGTTAATACAATGAAGGAGATTGGTTTAATAAATAGAAACTCAAAATATGATGTTATCTGAACTATGTTATTTATAGAAGTTGATTTGACAAAAGAAAAAAAATTAGGATAACATGATTATGATTTTTTTTACAGTGTATTATTATAGATTATTGTATTATATATTAATAATAATAACAAGAACAATAATATAATATATTATATAATGCATTATTGTATTATATAATATATTAATAATACTATATTATTATATATTATAATGGGGTATTAATCGGTATAAATAATGAACTACTTTGCATTACTGTTAAATATTCTCAGTCAGATAAATTATAGTAAAAATGTTATAATGTGCAAACAGAGGTTGAATACTTTGTCCTTTATATCAAATAGGACCAGAGGAATGGGTGGACCCCAAAGGCCTGTTGACCAATCCCCTTGAAAGCAACTTGTTGGGCAAGTTTTGTTGTTTAGACGCTCGTTGTCATTTGGCAGTGCAGGACTGACCCACTTCATTGAATGAACCGTGAGTGTGTGTATGGCGAATAGATGCGCTGTGGAACACCGCGAACGATGAACGCCGGTTTGACGCTGTTTACGGTATCATTATGCTTCTTCGGTTTTATTCAAGCCAAATCCCAGATGCAGTCCTGTCCCAGCGGACAGTTCTTACTAAAAAATCAGTGCGTTCTCTGTCATCCCACCTGCACGGAGTGTGAGGGTCATGAGCTATTCGAGTGCACCGCTTGTGGTTTAGGTAAGTGATAGTTCACTATTACAGAGTGTAGTTTAACTTTAAAGTATCTATTGAATCAAACAGGTGCCTTCTTTGGGTCATACATATCCCAGCTGTCAGTGCGCATGCGCAACTCTCTCTCTCTCTCTCTCTCTCTCTCTCTCTCTCTCTCTCTCTCTCTCACGTTTTAGTGATGTCTATTTACTTTGTGGTAAGATTGTAGAACATTACGGTAGTTAATGTAATTCATAGCAAGTTATAACAAGGAAAACCTTATGCGGAGCTATATGCTCAATTCAACATGGACACAATAAAAAGATCTATTCAATGCGTTCTTACGACCTGAAATTTCGATATTTAATTAAAATGTAACTCAAAACTCATCTTAAAACATTTTGGGTTGTTTTGGCCATTGTGGTACGAATCTGTAGCAGCATTGTGCAGGTTCACAAAAGGGTTTTCCAAGAGACAATTGGGAAGGCAAACCTCCCAGTCCTCCCTCCACAGCTGCTGCGGAAAAACAATGAAGCTGCTCTCCCTATTTATCAACGTGACAAAGAGTGCTTTACCTCAAAAGAGAGTTTGTTTAGTGAACTCAAACATGAAAGTGTCGTGCGCACTTTTAATTACAGGAAGAGTTGAAATTAAGGTCATTTTAACACAAATTAATCGACTATGTTATTGAACAGTAGGCCTAATCAACATTGCTGAAGTTTGACTTTTAACTGCCAAATACGGAAGTGGGAAAAACTGAGACCACTTCCTTTTTATCATTGTGGAAAGCTGATAATGTTTCTGGTTGGACATAGTTAAAATTTCTTCTGGTATTTTCTTAGCCTCAGTCCCAGCAGTTTCAGATTTACTGCGCACTAAAGCTAGCCTTTTGGTATAGAAATATATATATCAAGTAGTAGTAGAAGTAGGCTATATATAAGTGTAACATAAGGCTAATTTGTAATACAGCATCAAAGTCTGATAGCTTCTTTCCTCAAGAAACAGAATTTTTCATAGTATTTTCTTCCCTGTGATGTATATTCGAACAAAAAGGCTTATCAAACAAGAAAAATGTTGGGCTGGACTTGATTTTGTCCATCGAGAATTGACTGGATCATTGTCGTCTGCAATTTTCAGTGTGAACACACTACTCACATTGTTTGTACTACAAAATGGCATAGAAAAGTGCAGAATTACGTGAACTGGGACACACCTTATCTCTATGTTTTTGTTATGGCACTTCTTTTTCCGACGGCAAACAATTCTTGGTAGATAAAGGGACAGTTCAGCCAGAAATGAAAATATTTTCCATACAATGACAGTGACATAATGACCTCATCTGTCAAGCTCTTAAAAGTATTACATCCATAAAGATTCCAAGTTGTACAATAGCTGTATATGAGGAACAGATTGAAATTTAAGTCATTGTTTACTAATCTTGCCATACACTGTAGCTTTCAAATCAAATACAGTATCTTCTGATACATATAAATAACAGCATGCAGATTGGGAATGTCGTGAGGGTGAGTAAGTAATGACAGAATTTTAAGTTTTGGTTGAACTATTCCTTTAATAATACAGAATGAATACGCAAACTCTGGTCTTTAGCAAACCAAGCCACTCTTTTGAATTCTGTTAGTAGGCGTTCATGGTTGCCATTCCTCCTTTTCAAGCATCTCAAAGAAGAGTGCTGTAACTCTTAATCTCTCTCCCAGGCTGGTTGAGGAGGGAGGCCTTGCATCCATCAGTGTGTGACGGCATTGCCAAAAGTGCCCATTCACTTTCCATAGCCCTTGTTTATGTGTCCTGGTCTTGGCAAAACCTGTCAGCCAGATAGTCGCTACTGTTTCTATTTAAAGAAGAGTTCATGATGGACACCAGCAGATGTTGATATTTGAGTTTTCTATTTTAGTTTATATCAAATTTCTATTTATTCCTGTGATGGTAAAGCTGAATTTTCAGCATTATTACACCAGTCTGCATGTTGCATGATAATATGCTGATTTGCTGCTCAAGAAGCATTTTTCATTATCAATGTTGAAAACAGCTGCTTTATATTTTTGTGGAAAGTATTTGTTAAAGTATGGTAATGATTTGTTGTATCACAACATTATTTTTTTTACTGTTGGAACTACAGAATTGCAAAACTCACAAATAAATGTTGCAGTAATGACAATTGGGAGTTCAAATGCACTTAATTGTCATGGAAATAATGTCAAAAAATATATATTAGTCTTAAAAATATCACATGCTCATGCTTTCATGACATTCACCCACGGTTGCTAGTGTTGGAATTACCTCTGACCATTGTAATAATATTAAACATGCTGTGATATATTAAGAGGAAGCTAGTTATCCATTTAACAGGTAGGACAAACAAAGGACACAAATTCCTTACAAGAGATCCTGACATTGTATATATATATATACACTGCTCATAAAAATTAAAGAAAAACTTTGAAAACACATCAGATCTCAATGGGAAAAAAATATCTTGCTGATATGGACTGGGTAATGAGTTAGGAATGAAAGGATGCCACATCGTTTGATAGAAATGAAAACTATCAACCTACAGAGGACTGAATTCAAAGACACCCTGAAAATCAAAGTGAAAAAATGATGCAGCAGGCTAGTCCATTTTGCTGAAATTTCATTGCAGCAACTCAAAATTGTACTCAGTAGTTTGTATGGCCCCCACATGCTTGTATGCATGCCTGAAAATGTTGGGGCATGCTCCTAATGAGACGACGGATGGTGTCCTGGGGTATTTCCTCCCAGATCTGGACCAGGGCATCACTGAGCTCCTGGACAGTCTGAGGTGCAACCTGGCATAATGTTCTATTGGAACACCAGAGGTGGTCTATTGGATTTAGGTTAGGCGAGCGTGGGGGCCATTCAATGGTATCAATTCCTTCATCCTCCAGGAACTGCCTGCATACTCTCGCCACATGAGGCCGAGCATTGTCATGCAGGAGGAACCCAGGACCAACTGCACCAGTGTAGGGTCTGACAATGGGTCCAAGGATTTCATCCTGATACCTAACGGCAGTCAGGGTGCTATTGTCTAGCCTGTAGAGGTCTGTGTGTCCATCCATTGATATGCCTTCCCAGACCATCACTGACGCACCACCAAACCGGTCATGCTGAACGATGTTACAGGCAGCATAACATTCTCCACAGCTTCTCTAGACCCTTTTACATCTGTCACATGTGCTCAGGGTGAACCTACTCTCATCTGTGAAAAGGACAGGGCACTAGTGGCAGACCTGCAAATTCTGGTGTTCAATGGCAAATGCCAATCGAGCAAATGCCAATCGAGCTCCACAGTGCCGGGCCCTCAGGCCACCCTCATGAAGTCTCATTGTTTGGTCAGAGACATTCACACCAGTGGCCTGCTGGAGGTCATTTTGTAGGGCTCTGGCAGTGCTCATCCTGTTCCTCCTTGCACAAAGGAGCAGATACCGGTCCTGCTGATGGGTTAAGGACCTTCTACGATGCTGTCCAGCTCTCCTATACCCCCTTTCCACCAGCACGATCCGGGTGCTAGTTCAGAGCTAGTGCTAGTGCCAGTTCGGAGTTGGTTCAACTGAGGAGCCTTCTAAGAACCGGTTTGCCTTTCCACGGGCTTGAGAGCCAGCACAGAGCCAGGTTTTACGTCACTGAATACGTCTCATATTTCACAGCAAAGCTAGCGCTGCAGCGCCAAACACAAACACACCAAGCTTGTTCGAGATGCATCGGCTTCTCACATAGCGATCGGCGCATGACATCAAAGCTCCGCTAGAACGATCCGAAAGCACAAGGAGTCGTATGCTCTACAAACGCTCCCGTGGATCCGCGGCACCCGCCGAATCGGCCCGCGTTGCTCCGATGCATCTCGAACAAGCCTTCTATTAACAATCGCGGATGTTTCACTACTGTTGATGCTCATGGCTTTGCGAACTTACATCGGCATCCAAACACGGCTCGCCATAATTTGTATATAGGCGGAGATTACAATTGAGCTGCTATTAGCTCGATTAGCTGCTATTTCAAAAATAGCGGTCACAAGTTTCTTGTTGGTCACGGTAACCCTGCCCCTAGCCCCTGACGCAAGCGGTTCTTACTTGTAGCCCAGCAATGTTTTGGTGCTACTTATGAACCACTTTTTCTGGTTCGGAGCTGGTGCTTTGTGTGTCGAAAGACAAAGAACTGATTTGAAACTAGACTCTGGCTCCGAACCAGCACTCAAACTGCCTTGGTGGAAAAGGGGTACTAGAGTAAATGGAATCTCCTCCATGCTCCTGAGACTGTGCTGGGAGACACAGCAAACCTTCTGGCAATGGCACGTATTGATGTGCCGTCCTGGAGGAGTTGTACTGCCTGTGCAGCCTCTGTAGGGTCCAGGTATCGTCTCATGCTACCAATAGTGACACTGAAAATTAGTGAAAAACAATCAGAAAAGATGAGTAGGGAAAAAAATGTCAGTTGCCTCCACCTGTAAAACCATTCCTTTTCGGGAGGTCGTCTCATTGTTGCCCATCTAGTGCACCTGTTGTTTATTTCATTAACACCAAAGTAGCTGAAACTGATTAACAACCCCCTCTGCTACTTAACTGACCAGAACAGTATCCCAGGGGTTTAACTGACTTGATGCTATTCTCTGATTAAAAAGTGTTCCTTTAATTTTTTTTGAGCAGTGTATATAATATATACATATCCCCATGTCATGTTAAATGAATTTTGTGGGTCATTGCAGATGAGGAGGGGAAAGAGCGTTTTCTGTATCAGGGTCACTGCAGACTACACTGCCCACGAGAGTTTTATCCGGACCGAGACGAGTACACCTGCCTTCCATGTATGCCTAATTGTGAGATCTGTGCTGATGCCAACGTGTGTGCCAAGTGCAGAGAAGGATACAACCTTAAAAGTGGCATCTGTCTGACAGTCCTTTGTGGAGTTGGTAAGTTTATCTTTTAATAAAACTAATAGTGAATTCTAATACAGCGTTCCAACATGCAGAAGTTCCATTTAATTAGATCATGCCTGATTTGCATAAAACATAATTCAAAGAGTGTGTCATATAAAACAAATCTTAATGTACTGTGATTAATCACCTGTAGTATTTTGCTTTACACATCGCAACAAACATCTCTCAGTTTAAACGAATGAAATGAATGAAAACAAACTGGAATTGGAATCAAATTTGAGGACAAGAACTAGCTATTATATGACTTCTAAGTAATCATGTAACATTTATATACAAAAAGTCTGACACTCACAGACATTTGCTTGAACAGGTCAGGTTCAGGACCCGGATACGCGAGAATGTATAGACTGCGGTATCGGCTGTAAAACATGTTCCACAGGTAAGTAACGCACACTTTTAATGGCTATGTGTATAGTATTTTATGTTTCATAATTTCAATAATGCAATATTATGTAATTTCTGTAAAAACAGAAAAAAAGAGACAATTTCTGTCTTCCTCTGAGCAAGTTTACAACTCTTTGTTCAATTCTCAGATGATTTTCACATGTATGACATTATTTTATGCCTAATTCTGATTTTAAGGTTCGAATTATGACCCATGCTGTGTATCTCTTTTGAGCTAAGTTGATCGTTGATTGGTTGATTGGTTGATTGGTGGCAATGGTTCTATGATCTACTTAAAGGGATAGTTCATCCAAACATGAAAATTCTGTCATTTTCTCACCCTCAATTTGTTCCAAACCTGTAGGAACATAAAGGAAGATATTTTGAAGAATATGGGAAACTGAACAGCAATGGGACACTATTGACTTCCATAGTATTTTTTTCCTACTATGGATGTCAATGGGGCCCCAAAGCAGCCTGGTTGCAAACTGTCTTCAAAATACCTTCCTTTATGTTCAGCAGAAGAAAGAACGCAGCCCCAGATGAACGGGTTGCAACGAGCACACAATGACAAAGGAGATAAACAAAAACAGTCTTTAATCATTAATCCACTGATTAGAGAGTACAATAGAGGAGGGAGGGTGGGGGCTCTGAAGGAGGATGTGGAGCTAGGGACCAATGAGGGGCTGACAGAGGAAACCACCATGGAGGAGGTGATGGAGGAAGGTGCCAGGGGGGAGATAGCTGATGACCCTGAGCACAACCATAATAAAGGCCCACAGCGGAACCGAAGGTGGGAGGACCCAGGGTGGAGTCAGAAGTCCGGCCACCAGGATAGTTGGAGACACAAGCAGAGCTGAGGAGACACAGAGAGTGGGCAATACCGTAGGTCCTGGAGGCCAAGTTGGAGCCGTATTGATAAGCAGCCAAGGTGGAGCCAAGGTTCCTGAAGACGTAGGCAGAGCCGGTGGGACTGAGGACCAAGGCGGAGCTGAAGGGAAGGAGGAGCCCGACAGAGCCAAAGGGATGGAGGGACAAGGCGCTGCTGAAAGCCTGGAAGTCTGTGGCGTAGGCAGTGTAACAACAAGGGAGGCCAGTGGAATAAATGACAGTTCCAGGTGGAGCCAAGGTGGAGCTGACTGGTCAATGGGCTGAGGTGAAGCGACGAGCTCAGCAACCCAAGGCGGAGCCAAGGGGACCACTTGCCAATGCGTAGCTGGAGACTGGAAGACCCGAGATGGATCCTAGCAGCAGGGTGGAACCAACAGAGGAGGAGCCTGATGGGAGCTAGCAGAGGTTGGGCCAAGGAAGTGGCTAGCTTAGGTAGAGCAGGCAGGAGAGGGAAGCTGGGACCTATACGGAAAGTTGTATTGACCAACGACGCAGGAGACTTGGAGCTGTGCAGGACCAGCGGAGATGCAGGAGACTCGGAGCTGAGTGAGACCAGCGGCGACAGGAAAATAAATGAAGTTACAAATAAAGTTACAGAGACCCTGCATATCTCACAGGAGTAAGGGTGGGGCTCCTGTCCATTCCCTCAAACTCCATGAGGACAACAACAGGAATGAATGATTTTGCCAGCCCATGCACTTGGTCAGAACTTCGTTGGGCTCAGGCTCTGGGGAATTGTTGGCCTCAGGCATTGGATCTGGCATCAAGGTGGGCTCGGGCTCTGTGTTTGTGTTGGGCTCTGGCATCCTGTCCTTGATGGGCTTGGTTGGTGGCTGGCTAGGCTCTGAATGAAGTGAATGAACATCCACAACTCACCAGCTCCCACTCCACATAGTCGGCAACATTCCCCAGTGGACTATCCACTTGCATGTGAGCCTTGGACCACTTGCTGAGGCTGGTGTAGATAAATATGCAGATTGAGTGGTCTGGATAGTGGATGAGGCATGTCAGATCTAAGAATTCTATCGTGTGGTCCTTGAGGAAGTGTTCTCCTTGCTCCAGTAAGGAGAAAGCAGGTGCACAGCAATTAAATCCATATTTATTACAGATTATGTGGGGAAAGTTTTTTTTTATTAATTTATAAACTTTATGTAAAGTTCTTTGACATTAATATTTGAACATATTTTTCCACTCCTTTGCAGACTGAAACTTTTCACATTTTATTTTTAAAAGTGCATTAAAGCTGATACATATATGTAATTTGAAAAATCTTCATTCTTATTTTCTGAAAAAAAAACTAGACATGATGGAAATTTGCAAATATATCTGCTCACAATTTTTTTATGAAAAGATATAATATATTATAATACCTTTGTAATGCATTATACAGTACATAAAGTACATAAAGGCTTTAGGTAAAGTTCAAGATTCAGGGCTGTATAAACATTGCCTGTTTTGTGTCCACAACAGATGAGCCGGAGGTTTGCAACAGCTGCACAGACGGCTACTTCCTGTAAGTTTCTATTGTATTTTTTAGAAATATTTGCCTGTTTATTTCTGCTGCTATGCAATTTAAGCTATGTTGAAGTTTTCTGGAGAATTTTGCAGGAATACTTTAAAGAGAACAGAGGTTTGATTGTGTGTTTTTTTCCCTGTGTTATGGCCTCCAGCTATTGTGTGCATCAGATTTCACTTTCAGTCAAGTCTCACACGGTTACCTGAGATCCAGGCTGCTCGACATAGAGGCACCTCTTATGAGTTTTTCCCTCAACTCACTCAATCTGCCCTTCTCTCTCTCTCCTCACTAATTTGAGCCCATCTCCTCCTCGCTCGGTTGAAGCTGAAGGACTTTCTTTGCTCAGAGAGTTGGAGTGTCTTGTACGAGAATCCTGACTAATGAATGTCCACTCAGAGAGGAAAAGAGCAATGTTAATCCCCCTGAACATTCCTCATGCTTTCATTGTGCTTGAACCGTTGCCATGGCAGCTGTTGTCCGCCGTCCCGCTCAAACATCTTGCTTAAGTGTTGAGTTCCAAAGTGAGGCACCTCTGTGTCTCAGACAGAGCACTTGATCGGTCATGCTTATCAACTGCTTAACTAGAATAAGATATGTGTTTAACATAGTGCAAACATGTGGTTTATGTAGCTTCATTCAGTTTATCTTTACGTTAAGATTTATTTTGACTCTTTTATAGTTTTAATACATGGAGTACCAGTCAGACATTTGAAGTCAAAGTTTTTCTTTATTATTTCTATTTTCCACATTTTAGAATAATGATAAAGTCATAAAAAATATGAAATGACCAAAAAATGTGACTAAAATGCAAAATGTTTATTTTTTAGTTTCCTATAATCATTGTCCAATGTCTGATTACAACTCTGCACATTCCTCCAATTAAAAAATTCTGACTTTTTTTCCCCTCACAATTGCATGTTTATATCTCACAATTCTGACTTCATATCATGCAATTCTGACTTTATAAATGGCAATTGTGTTTATCTCGCAATTGCGAGAAAAAAAGTCACAATTGTGAGATATAAACACAATTGCAAGTTTATATCTCACAATTCTGAGTTTACAGTATATCTCACAATTCTGACTTTTTTCTCAGAATTGTGAGATATAAACTATTGCAAGTCAGAATTGCATGATATAAAGTCAGAATTGCAAGTTATAAAGTCAGAATTGCATGATATAAAGTCAGAATTGCAAGTTATAAAGTCAGAATTGCATGATGTAAAGTCAGAATTGTGTTATAAAGTCAGAATTACGTGATGTAAAGTCAGAATTGTGAGATATAAAGTCAGAATTGCGTGATATAAAGTCAGAATTGTGAGATATAAAGTCAGAATTGTATGATGTAAAGTCAGAATTACGTGATGTAAAGTCAGAATTGTGAGATATAAAGTCAGAATTGCGAGTTATAAAGTCAGAATTGCGTAATATAAAGTCAGAATTGCGAGTTACAAAGTCAGAATTGCAAGTTATAAAGTTAGAATTGCATGCTATAAAGTCAGAATTGCGTGATATAAAGTCAGAATTGCGAGTTACAAAGTCAGAATTGCAAGTTATAAAGTCAGAATTGCATGCTATAAAGTCAGAATTGCGTGATATAAAGTCAGAATTGTGAGATATAAAGTCAGAATTGTGTGATATAAAGTCAGAATTGTATGATGTAAAGTCAGAATTGTGAGATATAAAGTCAGAATTGCGTGATATAAAGTCAGAATTACGTGACGTAAAGTCAGAATTGTGAGATATAAAGTCAGAATTGCGAGTTATAAAGTCAGAATTGCGTAATATAAAGTCAGAATTGCGAGTTACAAAGTCAGAATTGCAAGTTATAAAGTCAGAATTGCATGAAATAAAGTCAGAATTGTGAGTTATAAAGTCAGAATTGCGAGTTACAAAGTCAGAATTGCAAGTTATAAAGTCAGAATTGCATGCTATAAAGTCAGAATTGCAAGTTATAAAGTCAGAATTGCATGTTATAAAGTTAGAATTGTATGATGTAAAGTCAGAATTGTATGATGTAAAGTCAGAATTGTGAGATATAAAGTCAGAATTGTGAGATATAAAGTCAGAATTGCATGCTGTAAAGTCAGAATTGCGTGATATAAAGTCCGAATTACGTTATATAAAATCAGAATTGCGTGATATAAAGTCAGAATTACGTGACGTAAAGTCAGAATTGTGAGATATAAAGTCAGAATTGCATGCTGTAAAGTCCGAATTGCGTGATATAAAGTCCGAATTACGTTATATAAAGTCAGAATTACGTTATATAAAGTCAGAATTGCGTGATATAAAGTCAGAATTGCGTGATATAAAGTCAGAATTGTGAGTTATAAAGTTGTGAGTTGCAAGCATTTACTTGATGATGAACAGTTATATTATGAAATATTATTGCTACTCAAAATGAACATTTTCTATTTAATACATTTTACAATATAATTTATTACTGTAATGCTGAGCTGAATTTTCAGCATCATTACTCTAGTCTTCATGTCACATTTCTAGCTGCTGTGCATGCAATAAATCAGAAGATTGATTGGTCAACTTGAAGATTATGTTCTTCCCAAATGGTCTATACAACAGATTTAAGAATCTTGATAGAATTATGACAGAAGACTTTTAATTAAATGCCCTCTAGATGATCTTTCATTCTGATGTTTTCATTTATCAGAGGTCTATTGCCGAAAGGTTGATTTGAAGGTTTGATGGCTGAATAATTCCAGCAACACTGCCAAAGGCAGGTGTGTTGTGGTTTTGGGATGGTGTTCATTTCTCTGGTGTGGTTAGTGTGTTACTCTTCACCCAGTCTCCCTCTGTCAAAGCACTGAAACAAACTGCCCCGGGCTCCCATAGTCTCAACCTTCATTATACTGTATCCCTCACCCTGAGGGTGGAGCTTGTGAATCAGAGTGCGCCTTTGATTCAAAAGTTAGTCTACAAAGACAGTTGCTGCTATGAAGCTGCTCCAAAGTCTTTGTAAGCAAGTTTTTCAAACAGGTCCAAGAGATAGAGGGGTATTGATTTTGTTCCAATTGATACTGAGGCAATATAAAGAGTTTTGTGCTCATTATTTTAATGGTGCAAAAACTTATTTCATATTCACACACCATACAGTTTAACCAGCAGCTCAATTCACTAATTTACCACTGTGTTGAATTTACAGTAAATTCAATCATTAGCTTTGTTTCCAAAGTTGCGAAAAATGAAAAAAACATTACAGATGAAACGGCGATGGAAGCATGTTTTAAAGAGAAAGAAATTGAAATTGGTGCAAAACAGAAATTAAAAAAAAAAAATTGACACTACTGTGGGGTGCTTTTATTAAATGTAATAAATTACCCGTGATTTAGTGCACCAGACAAAACTTCTTTTTTTTCTCTCTCTCTGAGCAGATTATTCAGTCACTTGCCTTTTTTGATGCACGTCCAGGAATTAATTGGATAAACTTTTTTGATTTTCATCTTTTTTTTTTTGGACATTGCATAGAAAAAATGCTGGAGGGAAACACCAACTAGCATTCTTTTTCGGCACGAACCATTGTTATTTTAGTATCATTGAGATACTAGTATTGTTTTTATTTCTATATTCTTCTTCACTTTAATTTTAGTTAAAGTTTTATTCATTTTATTCTGTTTTTTGTCATTTTTACAAGTTTTTTTTTTTGCGCAAGGCCGTGCGAATTGCTGTGTTTATGGAATTATCTGACAGAAAAAAGCTTATATAGCTTCAAAATTCTATAATGGCTTATCCAAGCATACTTATTCTACAACAGCCCTCAAATATTATGTTGAAGGCCTGCTCACCTTTAAAAGAATGCAGTCAATATGCGACAAACCTTTTTTTTTTATCTATCCATAAAGATACAGACACCAGTGTCGTCAGCACTGTCCCCAGAGGACCTATGAGGACCGGGGTAGAGGACTGTGTATCAGCTGCCTGGAGCCATGTGTGGACTGCCGGAGCGATGCCATGTGTCTCGCTTGCCAGAGCGGACACTTCCTGAACAGTGCGTACTCTACTTTAGTTTGCTTTCCTTTTCCTGTCTGATAGCCATAGCTGTTTCAGTCACATTACTTTGGCTGGTTAAGTTTAGCCTATAAAGCGTTCATTATTGTATAATGTTTATAAATGAAATCTATCATTTAAATTGATACTACGTTAAAGCTGTTTTTGATTATCCAATGGTAAAACTCCAGAGGGTTGAAACTACAGTCACTTACACTGAACAAAATTATAAACGCAACAATTTTGTTTTTGCCCCCATTTTTCATGAGCTGAACTCAAATACTTTTTCTATGTACACAAAAGGCCTATTTCTCTCAAATATTGTTCACAAATCTGTCTAAATCTGTGTTAGTGAGCACTTCTCCTTTGCCGAGATAATCCATCCACCTCACAGGTGTGGCATATCAAGACGCTGATTAGACAGCATGATTATTGCACCATTTGCCTCACGCAGTGCAACACATTATGTTTTATTAACGTAGTTCAGGAGGAACAAGTCAAATAAGCTACACAATCATTATGTCATCTCATTACGTCATCTCAACCGGCTGTCAACAATCTGTAATCAACATATCTACCCAATCGGCATGAGTTCAGGCCTATATATAATCACAGTCAAACTCACCCAAGGATCCTCGACAGTTTCCA
The DNA here is from genome assembly GCA_036281575.1 of Ancherythroculter nigrocauda. Lineage (NCBI taxonomy): Eukaryota > Metazoa > Chordata > Actinopteri > Cypriniformes > Xenocyprididae > Ancherythroculter > Ancherythroculter nigrocauda. The sequence goes on along the minus strand of VTFQ01000015.1, from coordinate 14,728,519 downwards.
GAATCCCTCCACCACCCCGTCTCCTCACACTCTCTGGGTTACTTCATATAATCTAAAAGTGGGGGGGTACTCTGTGTTCGGGCCGATTACCGAGCTCGGAGCACACCAAATACGTTTACCAATTAATTTACCTGACTTATTTGTAAGTGTGAACTCATGAAATCTCCTTTGCATAGAGTTGATCAGGTTGTTGATTGTGGCCTGTGGAATGTCGGTCCACTCCTCTTCAATGGCTATGCGAAGCTGCTGGATATTGGCAAGAACTGGAACACGCGTATACGCTGATCCAGAGCATCCCAAACATGCTCAATGGTCGACATGTCTGGTGAGTATGCTGGCCATGCAAGAACTGGGATGTTTTCAGGTTCCAGGAATTGTGTACAGATCCTTGCAACATGGGGCTGTGCATTATCATGCTGCAACATGAGGTGATGGTCGTGGATGAATGGCACAACAATGGGCCTCAGGATCTCATCACGGTATCTCTGTGCATTCAAAATGACATCAATAAAATGCACCTGTGTTCATTGTCCATAACATACACCTGCCCATACCATAACCCCACCGCCACCATGGGCCACTAGATCCACAACGTTGACATCAGCAAACCGTTCACCCACACGACGCCATCTGCCCTGTACAGTGAAAACCAGGATTCATCCATGAAGAGAACACCTCTCCAAAGTGCCAGACGCCACTCAAGTCGGTTACGACGACGAACTGCAGTCAGGTCGAGACCCCGATGAGGACGACGAGCATGCAGATGAGCTGAGATAACCCTGAGACAGTTTCTGACAGTGCAGAAATTCTTTGGTTATGCAAACCGATTGTTGCAGCAGCTGTCCGGGTGGCTGGTCTCAGACGATCTTGGAGGTGAAGATGCTGGATGTGGAGGTCCTGGGCTGGTGTGGTTACATGTGGACTGCGGTTGTGAGTCCGGTTGGATGAACTGCCAAATTCTCTGAAACGCCTTTGGAGACGGCTTATGGTAGAGAAATGAACATTCAATTCACGGGCAACTGCTCTGGTGGACATTCCTGCAGTCAGCATGCCAATTGCACGCTCCCTCAAAATTTGTGACATCTGTGGCATTGTGCTGTGTGATAAAACTGCACATTTTAGAGTGGCCTTTTATTGTGGCCAGCCTAAGGCACACCTGTGCAATAATCATGCTGTCTAATCAGCATCTTGATATGCCACACCTGTGAGGATGATGGATTATCTCGGCAAAGGAGAAGTGGTCCCTAACACAGATTTAGACAGATTTGTGAACAATATTTGAGAGAAACAGGCCTTTTGTGTACATAGAAAAAGTCTTAGATCTTTGAGTTCAGCTTATGAAAAATGGGGGCAGAAACAAAAGTGTTGCGTTTATAATTTTGTTCAGTGTATATGGAGTGTATATGGAAACTCTGGAGTAATGGCAATATATTTAATAATATTTAAATGTATGATAAATATAAATGTTTATATAATATTTAAAGTTGAAGTAATTCTGCAACACTTACGTCACCAAACAGAATTGAAAAAAAAGTTTCCCAAACACTACCCTTTTGCCATTGGTCGACCAAATTTACATACATACATGAATAGTTCAAACTCTATTTGCATTCTGATTGGTTGTTTCAACTTCCACAGCCAATAGATTTCACATAAATTCATTATTACTTCCCTTTATTACCACGACGCATCCAAATGAACACACCAATACTGTGTGCTATACGAATTCTTATTCTAGCCCTCCTCCTCCCCAGCACCACCTGCCTAGATCTGCTACAGGGGGTCTCAGCATGTTTCCATTAATTTTATGTTCTGAGCATTTAGCAGAAGCAAGTCGTAATTATTTAATTATCATGTAAATATGGTTCAACAAGAAAAAGGTTGAGAATGCCTGATCTAGCATTGCATGTGCTTCAGAGAAAGGACACATTGTGCACAGCAGCATTCACTCATTTGAATAGGAAATATAAATGGGATGCAAATATGGTTAATGCAAAATTTGACTGGTCCATTCATGCAAAGTAATAGTCATGTTTTTGTGATTATACACTATCAGTCCAAACATTTACACACATTTACTTTATTATTATTATTACTACAATAATATTATATGAAATAATTCACATTTATTTAACACAACACAACTGACTCTTGGCAATTTATAACCTGTGAACCGCAACCGTTCAAAAGTTTGGGGCCAGTAAGATTTTATAATGTTTTTGAAAAAAGTCTCTTATGCTCACCTAGGCTGCATTTTATTTGTTCAAAAACAGTAATATTGTGAAACGTGTCACATTTCTTTTTATTATCAATGTTAAAAACAGTTGTTATACTTTATTTTTCATGGAAACTACTTTTTTTTTTAAAGAAACAGCATTTATTTGAATTAGAAATCTTACATTATACATCATTTACTGTCACTTTGATCAATTTAATGCATCCTGAATAAAAGTATTAATTTATTTCAATAGATAAATAAAACATACTGACCCCAAACCTTTGAATAAGTCACAATTGAATGCAGTACATATTGTTCATAGCTGTGTAAACTACTATGAAAATCACAACACTAATTCAAGAGTACATTAAAAATAAGATGATAAATAATTCTCAGTAAGTCTTTGGACGTAAATTTACATCTTTTTGCATTCAACCTGTCAGATGGCACCTGTGTGAAGGAGTGCCCAGCAGACACATTTAAAGACACCAGAGGGTGGCGCTGTCAGCCCTGTCACAGCTCCTGTCTGACCTGCCACGGCCCTGGAGTGAGAGACTGCAACAGATGCAGTGGCTGGAGCCGCCCAGTTTACGGGAAGTGCCCGGTGATCAGCTGCCCGGAAGGCCAATATGTTGATGGTGAGAGCTTCTGCCATGTAATATAAGAACAATAAAAAATGATACATATACCCTCCGTTGCAAACTTGCTCTTTATGTCTGTTACACTTGCTGTGATACTGCCCTCTGTTGGTAGTACTACACTTAAAATGCTGCCCTGTGGTTCAGCAGGAATTCACAAACTGTTTAGCACAGATTTTTTTTTTTTTTTGATAATATTAAAATTTTTTACACTTTTTTTGAATTTAAAGTTGAAATTAACGTTTCAAGTTTGGAAATCCTCAAATCCTTAATATTTTTTAACAGTATAAAATGGGGGTTGTGTTAATTTGCTTTGGCCTTCATTCTATGACAATAAAGATCCAATTATTAGTAACACTTTATTTTACAGTGTACTTGTACGTTACTATAGTTATTATAGTAATAACTATAAATTATATGCATAACCTAACCCTAACCCTATAGTAAGTACATGTAGTTAATTAATATTACTTAGTACTTAAATGAAAGCACTTACAGTGATGAACAGTGATGAACAATGACACCTTAAAATAAAGTGTAACCCAATTATTTAATTTTGTCACATTTAATATTTTTATTAAGCAGAATGTGAGCTGTATACATGAAAATATATAGCTGCCTTTACATTTTAAGAGAATCCTTGTCAGTGTTGTTTTTATTTATTTATTTTATCTATTATAGTATTTATATTATTATAGTGTTATTATTATTATAGTATTATAGTAAAGGCTTAATATTTTGAACGAGCTTTTATTTTTAGATTTTTTTTTTTTTTTTTTTTTTTTTTTTTGTATTTATGATTTTTAACACAGCTTTAACATAGCTTTAATTTTAGTAATTTCAGTTGTCAAAGCAACATTTATAATTTTCATTTAAGTTTTTAATCAATTAAAGAAAATTATTTTAATAGTTTTATATTCGGGGGTCCTTGGCATCAAAATGTTTGTTCGTATTTTTTTAAATGTATATTGTTTTCTTTTGCTTTTTTTAAAAATGTAAAATTCTAATAAAAATACTACTAAAAAAAAGGGAGAAAAAAAGAGAAAGAAAATCCATGTAGTAAATCAAGCAAAACTAATAGTTTAGATACAATAACCATGTTTTTTTTTTTCTTACTCCAAAGGGGAAAGTCGCACTTGTCGTTACTGTGATGGATCCTGCCTGACATGTTACGGACCCAAGGCTCAGAACTGCATCGCCTGTGCTACCGGTAACGTATAGGTCAGCTTTCCTTTCCCTCCCACTTGATAAACAGACTGTAAACATTTCCTTTTAATGGGTTTATGCTTTAAAGGAAAGAACTTGCTGAATAAATAAGATAACTTCCTGGATAATTGGTCTCGGTTTGCTTTTCTAATAGCTGTCTTGTTTGCTAGGATACATGTTGGAGCAGGAGTCTGTCTGTGTAGACCGCTGTCCTCTGGGTTTCTTTGGAAACAGCTCCAGTCTGCTATGTGAGAGGTGTTCTGCTAACTGTGAGGCCTGTGAGAGCAGAGACGAGTGTGTGAGCTGTAAGACGGACACTTACCAGCTCTATCTGTTTCAGGGCAGCTGCTGGTCTGAGTGCCCAGAGTAAGTCGCTATGGCTGTAACTTCTGGAACATGCTTTACAGGCACCCCAAAAATATATGGACATTTATAATATATTTAAAATAAGGCAGCGGCTATTTGCATATTTTCTTAGCAATAGATGGTATTTACACTAAATGCAAATAGCTGTAGATTTTATAGCAATATATTCTATTTACACTAAGTGACAATAGCAGCATTTTCTCAGCAATATGCTATTTATACTAGGTGAAAATAGCGATAGATTCTATTTACACCATGTAAAAGTATCAGTTCTTTACAATAAGAGTAAATAGTAGTTAGAAGCTATCTATACTTTATACTGACATACTATTTGCACCTCAGTATTTTTGTACATTAACAGGATGCAATAATATCATAGAGTGTAAATGATTATATTTATTAAAATTATATAATGGATGCTGCCTTATTGGGAGAATAAAAACCCTCCCTAAACCTTCCCCTAACCCTACCCAATAAACACTTTTAATATTATTAAAATTTATATCTCGCAATTCTGACTTTTTTTCTCAAAATTGAGAGTTTATAACTCGCAATTGCAACTTTATATCACATAATTCTGTAAAAAAAAAAAAAAAAGTCAGAATTGTGAGATAAAAACTCGCAAATTACCTTCTTTTTTTTTTGTTACATACTTATTTGTATTCCAAAGTATTCTAAAGAATTTAGATTAGGTTACAAAACTTTGGTAATCTAACAAAAAGCATGTATTTTGTAATCTGTAGTGAAATACTGTACATTTTAAAAGTAACCCTACCCAATAAACACTTTTAATACAAACCCGATTCCAAAAAAAGTTGGGACACTGTTCAAATTGTAAATAAAAACAGAATGCAATGATGTGGAAGTTTCAAATGTCAATATTTTATTCAGAATACAACATAGATGACATATCAAATGTTTAAACTGAAAAAATGTATCATTTTAAGGGAAAAATAAGTTGATTTTAAATTTCATGGCATCAACACATCTCAAAAAAGTTAGGACAAGGCCATGTTTACCACTGTGTGGCATCCCCTCTTCTTTTTATAACAGTCTGCAAACGTCTGGGGACTGAGGAGACAAGTTGCTCAAGTTTAGGAATAGGAATGTTGTCCCATTCTTGTCTAATACAGGCTTCTAGTTGCTCAACTGTCTTAGGTCTTCTTTGTCGAGTCTTCCCCTTTATGATGCGCCAAATGTTTTCTATGGGTGAAAGATCTGGACTGCAGGCTGGCCATTTCAGTACCCGGATCCTTCTTCTATGCAGCCATGCTGTTGTAATTGATGCAGTATGTGGTCTGGCATTGTCATGTTGGAAAATGCAAGGTCTTCCTTGAAAGAGATGATGTCTGGTTGGGAGCATATGTTGTTCTAGAACTTGGATATACCTTTCAGCATTGATGGTGCCTTTCCAGATGTGTAAGCTGCCCATGCCACACGCACTCATGCAAACCCATACCATCAGAGATGCCGGCTTCTGAACTGAGCGCTGATAACATCTTGGGTTGTCCTTGTCCTCTTTAGTCCGGATGACATGGCGTCCTAGTTTTCCAAAAAGAACTTCAAATTTTGATTCGTCTGACCACAGAACAGTTTTCCACTTTGCCACAGTCCATTTTAAATGAGCTTTGGCCCAGAGAAAACGCCTGCGCTTCTGGATCATGTTTAGATATGGCTTCCTTGGCACGGCGAATGGCACGGTGGATTGTGTTCACTGACAACGTTTTCTGGCAGTATTCCTGAGCCCATGTTGTGATTTCCATTACAGTAGCATTCCTGTATGTGATGCAGTGCCGTCTAAGGGCCCGAAGATCACGGGTATCCAGTATGGTTTTCCGGCCTTGACCCTTACGCAGAGATTGTTCCATATTCTCTGAATCTTTGGATGATATTATGCACTGTAGATGATGATAACTTCAAACTCTTTGCAATTTTTCTCTGAGAAACTCCTTTCTGATATTGCTCCACTATTTTTCGCCGCAGCATTGGGGGAATTGTGATCCTCTGCCCATCTTGACTTCTGAGAGACACTGCCACTCTGAGAGGCTCTTTTTATATCCAATCATGTTGCCAATTGACCTAATAAGTTGCAAATTGGTCCTCCAGCTGTTCCTTATATGTACCTTATATGTACTATATGTCCCAACTTTTTTGGAATGTGTAGCTCTCATGAAATCCAAAATGAGCCAATATTTGGCATGACATTTCAAAATTTCAACATTTGATGTGTTATCTATATTCTATTGTGAATAAAATATAAGTTTATGAGATTTGTAAATTATTGCATTCCTTTTTTATTCACAATTTGTACAGTGTCCCAACTTTTTTGGAATCGGGTTTGTATTATTAAACACCCGTTCGCAGTTTATTTCCACTTTTAGAACATTATTTTCATTTTTATTAAAAATAAATGAGAATTTGGCAAAAGGCGGATTCGAACCCGTGTCGATCGCGTTAAAAGCTAGGTCTACAAGCTTACTCATTATTGCTGCACCACTGAAGACACTAAATTCCACGCATCGTTTTTAAAACTTTAGTGGCCCAACCAGACAAGGGACGCTATTTGCACTTTGTGTAAATAGCATAGGCGTATTTTGCGGGTGGGTTGCGGGTGGGACGGGTGGGACATGTCCCCACCACTTTTTGCCGATAATGTCCCCACCACTTTTTGAAACATCTTGCGGCACGGATGTATACTAATACAAAAGAAACATCTCTAGTTGATTAGCAATTCATTCGTTTGTGTTTGTGTTATCAGTAGTTTAACAGTGTTCTCTTGGCGCTCGTGCACAGTGCGCAGTCTTCACATGACAAGTGCTTCAATCTATCGCTTAACGCTGTTGCAGCCGGAGACTCTATCCAGTGAAATCATAAAACAAAATGCACATAAACATGTCCCTGCTCTTGATATACAATCACTGATGAAAATCTTTGTTTTTAATGAGAAAAAATAAAATAAATGACATGAGGGTGGATTAGAACCCAGAACCTCTGGCACACTGAACAAAAAATCTACCCCTGGTCCATCAGGACAATCTAATTCAAATGCGGATCCACGTATTTATTGGCTAATGTAAATACTCTCGAGACTAACAATATATTGTATTATAGTAGATGTAAGGGCAAAAGGCGAAAGTATCATATTAAACATGAGGTCTTTGTCAAATTTTGCACATTATTGTAATGATACAATTACAATACACCCCCCCCCCCCACCCACCACACACATTCCTGTCCCACCCACTTTTTAAAACAAAGTTACACCACTGGTAAATAGACACTCCGTTAAAATAATCAACGGTATATACATTGCCGGTCCTAAACAACATTACCCGACCTAAAAAGCCTCAGCATCCATCAAAAATCTCTATGAACAGGAGCATATTAAAATGCGATATCGTCAGCGCCGATAGCCTAGTGGTTAGTGCACCGACATATGGTGCAAATGCATTCATGGCGACCTGAGTTTGATTCCCGTCTCGAGGTTGATTTCCTTTGTCGATCCTGCTCCCAATGCTTTCCTGTCTGCTCTCTACTGTCCTCTCCAAATAAAGGCACAAAAAGCCCATAAATATAACTTATAAAATATAAAAAAAAAAAAAAAAAAACGTGATATCAACTCAATAAATCAACTAATCAACTTACAGTGTGTAAGCCTCCTTGCCTTCCAATGTCAATTGAGCTCGCTCCTGTTGCGTGTCCTCAAAATGGCAACCCGCGTGAGCATCGAGTCTGAGGAGAAGGGGGCGGGGCAAACAATATTTTGAATTTGGACCGCAGTGCCCATTTCAACCACTAGCTGTCATTCTTACATACCGCACCTTTAATGAACGCAAGAGAGAAAAAAAACTTGTATCTGTTGTTTTTCTTGCAGAGGTTATTTTGAGACCGAGCTGGGGACATGTGAACCCTGTGATGAACTCTGTCTGACCTGCGATGGCACAAGCACGCAGTGCCTTTCGTGTCGAGAAGGCCTTCATCTGGCCAACGGGCAGTGCCAGCAAAACTGCGGCCCCATGAGCTATGCGGCAGAAGACGGCACATGCAGACGCTGTGCTCCTCATTGTGACGTGTGCACCAATTTTTACACCTGCACTAGTGAGTGATTGTTACTGCTGAGATCCTGTGCAAAACTTCACTAAAGAGTAGAAACAGTTACAGCCAATATAAACACTGAAAACCTGCCAGTGTCACGTTAACAGAATGAAATTTAATTAATTTTCCTGGTTATATTATCTTGTGTGCTATCTATCCATGTGCAAGGAAGTTTACAGAATTATAACACATTTCAATTACTTTCAGTGGAATTTAGATAACAATGTATTTGAAATTCAAATATATTGTGTAACTATTTAATTTCAGGATGCAGTTTTCTCTATTTGCTCTTAAACGGGGCATGTAAGGCTGTCTGTCCCAAGGGTTACTTTGAAGATTTGGATCAGGGGGTCTGTGTGAGCTGCTATCCCACCTGTGGCACCTGCTCCGGTCCTCTCTCTGATGACTGCGAGACCTGCTCTTCCCTCACCCCAAAACTCTACGAGGGCACGTGCTTGGAAGTGTGCCCAGCGGGCACTTATTACCAGAGCTCTGATAAGGAATGCCAGGGTAAAGTATTAGCTGGAATGTAATGTATTATAAGGTACACTTTGGTTTTTCCATGTATGCTAGGGTAAATTTTGTCATCGGTATAGTACGCGTAGCCAGTTTTTCCTAACTCAGCTTACACATGCAGCTTAATTTTTTTTTTTATTGTCTCATAACTTCTGCAGAGAAATATTGCAGACACTGGACAAGGATGAAACTTTCTAGTGTGCATGTGTCAGGCACCTTTGCTCCCACACAGTGAACATCATTTCACCAAATGCAACATTTATGTTGATCCTGGAACAAAATTCCAGTCAACCAGTCACATATGAGTGACACGTTTATGTCAAGTTTAGACTTACAACCAGGGTTAGGTGCTTCTACATTAGTGTTTTTCACATATCATTTCAAATCAGGTAGCAACACTGGCCCGGCCTGTTGTTGTCAAAAAAGAAACGGATGAGATGAAACAACCAACTACACATAACCTAAGCATACTGGTTATATGAAAAACTGATAAAATAATTGAATATATGTAGATAAATGCAGCTGATATGCAAACAAATACAAACATTTTCTTATATGTACCATATGTGGCTCCGTAGAATGTCACCAGACCTGTGCACGCTGTGAGGGTCCTGAGCCCACGCAGTGTCTCCAGTGTGAAAAGGGTCTCGTTCTTGATCCCAACACCATGATGTGTGGAGTTACAGGGGATTCAGACTGCCCTCCCAGAACCTTCCTCCAAAACAACCAGTTCATTTGCCAAGCATGTCATCGGCTCTGCCAGTCCTGCGAGGGACCGGGACCCACTGACTGCCAGACCTGCGCCCTGCCCAACTACCTCCACAGTATGAATGACTTAAATTTGTCAATACATTTCTATTTCTTTTGTATAGATCTACCACTAAAGTGCCCCTATTATGCTTTTTCAAAGATTACCTTTCATGCTGTGTGTAATTACATTACACTATATTAACATTTATTAATATATAAGCTAATATAATATATATTAAATAAGCTATATTAATATAGATGTTTGTAAATGTGAAATGTCTGCAATGTTTAAAACTTTAATTGCATGACAAATAAGTAATTATCTCCTAAATGAAAGTGTGAACTGCCAAAATGAGTCATTCCATGAGCAATTCCAGTTTTACTTTTGTTATTTATCTATGTATATTTGTATTAACTTGGAAGCCAGTGTGTCGAGATGATGCTGTTTTTTTCCATGTGTGCACTTCCAAAGAATGAGGGTCGAAAGAGTCAGTGGTTAAAATTAATTTTAACTGCTTCTCAAATGTCAACGAGGTCAACACAAGGATTTGAAACACGCTTATCCATTAAAGATGGGACAGTACCCACTTTGAACCTAATTGCTTCACTGAATCACAGCCTATAATTAAGATTAATTATTGATGTATACCAAATGTTCAAAATACATAGTTTTGTGTTTTATATGGTGTACACCCAGTGCACAGCTGTAGGTCTTTGCTAACTGGTTAAAGTGTTAGTTCACCCAAAAATGAAAATAATGTCATTTATTACTCACCCTCATGTCGTTCTACACCCAAATTAAGATATTTTGGATTAAATCCGATGGCTCAGTCAGGCCTGCATTCACAGCAATGACATTTACTCTCTCAAGATCTATAAAGGTACTAAAAACATATTTAAAACAGTTCACGCGAGTTCTGTAGTTCTACCTTAATATTATAAAGCGACGAGAATACTTTTTGTGTGCCAAAAAAAAAAAAAAGACTTTTCAACAGTATAGTGATGGGCCTATTTCAAAACACTGCTTCGGAGCTTTACAAATCGAATCAGTGACTCGGATCTCCTATCAAACGGCTAAACTGCTGAAATCACGTGACTTTGGTGCTCCGAATCACTGATTCGATTCGTAAAGCTTCGAAGCAGTGTTTTGAAATCGGCCCATCACTATATTGTTGAAAAGTCGTTATTTAGTTTTTTTGGCACACAAAAAGTATTCTTGTCGCTTTAAATTGTGTTCCGAAGATGAATGAAGGTCTTACGGGTGTGGAACGACATGAGGGTGAGTAATTAATGACATTATTTTCATTTTTGGGTGAACTAACCCTTTAACTTATGCTATTACTGTCTTAAGCCGTTTCCACCAAAATTACCCAGAACAATTTGTCCCAGGAACTTTTTCCCAGTAACTGTATGTTTAATTTCCGACATGAGCTGTAAGCAGTAGACCAGTCACAACAGATTGGGCCATCTGACCAATCAGAGCAGAGTAGGCTTGTGGAAAGAGGGGTTCAAGGGTTAGTTCACCCAAAAATGAAAATTCTGTCATTAATTACTCAACCTCATGTCGTTCCAAACCCGTAAGACCTTTGTTCATCTTTGGAACACAAATTAAGATCATAAAATCCAATGGCTCCTGCATTGCCAGCAAGATAATTAACACTTTCAGATGCCCAGAAAACTACTAAAGACATACTTAAAACAGTTCATGTGACTACAGTGGTTCAACCTTAATGTTATGAAGCGACAAGAATACTTTTGTGCACCCAAAATAACGACTTTATTCAACAATATCTAGTGATGGGCAATTTCAAAACACTGCTTCATGAAGCTTCAAAGCTTTACGAATCTTTTGTTTCGAATCAGTAGTTTGGAGTGTGACTGCCAAAGTCACATGATTTCAGTAAACAAGGATTTGTTACATTATATGTTTCAAAATTTCAGTGGTTCACCACTGGGGGGCGTGATTTTGGCAGTTTGATACGCGCTCCGAACCACTGATTTGAAACAAAAGATTCGTAAAGCTTCGAAGCTTCGTGAAGCAGTGACGATTTTGAAATCGTCCATCACTAGATATTGTTGAAAGGCGTTATTTATAACATTAAGGTTGAACCACTGTAGTCACATGAACTGTTTTAAATACGTCTTTAGTAGATTTCTGGGCATTGAAAGTGTTAATTATCTTGCTGTCAATGGAGGCCTCACTGAGCCATCGGATTTTATCAGAAATATCTTAATTTGTGCTCTGAAGATGAATGAAGGTCTTACGGGTGTGGAACGACATGAGGGTGAGTAAATAATGACAGAATTTTCATTTTTGGGTGAACTAACCCTTACAAAGAGACAATCTTTGAAAGAATTGTTTCAGACTCCTTGAGAAACGAGGTGATGTTGCAATGTATATTATGAAAAAAAGAAAGTGTTTTTGACCTTGATGCTTGTAAACCTATTGTAAGAGGCTATCAAAACAAAATTAGGAACTTAAAAATAGCATAATTGGGGCACTTTAAGGTGTTTTGGTGTTTAATCTACAAGTTGTACTTAAATTTACTGGTTTAAATAGACTGTGTTTGTGTTCCAGATGGTTCGTGCGTGAGCAAGTGTCCTGTGGGAACTTACAGTGCCCATGAGGAGGCTGACGGGGTAGACCTGGGTTTCTGTATGCCCTGTGATCATGTGTGTGCTACCTGCTCTGGGGCGTCTCCCAGGGATTGTCTGAGCTGTGCACCAGGCTACCTTCATCTTCTCTCTCATCTCTGTGTTAGCCATTGTCCCACAGGGTGAGATCATCTTACACACACACAACAAAATTTCATCCATCCACTGGTAAATAAGAGCTTAGTTAATAGGAAAGCAACTAGTATGAGTACCAGATTTTGATTGAACTGATTGCCCCTTAAACTTTTCATAACTTAAAAGTATTTTAAGATTGAGTTTAGTTAAAGAATGACTTTGACATGGGTCAAATTGTTATGGCCAGATGAAACAGCAAGGTAAGAGCCTACAAACAATGGCCTGATGAACCACAAACAGGGTGTTGAGCGGTAAAAGCTCATCAATGCATGAGGGCAACGAAGGCTATCCAATCTGGTCCAAACGGACAGATGGTTTACTGTGGCACAAGTCACAGAAGAATTTAATAATGGTTTTAGGAGGAATGAGTCATAGCACTCATTGCATCACACCCTGCTGCATATGGGGCTGCTAGGATGTAGCAGGATGCACTGTGGGAGATGACAGCAGGTGGAGGGACTGTGATGCTCTAAGCAATATTCTGCTGGGAAACTTTGGCTCTGGCCATTTATGTGGACGTAAATTTGACACGTGCAACCTATTAAACATTGTTGCAGATCAGGTACACTCCTTCATGACAATGGTGTTCCCTGGTTGCATTGATCTCTTTCAGCAGGATAATGAACCCTGCTACATTGCACACATTGTTCAATGGTTTGAGGAACATGATGAAGAGTTCAAGGTGTTGCCCTGGCCTCCAGTTTCACCACATCTCAGTCCAATCGAGCATCTGTGGGATGTGCTGGACCAACAATTCCGATCCACAGCGGCTCCACCTCACAACTTACAGGACTTGAAGGATCTGCTGCTAAACTGTAGGTGACAGATACCACTGGACAACTTCAGGGGTCTTGTAGCGTCTAGCGAGTTTGTACTGTTTTGGTGGCACGCGGAAGACCAACAGCATATTAGGTAGGGTGTCATAATGTTTTGGCTCATCTGTGTAAATGCGGGTGCAGTATTTAGGGCCCGAGCACTATGGTGTGAGGACCCTATTGTAATTGCTCAGTCAATTCTTCTTCTTCTCCGAAATGAATCGCAATTTGGAGGGCCTAAACATGTTTGAAAACTCATGAAACTTTGCACACGCGTCAGAAGTGGTGAAAATTTACATCTGATATGGGTTTCAGAATTAGGTGTGGCAAAATTGCTCGATAGCGCCACCGGCAAAATTTCAATTAAGCGCCCTTCATGCTACATTTCACGGACAAGTATGAACATTTTGAATTTTCTCTGCAAAATTTGTTCAAAATTTGTTAAAAATTAGTTTTTGCCATTTCCAGATGTTGTACTTTACAGCTTTAATCAGATCAACATAATTTTTGGTCAGTCTAATTTAAAGGCCTTTGCAATGTTAAATTGCGAAGATCTTGAGTTTTCGCTGAAGGTGTGTCCATGGTGGCCTGACAAATTTCGATGTTTCACCATGAAACAGGAAGTTGTTGTAACTCGGGAATACAATGTCAGATCAAACTTCACATGTTTTATTAGAGTCCTGGCCTGAAGACATCTACATGGCAATATTCAGTTGTAGTCAACGAGCCATCTGCTGGTAGCAGGAAGTGTGGCAAATACAAATGACTCAATTAGTCCTCCTATATTTCTATACTTAAATGCATATTGCCCACTGTGCTCTTCCTAAAGCCTCCGGGTGGTGGTGGACCCAGGTGTGACAGACGTTTCATCACTGCTTGCAGCTTTAATTAACTTTTTTTTTTCCTTTCAATTTAGAAATTTCACTACAAAATGCCAGCCTATGATCTTCCTTGGTCATAAAGTGTCAAACATGAAAAACAAGTCAAAAATAACCACATTAAACTGAATATTTCACACAAAAAAAGACAAAATGTAGGGCCTCAAATGAAGTCTCAACCAAACTCAAAAGGATTTAAGGATACAGGATTAAAGGATACAGCTATCAGAGACATGTACGTTGACAGCATGCGGCTGCTTTAGGTTGTAACCTTCTGGAGGCCTTGCTAAAACTCTATTAAAGGAAAGGAGTAACTTGCAATATTACCCTTGACAAGAGCTATGTTGGTAAGAAACAGTTTTGTCTGCAAGCTAAAGATGACAAGGCCCCTTTGTATTCAAGGACATATGGGGACACAAGTTTACAATAATTGTAAATGCGCCACAAGTCAACACCATTAAAGCATGTAAAGATGCTTTCCAGACAAGAAGCAGTGAGTTTTTGTTCTTTTTCCTAGCATTATTGTCATTTGATTATTATTATTAGTCTAATAGGCTGCATTCCCACTAATTCGCAAATATATTTTGACATATCAGATGTTTTGAGGATCGTTCTGAATCGTCGACGAAAGAAACACACGTCGCGAGCAAGAGCCCGGATAGCTCAGTAGGTAGAGCATCAGACTTTTAATCTGAGGGTCCAGGGTTCAAGTCCCTGTTCAGGCAAACAAGCCTCTTTTTGTGTAGTGGTACGGTCTATAGACATGTTGAGATGTGGTGCTCAAATGGGAAATTCAGGTTTGATTCTGGCCTGTTTTGATCTCATTACACAGTAACTTCCTGCCTCCTCTTCATTGTATGCATACTGTATAACAACAAGAGATGTCTTGATGTCCCTTCCTCAGGTATTACAGCTCAGGGGAGCGCTGTGAGAAGTGTGACCCTTCTTGTGAGCAGTGCACGGGCCCAGGACCGGACGCCTGCAGGGTGTGCACACCTCCTTTGTTGGACCTGCAGGGCACCAGACAGTGTGTGAATCAGTGTCCGCAGCGCTTTTTTGAGAGCGGGCACAGCTGTAGACAGTGCCACACCAGCTGCAAGTCCTGCACAGGTACTTCTCTTATCAATGTTTTCACATTTTATGAGATTCTGTAATGCCAGCATATACATCATTATATGGTGGCCCTTGTTTGATCACAAAATGTCATTGCAAATAGATGTTCAGTGTGCTAAAATACATGCTATAGAAACAGCTATGAAGTAAAACCTGTTTACTGAACTAACAAGAAAGTATATAATACCTGGAAAAAATCTATTAGCATTCCTGTTCATCTGTAAGGAAGTTAGGCCAGAACAGGTTTCTCTGGAAAAAAAGATTGAAATCTAGTAGTTAGCAGGTAATCATACGGTAACACTTTACTTGAAGGGGTGTGCATAAGACTGACATGACACCTTCATAATTATGACATGACACATGTCATGAATATGAAGGAGGTTGTCACGATCCAGCATGGACCCAGCAATGTGTCTCGTCAGCCTTCGCCAAGGTAACTCTAACCTCGAGGATCATATTCAGAACTTTTTGGATATAACTAACTTATCTGATCTGCCGGACTGTGCCCTCATTGACTTTTTTTGTTATGGGTTAAACGAACCACTGAAGGGCTATTTAATCACCAACGGTCCCCGAGGATCATTCGTTAAACTTCTGGACTTTGCCCTGTGAACTGGTGGTTCACGTTTTACTGTGGGTGTCGCGGAGGATTCCGACACCACGGTGAATCCCGTAATGGCTGCCACGCCCGAGAACACGCACAAAATGGCGGCCGCAACAACAAGTCACGTCTTCCCAGAATTTCCAGAGTCAAGTCACGTCACCACAGATCTCCAAGAGCAACGTCATGTCTCCGCTGATCACCCAGAGCCTCGTCACGTCTTCATTGATTGTCCAGAGCCAAGTCAAGTCTCCATTGATCGTCTAGCTTCACGTCACATCTCTGGATCTGTCCGGGAGTGGAGAGGGTTGCGTTCCAGTGTGGCTGATCCTCCGCTGACTTCAGCTCGAGCGGCTGGCATTCCGAAGCCTCAGCCGGCCACTTCGCACTCAAGCCCGGCGGCCGCTTCGCACTCAAGCCCGGCGGCCGCTTCGCACTCAAGCCCGGCGGCCGCTTCGCACTCAAGCCCGGCGGCCGCTTCGCACTCAAGCCCGGCGGCCGCTTCGCACTCAAGCCCGGCGGCCGCTTCGCACTCAAGCCCGGCGGCCGCTTCGCACTCAAGCCCAGTGGCCACTTCGCACTCCAACCAGCTGGATGCTTCGCTCTCCAGTCAGCCGGACGCTTCGCTCTCAAGCTCGCCGGTTGCGACGCACTCAAGCTCACCGATTGCGACGCACTCAAGCTCTCTGGATGCGTTGGACAAGATGACCGTTTTGCCAGTGCCCACGGGCAAGATGGCCGCCCCTTTAGTGTCAATGAACAAAGGGGTCCTGTTACTATTATTTTATAACAGTGTCATTTTTTTAAGAAGTTTGAAATGGTCTATTATCTGACCTTCTGTTGGAGGAAACAAAAAAAAAATGAAATTAAAACTATTCATGACGCTGTTATAAAATTATTTGTCAGAGTATTGTCACTTAATGACATTTTAATGACAAGTTCAATTTGTACCACTGTACTTGAGGTCAAGATACATATTTATGACACTATTATAATGGCCTCATGACAGCCAATGTCAAAACCAACCACATGACAGTTTAATGTAATGTTAACCCATAAAGCTAAGTAACGTCAAGTTGTCATGACAAAGACACTGTCAGGTTATAATGTATTGGTTTATGTCAAGTTGTCATAACTCGGACATCTCAAACAATGTCATCTTTGCATTAAAAATGACATAATTGAGCAAATGACACTTAATGACAATTGTCATAAACATGCATAAAACCTCCTTCATATTCATGACACGTGTCATGTCATAATTATGAAGGTGTCATGTCAGTCTTATGCACACCCCTTCAAGTAAAGTGTTACCAATCATGCTTACTAAAAGGAATATTCTAAGTTAAAGGCACAATATGTAAGATTTTTGCAGTAAAATATCCAAAAACCACTAGGCCAGTGTTATATATTTTGTTCACTTGAGTACTTACAATATCCCAAATGTTTCCAACTATTTGTAAATCATTAGAAAATCATAATTTTAACCAAGGCTCCGGGACGTGTGAGGAGTCGCCTGTCAATTGCGTCATACCCGCGTTACCCTCGGTTTCCGGTTTTATTTTGTAGAAACCATGGAAACACCAAAGACGCTTTAATATTTACATGTTTTAATAGACAAGGGAACAACTGCTTGGTTACATTTATAGACAGAAAACTAATTGTTGTTATATAGCTCAACATGTTTAGTCTTGTTTAAATCTAATTGTCTTGATTTTTTGTGAGTACCATGCTTTACCATGTTTTAGAGAAAAACACTATTTTGTCAAGTAGCTAACATAGCATAATCAGATGCAGCTTTATTTTTATTAACAGTAATACAGAATTTTCTCCATCATACAATACATTTTAAAATTAATTGCATGCCATTTATCAACACAAGCCATCCAGCATTTAATATGATTTTCTAAAATCGATCTAGTTTACACACAGAGTAACGTTATAACAATTTTCAACACACTCAAATGTATCTAATATGATAAACAGAGCTGTGTTACCTCATACTCATGACCAGAAAAGCAGAAGCAGCGCCGGCGACTGTGTCATAATAAAAGCTCCGCTGCTTGTGAGGCGTGTGTTGAGCAATCGCTCCAGCGGCCTCGTTCAGCTCCCACAACACTCGTCCTGCTCTGATTCATACTACAGTAATGTTAATAATCGCATCCATGAACATGATTTCTTCCCGAGTCCAATCCCTATTCTTTTGCACCATCAGTTGAGATGGAGACCACATGTCCCAAGATTCCGCTCTAAAACTTGCCGTCATCAAACTACGCCTTTGTTTTGAATAGGCCTCTAGCGACCTCTAGCGGAGAGAAATCCTACATACTGCACCTTTAACTACAATTTAAGCTCAATCAACAGAACTTATGGCACAATGTTGATTACAACGAAAATGAACTTCAACCAACCTCCTTTTCTTTAAAGCGCAAAAATCTGGATTACAGTGAGGCACTTGAGGTTAATCTTTAAACATTAAAATACTCATTGTTTTAATAGTGTAGCCACAAGATCAAGCATGTTGTAGTTTGCTAATGGCTAATTTCATGTGATTTCAATGATTAACATAAAATAAAAAACAATATTGTGAATTTTATTGTAATGGTGACTTATATACTGACTTATATTATAAAAGGAAATATTTAATAGTGGTTTAGAGATTTAAAGGTGCAGTATGTATAATTCTGTCCACTAGAGGCCTATTCAAAACAAAGGCGTAGCTTGATGACGCCAAGTTTAAGAGCGGAATCATGGGACGTGGTCTTCACCTCAACGGACGGTTTAAAAGAATAGGGATTGGACTCGGGAACAAATCATGTTCATGGATGTTATTATTATTATGGTTACTGTTGAATGTAGCAGAGCAGGACGAGTGTTGTGGGAGCAGAACGAGGCCGCTGGAGCGATTGCTCAACACACGCCTCACGAGCAGCAGAACTTTTATTATGACACAGTCGCCGGCGCCGCTTCCGCTTTTCTGGTCATGAGTATGAGGTAACGCAGCTCTGTTTATCATATTAGATACATTTGAGAGTGTTGAAAATGATGTTATAACGTTACTCTGTGCATTCGTTCAGCGGCTGCTGTGAGACACTGTTACACACTGCAGTAAGATTTTAGAATATCATATCAATAAATGCTGGATGGCTTGTGTTGATAAATAGCATGCAATTAATTTTAAAAACTGTATGATGGAGAAAAAAGACTATGTGTTGAGCTATATAACAACAATTAGTTTTCTGTCTATAAATATATCAAAACAGTTGTTCCCTTGTCTATTGAAACATGTAAATATTAAAACGTCTTTGGTGTTTCCATGGTTTCTACAAAATAAAACCGGAAACCGAGGGTAACGCGGGTATGACGCAATTGACAGGCGACTCCTCACACGTCCCGGAGCCTTGGTTAAAATAGCATTTTTCTCAAGATTTACAAATAGTTGGAAACATTTGGGATATTGTAAGTACTCAAGTGAACAAAATATATAACACTGGCCTAGTGGTTTTTGGATATTTTACTGCAAAAATATGACATATTGCACCTTTAAGGAAGTGAAATTCTGACCTCAGATTAGCATCTCTTTGACAGACACAGACGTCTTGCCCTTTCTCATCTGCGGGTTTCTGTGATTTTTGCAGATAACACTCCTCAGGGCTGTTTGACATGTGACTGGGGCAGCGTCTTGCAGGATGGCGTGTGTTACCCTCGCTGTGAGGAGAGTCGATATTACTCACAGGGTGTAAGTGCTCATGAGTGGGTGTGGAAGTTTATCCCTGTATTTATAGTATCATCTCATCATTTACTGCTGTTTATGTGAAAAGATGAAAACTATCATTACTAATTCTTGAAAAATGAAATCCAAATGTGAGCCATCATCACCTGCCTGTTGTAACAAATGTTCGTCTGTTAAATGTCATTAATTGATAAGTAAGGAAATATACTGTATAGCCATTTAAAATATAGAACAGCTTCTTACCTGAAAAATAGTGTCATGTTCCTTGTGCAAGACAATGATATCAGGCACTATACATTATGAAAAATCTTCCATGTTTAGTTGTGTGTTGGGGACAAATGTGAAGAATGATGGATTCTTGTCTCTTGCATATTTCCCCCAAAATCAAAACAACAAAAAACGGAATTATAAAATATAACAACAGATGCACAAATTGACCTAAAAGAATATTAGGGGTTCAGTACAAGTTAAGGTCAATTGACAGAATTTGTGGCATATTGTTGATTACCACACAAATTAATTTCTAGTTTTTCCTCCATTTCTTAAAAAAAGTAAAAATGTAGGTAAGTGAGATTTGTCCATAAACATTAAAATACCCAATGTTTCAATAGTGTAGGCACAAGACGTGAACAACCGTACACCACCATAACCCTGAAACGAAAAAAGGGGTAAAAAATGTTTTAAGAAAAGTATATGCTTCACATTTCTGATTTTAAATAATTAAAAATTGTGTCCCTTTTTCATTGTAATTTTTTTTTTGTAAAAAAAAAATTCTTTCTTAGTTTTTTTTAGCCAACAATGCACTCCAACTGTCAAACAGAACAAAAGGTTTCACTCAATGTGTGTCTTTTTTGATGATTTTAGGGAGTTTGTGAACCCTGTGACGAGTCCTGTAAACATTGTTCGAGTGCCGGGCCCCAGAGCTGTCTCACCTGTCATCCAGGTTTTGCCCTACATGCCACTGACAATCAGTGTTTGCCCTGCTGCAAGTCTGAGCAGGAGGACAGGAAGTGCTGTCTCTGTGATTCAGCCTCAGGTATTTACATAGAGAAAGGCATGCATATTTACATTGGGAGTCACATATTTACTGCCTTACTTGCTTAGCATATTATCTATATGAGTAACAAGCCATAGAACAGCTTTTTGTGAGGAACAGATTTACTGAAATTCACAGAAAATCCTCCTCTGCTATAGCTGTCAAATTGTTGTGGTTGTTTAATTAAAAAAAAAAAACTCAACCAGTCACAAAACACTAAAAACATATAATGTTTTAGTTATGCATTATATATTATTTTCATTTACATTGTATTGTGTGCACAGTTTCACAGCCAGAAATGTTTAGGTCTAATTACATTTGAACAGTTCAGTTAAATAAACTGGTTCAATTTTCCTTTCACAAACCTTTACTTTATACAATAATTTTACTTGTTTTTGCTATTATTTTACAAATTTTAATTATCATCTAGTTAAATGCTGCTGTTTTTATATATACACATATATATATATATATATAAAAATCTAGAGAGGAGCATTTTTCAAAAAATATGCATAATATAATCACACAAAAAAGTATATATATTATATATATATATATATATATATATATATATATATTTACTTTTTTGTGTGATTATATTGTGCATATTTTTTGAAAAATGCTCCTCTCTAGTTTTTTTTTTTTTTTGTTTATGGTCATTGAATGCCTTTCCTGAGGTAATTGTAACATTTTGTGACATTTGTTTGCAAGCTGTTTTATTAACGTCTTTCTGCAGTTGAAACCAGGAACAGAATTTAAAAGCTGAGACTTTGTTCTAAATCAAAAGTAACCTGATCTGTCTTATCTGTCAGCGTGTTGTCTGTCATCTTTGATCTTTGATGTGGCGTGAGAACAGTGAGTTTGAAGGAGAGTCGGTGGCCCTGCTTGACAGCATTAGTTATGCAAAACATATTTGTTATGTTTTATGCTATGTTAAAGGGAACCTATAATGCCTTTTTACAAAATGTAATATACGTCTCTGGTGTCTCAAGAATGTGTCTGTGAAGTTTCAGTTCAAAATACCCCACAGATCATTTATTATAGCATGTCAAATTCACCCCTATTTGGGTGTGAGCAAACACGCGTGTTTTTGTGTGTGTTACTTTAAATGCAAATGAGCTTCACTTTCCAGAAGACGGCGGAGCTTTTTATCAGCTTGCGCTTCAGTTTTTCAATCAAAACAAAGCTGGAGAATCTCACGCAGCCAAAATGAGGATTGTCAGTAACGGTGTTCAGCCTTACATTGTTCAAACCGGAGTCGGACACTGATGGAGAGACTCAGGAAGAAGTTACAACTTTTAGAACGAAACTGGACGTTTCTGAATGGTTAGTGGATAAATTTATGTAGTTGCTGTGGAGTTGATTCAACTCATCGACTAGCATGTGCCGTCATGTTAATCTTTTGTGCAAATCCAGTGTTGAATTGACCCTCGTTTGTGAAACAGTCCGGCGTAAAATGACGGTGATGGCAACAACACTTTACTACAACAACTTCTTCTCTAAAGCAGCCCAACATGGCCTCACCCCCTTTGTTGTGTGTTCTCGGAGGCGGGGTTTATGTAAATTTTAGGGTTAGCGATGTCACTAACCCAGGAAGAAGCTCATTGTAGTTCCTACCAGCCTTTTGTTGTAGTCCTTAAAAAGCAATTTCTGTAAAAGAAAATATCTCCCTTTGCATTGAACTTTGAGCGTTGTAACTTTGCAGATGTTGTTTATGCTCAAACAGCAACATTACACGCTAACTAAAGTTAAAAAAGTGAAATCATAATCAACCACCCCTTTAAACTCCCACATTTTACGGGTTCGACTTCATTTGCACTATGCACTCCGAAGCCCTGTGTCTTCTTCTATTGGATTGGATCCGGGAGGGCTGCATTACAGTATTGCGCTACATCGCCCCACTGGTCAAACTGCGTTATTGCAGGCCCTTCAAATAGGTCATATGAGATCAAAAGACTATTCAACAACAAAAATATTTGTTGACAATTTTTTATTGTCAACGTTGTCGATTATGTCGACTAATCGTTTCAGCCCTAGTGCTTAATATGTTGTTGGACCTCCGCATGCTGCCAAAGCACATATCCATGAGGAATGAACTCTACAAGACCCCTGAAGGTGTGCTGTGGTATCTGGCACCAAGACGTTAGCAGCAGATCCATCAAGTCCTGCAGGTTGCAATGTGGAGCTGCCATGGATTGTACTTGTCGGTTCAGCACATCCCACAGATGCTCAATTGGATTGAGATCTGGAGAATTTGGAGGCCAGGACAACACCTTGAACTCTTCATTATGTTCCTCAAATCATTCCTATCAATGTGTGGAGTGTGGCAGGGTGAATTATCCTGCTGAAAGAGGCCACTTCCACCAGGGAACACCATTGTCATGAAGTTTAGGTAGGTGACGTGTCAAATTTACATTCATATAAACACAGCGTTTCCCAGCAGAACATTGTCCACATCATCTCACTCCCTCCACTGGCTTTTCGATATTCCACAGTGCATCCTGGTGCCATCACTTCCCCAGGTACACTGCACATATGTGCACAGCCATCCACATGATGTACAAGAAAACAGGACTCATTGGACCAGGCGACTTTCTTCCAATGCTCCAAGGTCCAGTTCCTTGCGTGCAGGCACTTTTGACGCTGGACAGGGGTCATCATAGGCACTCTGATTGGTCTGCACAGCCCCACACGCAGCAGAGTGCGATATACTGTGTGTTGTGACACATTCCTCTATAACCATCATTAAAATTTTGTGTGACTTGTGCCACAGTAGACCTTATGTTGGCTTAGACCAGATGGGATAGCCTTCGTTGACATCATGCATTGATGAGCCTTGGGCGCTCAACATCTTTTTGCTAGTTTGATGTTTGTCCCTCCTCGGATCACCTTTGGTAAATTCTCACCACTGCTGACTAGGGGTTGGAGGAAAAAAAAAAATAGATTCATTGAGGAAAATTTCAGAATTTAATTTTTAACCGCAGATGTGCGATGGCAGTATTTGTACTTTAGAAACAGCCGTATTCTGCTTACTTTCAATTCCACACACATACACAAGCACAAAAACCCTTGAACCATCCATAAAATAGTCTTCCATAAAGTTTGAAAAGGTTGAAGTGAATTACTAGGGCAATCACAGGCTTTATTGCAGAGGATTTATGCGTTGTGAGAAATGCGTGGTTTGCTTGATGTTACACTTACAATGTGCGGTCTCGCCCACCATTATTCCTGTGGTATCTTTGTGATTTATGCTTTTTGAAATGCAGCAAGCCTATTTCAATACACCCACTTACTGACAGACAGCTGCTTTCAAAAGCTCACGCAATGCTTTGTAAGTTAAATGCCAAGTTACATCTCAAAATGCTTTTATGATGTTTAATGTAAACACAGTAAGATTTGCAGTTATCATTTTGTGTCAAATTGTTTGATTTTGAGGTAAAATCATACCATATATATTGTATTGTTATATATTATGTTGACATTTCATCAATTAAATATTTTCCATCTTATATTCTGCATAATTGGGTGTTTTTAAATAAACACTGACAAAAACTATACTATAAAACTATATGTTTTAGGGCTGGACAATATGACGATATAACATTGCTATAAGTGATTACGCGGATTTAAACCTACCTATATTGTAGTTATATAAAATATTCACAGGCAGATTTGCTTTATGTATTTCCCCGGCGTCGAAATCAGGCACATATAAATGTCAGGAAACACGACATCTGGCTGCATGTCAATATCCATGGATTAGGTTTATTTGACAAGTTGTAAGGAACACATTCAATTCCAACCTTTAGTGTAATTCGTTTGTTTTACTCGCGTTTTCGCAGTTTCCTCTATTAAATCCAGTCACGCAGCAGGTTCTTTTGCCACTCAGTCCAGCTGAGAGAGCGCGTTCCGGCGGGAAAGTGACGTCGATGCATACCCTCTCTATTGCAGAATCCTTCCAGTTCACTGGATCATTAGCTCCCTAAAAAAAACCCAGGGTGCATCGATGCTCACTATGTTCCCTTAACGGAAGTAAATCACATGAGCCAACTCACTACACATAATGACTGATAAGACACGCGATATATGTTTTTAAAACAGAAACCATTATTTTATTATATTTCAGCATAAACATACATCATTAGACAGGTAATTCGAACAATGTAGCTAACGTTTATAATTTATTTACGGTTGAAATGTTGTACGTACTGTATATGTAACAACCAAAGTATTTATCATAATGTACTTTACATAACATTACAAGTAATGTTAGAAAGATATCAGCTCTGCTGTTGTTCATAAATTCCACTATTAATGTTGTACAATGAGGACGTTGTCATGTAGCCGGAAATAGAGTCATAAGTGTCCCAATGTGTAGTGAACCAGCGTCCTTTACTGTCCTTACCAGTGCCCGAATTTGTGTACATGATATACTGATTCACGAGCTCGAGAGCTAGGAACTGATTGAGACACACCCATGCAGTGTTGGGGAGGCTCCAGGAATGTGTTTAGGATCCCCTGTCTTAAGGGATTAAACAGCACATAACATTACAATAATAACTAGATGAAAAAAGTTTGTCAAGACAAACTTTAAGTTGGACAGATAGATTGATAGGTAGATTTTGATAGATAGATAGATAGATAGATAGATAGATAGATAGATAGATAGATTTAGTTTGATAGATAGATAGATATAGATTTAGTTTGATAGATTTAGTTTGATAGATAGATAGATAGATAGATAGATAGATAGATAGATAGATAGATTTAGTTTGATAGATAGATAGATTGCAGTAAAGTCGAGTAGGTTGTATATTTTTACATTTTGAATGTATTACTTTAAGTTATATGTTAAATTCATGTTTATAAAAAAGACGCTGTAGACCGTGACATCATATCACGACCGTTACAGCATCCGAAGAAATTTCGCACGTTCAAAGTCTAGTGTGACCGCGGCTTGAGCTTGTACTTGACTGCTGTAGATTCATTTCGGTGTTGATACTGTTGACATGGAAACGCATAATTCCGAGCCTGAGGACGTGAACTGCTCTGGTTAGAATGTCACAGGTTGCTATAATTACGGTAGTTATAGCATGAACGCAGCATAAGCTCATTGTTTTGATTCGGTAGGAACTGTAAAAGGTGGCTGCTGTTTGTTTGCGGTGCTCCGTGACTGACGTCTGACTGTAATCTGTATAAACTAGCATGAAACGCGCTGATGACGTATGATGTCTGCGTGAACGGGGTGCGTGAGGGAATGTAAAAACATACGCTGACAGGCAGGTAGGACATCGTATTATTTCATTCGGACCGAATATAAAGATTGGATGAACATTTATGGTCCTACGCCTTCCACAGACGATAAATACATTTGAGGATGATATGAGGAGACTTTCAACCAGTATAACAATAAATGTTTCTATAGAGAATCACTTATCACACCTTTAATGCCATAACGATTTGGCTCTTGTCAAATTCACCCAGATATTTATTCCTGCCCATTTCTTCTGTATCCAACTCGTTGATTACGAGAACTGATTGTTTGCTTACCATCTAATCTACCCAGACCTTAATATGTGGCCTTGTTAGGAGATGATCAATGATATTCGCTTCACCTTTGACTGGTCATAATGTTTTGGCTCATCAGTGTATAAGTGTGTGTGTGTATAATATTCATGAGGTTTTATAGTGAAAAGTCCCTTTAATGCTATTCTGTTTTTTCTTCTTTACAGCATTGTGTCTTGAGGCGCCTGTACCAAGTAAAACTCAGGATGACATTATTCTAAGGTCCCAAGCGGTACAGCACGCATCTGCAGCCTTACCTGCTGCTCTGCTGCTAGCCGTAGTGCTCGCACTAGTTGTGTTTGCTCTGGTACAGGCAAGGGCCAAAAAAAGGTTATGCTGGAGACGGAGCTATGAACGACTGAGCGGGGAGGCCAGCAAACAGTCCAGTTCCCGGCCCATGCCCCACGGAGTACCAGAACCAGAGGACAGCGGAGACGAAGCGGATGTGGTCTACACCAGCCGAGATGGATCTGTCTATCGGCGCTACGGTTTCATCCACGAGCCAGACACGGAAGAGGAGCAGGACGAGGAAGAAGCTACTGAGAATACACATCTCAACAAAACCTAAAATATGGTCACTAAATATTCAAATTCTACTAATTCTTTACACGCACACTTCTGTGGTCAAAACTAGTGGTCGACCGATATAGGGTTTTTTGATGCGTGATGCCAATGCCGATAACTTAGCTGGTTGGCCATTGGGCCGATATAAAGCTGATTATATATATAATATACTATTATATAATATTATTTTTTTATTTATTTTACATAATGTTTACTAAATTAAAAAAATAATAATTTGAAAATATATATATATATATAATATACATAAACAATTTTTTTTTTTTTGAACTGCGAAATAAACATTTATTCTTTAGATTGCAACTTTAGCGATAAATGTGCACTTCAAAAGATTTCACAGCTGGATTCGCCAAAGTTTGTGAAAGTTTAGATTCAACCGATTATATCGGTAATTTATATATTATATTATATTATATAAATATGCGTATTGCTGAATGCTGACAGTGCAAGAAACTTTTCTATAACTAATAATACAAAATTATTCAATTATAAAAGCAAAAAACTATTATTTTACAGAATGGTATATTATTACACAGAATGGTTAGACAGCAAATTAATAAAGATGGAAATGGGAGCTCAGATGCTCAGGCGCTGGTGTTCTCAGCGCTTTCAAAATAAAAGTTGCCAAAAAAGCCCTGTTTCTGACATATCGGCCAAACTGAAAAAATTATAGGCGATGCAGATCATTAAAAAATGTCAAATATTGGCGAATATATCGGTCGACCACTAAAAAACCTACGGGATTGGAAGATGGTAACAACAGACAACCCTGTGTACTTAATGGTAAATTGATACATGATAGCATCTTTTTTATGTTCTTTTTATACATTTATTCCTATATACTGTATATATTTATCTGGGATTTCAGAATATTCATGCCAGCATCTGTGTAGATCACTTTATTGTAATATAACCCTCTCTGTAATGTAATGTTTGTTAATGTTATTAATGATGGGTACCATGAAGTGGTACCAAACATTTTTTGGGTGATTAAAAGGTGACAGTTTATTTAGAGATCTGTTATATTTTCTTAGTAAAGAATATTAAATTCATTTCAGAAAAAGATCATTTCTGTCTCTTTATTAGAACATAAAGTATTGAAAATGTCTTTGCATACACTGTAAAAAATTATTTTCATGATTTGTTATCATAACCTGTTTTTTCTTTGGCCATATCAATTGTTGCGAGTTCCCTCCTGGGACCTAGCATTGGTCATAGGAGCCTTAATGGAAACCCCATTTCAGTCCTTGGAGTCGGTCTCAGAATGCTGACTCTCAAAGTGGCTCTGTCATTACTAAAGAGAGTAGGAGACCTTTCAGTAGTCTCGTCCTGCTTAGGCTTTGCACTTAGACTTTGCAACCCAGACTGGACTACATTCCAAAAATACCTTCTACGGCTCTTGAGCTAAGTTGATCGTAGAAAGCATTGGTGGCAATGGTTTTACGATCTACTTATGCTTACGATGCTTTTGAGAAATGCAGCCAACCTAGTCCCATGGAAAGATGTACCTGTGGGAACGTTTTTGCAAGTCGCAAAAATACGTACCAATACCTACATATCACTGAAGTTTCCAACAGAAACAAACACTAGAGCGCTTTTAATCATTTTCATATTATGTTATGTTATGACTTCAAAACGCTTTTATCAATGTGCACGATTTGTAAACGAATATATTTTGGACTTTGCATCGCATAACCAGCTCCATATGTTTCGCTTTTCTGACATAAGCTTGCTCGGTAGCTCAGCTGATACGGAGTTGTACTTTGGACGAGGAAGCCTTGGGTACGAATCCCGTGAAAGACGAGTCACGGTAAAAGAGATCAAAACAAGATAAAACGGCACAATTACGGATGCTTTTTATGTCACATTTGCTTTTGTTAACACTATCAAGTAGGTTTAGGTGTAGTGTTGGTTATACGTTATTTTAAAACGTAATGGAAATTTCAAATCAGAACTGCGGCGATTCCTATAAAAACCAACGTCATAAAAACGTACCATATTCACGTTTATCTGTTCCAGCAAAAAATTAACACGCTTTTAGCGCCACTCAGAGGACATTTCACATTAAAACTGCAGTGATATGTACATATTGGTACGTATTTTGCGACTGGCGAAAACGTTCCCGCAGGTAGTTATGACAGTCAGGGGATCCTCTCAGCTTCTGGAATGCTTTGGTGGTCGCAATAGAGGTAATGAGGTCACCAAGCAGTGTAAAGGGGCTCGCACACCGGACGCAAAGCTCAGTGCCGCGCAGCGCCGCACCACGTCTTTAAAATTCGAACACATTGTTTTCTATGAGTGTACACACACCGGCGGCGACATTCGGCGCCTGTCCGCAGCGCCCAGAAAACAATAGAAAACAATGCGTTCGAATTTTAAGACGTGTCGTGGCGCTGAGCTTCGCGTCCGGTGTGCGAGCCCCTTAAGTCACATTGGATTACAGATGCTATCACCCTCTCCTATTATGCATGCGGAATGGCTTTGCCTCTAGGGGTCAGGGCCCACTCCACTAGGAGTGTAGCATATTCCAAAGCTCTTGCAAGGGGTGTACCTTTACAGGATGTTTGTGTTGCGGCAGGCTGGTTCTCTCCACACACATTCATCAGGTTCTACATTTTGGTTACTAATTCAACCCCAGGATCCAGAGTCCTTCAGGGTTGAGCCAAGTCCAGTCTTGTGTCTGTGCTTATACACAGCCTTTTGGGCAGGCTCTGCTACCTTGGGCGTGGCAACATTGGAATTGAAGTTCCCAAAGTGTCAATGCCATGACGCAGCGTTGAGTTCCACTAAAAAGGGAATGCCTCAGGTTACGCATGTACCCCAGTCCCTGAGAGGGGAATGGGGCGCTGTCACACTGCCATGCCCCGGTTACGCCTGTGCATCTTTCTTCTGATAAATTTAATACTTCGATGCGCATTTCTGGCATCTATTTATGGACTCTGAGATGCGCTACGCTACATCAGTGACGTCCATAAGTTTGGCCAATTAGATTGATGTGTGGACATGTGTTTCAGACACTGGCTCACACAGGAGCGCTTCCATAGCATCAACGCCATGACGCAGCGTCTCTTTCCACTCTTAGGGAACCAGGTTAAGTTTTCATTGAACAAGACAGCCTAAATCCAATCCTTTTTGAACTGAGCAAACACATTCAGTTTTTAATTGTAGTGTCTGTTCTACAACTGAAGTGGTCTGATCTCTAACTGAACTAAATGATTTTTATTATGGGGGCCGGTGCCACGGTGGGCAAGTGATGTAATCATTGTGCAGCTGAACACAGTGTAACACCGGTAACACCAATTATCGCAGCAAGCCTAACTTCAAACAAGTGTGGAGATATCAGAAATACTAGTGATGATAACATCTGTGATATGAGACAGATAAGAAGAGTCATACACCTCTGTAATCTGCGTGACTGTGGAAGAATTAATAGCACGAGTGAGGTGCACGGGGGTGGATATATGAGATGTGGCTGTACAGACTCAAATAAAAGAAAACCATGGTCAGAGATTCCAGAATCTAATACTTCAAATTTAGTCATATAAAATACAGGTTAGTATAAGATTAAGTAGAGTTACATAAGTAGGACCTGAAACTACCAATGTGAGATTAAAGGAATTCACCATGAGGTTGTGTTGTGCAGCCTACGCAAATATTAAAATCTCCCAGATTTAACAGCTTGTCTCAATGAGGTACCAGGTGTGATAAGAACTCTGTGAAAACTTGAAAATCCATCAACTGGCAAAAGTCTACAGTAATATTGATTCCTGAACTGAACTGAAGTCCTAGGACCTAAAAAAGTCATTCAAAATGAAAGATTTGTTAGAGTTCTGGCAATAAATAAAGACATTTTAACAGAAGAAGAGGTTGTAATTGCAGATGCAGATGAGGCTGATCTAGTTTTTAATGGTGAGTTTTCCAGCAAGTGAATATGATCAAAGTTAATACCACCACTCGCAGCAAACTGTCTAGTGGCGAAATGATGGGTAGTTGACCAGAATGGCGAAATAGCTAGTGGAGGCATGGTTTAGTATAAAGCTTCTCATAGTAAGTGCAACGAGACCCCCAAAGAATATAAAAAGGGCAGTGTGCAATCCCCAGAGTGGCACAGGCATTGTAGGTTTCCGGAGGCAAACAGGAGAATTAATTCAGACACAACAGCTCTGAGGTAGTGTAAAAATCTCTACGGTAAAAATTAATTATATTAATGGCCAGTCCACTAAAACAGCAAAATAAGCAAAAAAAAAAAAAAAAAAAGCAACCCATCTACACAACCTGGCTAAAAGAACACAAAGCCAACACTGTAAAAAGTAGGGTTTGGGACAGAGCAGAATCCAAATGGAATCTAGGCAAAGTAGCGACAACAGTTGAATGAAATGGAACAAAACACCCACAACACACTGGAGACTAGTGACAGACAGACACACCAACATTCACTCAACCAGAAACACCTTAAAGAGATAGTTCACCCAAAAATGAAAATTTGATGTTTATCTGCTTACCCCCAGGGCATCCAAGATGTAGGTGACTTTGTTTCTTCAGTAGAACACAAATGATGATTTTTAACTCCAACCGTTGTGGTCTGTCACTCGTATAATGCATGTCAATGGGAACTCCATCTATAAGAGTAAAAAACAAAACATGCACAGACAAATCCAAATTAAACCCTGCGGCTCGTGATGACACATTGATGTCCTAAGACACGAAACGATCGGTTTATGAGAGAAACTGGACAGTATTTATATATTTTTTTACCTCTAATACACCACTATGTCCAACTGCCTTGAGCATCCGGTGTGTAAGGTCTGAAAATGTGCTCTGATGCCAGAAGTGATTTCTCGCGCGTATACGTCAATGAGTGCGAGAGATCACTTCCGGCGTCAGAGTGCATTCAGACCTCACACACCGGATGCTCAAGGCAGTTGGACATTGTGGTGTATTAGAGGTAAAAAATTATATAAATACTGTTCGGTTTCTCGCACAAACCGATCGTTTCGTGTCCTAGGACAACAAAAACTGGTAGCACTTTACAGTCCTGTTTTGCATGAACATACTATGTACTTTTAGTAGTAATGACACTAACTGGGTAAAAACTAGGTACTAGTCCGGAACTTAACCCATGTAGTTACCTTACATTACTCAGTACTTTTGTGGTAAGAACACTGTAAGTACATTGAAAGTGCATGTAGTGTAAAATAAAGTGCAACCCAAAAATTAAATTTGAATCACCTCCTTGTCTTTAAAAAAGCACAAAAATCTGTATTACAATGAGACGCTTATAATGGAATTGAATGAGGTTAATCCGTGAACTAATTACCATAGTACAGCCACGAGATTAAGCACGTTGTATTTTGCTAATTGCTGCGATCATTTCATTGATTTCAATGATTAAAACTTGTCTGGTCATTGGACAACATTATTGTCCAGCCCATACACCAGTGTACACGTCATCAGAGCAGAGATGTTGTGACGGAGAGGGGAACGTTAATGTTTCTGATTATGAAGGTAAGATAAATAATTTATAATAAACACTGAAATGTTCCATAAAAAATGAAAACTGTCAATTTCAATATCATGATGACTTAGTGGTGACTTATTATAATTTAATAATAATATTATAAGAGGAAATATTTAATAGTGGTTTAGAGATTTATCAAAATAACTTCAGATAAGCATCTCTTTCTCAGCCCTTTCTCATCGATGTGTTTGTGTTTTTTGCAGATAACACTCCTCAGGGATGTGTGACGTGTGACTGGAGCAGTGTCCTCCAGGACGGCGTATTATTTTGAATAATAATTTGTTTAATGACGAGGAATGAAATATATCTGTCACGTTCCCAGTCATTCCCGGACTACATTTCCCACAATTCTCCCTGGCAATCACCTGCACTCACTTCACCAATCAGTAATCACCACACTCAGCTGCAGCACATTACCTGGACTATTTAAGCCTCTCACATCCTGTCACAGTTTGCAAGGTCTTGTTAACTTGTATTACATTTCTGAGTGTCATTTTTTTCCTGTCTGTCTGCCTGCCTGCTACTTATCCTGTCTGTTTCCCGGTTACGAGTCTCTGCTGCCTGCCCTTGGACTGTTTATTCTGTTTCCTGGTTTTTGTGAATGATATCTGCCTGTCCCGATTCCCTGCCTGTTCAACGATCACAATTCTGCCTGCTCTCTGCCATACCTGTTTGCCACTGTTTGACCCTTGCCTGTTTAACTACGAAATCTGCTTTAATAAAGCTTGCACATGGATCCGATCCTGAATCTCTCCTTGTTACAGAAGACTTCGCCACAACAACGATCCAGCAGCTTTTCTGGTGAACACTGGTCTGGTAGGAACATTGCACTATTGTTATTAGGGCTCAAGCAGGGCTCACGGTCGCTGGAGGATTATATTGAAGAGTATTTGTGTCAGGGATCTGTGAGGGAGGACTCAAACGCAGGATGAGTTTTACAGGTTTATTGACAGACTTGGAATATAGAGGGTGAGGAGGTGAACACAGTCCTAACGGTAGGAAGGGGGTGAGACACAAAGACGAGCACGCTGAGGGAACAGCCACTGAGAACAGCCCAGGTAGTAAGCAGGCCGGTGAACATGGGCAGGTGCGCAGTATGAGGCCCAAAGCAGTAGCGGGAGCCGGACAGGATCAACCAGCATAAGTAGCTTGAACCATCAGATACGATCAGGCACTGAACCAGTCTGGCTGCTTGGCGGAGAGATATAGCAGCCACAGGGATCCTCAGTGAGTGTTGGACAGGACAGGGGGAGACCAGAGACACTACCAGGGCTAGACAAGACAGGTGGTTAGATGGTCTGAAACAAGAAAGACAACGATGACAAAATGGATACGAGAATCTTCTACACAAAACGCTTTGAGCTTAGGTGAACAAAAGACTAGAATACAGGCACAAAGTTTAACGAACTGGCAAAGACATGAGGGAAAGAGTGCACAATATAAAGGAGGCAAAGAACATGAGGAACAGGTGACAACACTTAGACAAACGAGGACTCAACAAGAAAGGGAGCAGGGAGGATAGGGAACAGGTGAAAACACTAAACAATGACTAGACCAGGGGGCGTGGTGACAAACAAGGAGGAGGGAACAGAGGAGCACATGGCAAACACAAACACAGACAAAGCCATGTGCTCAGACACAACATAAACAAGGACACATTAAACAAAGACAAAACAGACAAGGCTGTCAGGGCAGAACCCTGACAATTTGGACATTGCATATTGTTCAGACCTGCCGGACTGTGCACTGATAGACTTTTTTTGTGATGGCGTTAACAAACCTCTTCGGAACAAACTTAGACAAGAGGGACCGCATTCATCACTTAGTAGCTTTATGGATTATGCTTTGTTGACTGTTGGCTCTCTGTTTACTGTGGGTGTCGCGGAGGAATGCGATACCTCGTATAGTCGTGTAATGGCTGCCGTGCCAGAGGACACTCACAAAATGGCGGCCACCATCATAACAACACGAAGTCAAGTCAGCACTGATTATCCTGAACCAAGTCAAGTCACAGTTGATCTTCCAGAGCCAAATCAAGTCACATTTGATCTTCCAGAGCCACGTCACGTCTCCGCTGATCGCCCAGAGTCACGTCACATCTCCGCTGATCGCCCAGAGTCACGTCACGTCTCCGCTGATCGCCCAGAGTCACGTCACGTCTCCGCTGATCGCCCAGAGTCACGTCACGTCTCCGCTGATCGCCCAGAGTCACGTCACGTCTCCGCTGATCGCCCAGAGTCACGTCACATCTCTGGATCCGTCCGAGAGCGGAGAGGATTGTTGTCCAGTGTGGACGATCCACCGCCGACGTCAGCACGAGCAGCTGGCATTCCGAAGCCTTTGCCGGCCGCTTCGCACTCAAGCCCGCCGGTTTCTACACACTCAAGTCCGCCAGCGTCTACGGACAAGATGCCCGCTCCGCCAGTGTCTACGGACAAGATAGCCGCTCCGCCAGTGTCTAAGGACAAGATGGCCACTCCGCCAGTGTCTACGGACAAAATGGCCACTCAGCCAGTGTCTACTGACAAGATGGCCGCTCCAGTCTTTGCCGAGGCCACTCCAGTCTTTGCCGAGGCCGCTCCAGACTTCGCCGAGGCTGCTCCAGACTCTGCACCAGAGCCCGAGTCAGCTCCAGACTCCGTATATACCTGTGGGTGGGGAACTTGTGGGTGGGGCTTCTAAACTGCAATGGCTGCCTGACGCTCCAGACCCGCCTTGGCATCTCAGGGCTCCCGAAATGCAATGGCCGCCCGAGGCTCCTGACCCGCTGTGGCCGCCCGAGGCTCCTGACCCGCCGTGGCCACCCAAGGCTCCTAACCCGCCATGGCTGCCCGAGGCTCCTGACCTGTCGTGGTGTCTAGAGTTCCTGGACCTGCCCTAGAGACCTCCATACCCGTTTCTGAGCGTCATTTATCCTGTCTGTCTGCCTGCTACTTATCCTGTCTGTTTCCCGGTTACGAGTCTCTGCCGCCTGCCCTTGGACTGTTTATTGTGTTTCCTGGTTTTTGTGAATGATATCTGCCTATCCTGATTCCCTGCCTGTTCAACGATCATGATTCTGCCTGCTCTCTGCCATACCTGTTTGCCACTGGTTGACCCTTGCCTGTTTAACTACGAAATCTGCTTTAATAAAGCTTGCACATGGATCCAATCCTGAATCACGCCTCGTTACAATATCTTAAATTTGAATTATGACTAGTCTAACAGCAACATGTTTTAACATTCTTCAGAATATCTGGTTACCTTTGATCTCATCCTTCATCACTGGGTTGGCAGTGCAAAATTAAATGTTTTACAATCACATTGATAATAATTTGAGTTATTAGTCTTTGGATTGGACTAGTTAATCATGGTGATTTTACCACCATTAATAAATAACCAACCTCACTTGATCTTTTATCTTGGCTTTGCCACAGCAAATGTATTTTCTAAACGCAATAACCAGAGGAAAACTAACATATAAGGTCAAGTGACAAGTGCCCAACGAAAGGGAATGCTATAATGGTGACTTCAAATGAAAATAATTTCAACAAAACTTTGCCTAGAGCTACACCTCAGTTAATTTTCAATAACTTTTGTACATCTAAGAAAGAAATAAAGTCAGACTGGTTTCTAATAAGTGAAAATTGTAATGCTGTTTGGGGAGTTCTGCATAATTTTCCTTATTTACTTTGTTAGTGCAGATTACAAGTAGTGTTTTTATTAATC
This sequence comes from Ancherythroculter nigrocauda, assembly GCA_036281575.1. Taxonomy (NCBI): domain Eukaryota; kingdom Metazoa; phylum Chordata; class Actinopteri; order Cypriniformes; family Xenocyprididae; genus Ancherythroculter; species Ancherythroculter nigrocauda. The sequence goes on along the minus strand of VTFQ01000015.1, from coordinate 14,692,391 downwards.
TTGATTCATATTACAAAAAAAACAGAACTTGCGTCGCGTCAGTTAAGCTTTTTCCGTAAGCTGAATAGGGAAGGCATAGGACGTAGCGTAAGCTTTTTGAGTTTTACACTTTCTTCGTAAGCAGAATATGGAAGGCGATCTGGCGGAAGCTAGATATTTTGCTTCATAACTTGATAAATATAGATTTAAAAAAAAAAAAAAAAAAATGTATTTACAAAAACCCATTGCTTCGCTTCAGAAGGCCTTTATTAATATTTTAGGGCCTTTATTATATAGGCCCCCCAGAGCCGTATGGAGTATGTTTATGATGGATGGATTTGGATGGAAGCACTTTCTTCAGCTCAAACTTGTTGGTCCTGTTCTCTGCCATTATAAGGCTTGGATGCGTCAGGATATCTATTAACTTAAACCATATGATTCCATTGGGAACACCATCTACTGCTGAGACATAATTAATTCAGTGCAACACTCATAGTGCATTATGGCTATTCTCTAGCTGTTGAATGACTTTGTGACACTTGTCTAGGTTGTGCACTTGTAAGACATTCTCCATATAGTCACACAATAGTTTTAAGTGCCACTGTTTCTTGAAAGCAAAAGTACGATCATGGTGCTGGTGCACACAAAATTATTGTAAATGTAGCGCATTACATGTGATGACTCAGATGCAAACACAATCCTTTTTTATCTCAGCTCAATAAAACTAATTCAGCATTACAAACACTGCATTTCTGTGAGCATTGTGATCTTCCTTTTTAAACTGCCCAAAGTATTCATTTCATCATTTTGTGGTTTAAAGCAAGGATGATCACTGAAAACAACTTTGGCTAAATTCAAACTTTAACAAGGCATGTATAGTTTTACAAGGAACATTTTAGTTTTGTATACCTCCACAATTGTGTAATCTTTTGATAAGAGGCAGCAAAAAACCTAAAAATGAAGTAAAATTAAATCCAAATGGAATCTAGGCAAAGTAGCAATACATTCGAATAAAACTGAGCAAAACACACACCAACCTCCTTGCTTTAAAAAAAGCGTAAATATCTGGATTAAAGTGAGGCACTTATAATGGAATTGAATGAGGTTAATCTGTAAACGCATTATTGTAATAGTACAGCCACGAGATCAAGCATGTTTTAAAATGGTCAATTTCAATGTCATGGTGACTTATAAGTGGTTATGTAAATATTATAAAAGGAAATATTTAATAGTGGTTTAGAGATTTAAGGAAGTGAAATTCTGATCTCAAAATATCACATGCGTGTTTTTTTTTTATCTTTTTCAACATTCTTCAGAGTATCTGGTTACCTTTGATCTCATCCTTTATCACTGGGTTGGTAGTGCAAAATTTAAATGTTTTAGAATCACATTGATAATCAGTTATTAGTCTTTGGATTGGACCAGTGAATGCTAAACAATCACTTTCAATTGTTTGACTATTCCAACAAAATGAGAGAAAGAATTTTGGTGCATACTTGCTTATATACTGAAACTTCAAAACAGTCTATAGATTACTATATAAGCTAGACTGGTAATACAAAAACCTTTGAAGTTATTAAAAAAAGAATATTAAAAGAATAAGAATATTAATAAAGAATTTTAAACCCGTGTCATATCTAGTAACAAAAACATAAAACAAACAGCATCCTCAAAGTGACCAACAGATTTAAAGGCTAGTGTAAGATGTGATAAAATACTTTAATTGTTACTCTAAATCTCCTTTACAGTTTTGCAAAATGAATTTGTTTTCAGAACATCTTTGGTGTACAAAAAGTGTATAAAGTTAGAAATCAGAAAGAGCTTTATTGCCAGGTATGTTTACACATAGGAGGAATTTGTTTTGGTGACAGAAGCTTCCACAGCACAAACGAATGACAGTGACAAGACACAGATAATCAAAGAATGAAAATAGAATAAGTAAATAGGTATTACATAATATACAATTAAAAACAAAAATAAAATTTACAAAAATAGACAATAAACGGTATATGTATATACAGGTATATGTTATGTACTAATGCAAGAAAATGTAAATAAGAAGTCTGTGTTAAATATATAAATGTATAAATAGTGTTGTGTATTGCACATGTTTATTGCCAAGTGGGGGAATTGACTGTTCATGAGATGGATTGCCTGAGGGAAGAAACTGTTCCTATGCCTGGCTGTTTCGGTGTTCAGTGCCTGGGTGTTATTTAATGATATTTTTTATTGACTGCAATATCGGATTATTACACCCTCCTGGTTGGTGATATCCATGTCACCACTGTGTAATGATTATTCATCTCTTTTGCGGAAGTCCGCCCTTCTCCTTTGTATTAGATTTGGTATCTTGCCACAAAATATGTTTCACACCTCACTGGTACAGGTTCCTTGGCAGTTGTTTCTGGAAAATGATCATTGTAATGAACTGAACATGAGATTTAAAAATCAGAGGATTCTGAAAATAATCTCCATCATTTCAATATCCCTCTTTTTGCTGATCTATACAGGACGAATGACAAATTGTCCTCCTAAGAAAGAGCTGGTCTTGAAAAACTTACTAAAGCAGGATGTTGGAGAACTACAGGCTTGTTCTGCTATTATTCAAGGAGACATGGATGGAGTGGACAAGGACATTTTCAGGAAGCTCCTGACCTCGAAAAAAAGAGCATCTCTGCTATCCGAGTCATTCCATCTCAACGCAACCAAGGATTGTCCATCCTACATCCGAGACAGAGGGTTTCTGACGGTTTCTCTCAGTAAAGAGGAGAAAGATTTCCCTATTGCTTACTCCATGGTGATCCATGAGAAGATTGAGATGTTTGAAAGGCTCTTAAGAGCCATTTACACTCCTGACAATGTGTACTGTGTTCATGTGGACCAGAGGTCTCCTGAGATCTTTAAAGAAGCAGTTATGAAAATGAAAATTAACCCAAGCTTTACTCACCCTCAAGCCATCCTAGGTGTATATAACTTTCTTGTTTCTGATGAACACAATCTGAGATATTTTAATAAATATCCTGACACATCCGAAATTTATAATGGCAGTGAATGGGACCCACAAGTATGAACTGAAGAAAGTGCTTCCATCCACATCCATCCATCATAAACGTGTACTCCACACGGCTCCAGGGGGTTAATAAAGGCCTTCTGAAGCGAAGCAATGCGTTTGTGTAAAAAAAAAAAAAAAATGCATATTTAACAAATTATGAAGTATAATATCTAGCTTCTGCCAGACCGCCTTCCGTATTCAAGTTACGAAGAAAGTGTAAACTGGCGTCGCGTCAGTTACACTTTTTTCCTAAGTTGAACAGGGAAGGTATAGGATGTAGCTTAAGCTTTTTGAACTGCAAGAGTTTTACACTTTCTTTGTATGTTGAATATGGAAGGTGGTCTGACCTTCAGGATCATTTATTGTTTCCCTTTATTTCCTTATATTATCATTACAATTTCCCTGTATTTTTACAGTAAGTTACTGGGAGCATGGTTGCCAGCAAGTTGCTGTATTTCAATTTACAGTCATTGTACTGTAATGCAATTTACAGTATACAGAACAGTACTGTATTACTACAAAACAGTATTTTACTGTATTTTAATACTAATTAGAATAATTACTAAAAATGTAGCACTGAAACCCTATTGTAATTGTTAGATTCTCTTTCAACAGGACCTGCTGCGGCTGAGGCAAGTAGGAGACTTAAGTCGTGGGGATCGCAGGTGGAGTTTGCAGATTAATTCACAGAGGTGTGATTATTTTTCGTTCATTTGCAGCTGATGAGAGCAAGCTGCCAGATAATGATGTGTTGTCTCTCCCATTGATCGCGCTCCTTGCTTCGATCCATGAAGAGCAGGACAAGGCTGATGAGATCGATGATGTTTAAAAAAAAAAAAACGAGCGCTCTCAGCCCGCTTGCCCTGCATATGATGAGTTTTTGGATGTTATGTCCCGCACCATGGCGAGATTAGATATGTTGTGGACACGCGAGAAGCCCGAGCCCCTTCGCGGTCACCTTGATTAATGTTTCCTGTTGGTACATAACTGTCACACTTTGGCTGAGTTGTAAGGTTACCAGGACTGATCTGCTGAATGACCTCTCATACGTTTTTACATCTGGCCCTGAAGCTGGACCCATGTTGTTTTTGGCATTTTTTTATTTTTACATCTGCTTTACTGATAGTTCGGCATTAGTGGCTAACTGTGAATGCGCTGTCTGATGCCAGGTAGTTTACCGAGTAGAAGGCTCTCTGTGAGCCTCCGTGGTGACTACTTTGTTTTAACAGGGTGTGTTTTACTAAGCTTCTGTGTTTTAGATGTTGCTAGGCTAATATTAGAGGCCTCTCTCTGTAGAGCTCCACCTACTGGCGATGATGAGTTGTTAGGCTTTTTAGCCTCCTTATCTGTTATTATATGAAGTGCATTAATGCCTGTGAGGCGCCTGCTTTTTCTAGCAGTGTTGTCAAGTCCTTAGGCTCTCTTTGAGCCTCCTTGGCTACTGCATAGAATCTGCTAACAGAAGCATCATGCTGTATTGATAGCAGTGTTTTTATTTTTTAGCGTTGATAGGTCTTCTCTCGCTAGAGTGATATTTTTCTGAGGTCTACGCTCCCCCAGTGCTCTGTTTAGATATTAAGTGAAAGTTGTTGGCTCTCTGTGAGCCTCCTTACAGGATGTTGTTAGGTCTTCTCTCGATTTAGAGAGCTGTCTTTTGAGACCTCCGCTCCTAGATCTCGGCTATGTTTGCTAAGTCGTTAGGCTTTCTCTGAGCCTCCTTGGCTACTGCAGGTGTCGTCTGGCCTCCTCTCACTAACGAGAGTTATATTTAGGTCTCCGCTCATCAGGACTCCACCAAGGCAACAGTTAACCCTCTGGAGTCTGAGGCTGATTTGGGGCTTGGAGAAGTTTTGACATGCCCTGACATTTGTGCTTTTTTCAGTTGTTCATAAACATATAAATGACAAAAGTGTCATTACACTGTATTCAGCACAAACTAGGCTACAATAATATGTGAGGAACATGTACGTACATGTTTGTATTTTTGAAGGAATAATGTTTATGCGTGGTTATTGAAAAAAACAAAAAACTTAAGTCACTGAAATAAGGCCAAAAAAAGTATATTAAATCTGTGTTCATAAGACTTCTGGGTGTTGGAGGTTGTAGACTAGAGTTTTTGCTTGAGAATTATGTAAAAATTATCCTTCCTACTCCTTCATATAAAACAATAGAGAGATTTAAATTTTCTAAGACACTTTTGGTCAAGAAACACAGTATGCATGGAGGCGTGAATCCTCATGTATAATGGGTGATTCTCACCTGAGAAGACAAAAGAATTGAATAATAATGACCTGAAATGACTTGCATATTAATGAGGCCTTTCAGTCAGGTAGGCTGTGAAAAAACCCTCTGTGATCATGCTGATAACAGGATTAAAGTCCACTCAGGACAAAAAAAAAAAAAAACATGATTTTTGTGATTTCATGCATGCACGTATTATTGCACATGATATGAAGAAAATTTTGTATAGGCCTATGTTAAATTACACTACCAGTCAAAAGATTGAACACATTGCCATTATAATGTTTTTAAAAGAAGTCTCAAGTCTCTAACCAAATAATGGTTTTCTATTTTAATATACTTTAAAATATAATGTATTGTGATGCAAAGCGTCTGAACATTCCTACCTCTAGGGCATTTCATATAGGCTACTATATTTGTTATATTATAGAGCCTAAATGTTGATGTGCAGTTGACAAACTATACATCATTAAAAAGATCAAAGACTCAAGCTTCACATTTTGACTCTTAAAATCTTATATTGACCATAATTTCTTAATATGATTAAAAGCATACACATTTGGAGAAATATTGATGGATTCTCATATGTTTATATCAATTTTCTATACAGAGAAGTAATATTTATTATTCTATATTTATTGTCATCATTATGAGCGCTGGATGCTGTGTTTCTAATTCATACTCAAAGCCGGAGGGCGCTCTGCCCCTTTTGTCCACAAATGCCTCAGTAAAAGAAGAGGCATATCATGTGACAATCAAGGAACTAACAGAGGCAAGAGATCGCTAAATATGGCTATTCAAAACACTTTTGAAGACAATAAATACACGATTGAGATGACGAATGCATGTATTGACTGAATTTGCGTCTGAATAGCGCTCGCTCCGTGGGCGTGGCCGCATTAGCGGATAATGAGCTGAATCACAGACTTCTGACATGGCTCTCTTTTCATACAGATTACATAAACACAGAAGGTTTGTTTTCGATTTGACTTATATGTTTTAAAACCTGACATCTTAACGTTTTTTAGACATAAGTGTAATTTTTTTGTCATTAGTATTCACTAAGTTACAGTTCATTTTCTAAGAACTATCAGATTGGAGTTCGTTCAGAGGGAGAGGAGAGATCACGCATCATGTTAGTTTTCTTTATTTTACAAAAAGCACAACATTTTGTTTTTACTCTGAGTGTACACAAATGAAAGAAGATATTCCACAGATTAAAATGGTGTATAACTCTTAATTGTATGTGCAACATTGACGGAGTATTTGAGTCTCTTTCACACTGATAAGAAAAAAACCACGGTGGTATCGCCGGCGATACCTTCAGACCTCAGAGTGTTAAAGGCTTGCCGTGAGCCTCCTTGCTAAACGTCCTGAGTGTGGGGCATTGTTAGGCCTCCTCTCAATTAGAGAGTCGTTCTGCAGAGGCCTCCGCTCCTAGAGTTTTTGCTTTTTGAGAGTTTTTATTTAGGCCTCCTGTCTTTAGAGCTCTGCCACAATAGCAGTTGTGGGTTGTAGGCTCTCTGTGAGCCTCCTTGCAAGACATCCTGAGTGTGGGGCATTGTTAGGCCTCCTCTCGATTAGATAGGTGTTATGCTGAGGCCTCCGCAACTAGGGCTTGGCTATTATTTGCTAAGTCGTCAGGCTCACTGTGAGCCTCCTTGTCTAATTTGAACGTCGCCAGGTCCCCTCTTATTAGTGGGAGTTATCTTATTGAGGCCTCTGCTCTCTACAGCCCCACTAGGGTAACAGTTATGAGTTGAAGGCTCTCTGTGAGTCTCCTCATAAGCTATCAATAGGAAAATCGTTGTGCTGAGGCCTCCGCTTCTAGAGCTCAGTTGTTATTATTAGCTAAATCGTCAGGCTCTCTGTGAGCCTCCTTGGCTAACATGGGCATCGTCAGGCTTCCTCTCATTAGTAGGAGTTTTCTTATTGAGGCCTCTGCTCTCTAGAGCTCCACCAGGTTATCAGTTGTGGTTAGTAGGCTCTCTGTGAGCCCCCTTGCAAGATATCCTGAGTGTGGAACGTTGTTAGGCCTCCTCTCGATAGGAAAGTCGTTATGCTGAGGCCTCCGCTCCCAAAGCTCCACCTGCAAGAGAGTTGTTTTATTGAGTCCTCCACTCTCTGAGCTCCGCCAGGTTAACAATTACAAGTTGTAGGCTTTCTGTGAGCCTCCTCGTTGGATATCTTGTGTGTGGAATGTTGTTAAGGCCTCCTCTCGATAGGAGAGTCCTTTTTGCTGAGGCCTCCACTCCTAGAGCTCGGCTTTTGTTAGCTAAGTCGTCAGGCTCTCTGTGAGCCTCCTTGGCTAATATGAACGTCGTCAGGCTTCCTCTCATTTAGAGACTTACCTTTTTTGAGGCCTTCACTCTCTAGAGCTCCACCTGGATATCAGATGTGGGTTGCAGGCTCTCTGTGAGCCTCTTCGCAGGTTTTCCTGAGTGTGGATCATTGTTAGGCCTGCTCTCAATAGGAGAGTCATTATGCTGAAGCCTCCACTCCTAGAGCTCGGCTTTTGTTAGCTAAGTCGTCAGGCTCTCTGTGAGCCTCCTTGGCTAATTTGAGCGTCACCAGGCCTCCTCTTATTTTAGAGAGTTGCCTTCTCTGAGGCCTCTGCACTCTAGAGCTCCACTGGATATTAGTTACAGGTTGCAGGCACTCTTTGAGCCTCCTCGTGAATTGTCCTGAGTGTTGAACGTTGTTAAGCTTCCTCTTGATAAGAGAGTCGTCATGCTGATGCCTCCGCTCCTAGAGCTTGGCTAGGTGGTAGGATAGCGTGCTAGGTAGTTAGGTTCTCTTTGAGCCTCCTTGGCTGCTTATCTTAGTTTGAGTGTGTTAGGCCCCCTCCCAATCTGGGAGGTATTATTTAGGCCTTCACTCTGCAGAGCTTAGTGGGCCAGCTGGACTCAACCTGGCACTGCCCTTGGGTTAGAGTGTTGTCAGGCCTCTTGCTGAGGCCTCCTCTCTCCAGGGCTGCTCTCAGAAATTGAGTGTTCTAGGCTCTCTGTGAGCCTTTTTGGAAGCTGGCCTGAGTATGAATGTAGCTAGGCTTCTTCTCTTAGAGTCTTCCTTGAGGCCTCTGTTCTTGAGAATCTCCTGCCTATGGTTGTCACTGATGTGCATAGGGATGAAGATTCTATGAGTCTTTGACTTAGCTCAGCCAATAAGGCATTCATCCCTTCAGCATGGCAGCATGGGTATTTCGTTCACCAAAGAGACCCCTAAGGGACGCAGCGCGAGTTTCCTTTCGAAATAGAAACGTCTCAGGTTCCCTGAGAATAGGGAATGAGATGCTGCATCCCTTTGCCATGCTTCAGGCATTCCTGCTCATTCTCCTTCAGACAAGAAGTGGGTGACGTTATTTCCAGGTGCCCTTTTATACTCATGTACACACCTGTGGTGACGTCATAGGCTGCCGCCTGCCAATGTCAAAGTTCATTGTCGTGTTTAGATGCTGTCATACGTAGGCATTCCCCATAGCGACCCCTAGGGGACGCAGCGTCTCGAACCATTCATGAGCCATAGAATTGCTGAAAGATACTGTTGTCCTATGTCTGCCATTTGGAGATCATTGATTGTAGAAACAGAGCCAATCAACAAAGGGAGCCCTTTTTGTTCTGTTGACTTTAGAAAACAGATGGCCAAGCAACACCTCTCTGACTGTAAGGTGTAAATTCGCAATCTTTATCAGGAAACTCAGACTTGCGGAGACATCCCAAGGTGCAAAGCACCACAGGCCATAAAGAAACGATCTCCAGGAAAACCCCCCTCTCTTTTGATTATGCATTTCAAAAGACATTCCAGAGTTTCTTTTAAATCAACAGTAACTTCAATTAATTCACTTTGTTTTAACAGAAATCTCAGGAATTCAACACTCTCAGGAATCCTGCCAATGATAAGAACTAATCACCAGGAGTAGCATTAATTTAGACATATCATATGTATTATGCATGTCTGTATATAACCAGTGGAGTTTTTTGAAAAGTCTACCTCAATTATGGGAAGTATATGCTGTTTAGTATCGTTGTGATGGATGAATGATTTACAGTGTTTTGATGCAAAAATGATTTGTGTAAGATCTATCACATTTGAACTAGGAAAGTTAATTTCTCAAAGTGCTGACCAAACTCTATAAAGTTTGAGAACAAAGGACCGGTTGGACATGCTAATTACATGCGAGACACAGGAGAGTTGGGCTTAGGACCCGCCCAAATCAATTTTAATCTGACTGGTTAAAATACTCTAAAGGGTGGAGCCGACATACCTGTTTAAAAAACAATGTCATGCATTGTTTTGCTGCTTTTTGCCTTGGCTTTCACAGATTCGTGCGGACCTACCATCATCCTGCCTGCACCTTATACCTCTTCAAGAGCTCACTAAAACTCATCAACACCCCTGTACGAGTCGGCATTGGACTTCGCCAAAGAAAATCCTCTCAAAGTCCTCTGCTTCCAGCAAATCCTCGAGACACAGAGAGAAATTTACGCAGCAACGCGTAACCCGGCAACCGACCCGAGAAGATTCCTTCCTGCAAAGCCAATATCCCACTCATCATTGAACGCTGTCCCTCAGAACTCTTGACCGACCTCCAGCCAAGGAGCGCCGCAAAGATTCCTGCAACTATGTCACGAAGGGAACACACGCTTACAGGAGCATCCCACAAGCAAGTAACACAATCTCCTAAATTTTGCTGAGCTGGTGCAATTTTTATTAAGCAAACGAACTACAGTTAATGCTAATGTTAATGCTACAGCTAATGTATTAATTCTCTCAGGTTGTGGTCGAAGAATAGCGTTTAAATCTAGACAACTGGGAATCCATTTCCTGTAACTGTATGAATGTGTGTGTGTTTTTGTTAGATTAGTTTGTGTGTATTAGAGTGTTACAATCGCTCCCAGGAAGACGAAGACGAATATAGAAATCCAACAAGGTTTATTTACAAGACTTAAAGGTAATCCAAAACCGTAACAGTGTGCTACAACACAAGTTAACACAAGCAATACCAGTCAACAAAAGAGTGAAAAGGCAGGAACTTAAATACAAGGCAAATGAGGGAACTAATAATGAACACCTGTGATGATTAAATGAATTACCATGACTGTCACGGTTGCAAACACGGAGACAAGAGACAGATCCAAATGCAGGTAAGTTTAATGGGTAATCCAATATCGTGAATCCATAAACAGGCCAGGGTCAAAATCCAGAATAGCAGTCCATACAAAAACAGGCACAAAAACAGGGAACAAGAAACAACACAGACCGGGAAATGTGAACTGAAAACTCCATGACTAGAACAGAAACCAACAGGGTATAAATAGACAGACACTGATAACATAATACAAGACAGCTGTGTGTAATGAAGTGATCATGAGATAATGAGTCCGGCAGTGCGTTATGGGTAATGAAGTCCAAGGGGTGAAAACAAGAGTCCAGGATGGAGTGCCCTCTAGTGGCTGATAGGGCACTCACACTAGTGATCATGACATTACCCCCCCTCAAAGGAGCGGCTACCAGACGCTCCACCAGACAAAAAAGAAAAACAAAAACACAAAAACTCAGGAGGGAGGTGGACAGGAGGAGGATCAGGGGGAGGGATGGCGGGCCAGGTCCAGAGTCCCCAACTGAAGGCCAGGGCGGTGCTGGAGGAACTGACCAGGCGGGCGCCAACAGGCCTGGAGTCCTGGCCAATTGCCAGGGTGGCGCTGGAGGAACTAACCAGGCAGGTTCCCGCAGGTCTGGGGTCCAGGCTGAACACCAGGGCGGCACTGGAGGAACTGACCAGGCTGGTTCCAGCGGTTCTGGAGTCCTGGCTGAGTGCCAGGGTGGCGCTGGAGGAACTGACCAGGCGGGCACTGGCAGTTCTGGATTCCTGGCTGAGTGCCAGGGCGGTGCTGGAGGAACAGACCAGGCGGGTCTCAACGGTTCTGGTAGCCTGGGCAGAGGCGGCATGGCAGAAGGCTTGGACAGCGGCGGCAGGACTAGCCAAGGGTGCTTCGTGGCCATATCAGGACGAGCGGGCAGCTCGGTGACGGCCTCCGTGGCCGTATCAGGGAGAGCGGACAGCTCGGTGACGGCCTCCGTGGCAGTATCAGGGAGAGCGGACAGCTCGGTGACGGCCTCCGTGGCCCGCTCTGGCTGCTCAGGAGGCAGGGCAAGGCGCTTAGTTGGCGCCGGCAGGGAAAGGCGCTTCGGTGGCGCCGGCAGGACAAGGCGCTTAGTTGGCGCTGGCAGGGAAAGGCGCTTAGTTGGCGCCGGCAGGGCAAGGCGCTTCGGTGGCGCCGGCAGGGAAAGGCGCTTAGTTGGCGCCGGCAGGGAAAGGCGCTTAGTTGGCGCCGGCAGGGAAAGGCGCTTAGTTGGCGCCGGCAGGGAAAGGCGCTTGGAGAACCAACGAACAACCTCTAGAGTGGTCTCCAGGCCTTGTAGGATGGAGGAAGCCCTTTTCCTCCTTCTCCTCCGCTTATGAGGGTGAGGCGGTGGCTCACCCAAAATGGACTCACTGGCTGGAGCGGACTTACTGGCTGGAGCGGGCTCTGTAGTGGACTCACTGGCTGGAGCGGGCTCTGGAGTGGACTCACTGGCTGGAGCGGACTCACTGACTGGAGCAGGCTCTGGAGCGGACTCACTGACTGAAGCAGGCTCTGGAGCGGACTCACTGACTGAAGCGGGCTCTGGAGCGGACTCACTGACTGAAGCGGGCTCTGGAGCGGACTCACTGACTGAAGCAGGCTCTGGAGTGGACTCACTGACTGAAGCGGACTCACTGACTGGAGCAGGCTCTGGAGCGGACTCACTGACTGAAGCAGGCTCTGGAGTGGACTCACTGACTGGAGCGGGCTCTGGAGTGGACTCACTGACTGGAGCAGGCTCTGGAGTGGACTCACTGACTGAAGCAGGCTCTGGAGTGGACTCACTGACTGGAGCGGACTCACTGACTGGAGCGGGCTCTGGAGAGGGCTCACTGGCTGAAGCGGACTCACTGACTGAAGCGGGCTCTGGGCCTTGAATGATGAAGGACGCCTTCCTTCTCCTCCTCCTCCCTTTAGCGGGGTGAAGCTGAGGCTCAGTGCCCACCTCCCCTGTGCCTTCTGAAACGGATTCCTGGGCTGGAGCATGCACACTGCCTGGTTGACTCGATGAGGTCCATTCTCTCCGATGGCGGAGATATGCGGCGAATCTCCAGAAGTCTAAAATCCGTAGCCCTTCCATCTCACATTGAGGCAGAGGATCGTCAAGGCAGCAATTAAAGAAATCCTTCAAAGCCGCATCATTGTACCCCAGCCCCACCGCCATCGTCCAAAAGACCTTGGCGAAGCATCCTACCTCCCATCCCTCTTGGCGTAGAGCCCTCACCGCCCGCAGTTGATCCGAACGCTCCCTGGTAGTGGCTGGAGGAAGGATACGGAACCCCACACTGCTGGATCCTTGCATGATGGAGTTTTCTGTCACGGTTGCAAACACGGAGACAAGAGACAGATCCAAATGCAGGTAAGTTTAATGGGTAATCCAATATCGTGAATCCATAAACAGGCCAGGGTCAAAATCCAGAATAGCAGTCCATACAAAAACAGGCACAAAAACAGGGAACAAGAAACAACACAGACCGGGAAATGTGAACTGAAAACTCCATGACTAGAACAGAAACCAACAGGGTATAAATAGACAGACACTGATAACATAATACAAGACAGCTGTGTGTAATGAAGTGATCATGAGATAATGAGTCCGGCAGTGCGTTATGGGTAATGAAGTCCAAGGGGTGAAAACAAGAGTCCAGGATGGAGTGCCCTCTAGTGGCTGATAGGGCACTCACACTAGTGATCATGACAATGACAACTAAAAGGTGGCGGGAAAACAGAACAAAAGGAAGACATGTGACATATGAAAACAAACTAAAAGCTAAAAGTCCATGAAACTAAGATGAACATAACATAACTGTAACAGAGTAGTTTATTAAGTCTTGTTTTGATTTTTCACATACATCAGTGTCTTTTGCTGTGTACTTAAAAATTACTGCCTTAAACTTTAGATTTTTGCTACCTTGCTCATATCAGTAATCATAACTTTATGTTATTACCGATGGCCACGGGATAATATTTTGTCCAGAATTGGTAAAATAACCTAACCTCAATTTTTCGTTGGATGAATAGTTTATAAAGTGTTAAATATTAATTCTGAATCAGTTACAGTTTAATTTGGTTCTTATTCACTGCAATTTAATTACCTTTGAGTTATAATCGATCCAATTAGCCCTTACAATTATGACCACTGACAGGTGAAGTGAATTGCTAATATATTCAATATATTATCAAAAACCACAGCCAATCAGAAGAGAGGCTCTCTCTCAGCAGGAGCACAGCAGACACAATGAAACGGGCAAGTACATAGTAAAATTCACAAATATTACACCATTTAAACATTATTTAAAGTACAGTGCAAAGCATAAAAGTGATGCAATCTGGGGAAACCCGTCGGATGTTGCAATGGAACGTTTTCAGTAAAGTAAAAAATAGGTCGAATGTCTTTTTTTTTTGTCAAAATTGGGTTTTCATTAAATTATCATTCTATAACATCTTGTCTATCATCTCTGAAAATATCTTGGCAAAATTCGTCTGTTAAGTGCAGAAAAATTTGCGATTTCTAGTGGCAAGGCTGTCTTTCTCTAACGTTGCCGTTTAAGGGTGTACTCATACTAGGCGCTCTGAAACGTGCCTGAGCGCATTTGACCGCCAAAGCCCGGTTTGCTTGACAAGTGTGATCACTCCGTTCAGTGCCCAGGCGTGGTTCATTTAGCCGGCCCTGGCCCGCTTGGAAGAGGTGGGCCAGAGCGTGGTTCGGTTTGGCTCGAGCACGGTTCGCATGCAGTGTGAGCACTAACCGTGCCCGAGCACAGAACAGTTACTACTTTTGTGTGCGCTACTGTCATCATTACGATGGCAAACATCTTTATTACTACTCTGGTAGTAAAAGTATCAATTCATGTAATTAATTTGAGTGTATTTGGGTTTATAGCGGGTATAGATCTCACCTTATTGATGAACAGGATTTGTAGTTTGTGAGTAAAGCTGCAAATTCCTCCATTAACGTCAGCTGTCTTTGTAATAATCCTCTGATATACATGCAAGTTAAAATCACTGTGTGGCATAAATGATAAATATATTAGTCAATATCTTAGAGAAAGTGCATTTCTTCCTGTTTTCTTCCATTCAAAAAGTTGCATCATATATGACGTAAGCGTGCTCTGGCCTGGAATGTTAAGGGCAATGTGAGTATGGGCTAGTGGGGGAGTGGGGAGGGGAGACAATCGCACTTGAGCTCGGTTCAAGGCAACTGTGCCTACTAATGTGAGTACACCCTAAGAGCACACCCGGCGGAGGTGAATAAATGGAGGCGCCCTTAAATGGTCAGATAGAGCTTGGATGTCTTCTAGTGAAAAAGTTTGGTACTGCACCCAAACAAAATCTTACTAAAAGCTAATTTTTGAAATATTTCAACTTAAAATTTGGAATGTTGATATTCTTGGCTTTTATTTTCTTGCAGTTTAAGAGTAAAACATGCTTTAATATATTATTATAAAATATGAACAATTATATTTTTACATTTTCATAAAAAACTTCTATAACTTTTTTTTTAATTTCTCTTTCATAATTAATTTCACTTCTACAATAATCAAGTGTCTTCTTTAAAACAAGACCAACCTTAGGTCTATATTCCAAATCATTCTTGAATTACAACCATTTATGTTTAGATTGTTCATTTTCATGTGTAACGTCTGGATGGATCCGTTCAGAGTCAATAAACTTTGGAGTTTTCAGAACGCTTTTAACCTGATGAACTTTGTTTGTTAATCACTAACTCGGCTCCGGACGACTGTGACTTTCGGCAGGTTTGTGGACCTGTGAGGGTAAACAGAAAACTGCAACTTCCTCACTTTGGTGACTTCAAAAGGAGCACCCCCCGTCGTGAGGCCAAACAAAGGGAAAGCTTTCCCGCCAACTTTGCACCCATGTTATTGGCTACCCCACCTCAAGGAGGTGTGTCGGCTTATCTGTCATAAAAGCAAAGACGCACAATTTCTTGTGTGTTCTCCCCCGATTGTCTCACGAGCACCTCGTGCACGTCTTTCCCGGACATCTCCGGTGACCACGCGCTGCCATCGCGCTCAGCTTCGGGACCGCCATCTCACTCTCAAGTCCTCAGTTTAAACCTTCCCACGGAACGGAGGAAGCCAACGAACTGCACCAGCGCTAACCTGAAATTCGACACACACAACCAATGCAAGTATACTGCCGTTTCTCAATCTTAGATGATGAAACTGATTTCCGTGCTGGCTTAGGACTGGTTGTGAGTTTGCTACTTGCCTTCTCTCTTTCCTTCTCTACTTCCACTCTTGTACATAGGTGTGTATTTCCTTTTATATATATTTAGATGTATAACCTCTGTATTCGTAGTTTGCATATATTAAAACGTTATTCACGCTCGATTGTTCTGTTTGTTCTTTCAGCTGAAAACCAAGTCACTTTAACGTTTTTCGATCGCTTTATGCTTTGATGCTATAAGTTATTTTCATGGCCAGAGAATAACTCTGTTTATAATATTCTGTGAGGGACTTAGTTTGCTGGACAAACGAACAGTTTCTCTAAATAATTATTAAACCAGAACTAATCATATATGTAACTGATTATAATTTGTTGTAATTGATTCACAATATATGTTTAATTCCCCGTTGGGTCGATATATGAATCATAATTTATTCATAACCTTATGAATTATTATATTCATATTTCATCCATAAATTGATTAATAACCGCTACATTCGTTACACATGTCTATGTGAAAAAAAGGGGGTGACCGTTATTTAAACCTGTTTTTCTCAAAATTCCGTTCCTGAAAATCATAGCGATCAGCCAACTTCAGATAACCATAACTGTTGTTGCATGCTATGAAAGAAGTAAAAACAGATTTGGAAAGGGCTCTAATCCAGCTTTCATAGGGTACTGAAACCTTTGATAGGCAGTGTTGGGCACGTTACTTTAAAAAAGTAATTAGTTATAGTTACTAGTTATTTCTCACAAATAGTAACTGAGTTAGTAACTGAGTTACATCATTATAAAAGTAACTAATTACCAGGGAAAGTAACTATTGCATTACTTTTAAGAAAAAATAAATTCTGCTTGATCCGACTCGGGACTAATGATCCGCTCATTAAAGAAAACGTAGTTTCATATTTATGTTTAAATAAGCCTATGTTATGTTTTAAATTCATCTATTTGATTATGAAAAGTGAACAGCATGAGCAAGATCGAATACATCATAAAATGTGCAATATATCGGGAAACATGGGTCAGACATGATTTTGACCACTTCATTAAGTTTTGTACAAAGCCTTTCTTTTAAGTGAATTTCGTTTTGTAAAAATTGTATCTTAATTTTAATCAATGTTGCATCAACCAATTGCCCGGATTTAATAAATAAGAAGCAAAAATAGCAGACAATTTAATCATGACATGGAGGCGCCGGCTTGAAATGTCTACTTTTTAAATGAAATAATTAAAAACGAAAAGAAATGGGCTACTCTCTGATTACGTAATCCGAATGAAATGTGCATTTTCTCTCTAAGAGCGTCCACGGAGATGATGAGAGTCAGCAATGTCAAGTTCATCTTTGCAGCCGACACTGATTCAGAAAACTTTATTAATAAACAATTAAAATGTCTCCTTTCTGTTTTTGTCACATTCATAATTATTACTTTTTCCGGTTCTTTATGGCAAGTGCTATAGCATATATTACGTAAACGCTCATTATTATGGTTTATTCTCTCCAGTATTTAAGAAATTAAATTAATATAAATGTGATTAGTCAACTAATGGCTTAAATGAACAACTACTAGTCGACTAGAAAAAAACTTATTTCATATATTTTCGATCCAGCATGTCACAAAGGCTATTCTGGTCTGAGCTCGCGCTCCGCTCGCATGTTCTGACACACTGACACACGCACACATAGACGCACACACACACACACACAGAGCATCATACATTATTACATATTACATTATTAAAATTACATTTGTGTATGACTATACCTATTTCTTTACAACAAAACGCTTTGCAGGTCCATCATCTCTAGTCACACACCAATCATCATCAGTTAGGCTAGCCTATGTGTCACACCCCAACACACACACCAGCTCAATTCAAGTAACGCTGCATTTTTTGTCAGTAACGGTAACGGCGTTGTAACAGGGGAAAAAATAATTAGTCTGATTACTCGTTACTGAAAAAAGTAACGCCGTTAGTTTTTTAACGCCGTTAGTTTTATAACGCTGTTATTCCCATCACTGGTGATAGGTAAAATTTCACCGTGTGATGGGTTTTCGCAGATCACATCACAAATGAGTACACCCCTTCTGAACAAATACAAAAGATGTATTTTCTTTATGATCACTAATACATTTCATGCAAAACTAAAATTATATTAAGGTGGATTATATTAAACATATACATAATAAAAATGAGACTGTCATTAATAGCCTGATGCAGAAATAAATGCATAAATGCAGAAATGAGTACACCCTAGATTTAATTCAACAAATGTATAATATTCGTCTTCAGGAGCAGTGACATCAGGCAGGCACAAGATTGAGATCGGTATCATTACAGGCTGTACCATCTCCGTAATTTTGTTCTCCCTGGCCATGAACATGCTCATAAAGTCGGCTGAACCAGAGTGCAGGGGGCCTAAGACAAAGTCAGCTCAACGTCAGCCACCGATAAGAGCATTTATGGACGACCTTACAGTCACCACAGAGTCAGTCCCAGGCTGCCAGTGGATTCTAAAGAGTCTCGAAAAGCTAATGGAGTGGGCACGGATGCGTTTTAAACCAGCAAAGTCTAGATCAATGGTGCTGAAAAGAGGAAAGGTAGATGACAAGTCCCGGTTCAGTGTTGCAGGGACAACAATCCCGACCATCACAGAGAAGTCTGTCAAGAGCTTAGGCAAGGTGTTTGACAGCACCCTGAGGGACGCAGCATCCATCCAGTCAACCTACACTGAGCTGGACAGATGGCTGAAGTCAATGGATCGGTCGGGATTGCCAGGGAAGTTCAAAGCGTGGCTATACCAGCATGGCATTCTTCCCAGGATCCTGTGGCCACTCCTTGTCTATGAAGTGCCAATCTCGACTGTGGAAACCTTAGAGTGGAAGGTCAGCAGCCACCTCAAAAAATGGCTGGGGCTTCCAAAAAGTCTAAGTAGCATCACACTCTATGGGCATCACAACAAACTGCAACTGCCACTTAAGTCCTTGGAAGAGGAGTTCAAGGTAACGAGAGCCAGGGAAGTGTTGCAATATAGAGAGTCAAGAGATCCAAAGGTGGCAAAGGCTGGAATTGAAGTTAGGACTGGCCAGAAGTGGAAGGCTGAGGGGGCTGTTCAACAAGCAGAGGCAAGATTACATCACAACAGGCTGGTAGGAGTGGTAACAAGAGGCAGGGCTGGACTGGGTTCCTTTGCAACTCCCCATATTGACACCACCAAAGGGAAGGAAAGGCGTCACCTAGTCCAGGAGGAGGTGAGAGCAGTGATCGAGGAGAAGAGAACCTGCAGGACAGTGGGAATGAGGCAACAGGGTGCCTGGATACGATGGGAGAACGCGATCGAGAGAAAGGTGACATGGGCAGAGCTGTGGAAGGCAGAGACACAGCGTATCAAGTTTCTCATCCAGGCGGTTTATGATGTGCTTCCCAGCCCATCAAACCTTCACATATGGGGCACAGTGGAGTCACCAGCATGTCCACTGTGCTCCAGGCGTGGAACACTAGAGCACATTCTGAGTTGCTGCCCGAAGGCACTGGGTGAGGGGAGATACAGGTGGAGACATGACCAGGTGCTGAAGACCATCGCTGAAGCCATCGCTGCAGGAGTCGAGTGGGCCAAGCGCTCCTGCCTCTCCAAGAAAGCCATCACCTTCATCAGAGCTGGACAGCAGCCAAGACCAGCTGCAAAAACACCTGCAGGCATCTTGGCCACGGTGAGGGACTGGCAGCTGTTGGTGGACCTGGAGAAGCAACTTAACACTCTGAGGTCTGAGGGTATCGCCGGCAATACCACCGTGGTTTTTTTCTTATCAGTGTGAAAGAGACTCAAAATACTCCGTCAATGTTGCACATACAATTAAGAGTTATACACCATTTTAATCTGTGGAATATCTTCTTTCATTTGTGTACACAGAGTAAAAACAAAATGTTGTGCTTTTTGTAAAATAAAGAAAACTAACATGATGCGTGATCTCTCATCTCCCTCTGAACGAAGTCCAATCTGATAGTTCTTAGAAAATGAACTGTAACTTAGTGAATACTAATGACAAAAAAATTACACTTATGTCTAAAAAAACGTTAAGATGCCAGGTTTTAAAACATATAAGTCAAATCGAAAACAAACCTTCTGTGTTTATGTAATCTGTATGAAAAGAGAGCCATGTCAGAAGTCTGTGATTCAGCTCATTATCCGCTAATGCGGCCACGCCCACGGAGCGAGCGCTATTCAGACGCAAATTCAGTCAATACATGCATTCGTCATCTCAATCGTGTATTTATTGTCTTCAAAAGTGTTTTGAATAGCCATATTTAGCGATCTCTTGCCTCTGTTAGTTCCTTGATTGTCACATGATATGCCTCTTCTTTTACTGAGGCATTTGTGGACAAAAGGGGCAGAGCGCCCTCTGGCTCAAGTATGAATTAAAAACACAGCATCCAGCGCTCATAATGATGACAATAAATATAGAATAATAAATATTACTCCTCTGTATAGAAAATTGATATAAACATATGAGAATCCGTCAATATTTTTCAAAATGTGTATGCTTTTAAGCATATTAAGAAATTATGGTCAATATATGATTTTAAGAGTCAAAATGTGAAGCTTGAGTCTTAGATCTTTTTAATGTGTGTCAACTGCACATCAACATTTAGGCTCTATAATATAACAAATATAGTAGCCTATATGAAATGCCCTAGAGGTAGGAATGTTAGACGCTTTCCATCACAGAAATACATTATATTTTAAAGTATATTAAAATAGAAAACCATTATTTGGTTAGAGACTTGAGACTTCTTTTAAAAACATTATAATGGCAATGTGTTCAATCTTTTGACTGGTAGTGTAATTTAACATAGGCCTATACAAAATTTTCTTCATATCATGTGCAATAATACGTGCATGCATGAGATCACAAAAATCATGTTTTTTTTTTTGTCCTGAGTGGACTTTAATCCTGTTATCAGCATGATCACAGAGGGTTTTTTCACAGCCTACCTGACTGAAAGGCCTCATTAATATGCAAGTCATTTCAAGTCATTATTATTCAATTCTTTTGTCTTCTCAGGTGAGAATCACCCATTATACATGAGGATTCACGCCTCCATGCATACTGTGTTTCTTGACCAAAAGTGTCTTAGAAAATTTAAATCTCTCTATTGTTTTATATGAAGGAGTAGGAAGGATAATTTTTACTTCATTCTGAAGCAAAAACTCTAGTCTACAACCTCCAATACCCAGAATCCTTGTGAACACAGTTTTAATATATATTTTTTTTTGGCCTTATTTCAGTGACTTAAGTTTTTTGTTTTTTCAATAACCACGCATAAACGTTATTCCTTCAAAAACACAAACATGTACATACATGTTCCTCACATATTATTGTAGCCTAGTTTGTGCTGAATACAGTGTAATGACACTTTTGTCATTAATATGTTTATGAACAACTGAAAAAAGCACAAATGTCAGGGCATGTCAAAACTTCTCCAGGGCCCCAAAAATCCTCAGACCCCTGAGGGTTAAGTTCGTTCTCTTGTCTGAGTCCACCAAAAAAGTAGTTCTGTTGGAGCTAACAGTCCCTTGGGAAGACCGCCTGGAAGAGGCCTTTGAAAGGAAGCTCGCCAAGTATGAGGGACTGGTCAGCAAGTGTCGACAAGCAGGATGGAGAGCAAGGTGTCTCCCAATTGCAGTCGGAAGCAGGGGCTTTGCAGCCCGATCCCTGTTCAGAGACTTCAGTCTGTTAGGTGTCGATTGAGGGAGGAGGAGAAGAGCCATCTACAACACCACCGAAGCAGCAAAGAAAGCCTCAAGATGGCTATGGCTCAAGAGAGGAGATCCTATGGGGGCAAAGTAGCTAGATTCGCCAACTGGACACAAGCTAGGGTCTGATCAGCCTCAGCTGGGTCGCCTGGATGAGGGTGTATGATTTTGAAAGACCCGAAACACCCAATGATTCCAGGAACATCACTGAAGATGTGTCCAGTAGCATCATTAGATGACAAATTGTCACATCTGTCCTGTTTAACTCATGGATGATGAGCTCCTTAAATGCCCTGATCTTTAATGGGGAGTGTTGCTCAACTCGTTTCTACAGAATCTCCCATAGGCAAAGACATGAAGACATGTGCACGAGCCAAAAGGGAATGTTCCACCAACTGATAACTTTGGCAGTGAACACTCAACATGGTTTCAAAAACAACACTTCCCAGTGCCATTGGTGTTAGAGAGTTTGGCTATTGGTACCAGGTTATTGAAACCCTATTGTGGCGAGGGGGGCATGGTTCAGCGAGGTCTGCAACTGGAGAGAGCGTCGGGAGACGCGTGGTAAGCGAGTGGGTTAAATGTAAATTACGAACACCTGTTTCTCATTCCAGTAATTGGCGCGGAGACAGGATAAAACGCCAGGAGAAGCAGGAGTGTGCGAGAGAGAGAGGGACTGCTGACTGAGACACTGAGCACGACAACAGCACTGGAGAGAAGCCCTATTGTCGATTGTTTATACCGACGTTGGAGTGAAACCCTGTTGTGGATTGTTTATTTTTGTTGTTGTGCGTTGCACAGACTTTTGTTGGACATTTTTATACACTGAATAAAGCTCAGTCAGCAGTCAAAAGCCGACCCTTGTCCTCTTCCTTCCCCACAAACTTTGAACATTACTATTGTAATTGTTAGGATTTTTTGTGGTCAAGTGTACCCAAAAGCCTATCATTCCTAAATAAGAACATTCCTAAACAAGTACGCCCATTTTCATTTTCTAGTTCAGCATTTTTTGATAATCATATAGAGAGTCAAACAGGCCCAAGGAGTTTTGTTCTGATGATTAATCTGCTGCCAGTTGTATAAAGCACTTAGACTAGTCTTAAAAGTTAAGTACTTATGCACTATTCTATGACGTTTTTAAGTATAAATAGTGTGAGTAGTGCTTTCACACAGAAAATTCCAAAAAGAAAAAGTGCACTTTAAATACCCGGATGATGCACTAAATTAACGTAAAAAACGAAGTGTGGAATGTTGGACACTTCGTGCACTCAACTGTCGCAGCTTTAATTACGTAGTGGAGGGGAATGGAGGATCGGACTCCGTTGTTAAATGACAAAATAACCTTATACAATTCACGCACTACATGGATGAGTGCACAGTGCACAAGTACAGTGTATAAGTGCATAGTGTGTCATTTGGGATGCAACTACAGTCTTAATATAGTGACTAAGTTTATGCAACAGGATATTCCGTATCATAGCAACAAAGCGTCTCAACGGAAAAAAACCGCTGCGCTGCAGAAGCACTCTCAAGCGCTCACAGACGGGCGTTTTAAGCAGAGCGCCTAGCATTTTCAGCTGGCTAAAAACGATCTGGTGGACACACGGCCTAAGGCTAAAGGCAGGTGAGGGTTTTTTTCAGGGTTGGAGCTAAACTCTGCTGGACAGCGGCTCTCTAGGACCGAACTTGCCTACCCCTGCTCTAGGTAAATAATTATCAAAAAATGCTGACCTTTATAGCATTGTAACAGGGTAATTTAGAAAATGGACGTGCCCAAGTGTACCCAAATAAAACAAAATAAACAAAAACTAAACAAAATGTTCTTTCAAGAGTTTTTGTTTAGAAATGATAGGCTTTTGGGTACACTTGGCCGTTGTAATTATTTGGTGGTGTTGGTTGTTGTGGCAAGCACTGAGCAACGACGAGAGAAGATCCAAGTGCAGTTTATTAACACAATCCAAAGCTGTAGTCCATTAAACAGGCAGAAGGTCAAAGCACAGTAAATCAGTCCAAACAAACAAGACCAGAGGGCAAAACAGGAATGGCAAAACCAAGATACAGGCAGATATCAACGACCAGGACCTCTTTGCAAAGAGACAATCAATAGAACAGGCTTATATTGGGAGCGAGACACAGGGATAATGAGGTAATGGGAAACAGCTGCACATGGTTACACAGATGACATACAAAGCATTGTGGGAAACCGAGTCCATGATGTGTGTAGTGTCAGTGGAAACAGTGCACTCTGCTGGCGTGCAAGGGCACTCGTAGTTGGTGGATGCGACACCCATATTAAAAATCCTAACAATTACAATAGTACTGAGCCCAGCACATGACATGCAAGAAAAAAAATTAAATCGTGCACACGATTTACTATTCCGTTCCCTCAATTTACTAAATCGTGCGCACAATTTAGCCTAATATTTTTTTCCTTGCATGTCATGTCCGGGGCTCCGTACAATAGGGTTTCGATAACCTGGTACCAATAGCCAATCTCTCTAACACCAATGGCACTGGGAAGTGTTGTTTTTGAAACCATGCTGAGTGTTCGCTGCCAAAGTTATCAGTGGCGGAACATTCTCTTTTGGCTCGTGCACACGTCTTCACATACGTGAAGAATCTCGGTTTTGCCGGTAAATCAGCACCAATAGCCGATTGTTGGAACAATCGGTTATCGGCAAAAATACATGGCAATAGTTGTTCTTGGTTGTGTCCGTTAGGGTTAGGGTTAGGGAGCGGCTGAGAAGGTCCGCTGTATGAGAGTAGCATCTAGAGGCAGAATCACTGTGCGCTGCATGGAGAGCGCTGACACTTAACAACGTGTCCTAACTACATGTGATGCGATGCCGCGACACGCGTTAAATGTATCTTTTCCATGTTAATCAGAGTTTTTGCCCTAACCAGCCGCGACGGCTGGAACAGCAACACAAAGTGTATAGCAATGATCATATCAGGTACTGCTTATATGTGTTTTATTTAATGTTAAAAGCATCTACTGTGAGTTTGAATATCATTCTGTGCTCCCAGCTTTTTAGCTGTAATGAAAACAACACTGGCCAATTAACCTCAGATCTTGTAAATAAATGGGCACAAGAACTTTCAAACCCTGTGTGCACAAACAAGCATATTCTATGACAAAGATTGGTTCAGTCACTCCGTATGTACTTCAAATAATGTTTAAAGGGATAGTTCACCCAAAAATGAAAATTTTATATTTATCTGCTTACCACCAGGGCATCCAAGATGTAGGTGACTTTGTTTCTTCAGGAAAACACAAATGATGATTTTTAACTCCAACCGTTGCAGTCTGTCAGTCGCATAATGCATGTCAATGGTAACAAAATCTATGAGAGTAAAAAAAAACATGCACAGACAAATCCAAATTAAACCCTGCGGCTCGTGATGACACATTGATGTCCTAAGACACGAAACAATCTGTTTGTGCGAGAAACCGATCGTTTCGTATTTATAGTATTTACAGTATTTATATAATTTTTTACCTCTAATGTCTGGGATACACTGCACGATTTTTGGCTGTCCCAGACGAAAGATTACCATCGTGAAACAATCGTGCCGATTTCAGTGATCATGTCTCTTAATCGGTGGTTCTATGTCGTACAGTGAGAGAGGTTTAAAGACGGCCGTTTTCCCGGTCTTGTGACCAAAGATAGCCTACGATAATTTTCTGACAGTGTCAGAAATTCAGCATGATCAACGCACAGTGTGTTTGCTGCTACAACCTACGTCTACTGACCAGCTAATGAAAATGCGACATGAAATCATGACATGGTGCTAAAACGTAAAACTGCTTACCTCAAGCTCTTTTCCCGTCTTCTTTCGCCACTTCCTTTTTATTTTCAGCACACATAAAAACTACAACTGCCAAAGAACACTAGACGGAACACTACAGTACAGTACAAATCCGACCCAAATGTTTAATGTCATGATTGTTGCCATCTATTTGATCATCATATCATCACTTATGCATTTATTAGCTGGTGAAGTTGCATATTTAAAGATAGTGACATGAGAAAGCAAATTGTTCAAACACGAGGCATCAGTGTTTTCGTCTCTACACAATAGACGTAACCCTACGCAATCAATTAAAAATTTTGACTAAACTGCTTAATTCATATGGATTCGTTTTCTGATCTCTTTTTATGAAGTTTTTGAAGCGTCAAAGTAGTAGTTACAAAGGCACTCTATGGAAGGAAATCTGACAACATTCTGTCATCAAAAAGATCTTCATTTGTCTTCCAAAGATGAACGAAAGTCTTACAGGTGTGGAACGACATGAGGGTGAGTAATAACAGAATTTTTATTTTGGGGTGAACTAACCCTTTAATTTGTTGAAAAGCACTGGAACAAAATGGTAGGACCAAAACGCAGTCCTAACTACTTCCATAATGTTGTCAAAACAAACTGAATTTTTGTTTTACATTGAAACAAACTAACCCTTTAATTTGTTGAAAAGCACTGGAACAAAATGGTAGGACCAAAACGCAGTCCTAACTACTTCCATAATGTTGTCAAAACAAACTGAATTTTTGTTTTACATTGAAACAAACAGATCTAACTGATAACTATAGTAATTATTTCCACAAAACAAACTGAATAGCTGTGTGATGGCCAGGATTTATGCCACACATGATTCTTATATTTTCATCTTTGCATTGATCAATAAATGAAAAGACTTTACTATATTAGTTTGTTTTAATATCTTTATTTGTCATTGTATCGAGTCAGTGCATGGGCTTAGTTATTTGGCTAAAGGTTAAAACATTAAAACCAGTTGGCTAAAATGTAATGTTAAAAACATAACTAAACTTGTTAAAGTTAAATTTTTAATTAAGATGACTTGAAATGTTTGGTACCTGGTGTGTTGTAGGAATGGACCAGCCTAGTGACAAAGAGGTTGTCTGTGACTTTGATGTATTAGAGGGGACTTAGGAAAATGTGACGTCCTGATCAATGTGATTTTTGTTTAAGAGAATTCTTTTTGCATTAAATACAGAGTTCAGGCATGAAACTCTAACCGAACACTGGCTGATTCTTCTACACCATGGCACCAGCCAATCAGAAGTATTTCCAAATCCACGCAACCATATATATCGTACCCTAGCCTGCGATCAACATGCTGCGCAATGTGAAAGCTCTGTCATCCCTCCTCCTCCCCAGCACCACCTGTAAAGATCTGCTACGGGGGGTCTACCATTCTTGCAGCAGCCTTTCCTTTGTTTGTTATTTTTGACTAAGCTGAACATATTATTGTATTTGCTCAGCATGCAGCAGCAGCAGCAACGTAGCAGATTTTGTACGCCAAAATCAAGCCATGTATACTTCATGTCCTATGCCAATAAATGCTGGTTGAATTTAATCCACTCCGAGAGTTGTCATGACTGAACTAAAATTGATCCAAGGCTCTAAATTTAGTTAAATGCATTATGTTTATTCCAGAGTTTGTGTTGTTACTGATGTGAGAATTTATATAGTTTTGTTTCCCCCATTTTTGTTTTAATTGGTGCTGGCCACCTCTTATAAATTCAGTGTATGTCTTGTCTAGTAAGTCTTACTTATTGTATCCTAGAAAGGTGGTGCTGTTTGTGGCTATGGACTATTTTGTTGTTGTGATTTTGTTGTATTTATTTTTGGTTTATCGCACCATATTGTATATTGTGTATGCATTCGAAACATTTGAGTGGACTGATAAAGGGAGCTGTAAAGTATTTTTGTTGAAGAACAATGTCGTTTTGACCATAATAATGTACTAAATCTAACTCGTATAAATATTCCAGTAGTATAGAAAAATACTATACATACATTTATAGGTAAAATCGAACTCCTAGCCTCCTGTACCCATTCTGTGACGACAAACAACTTCACTGTGTAAAGGATCATGGGGGCCCGAAGTGTCCATCAGTTGTACCCTTTGAAATCCTTCATTCTGAAGGGCCCTTTGAAGTGTTTGAGCACTTCAGTTTGGAACGACCCTTCAATATGGCGGCCATGATTGTTTTCACTCTGAAGTGCCCTTCGGAGGGTGATATATCCTGTTTGGAACGCACTGACTATCGCTGTAGCTGAATAAACAGAAGTTTGAAACACACTGATTGATTAAACATGACTAATAAACGCACAACTGCCTTATTCTGTGTAAGAAGCCACATCATCTCACAGAAGGACGCTCAACTGTCGTTATGAAGTGAGTTTGGAGTAAAAACATGTTACTAAATGTCTTTTGTTGGAGAAGATGTTAATAAATACTTCTCATGTCTGGAAAGATGTTTGACTTGTGTTGTTTTTTCAAATGTACATTATAAACGACTCAAACTCGCAGTGCTTTCAGATGGATTAGCATTTGGAGTCATACTTATTCATAATCGCACTAAGCCAAATCGTTTAAGCACAATTTCAATTTTATTTTTCTAATCATGTGATAAATCGTGCAGCCCTATTCACGTGCGCACAAATTTGTGCGTGAAATCTGCGTACAACGTTTTCACAAACACATCATGATTCATCAATAAATTTAGTTTCAAAATGTATTCTAAATTACGAAGAAACCATTCGTACGCAAAAATGACACACACTTGGTGACCTTATAAACATGTTAAGATGAAATTTTAAACATAGGCCTTTTAGTAAAAAAGTAAGAAAAGGTGGATATTGCTCAAGCAGCGAGGTAGCTCTGCATAAAGACGCAGATACGCGTATGTACAGCTGGCTAATCAGAGGTCTGTAATGTCTGTATAAAAAGTGTTTATGCATTTGAACTTGTGTAACAGATAATTTTTGAAGCTGATGTTAAGGCCATAGGGTTGTGTTTGTGTATTACCTTCTATCCCTCTGGGCTTGCCATAGGAAAAGTTTGGGGGAGCACGCGCAAAGGAGACGAGAGCACCCGTGTTATGCCATATGGTTCTGGAGTGAAGTAGAATAAAAAGACATTGTTTATATAACGCCTGAGTTTTGCTTTCTTTATTTTATTATCTGAAAAGTGTTGCTTAAGCTCGGTCACACTTGTTTTGAGGATGGCACTCTTGGCATTAGGGGAGAGTGGGGTAAGATAAGCCAGTGGGTAAGTTGACCCACCCCCTGTATCTTGGCAATTGTACCATTTTATTGTCATGTGACCATATATTTTAGAACCGCCAATCATTTCTGCCAGACTGTGAAAAGGAGAAGCACATGGGAGGAGTGGAAATCACTTATTTACTTTAAAAACTGTTTTTGGCTTGTCAAATTAAAATTTGTAAAAAGTAAAAAGCAAATTTGTCCAGGTCTAAAAATATTTATGATGCATATTGGTGATTTTGCAACGTATAAAACCATTCAAGTCATTTAGCTAAATATTATTCTGAATTTGTAAGCTAGCTAGCTTTTCCTAAAATGGCAGCTATGGGGCAAAGTGAGCCAAATGCTGTGGGGTAAATTGAGCCAGTGTTTTAACTTACCCCACCATAAGGCAATGAATTTAAGTTAAATCTGAAGTATAAACTGGTGTCATTTCAATGTAATATTACGCAACTGGTTTAGTTTTTCTTTATTTTCAAGTTTATTTGATAGGAACAGTGTACAAGTACACCAAATCCTTCTCTGATATGAACCAGAGGATGTTTAATCATATATATCTTTCCACCTGTAGTCTGTAATGGCCTAACATGGTCGACATTGCAGAAAAACTACCATGTCAAGAACCTTTTGACTAAAATGTTTATTAGTTTCAGTGACATTTAATCATTCTTGTTTAGTTTTTATTTAATTTTACTCAACAAACTCTCTGTTTAGTCTGTTTATAGGAAGGTTACAACTTTGATGTTCAACATATTGTTTCAGAAATGCAAACATTTAAAGATACTGAAATTTCAACTTCATTTGGTTGGTTTTATGTTTAATTTAGCTTTAAAAAAAAGAAATATTTATAAAATATTTTTACAAAGAATATTTGTAAAAGGAAATGTGATTATTAAATTAGTTTTTAAAATAGGTATATTATCTTTAAAATTTCACATGGGTTTGATTCAGATTCAGTTAGATGGTCAGTTTACACCCACCTACTGACTCGGATCAACTTATCCCTAATCCCTTTTTTAGAAGAAGCCATATTTTTAGAACCCTTTGTCATAGATGTATTCTGATCAATAAAAATTATAGGAAACATCCTGAAATTACTTTAAATACTTTCATTATACTTCTGCCACATTTTCCCTTAATTTGAGGACCACATAAGTAAAAAATGTCTCATCTTACCCCACTCTCCCCTACTCGGGGATCTTGCTGCACATGTTCTCAGGCTAGAAAATCATGTTTGACGAGTGGCGAAAGAAATAGGTGTGCGGATTGCATAATGCCCTTATAAATTGCATACCTCAGGCATGTAGTCGCTCATTTAGAATACTCCGAATTCAAAATCATTAGAGCGAGGTTTAGAACAAATGTGCGTATAAATATGAATAGTGTATGAAATTTTTAGTGAATGAGAACCTGGGGCCTCATTTATAAAATGTTTTGTAGAAACCTGTCACAGACACGTCAGGTTCCAACATCCACCAATCACAGCGCACACCATCCCCAGAGTACTGATCACTGCCACCTGCACCTCATCATTGCACTCATCAACAGCACCATAAAGAGCACACACACACAGCACTCCATGTCCGGTCTCGTTTGCAGATACTCACGTTAATGCTTACCTCAAGGACTCCCCGCTCCATACTTACCTGTCTCCAGCGTGTCTCCCCTGTGTGAGTGCTCCAGCCATCTCCAGCTATCTCCAGCGATCTCCAAACTCCAGCGTGTTCACGGATATCCACATCTGAAAGTAAAAGGACAGTAACTATCTCCATTCTACTCATTCATCCATCTACAAATTCATCACTGCTTACCTGTTCACTGCTCACTGCTCTACTGGTGTCAATAAACTACAGTTACCTGTTTACATCTGTGTCTGACTCCTGTGTACCGTAACAGAAGACCGGACCAATACCGCAGACCCAGTATGAGCCAGCCTGACCCATTCCAAGCCCTGGTGGATGCGCTTCGGCGAACTCTTACCACCAATCCACCGTCACCATCTCCAGCCACTTCTCCTTCACCTGCACCAGCGAACACCTCAGTCAACACCATCAGCTCTCCCTCACCGCCGTTGTACGCCAGTCCCATGGCCAAACCAGCGCCCTTCTCAGGATCGGCGGAGGACTGCAGCGGATTCCTGCTGCAGTGCGAACTGGTCCTGGAGATGCAGCCGCACCTGTACCCGAGCGATACCTCCAAAATCGCCTTCCTCATCTCCCAGTTAAGCGGCAAAGCATTAAAACGGGCCGATTCCATCTGGTCACAACACGGTGCAGTCACGCAATCCTACTCTGCGTTTATTTCCCATTTCCAGGAGGTGTTCGGGAAGCCGATTACAGATTCGTCAGCTGGTGAGAAACTCTACAATCTTAAACAAGGCTCGATGTCTATTTACGATTATGCTTTGCAATTCAGGACGCTTGCTGCTGTTAGCGGATGGAACGAACAAGCTCTGATAACCACATATCGTCAAGGATTGGAACCTCGGGTACGGCTGCATCTCGCTGCATACGAGGGTTCCATCGGCCTCGAGAAGTTCATCCAGCTTTCCATCCACTGCGCCACTCGTATGCAGGCGTGCCTCCAAGAGCACCAGGACCAGTCACTTCCCAACATGCTCCTCTGCCGGTCCGAACCCGTCAGCTCCCCAGAACCAGCCAACGAACCAATGGATATAGAAAACTCTCGTTTAACTCCCTCCGAGCGCCATCGTCGGCTGACCCTGAACCTGTGTTTGTATTGTGGCGCCCCCGGGCATGCGATTGCAGCGTGCCCCACACGACCTCCTCGACCCATGGTGAGTGCCATCATCCCTTCTATTCAGAAAATGAAACCACTCACCACTGTCGTCAATCTTACTGCCGCTGATATCTCCCTTACAGTGGTTGCGCTCCTTGACTCAGGGTCAGCCGGCAATTTAGTCTCCGGCGCCCTCTGCCGGCAGCTTCATCTCAAGACCTCTCCGTCGATCTACCAGATCAACTCCATAACTGGCAAGCCTCTCAGCCGTAAGTACGTCCGTACAGTGGCAGGACCCCTCAAGTTGCAAGTCGGTCTTCTACACCAAGAGGAATTACATCTGCTGGTTCTGGAGGATTCCACCGCTGACGTAGTTCTGGGGCGCCCCTGGTTGGAGCAGCATAATCCTACCATCTCCTGGAAGACGGGTGAAATCCTGAAGTGGGGCGAAACCTGTTTCTCTCGGTGCCTGGCTGAACTTCCTGTACCACGAACTCCACCTTCTGATCTCTCTCTGTGCAACATCCATCGAGAGCCCCGTTGAGAAACGCTCCATCGACATTCCCAAATGTTACGCCCCCTTCAGCGATGTCTTCTGCCCACAAAGGGCTTCCAAGCTGCCTCCACACTGGCCATGGGACTGTGCCATCGATCTGCTTCCGGGTGAACCAGTCCCAAAGGGTAAGATCTACCCACTATCCATCCCGGAGGAGAAGGCCATGGAGGATTACATCAAGGAGGCCCTCGCTCAAGGATACATCCGGCCGTCTACTTCCCCTGCTGCTTCCAGCTTCTTCTTCGTGACTAAAAAGGACGGAGGCTTGCGGCCCTGTATCGACTATCGCTCACTCAACAAGATCACCGTGAAATTCAGATATCCCCTTCCTCTCGTCCCAGCGGCCCTGGAACATCTCCGTGGTGCCACTGTGTTCACGAAGTTGGACCTCCGCAGCGCGTATAACCTCATCCGGATACGTGAGGGGGACGAGTGGAAGACCGCCTTCATTACTCCTACTGGCCACTATGAGTACCTCGTGATGCCTTATGGCCTGGTCAACGCCCCCTCCGTATTCCAGGACTTCATCCATGAGGTGCTCCGGGAGTTTCTCCATCGCTTCGTCCTAGTATACATCAACGACATACTCATCTACTCCCGGAGCCAGGCCGAACATCGCCGACACGTTGCGGAGGTCCTCACCCGCCTACGTCAATTCCGTCTGTTCCTCAAAGCGGAAAAGTGCTCTTTCCATCAGCCTACAGTGTCATTCCTGGGATACATCATTGACCACAGTGGCATCCGAATGGACGAGAGGAAGGTGGAATCCATCAAAACCTGGCCAGAACCCTCAACCATTAAAGAATTACAATGCTTCCTTGGATTCGCAAACTTCTATCGCCGATTTATCAAAGACTACAGCTCCATCACCCATCCTCTCACCAGTCTCCTCAGAAATAAGCCCAAGTCTCTGTCCTGGAATCCAGCAGCCACCAACGCCTTCAACCGCCTCAAGGAAGCCTTCACCACCGCTCCCTTACTCGTCCACCCCGATCCAGAGCTGCCCTTCATCGTAGAGGTGGACGCCTCTACCACCGGAGTGGGAGCGGTGTTATCACAGCAGCAGGGGACGCCAAGTAGACTCCACCCATGCGCCTTCTTCTCCCGCAAGCTCAGCCCGGCGGAAGTCAACTACGACATCGGTGACAGGGAACTCCTCGCTGTGAAGCTTGCTCTGGAAGAGTGGAGGCATTGGCTGGAGGGATCCAAACATGCATTCCTGGTTCTGACAGATCACAAAAATCTAGAATATCTCCGCGCTGCCAAAAGGTTGAACCCAAGACAAGCTTGTTGGGCCATGTTCTTCTCCCGGTTTAATTACACCATCTCCTATCGACCTGGCTCAAAGAACACAAAAGCGGATGCTCTCTCCCGTCTCCATGCTCCTGAAGAGAAAACGGAAGAACCTGAGCCAATCATCCCAAGCTCACTCATCGTAAGCCCCATCACTTGGTCAGAAGAGACCATTCCCTCCTCCAATGCCTCCACGAACCCTTCGCCGGGCTGTCCACCTGGCTTGCTTTACATCACCCGGACACGACGCACTCCAACCATCCACTCAGCTCACACGTCACTAGGCACTGGTCACCCGGGGGTCAATGAAACCCTCTCGTTGCTGAAAGAACGCTTCTGGTGGCCAGGGATGGCAGCCAATGTCAGAAGGTACGTGCAGGGCTGTCGGGAGTGTGCCATCTCCAAAAGTCCTCGTCATCTGCCAGCTGGGAAACTCCTTCCTCTGCCCGTTCCCAACCGACCTTGGTCACACCTAGGGGTAGATTTCATAACGGATCTTCCTGCTTCTGATGGAAATACCTGCATCCTAGTCATCATAGATCATTTCTCTAAATCCTGTCGTCTCATTCCACTAAGAGGATTACCCACTGCCATGGAAACGGCAGAAATGCTCTTCAACCACGTGTTCAGGTATTTCGGAATACCAGAGGACATTGTATCGGACAGAGGACCCCAATTCATCTCCAGAGTATGGAAAGCATTCCACTCACTCCTAGGTGTGGCCGTCAGTCTAACATCGGGGTACCATCCGCAGTCGAACGGGCAGACGGAAAGGAAGGTCCAGGAGATCGGCCGCTTCCTCCGTACCTTCTGTCATGACCACCAGGACTCTTGGAACCAGTTTTTGGGTTGGGCCGAGTACGCCCAGAACTCTCTCCGGCAGTCGACTACAGGACTCACTCCATTCCAGTGCGTACTCGGCTACCAACCCCCACTGTTCCCCTGGACCGGGGAACCATCTAACGTTCTGGCAGTGGATTACTGGTTCCGAGAGAGCGAGAGGGTCTGGGACTCAGCTCACCACCAGCTGCAACGAGCCCTGCGCAGACGCAGGATGACAGCGGACCTGCGGCGCTCCAACACCCCTGTCTTCCAGCCCGGACAGAAGGTATGGCTGTCGACACGGGACATCAGACTGCGTCTGCCCTGCAAGAAGCTGAGTTCCAGGTTCATTGGCCCATTTCCCATCGTCAAGCAGATCAACCCGGTCACATACCAACTCCAACTTCCACAAGGGTATCGTATTCACCCAACTTTCCACATCTCACTCCTCAAGCCTTATCACCCTTCTTTTCTCTCCACAGGACCTGACGTGACTCCCGCCGAACCCCCCCTTCCACTCATCCTGGAAGACTGTGCAGCATACGAGGTTCGCGAGATCTTGGACTCCCGGCGTCGTGGTGGTCAGCTGGAGTACTTGGTCGATTGGGAAGGTTACGGCCCTGAGGAACGCTCCTGGGTTCCAAGAAACGGCATCCTTGATCCCAACTTACTTCAAACTTTCCATGACAGTCACCCTGACAGACCGGCACCGCGGGGAAGAGGACGACCACCACGGCGTCGGGGTCCTCGGCCCTCAGGAGCGGGCCGTGGAGGGGGGGTACTGTCACAGACACGTCAGGTTCCAACATCCACCAATCACAGCGCACACCATCCCCAGAGTACTGATCACCGCCACCTGCACCTCATCATTGCACTCATCAACAGCACCATAAAGAGCACACACACACAGCACTCCATGTCTGGTCTCGTTTGCAGATACTCACGTTAATGCTTACCTCAAGGACTCCCCGCTCCATACTTACCTGTCTCCAGCGTGTCTCCTTCCCTCTGTGTGCGAGTGCTCCAGCCATCTCCAGCTATCTCCAGCGATCTCCAAACTCCAGCGTGTTCACGGATATCCACATCTGAAAGTAAAAGGACAGTAACTATCTCCATTCTACTCATTCATCCATCTACAAATTCATCACTGCTTACCTGTTCACTGCTCACTGCTCTACTGGTGTCAATAAACTACAGTTACCTGTTTACATCTGTGTCTGACTCCTGTGTACCGTAACAAAACCGTCCTACATTTAATCTTACAATCATCAATCTTACAAAAAATGTGCATACGCCTCTATTCCAGATGTGAAATTTATAAATCACAAAACATCTTGAAATTGTGTGCAGCTAAATGGTTTTAAATCTCTGCCTTGTAAATGCTGCCGTTGAAATATAAAATATCACCAGTCAACTTCCGAATGCTGTACTTGAGAATGGCGAATGACAAGAATTGCTTAGATTTTGCATACATCTGCTTAGAAACTGGCATGGGGCTAAGCACTTTTCCACGTCAAAGACCATTTTAGACTATAAATATGATTGTTGATTTTAACGTATGCACACTCTAAGTTTTATAAATGAGCCCCCTGATCAGCTGATTCATAATGAGTAGCAGGACCGCTTGCACCCTGGACACATAGGCCTATATGTTTTTGGATATATCTATCATAAATGGCAACGGTTCTGTCATCTCAATGATATTTCATCTCATTAACTCACATATGGTCCTGCCGTCATCATTTTAAACTCACAACAATATTATGTAACTAATCCCAACAGAATAGAACTATGAAACAAAGAATATATTATATATATATATTATATATATATATATATATATATATATATTAGGGCTGTCAATCGATTAAAAATTTTAATCTAATTAATTACATACTCTGTGATTAATTAATCTAAATTAATCGCATACATAATTTTTGCTGTGAAAGTATTAAATATTTCAATTCAAATGAATCAATGCAAGGTTTTTCCTGGGTCAAAAATGGTCTTCGGTGGTGACAGACATGGTCATCCACACAAACAGTAAAAAGTGTCCTACCCACGTGATCTGCGAGCCTAATACTGACAATAAAGTACCCGTCACTCTCACTGTAATTATTTCTTGCCCTCTTTCAAAAAAAAAAAGTGATTTTATAGCTTTGTAAGAGAAGATGCTTTTTTGCTAAACCTGAAAAGTAATAAAAAGTAGCATTTAGAAGTTATATTAACTAATAATATAATTTTCTACCATATACAATTGAATGCATCTAGCTAACAACAACTTGCTTTGTTCTGGTTTCACCTCACTCCAGTCTAAACTAACTGATTTTATAGGTAGGCCTAATTTACTACAGATTGACATTTAAATAACCTGAAAATATTGTGGATTATTTAAGCTCATTTTACTAACCACTCTCACTAAATGGGGTAAGCACACTTATGTTCTCATTTCAGAGTTGTTCGAGTAAATGATTCATTATAGACCGTGTGGACGGTGGACAGTTGTTGTCATGATTCATTAAAATGAATCTGTTCAAATGAGTCATTAGGTCGCGAATTGGACATTAGCGGACGTTGACGCGTTGCGTGTGAATCGCGACTGTTATTAGGACATTGCAAAAGATTTGTCAACACAGAAAACACTTCTGTCACAGACACGTCAGGTTCCACCTCACTTCAGTACCCGCGCACCCAATCACCAGCGTACTAATCACCGCCACCTGAAGCTCATCACATCAGTCATCAACACCAGCACTTAAACCCCACACTCACACACACTCACTGTCCGGTCTCGTTTGTGTTACACCAGTTGTAAACTTACCTCAAGGACTCCCAAAGCGATACTTACCCAGCCTCATCATCTCCTTCGTCTCCATTGTCTCCAGTTCTCCTCGTGTGCCTACCTGCCAGTGTGTGTGAGTGTTTCCATCTGCCTTCTCCAGCGTCTCCCTCTTCATTCATCTGCAACAACAACAAGGACAGTATTATCTCTCATTCCACCTCTGAGATCTTCCACCACTTCATTCACCACCCGTTTTGCTCTGCTGTTTGCTCAATAAACATCATAACTGCTTTTATTCCTGCCTCCGGTGTCTCTGTTATAACAACTTCACCACTGGATAGGATTTTCTTTTTGTTTACTGAAAGTGTGGTTTATGTCAGCTGCACGTGCAGGGCGCCTGTCAGAGAAGATGAGGTGACGTTCTTTTGAGCACTAATCACACCCAGCGGTTATTCAGGAAAAACATTCTCTGAATGCGCCTCGTGAAACATGGATTCGGTCTTACAAACTTTTAGCATTGTGTCAGTTGATTTAGATTATTATGTGTAAGGTAGAGAGAGTGCAAAGACAGTGCTTACAATGAAGACAGAGAGCTCGCGCGCACGAGAACGGCTCCAGGTTCAAAGGTCAATACGGGATGGATTAATCTGCATTATTTTTTTAACGCGTTATTTTTTCTCAGATTAATTAATCGAAATTAACGTGTTATTTTGACAGCCCTAATATATATATATATATATATATATATATATTATATATATATATATATAAAATCAGTGAATTAAAACCACCCGCCGATAAATTTGAGCACGGTCTGAGTGGCTGTATAAGCAAAAAGCAAGTACAAATTAATTTCTTTAGATTATATAGATTATATTTCTTTAGATTATTTCTGTAGATTATATAACAGCAACTTGGAAATCATTCAAAACAAAAAAGAAAAGAGAAGGTAAGTAACTTTACACAACATGATGTAAATTACTATTGTTGTGAAATTCGCCTATTATAATTTGCATGTGAACTGAGTTTGTCACAAGCACATGAGAGCTGGTCACCTTGATGTCTGTTAAGGTTTGGTACTATTTTGGAAGTTGAGATTAGCAGTATAATAGTGGAATAGTGTTTGCCATTTATTTTGTGTAATTGAAAATGTAAATCACAAGATTACTTTGTTCAAACCCATTAATAAATGAAAATGTATTACTGCAGTCTGTGATAACACCTCAAAAGAATGCAAAAAAGGTGAAGTTAACAAATGACTTGTTGAGCATACCACAGTAATAGCTTTGACTGGAATGTGGAATGCTTATCATACTTGTACAATACAAATGCAAACACTCCTTCTCTCCTGTATCTCACAGTTTAACAAAATATCAAAACCAAAAGTCACACAACAGTCATGCACCTGCCTCAAATTATCAAGTAATCCTAAAATTCTTCTCTCACGTCATTCAAAGTATCATTGTCATAGCAAAAAAAGAGCCCTTGCCAAACAACTTTCACGAAACTTTAGAGTTTATTATATGTCACAAGGATGTCTTTACTGTAAATACCAGACTAGCCAAACCTGTCAATTAGAAGATTTTATCTTTTGGTAACACTAAAAGCATTTGTATAATTTATTATAAATATATTCCTAATGTACATTATAATGCATTGTCTAATAATTGTAACCCAAGTTTAAAAAAATATGAAAATTATTATCTTTAGTATTTCTTGTCAAATATCATCCAGATGTGGTTCATCACTTGCCAGTTTCAAGGCTATGCTGCTATAATTTAACTGATTAAGAAATATATCAGTTTAAAAAGATAATGGCTAAACGTTTTTAAAGTAGTGTTCATTGTGCAAGAAATTGTGCAACCCCTCATGTAAAACAATACACAACTTAAGATATCAATACACAACTTATAAACAATATAAAGACTTTAAAACTATATTTTACTTTGTTTTTTTCTCTTTCTCTCTCTTTTTTCTTTGTAAATTTAAATGTCAAATGTGTTGACTATTGAGAAGAAATGATCCGAACAGATAATGTGCGGTTGAGTTTTCTGAAAGCATTGTCTTTTAACCAATGATGATCCATTCCGTGAAACATCTGAACCATTAATATCTTTACAAACCATTCGTTGAAACTTGTTCTGCAAGCTCTCAGGTCAAAGGTAAAACCCTTTATGTATGAATTTAAATAAAGTTTAAGCAAGTGAAGTATCTCAGTGTGTGTGTGTGTGTGTGTTGCTGTTCATATTTTATGTTCTTATTTTACAAAATCAAAACAATTAAACCATTATCTAACAAGACACATAAAAAAGGATAGTTCACCCAAAAAACTAAATTTAAGTCATAATGAGTCATGATGTACTTATCCTTGTGTTGTTACAAAACTTTATGACTTGTAGCACAAACTTAACACAGCTCTTTTCTATTCTTTAACATTTTATAGTGACCACATCTGTTTAGATAGATAAAAGTTTTCATTTTTGAGTGAACTCTTCCTTGAAAATTGAATGTAATATATATTTATACCATTTTATATACAACAAATCTAGTAAACATTGTGTCATATATTTTGGTACATTTACATTGTACATTATAAAGAATGATTTGCTTAGCCTAAAAAAACAGATTACAAGGAAGAAATTTTCAGCTGAAACTAACCAACCTGATGCCAAATCTAGTTTAATGCAAGTCAACGGCTACCGTCACTTTGAGAGTCAAAAAACATATACAGGCAAAACAAAATTAATACTCGTGGCTCCTGGCAGTCCATTGAGTTCTTATGAAATGAAACAATTGGTCTGTGCAAGAAACTGAACATTATTTATACCACATTATTACCCGTAATCCACAGTAGGGATGTGATTGTGAGGAAAATCTCCCACTGATTTTTTGCTGCGGGGCCCATTTTGGTAGCCTGATTTTTGTGGTGCACTTGAAGGTGGATGTGGGTATGTCTGGCTTCTGCGATCGATTTTTTGCTGAGGGGCCCATTTTGGTAGCCTCATTCATGTGGTGCGCTTGAAGGTGTGCGTGTAAATTACAGGTGTTACTCCGGATGCTGCCACCTTCATCAGGCAGTTTACACACTGCCTTATTAACACTCTCGGGTCGGCGGTCACGCCGGCGTGACCACCGCGTTTTTTTTCTAACCAGTGTGAAAGAGACTCAAAATACTCTATCAATGTTGCACATACAATTAAGAGCTATACACCATTTTAATCTGTGGAATATCTTCTTTTATTTGTGTACACTCAGAGTAAAAACAAAATGTTGTGCTTTTTGTAAAATAAAGAAAACTAACATGATGCGTGATCAGTCGTCTCCCTCTGAACGAAGTCCAATCTGATAGTTCTCAGAAAATGAACTGTAACTTTGTGAATACTAATCACAAAAAAATGAGACTTCTGTCTAAAAAAACGTTGAAATGTCAGGTTTTAAATCGTGTAAGTCAAATTGAAAACAAAAATTCTGTGTTTATGTAATCTGTATGAAAAGAGAGCCATGTCAGAAGTCCGTGATTCAACCCGCTAATGCGGCCACGCCCACGGAGCCAGCGCTATTCAGAGGCAAATTCAGAGGCAATACATCGTCTCAATCGTGCATTTATTGTCTTGAAAAGTGTTTATCTGGATGTTAAAGCCATGGTTAGCGAGCTCTAGAAGACATGCAGTTAGTTCCTGGTTCTTCTTCTTCTTTATATGCATTTGTGGACTAAAGGTGTACAGAGCGCCCTCCGGCTGCAAGTATGAATTGAAAACAGTGTCCAGCGTTCATAGTGAAGACAATTAATATTGAATAAATATTACTCCTCTGTATAGAAAATTGACAAACATATGAGAATCCATCAATATTTCTCCAAATGTGCATGCTTTTAAGCTAAAAGCCTATATGAAATGCCATAGAGGTAACATAATTGTTCAGACACTGCATCACAGAAATACATTATATTTTAAAGAATATAATAGAATACCATTGTTTTAAATTATAATAATATTTCACAGTATTGCTGTTTTTTCTGTATGTTTGATTTACATTATGATGAGCTGAGACATGATCAACAGAGGGTTTTTTCACAGCCTAACTGTCTGAAAGAGCTCATTATTTATGCAGCTCATTAGAGCTCTTTATGCAATTCTTTTGTCTTCTCAGGTGAGAATCACCCATTATTCATTATTCACGCCTCCACGCATACTGTGTTTCTTGACCAAAGATGTTTGGGCATGTCAAAACTTCTCCAGGGCCCCAAAAAACCTCAGACCCCTGTTTGCAGGTTCAATATTACCATTGGGTTTAAATCCAAAATATTGCCAAATAGGTGCTTTAACATTTCGCTTTGAAACCAAATCGTCCACCGTCTTCTCAGTCAGCTCGCCTCACTCTTGTCACATGATAAATGAAATCTGGACAATCAATTAGATTTCTCTCTCTCACAGATGGCCCGACGCCGATTCTACGTTGAAAAAAATGGCCGCATCAGATTAGAGCCAACGGTGCGGAACACACTGAAAAAACTAAGGCTTGGTGTGTCCCTGGCTTAAGCCTGACCACACACTAGACGATTTTCTAATCTTAAAGGGTTAGTTCACCCCAAAATGAAAATTATGTCATTAATTACTCACCCTCATGTCCTTCCAAACTCGTAAGACTTTCGTTCATCTTTGGAATGCAAATAAAAATCTTTTTGATGAAATCTGAGAGATGTCTGTCCCTCCATTGACTGTCTTTGCAACTACCACTTGCTTCAAAAAGTTCATAAAGAGATTGGTAAACTAATCCATATGAATTGAGCTGTTTAGACACTTGATCGAGCGATTTCAGATTTCATCAAAAAGATTTTTATTTGCATTCCGAAGATGAACGAAAGTCTTACGAATTTGAAACGACATGAGGGTGAGTAATTAATGACATAATTTTCTTTTTGGGGTGATCTAACACTTTAACTGATTTTAAAGCTGTGGGAGACCACAGACATAAGGGCAGTTTCAACTGATTTTTAGCATTATAATCCTCCGAATGCACACACTAGAAGATTCATCCAGACAATAGCTGGGTTTCCATTCAAACGTGAAGTGAATCTTTTCAAATTTCGCAAAAAAAAAAGAAAGACAAATGCGAATTAGGTGTGTTTCCATCAAGTTTTTCAAGCAGATGACGGTGGTACTGGTAACCTAGTAACCAACAGTGACAGAGCATTCGTGAAGCCCGAAAGACCAGCGATCGGGAGCAGAAAATGAATCGTAATGACACCACACAATTGAGGATTTTTTTGGACAAAGAGTGGGTTGCCAGAAGCCTTGAATCAGGCCACACCCCTCAGACTGTTGGGCGTTACAAATTGAGTCCAAAATCAGGCATAGAATCTTCAAGTGTGAGGCCAGCCTAATCCACAGCCTCGGCAACCGGTCCTGGAGCACAAGCTTCCCGTCACATAATGACGTATGCACAGGAGCTCAAACATTGAGAATCCATAAAAAGTCAGTCTTCCCAATTTTGCAGCATCCAGGATAAGCACAAGTACCACTTTGCTGAACAATACAACACACACGTCTTCCCTCTCTGTTGTAAACAAACAGTGTCAGCTCATGTGTGAGTTTACTCCGGCGCATATGTCATCATGTGACAGGAAACTCACGGTCCAGACTGCCATGAACGCGCTCAGGACCATTTGCAGAGGCTGTGGATTACAGGTAATAATGTTGTAGATAATGTTCAGTTTCTTGCACAGACTGATCATTTTGCTTCATTAGACCTCAGTGTATCATCAGTAGCCATGGGTATTAATTTAGTTTTGTCTGTATACAGTATCTCACAGAAGTGAGTACACCCCTCACATTTTTGTAAATATTTTATTATATCTTTTCATGTGACAACACTGAAGAAATGACACTTTGCTACAATGTAAAGTAGTGAGTGTACAGCTTGTATAACAGTGCAAATTTGCTGTCCTCTCAAAATAACTCAACACAGCCATTAATGTCTAAACCGCTGGCCATAAAAGTGAGTACACCCCTAAGTGAAAATGCCCAAATTGGGCCCAATTAGCCATTTTCTCTCCCTGGTGTCATGTGACTCGTTAGTGTTACAAGGTCTCAGGTGTGAATGGGGAGCAGGTGTGTTAACTTTGGTGTTATCGCTTTTTGTCATTCAACATTGGAGTCTGATAGCCACTCTACCTCTGCTACATAATTAAAGCTGCGACAGTAGAGTGCATGAAGTGTCTAACATTCCGCACTTTGTTTTTTCAGCTAATTGTGACAGACACTTGTGAAAGGTCAAGTATGTAAAGTTATTTTAAGGTTTTTGTTCAAATACATTCTCTTAACCTAGTTTATTGTGCATTGACTTCTATTATTATGTCATTCATGGGTTTTATCTCTCCCAAAAGTGTAAACACTGAGTCTTCCAGGCACAATCAAAACATTGAGAGTGGTTCGCTCTGATCTGAGAGATCTTTGATTACAGAAGTGCAAGCCAAAATTCCCTGAATTTGGACTTTCAAAGATTAAACGGATCATGAACATGTCAAAGCGAATGGGTCGATGCTACTAAATAAAATGGACTTCAATACAACATCAGCATGCGCCCGTTCAGAAAGACATATGTTCCTGTTTATATTCTTTACTTTGACATGTCCAGTATAGGAAGCCTCAAACAGTTGTGGCTTGTGGCTTGTGGCTTGGGGGAGGTGCGACGCGCAAAAGGGGCATTTGCAAGGTTGTAATCCACTAGGTGACGCTAGTGTCACAGAAGATATACTTCACCTTTAAGTAAAAAAAAAAAAAAAAAAGTTTCAGAAAGGCAGTAAATTAAACAAGAAAACAATGAAACAAATAAGCAAAAGCATGATCACCGCTCAAGAAAGTAATTAGTAGGGCACATAAACAATTCACATACATAATTTAATTTGATGTGACCCTAACAGTATATATGCCTATTCTCTAGTCATTGAGTGTATGATTTGGTAACTTCTTAATGTGGTACATTATGGGATTGAATGACTGAACTATATAATTTAAATTGTTGTTTCAGACACCACTATGAAATGTGTCAAACCTGAAATAGGGAACAACTAAAAAGGGGCAATTTTGGACACAGTTTCAGTTTGACAACCAGGTCTGCCCATCTGAATGTTTATACTTCCTTCCTTTCTACACAGTCAGTTAGTAACGTGAGAACAAAAAAAAAAAAAAAAAAAAGTTTTCTAGGTTGGGTACTTCTCTAGTCACAAAATAGTTTCAAGAGCCATCGATTTTTCTTGAAACAATATGATGTGAAGTTATGACAAAGTAGAAAAAAAAAGTAGCTGACAACTCATAAGGCCATTTTGCACGTTCAGCAACATTCCTTCAGCCCCATGCAAACATAATCCATTCATCTCTTTCTGTGAGGATTATGTGCTTTTTTTTTTTAACCTGCCCAAAATATTCATTAGGTTACTATGGCTATAGACCACTGACAAATGCAGGCATCTTTGTACAACAATACTAGTATAGAGAACACAAAATTCATTAATTCAAGTTAGACATCAAGGTTATAATGACTCTGCAGAAATACATTAAAAAAAAAAACCTGAAAACTGCATTTAGACTACTATATGAGCTAAAGGACTGGCAACAGGCTATGAACTTCTCCAACACAAAGTTAACATACTTACAATGAAACTTTTGTCAGAAAAGCTACAGATCTGGCAACTAATAGATAAGATAATCAGTTTCCTCAATGAGACCACTATTAGTTTCAAAATACAGTGTAAGATACATGATACTTGTTACTTTAAATTTTCCTTAATGTTTAAAAATGTATTTTGTTTTAAAAACATCTTGGTGTACAA
Organism: Ancherythroculter nigrocauda; assembly: GCA_036281575.1. Classification (NCBI taxonomy): domain Eukaryota; kingdom Metazoa; phylum Chordata; class Actinopteri; order Cypriniformes; family Xenocyprididae; genus Ancherythroculter; species Ancherythroculter nigrocauda. Next base: position 14,647,948 of record VTFQ01000015.1, on the reverse strand, counting down.
AAAAAATTTACAAACTTTTTGACTGAATGCTCTTTTTGACTGCAATATCAGACAATCACTCTTTCCAGGAAGATGAAAGCCACACCTCTGCTGTGTAACTACTGTGACTTTTTGCAGAGGTTAGCCCTTCCCCTGGTATATTAACAAGAGAGGCTGTTTTATACCTCACTCACACAGATCTCCTCTCCTGGCAGTTGTTTATGGCAGGTTATAATCTTAAATAAATTAACATGACATTTAACAATCAGATGATTCTGAAAATAATCTCCATCCTTTCTGTGACTACAGCCATGTCCATCCTCTTGATGAACTATCCAGAACAAAGGACAAATTGTACTCGCAAGAAAAAGCTGGTCTTCAATCACTTCCTAAAGCAGGATGTTGGAGAACTACAGGCTTGTTCTGCTATTATCCAAGGAGACGTGGACGGAGTGGACAAGGACATTTTCAGGAAACTTCTGACCTCGAAAAAAAGAACATCCCTGCTATCCGAGTCATTCTATCTCAACGCAACCAAGGATTGTCCATCCTACATCCAAGACAGAGGGTTTCTGACGGTTTCTCTCAGTAAAGAGGAGAAAGATTTCCCTATTGCTTACTCCATGGTGATCCATGAGAAGATTGAGATGTTTGAAAGGCTCTTAAGAGCCATTTACACTCCTGACAATGTGTACTGTGTTCATGTGGACCAGAGGTCTCCTGAGATCTTTAAAGAAGCAGTTAGGGCCATTGCGTCCTGCCTGACAAACGTGTTTGTGGCCAGCAAACTGGAGAATGTGATCTACGCCTCTTGGTCTCGAGTTCAAGCAGACATCAACTGCATGCAGGATCTGCTCAAGTCACCTGTCCAGTGGAGGTATCTGCTCAACACCTGTGGCACTGATTTCCCCATCAAAACCAATGCAGAAATAGTTGAGTCTCTAAAACACCTGAATGGAAGGAACAGTATGGAGTCCGAGGCCGTAGAGTCCAAAAAGTGGCGCTGGCAGTATCATCATGATGTTACGAACGGTGTGACTCGGACCGATGTTAAAAAGTCACCCCCGCCAATAAAGAGCCCTATGTTCGCAGGAAATGCTTACTTTGTGGTTTCAAGAGAGTTTGTGGATCACATTTTCAAAAGCAAAGAGGTTCAAGAATTCATGGAATGGGAGAAAGACACATACAGTCCAGATGAACACATGTGGGCTACTTTACAGCGGATGCCTTCAGTACCAGGATCCAACCCTTCAAACAGAAAGTACGAGCAATCGGACATGAACGCAATTGCTCGTCTAGTTAAATGGAGCTACCATGAAGGAGATCTAAAGAGTGGGGCTCCCTACCCACCATGCACTGGGATGCACAGACGGGCGGTGTGTGTCTATGGAGCTGGGGACTTGAAATGGATTGTGAGACAACACCATCTTTTGGCAAACAAGTTTGATCCACAAGTAGATGATGTAGCTATCAAATGTATGGAGGCTTTTTTAAGGTACAAAGCTATTTTTGGTCGATCATTACTAACAGTTGATAAATCTGACATTATTTTATGATGTTTTTAATGTTTTAAAATGTTTGTAAATATTAGATATATGGATTTTTTTATTTTTATGAAATGTGTTAATATGTAAAATATATATGTTTAATACTAATTTTCTGACCTGCACAGAAAGTGTAAAGTAAATTAAAGTAATAGTTTGGGTTTTAAAAATCATTTGTACTTTTTTGTAGAGAAGCTTTCTTTGTGTTACACATAATACTTCATATAAAGATGTGATATTAATGAATTTAAATCAGAATTAAAATATTAACAGAGTACAAAAAAATAAAGATCTCACAAGCAAAGGTAAGAGATTATATATAATTTAGATGTGTGTCTGACACAAGGTACATGACCAAATGCAAACATTTAAATTTATGATAAACCAACTACTACTTGCTTGATATTGTGAGGTAACGTATAACAAATATATTTATAACTGCAAATTTATCTCAAAATAGAAGATATGATCTGAAACAGAAAAAGAAGCAAACACAGGATGTGGTTAATATGTGACCAGAAGAGCAGTCAACACATGCACAGACAGAGGAAAAAATTATTACACCTATATAATGTCTCACATAGCAGCTGTTTAGATGTATAGATGCATATGTTTGAAATCACAGCAAAAAAAAGTTGGGACATACCTTTGGAAGAGAGACCCTTACAAAAAAGAATTTTTTTCAAGTTTGCTATTAGTAGGGGGAGAGTGGGGTATTTTTACTTATGTGGTCCTCAAGATAAGGGAAAATGAGGCAGAAGTACAATGATAGTATTTCAAGTAATTTCAGGTTGTTTCCTATCATTTTAAATGATCAGAATACATCTATGACAAAGGGTTCAGAAAATATGGCTTCTTATAAAAAAAAGTGTTCCTCTGGCTCAATTTACCCCAGGTTAGGGGTAAGTTGATCCGAGTCAGTGGGTGGGTGTAAACTGACCATCTAACTGAATCTGAATCAAACCCATGTGAAATTTTAACGATAATATACCTATTTTAAAAAACTAATTTAATTATCAAATTTCCTTTTACAAATATTCTTTGTAAAATAAATATTTCTTTTTTTAAAGCTAAATTAAACAACATAAAACCAACCAAATGAAGTTGAAATTTCAGTATCTTTCATTGTTTGCATTTCTGAAACAATATGTTGAACATCAAAGTTTCCCATAAACAGACTAAACAGAGAGTTTGTTGAGTAAAATTAAATAAAAATTGAATAAGAATGATTAAATGTCACTGAAACTAATAAACATTTTAGTCAAAAGGTTCTTGACATGGTAGTTTTTCTGCAATGTTGACCATGTTATGCCATTAGAGACTACAGGTGGAAAGATATATATGATTAAACATCCTCTGGTTTGTGTCAGAGAATGATTTGCTGTACTTGTACACTGTTCCTATCAAATAAACTTGAAAATAAAGAAAAACTAAACCAGTTGTGTAATATTACATTGAAATGACACCAGTTTATACTTCAGATTTAACTTAAATTCATTGCCTTATGGTGGGGTAAGTTAAAACGCTGGCTCAATTTACCCCACATTATTTGGCTCACTTTGCCCCATAGCTGCCATTTTAGGAAAAGCTAGCTAGCTTACCAATTCAGAATAATATTTAGCTAAATGACTTGCATGGTTTTATATGTTGCTTATTCACCAATATGCATCATAAATAGTTTTAGACCTGGACAAATTTGCTTTGATGTAACAGCCATTACATCTGTTATGTTAAAATTTTAATTTGACAAGCCAAAAACATTTTTTAAAGTAAATAAGTGATTTCCACTCCTCCTATGTGCTTCTCCTTCTCACAGTCTGGCAGAAATGATGGGTGGTTCTAAAATATATGGTCACATGACAATAAAATGGTACAATTGCCAAGATACAGGGGGTGGGTCAACTTACCCAATGGCTCATCTTACCCCACTCTCCCCTATACTTCTTTCAAACTAAAAATAAAGTATACTTTCAGTCTACCTTTTATGTACTTCTCAGAAATATACTTTATGTACTTCTACTGCTGTATATTTGGCAAATACTCTTGTACTCGATTTTTTATTTATTTAATTAAAAGCATAATTCATTATTCTAAGTATACTTGGTTTGTAGTTGTGTTTACTCTTTTGATTGAGTAGCCTAATAAATACCTTTTTTCCCATAGTTTTACATACTGTCTTATAAACTTACATTGTTTTAAAATATTGATTTATAAAGAAAACATATATGTTCCTAATTCTGAGTGTGTACATTTTTGTGTAGTCCACTGGTAGTGTACATAGGAATTTATTCAAGATCCACTTAACTCTTTCTCCGCCATTGAGAGAATTTTCCATTATTTATGACACTATGGCCCGGTTTCACAGACGGGGCTTAGATTGAGCCAAGATTAGGCCTTAGTTCAATGAGGGCATTTAAAGCTGCAGTCTGTAACTTTTTTTGGTTAATTTTTGAGCAAGTACATAACCAGCCAGTGTTCAAAACTATCTCCTTACTTAAGCCTGATTCACAACAGTAAGCTTGTAATAATAGTTTATAATAAAATTATACTGTTGGATTTCCGCAGGAAATTTGAGCATGCGTCATTACGTCACGTCTGTAAACAGAAAGGAAGGAGTCCCAGCTAGACTATGCATATTGGATGCTGCTGATATGCATTTCTCACAGCAGCTGAAATAATTAAACTTATCATTTTGATGGCGGATTGTAATTCAGAAAGGTCCCAATGACAATCATCAGTGGCAACTCTAGATTCACCCGTGGTCAAAAGCAAAAGACTTCGGACTGCGGAGTGGCTACAGAAATTGAAATCTACAGGTAACGCTAATACAGTACAATTTGCAATACAAATGAAAAACATAGTTGTAAACTAGTTGTGTACTCAAAAGTTTACTATGGTTACACTTAAAGTATACTTAATTATACTTTTATACACTAAAAAGTAGGCCAATTTAGTCCCAAGTAGTACTGAAATAGTACACTTGCAAGTATACTACTACATAAAGTATACTAAAAATATACTTGAACTTTTCTTAAGTATACTTAATAAAATGCATTTAAAATATACTTTTTTTGCAACTTATGAAGGGCTAACTATTTTTAAAATTTATAAACATGAATGTGAACTTATGCAGTAGGTTATGGAGTAGCAAATCCTGAAACAAGAAAAACAAGTAGCAGCAGCAAAACCAGAAAAATGCAAAACTTTTGATAAAATTTCCTCCTACTCAGACCACAGAACTCATTTGAACAGTATTGCATTGTCTACACAGAAACCAAAACTACTACTAACAACTATTAAATTATTCTTAGAAATACAATTCAGCATTATAACTTTACAGAGTTATTGGTCTATATAAAAAAAGAGGAAGAGCATTTAAAATGTCTACTAGTATTTTTTTAATAACGTTTACAAACACTACAATCTGACAAATGACACATATCCATAAAAAACATGATTACTCCGGTCCGGATATGAATATGAACTGTGATCCGCATTCTAAGTGTTGTTAAACTCGTGCAGAAACCACACTCATGCGCGCTCTGTGTGCTGTTATATATTAAATATATTGTTACAGTCAAATTTTTTCGATGAATTGGTAGTTAAACTCCAGCTTTGACTGCATTGCGGGGAAAATGCAAAATACTTTTGTGCTACTGTAAGATACACATACGACACGCAGGCTGAACATGCTGAACATTCTTATGAATAATGTGAGAAAAGCTCAGAAACTGATGACATACTCTCCAGCCACGGCAGCCAGCCACCACTCCGAATAAGCCTTTACCATACTTCTGCTGCGGCCTGTATCAATGGCTGTGCCCATAGCACAGGATTGTTGTGATTTATGTAAAATTCAGCTCACATACTTCTTCTTAAGACATCAACCTCAGTTTACTATCATTAATTGAGTATTGCGAAACAAAATGGTAAGCCAGAACTAAGCCAGATTGTGGCTTTGGAGAAGGAATGTAACCTCCTTACTTCCTGTTCGATCATCTTACAAACTGTAACAATAGTGAGTAATAATTAACTGCTTAAGTGTGTTATTGATCATTTTTGACTTAAAGGGATAATTCACCCAAAACTGAAAATTATCCCATGATTTCAAGCCATCCTAGGTGTAGGCTATATGACTTTCACAATCGGAGTTATATTAAATAATGTCCTGGCTCTTCCAAGCTTTATAATGGTAGTGAATAGAGGATGAGATTTTGAAGCCCAAAAAAGTGCAACCATCCATCATAAAAGACAATGATGCAGCTCTAGGGGGGTTAAAGGGTTAGTTCACCCAAAAATTAGATATTAACACAAACACAACACTTTGCTTCTGAAGGCCTTTATTAAAGGGTTCACCCAAAAATGAAAATTCTGTCATTAACTACTCACCCTCATGTCGTTCCACACCCGTAATACCTTCGTTCATCTTCAAAACACAAATTAAGATATTTTTGATGAAATGCGGTGGCTCAGAGAGGCCTCCATTGACAGCAATGCCATTCAAACTCTCAAGATCCATAAAGGTACTAAAGACGTTGTTAAAACCATCCACGTGACTGCAGTGGTTCTACAATAATTTTATGAAGCGACGAGAATACTTTTTGCGCGCACTCACTGAGCCACCGGATTTCATCAAAAATATCTTAATTTATGTTCCGAAGATGAACGAATGTCTTAGGGGTGTGGAACGACATGAGGATAATTAATGACAGAATTTTCATTTTTGAAACCCTTTAATAAAGGCCTTCAGAAGCGAAGTGTTGTGTTTGTGTAAGAAAAATATAAATATTTAAAACTTTAAAAACTTAAATAACTGGCTTCCAGCAGACGACCGTACGTTGAAATGATGTAGGGGTAGCGTAAGCTTTGATGCCTCTTGCTGTTCAAACAAACAGGGCTGTGCAACAAACTCAAGCTCCTCCTCTTATATCGTAATCCTCTGACATTTCTCTTCAAAAATTCTCGTTTTATACTTCTAATTTGTGACCGGTGTTTTGTTTTGCTCTCTCCTCTGCGCTTCTGTCATGTCAGAGTTCACTCTTTCGCCATAAATCGATGCGTACAGCCATCTGTCGGGAGCTAGTTATTTTAGTTTTTAAAATGGATATTTTTCTTACACAAATGCATCACTTCGCTTCAGTACATTAACAACATGCTAATGAAACATTTAGAAAGACAATTTACAAATATCACTAAAAATATCATGTAATCATGGATCATGTCAGTTATTATTGCTCCATCTGCCATTTTTCACTATTGTCCTTGCTTGCTTACCTAGTCTGATGATTCAGCTGTGCACATCCAGACGTTAATACTGGCTGCCCTTGTCTAATGCCTTGAATATGAGCTGGCATATGCAAATATTCGGGGCGTACATATTAATGATCCCAACTGTTACGTAACAGTCAGTGTTATGTTGAGATTCGCCTGTTTTCTGGAGGTCTTTTAAACAAATGAGATTTATATAAGAAGGAGGAAACAATGGTGTTTGAGACTCACTGTATGTCATTTCCATGTACTGAATTCTTGTTATTCAACTATGCCAAGGTAAATTCAATTTTTGATTCTAGGGCACCTTTTAATATAACTCTCATTGTATTCACCTGAAAAAAGAAAATCATATTGAGGGTGAGTAAATCATTTTCATTTTTGGGTGAACGAACCCTTTAACCCTTGAGCTGAGAGCTTTAAAGTTGAAGGTTTTTTTTGTTTTGTTTTTTTTTTCAAAAAAAAAGACAAATTTACCTTAACCTTCTCAGTCGCCCCAAGAGGCCAGCAACCACAGCTCGTCTGCACTGGAAACCTGACCAGTGAAGCCCGCCAGTTTGCTATTGTTGCCAAAAATGACAAAGTTGTATTTCATTGGAAGATAAGAGCCTCACCTGTGGCTTGGATAAGTTGTTCCAGCGCTGCGATCAACACATATGTGGAAAGTCAGTTGTGTTTTTTTTTTTTTTTTAAGGACTGTTGAAGTTTAATATTTTGATGATTACTTTTAGGCTACTCGTATGCTGTGGAAAAGATGGCGGAGTACAGACTTGTAAAAATTCCTTCTGGTCTGCCACAATCATCAGATAAAGGGTTATCTGCCTAATAAAACTGTTTCTGCAGTCTGAGTTTTGTTTTTATTATTAATATTCAATGACAATTAATGTTTTGAACTCAAAAATAGTTTACTTTGTGTTTTATTTTGTGTAAAAACAACACATTTTAGGTGTAAGAATTGAACACAGTCTGAGTCAATTTTAACACATTCTTTCTAAGTGTGTAAAATAAACTGAAGATGTCAAATTTTAAGTGGTTAACCCTGCTAGACCTGCTTGTAGATGCCTTAAGCACTCTATTAGAAAATCTTTTGCTACTGACAGCCATTCAAAAGTAACCGTGTGCTGTGTCTTTCTTTTACAAAGAGCATATTCATTTATACATTTTCAATATATCATAGTAGATGTTTTACCAGTGCCCAATTTTGCGATGAGAGATCTTAAAAGCATGAAATGGGACTCTATGCTGCCTTTCATGTCAAGGCTCGTTTATTATGGAGCCAATCATCCTCATCACATTTATTTTTTTTTTTAATTATTATTGCTTCTACATAATGATTAATCACAGCTGAATTGATAGTCTCAAAGTTGTGTTGTGGGGTTCTGTGTTAACCGAGCAACTACAACTAACCTCCACACTGAAATAATTACAATTGTTTGATAAGCTGATTTTTTGGTGACCTCTGCTGGAGACTCCTTTAAATAGACTAGAACTGTATGAGAATATAGTGCCATGTAGAACTCTTCTACAGAATGGCATTATGTTGAAGCTTCTTTTCACCGAACCTAATGTGGACTCCCAAAGCAGATAGTGTAACTTCCTAAAACTGCAACAGCAGTAGGCCAACCCGAAGCTGACATTGCTTAAGTGGTAAGTCCTTAGGCTACAACAGACTAGGAATAATGACAGAATGTTAATTTTATACTCACCAGTCACCAGTATCTTTCTTTCTTCAGTGAAACACTAAGCAGCTTTTCCGTGCAATACAAGAGCACGGTGATTTAAACGGCAAGCACGAAAAAAGAAAGAAAAAAGTATCACAAAAGTAGTGAATACAACTGGTATGTAATGCTCCAAGTATTCTGAAGCCATATGAATGATTTGTGAGAGAAACCATTCAGTCGTTTTTCACTAGTGTCTGCTGTTGCGTTCAAATATCGAAAATGGCGCCTTTAGTTCTCGCAGGTCACGTGACCAATGATCGCAACCGCGTGTTATATATATCTTTCAGAGCACTGTGGCCAAAATCGGGCACCCATATCCTTGTTAGTTATTTTATATGGCATACTAGTACGAAGAAGGGAACTAAAATGGGTTAGCAAATCAGTGCGCTTAAGTAGTTACAGTGCGCCAGAGGACGCCTTCGATAATAATAATTTTACTTTGTAACCATACATATGCACTTTGTCAGATTTGATGTTTTTCTTGTTTATGATAGGTTTTGTGTTCTGTCAAATTTAAATTGAGCAAATGATGACATACAATTATATTTGATAAATTCCAGATTGAGGCAAGTTGATACCTTTTAAAGTAAAAATAAAAATGTATACACTTTATTAATTACAATATCTGCTGGCCAAAAGGTAGATTTTTTTTATTATCTTTATTTTGTGCTTCGTAATTATTTTTGTGACTTTGTTTACATTTTTTGCCTATAAAGCCTGTTAAATGATGATGGATTTCAACTTACCCCATGTAATATAGGCTAAAAACATGCCCAACTGTTTGGGCATATACATGGTAGGCTATTTAAATGCTTTTTGTAGCTTGTGTGTGTCTTTACAAAAATATACTTAACATCTTCACTAAATTGCTTGTATCCATTAGTATTCTTTATCTACATTTATACAACCTGCATTTGACTGTACAGACAACATCCTTATAAGCATTTTTTTGCCTCTACATATAGCTATGATGAAAGGAAATGTCACTTAATTTTCCCCATAAAAATGAATCTGTGGCTAGGAACCAGGGCTTCCCCCATGGTCCCTACCTTGCCTACTGTTTCCGCCTTAGGTATTGCCGAATCTCTGTGGTATATGAACCTGAGAGGCTGTTTCATACCTTAGTGGCATAGCGAGAGTAGTTTCTGGAAGATCTAGTTTAAAAATGATAAAGAATTGAAATGGCATTTAATAAGCATAGGATTCTAAAAAGAATTTCGATTTTTTCACAGAGTACAACACTGTCCCTCTACCTGCTGAACTACATAAGGAAGGATTGCCCTTCTCATGGGAAACTGGAATTGAATCACTTCCTAAAGCAGGATGTTGGAGAACTACAGGCTTGTTCTGCTATTATCCAAGGAGACGTGGACGGAGTGGACAAGGACATTTTCAGGAAACTTCTGTCCTCGAAAAAAAGAACATCCCTGCTATCCGAGTCATTCTATCTCAATGCAACCAAGGATTGTCCATCCTACATCCAAGACAGAGGGTTTCTGACGGTTTCTCTCAGTAAAGAGGAGAAAGATTTCCCTATTGCTTACTCCATGGTGATCCATGAAAAGATTGAGATGTTTGAAAGACTCTTAAGAGCCATTTACACTCCTGACAATGTGTACTGTGTTCATGTGGACCAGAGGTCTCCTGAGATCTTTAAAGAAGCAGTTAGGGCCATTGCGTCCTGCCTGACAAACGTGTTTGTGGCCAGCAAACTGGAGAATGTGATCTACGCCTCCTGATCTCGAGTTCAAGCGGACATCAACTGCATGCAGGATCTGCTCAAGTCACCTGTCCAGTGGAGGTATCTGCTCAACACCTGTGGCACTGATTTCCCCATCAAAACCAATGCAGAAATAGTTGAGTCTCTAAAACACCTGAATGGAAGGAACAGTATGGAGGCCGTAGAGTCCAAAAAGGGGCGCTGGCAGTATCATCACAACGTTACGAACGTTGTGACTCGGACCAATGTTAAAAAGTCACCCCCGCCAATAAAGAGTCCAACCCTTCAAACAGAAAGTTCGACCAATCGGACATGAACGCAATTGCTCGTCTTGTTAAATGGAGCTACCATGAAGGAGATCTAAAGAGTGGGGCTCCCTACCCACCATGCACTGGGATGCACAGACGGGTGTCTATGGAGCTGGGGACTTGAAATGGATTGTTAAAAATGGCAAACAAGTTTGATCCAGAAGTAGAAGATGTAGCTATCAAATGTATGGAGGCTTTTTTAAGGTACAAAGCTATTTATGGTCGATCATTACTAACAGTTATAAAATCTGACATTATATTATGATGCCAAATACTGTCAGTATGATTTTTTTTAATTAATTGGATAGAAGTGTTGTAAGAAAATATGTTTATTTAGTTTTTAAATTTTTATACCTTATTGAAAAGATACAAATTGATCTATGCTACCACTACTATATATATTGTAAATGTATTAAATATTTTTATATTACACAAAATTGTCTAAATTTGTGTCATTCTATTCATGAAAGCTAATATATAAGTTGTTTTTTTTTGGATAGAATACAGTTATATATATACATATATACACACCATTTACAGATATCAACTATAAATTTCTGGCCTGAATCTTTGACATTACAAAGTCAGTACTCTGGAATATGAAGTAAGCAAATATAATTTGCACAGTTTTCTATTTTGTTCTAAAGGAGCTCATAACACAGATAGCTCATAAGTACAGATACCACTATGTATAAAAGCACTTCATCATGTCCTGTTGTCTGTAAGGGAAATGTTGACACAATATTGAATAACGATTGCAGTATTCACGATGACAATGTGATTTTTGTGTGGAAGTTTACTTGCAAGAACATAACATACAAGAACCCCACCCTCCCAAACCATTAAAGAATGTGAATTGGAGAAATGTTACTGGTTCAATACATTTTTGATTGTTTCCATACCATCTCCTTTGAACATTTCTCCACGTTCTCAAATCAAACAAGACATTCAGCAGTAAACAATATGTGGTATAACTATGAGATGTTCAGTGAGCAGATGACAAACAATGCCAGACTGTGGCCCTAAAAAAGCATTTCAGTCATAAAAATATATTAATCTTTCTCCTTTATCGCCTTTTGATATAAATATAGATATTTAAATGTAATGTAATGAACATGCATTGACTAGTTCGAAAACAGAGTGCCTTAACTAAGAGCAAGATATAAGAACTAGAACATGTTGACATTATTTACTTACTGAAATGATACATAAAAGGTTATTAAAATGTTTAACGCACAGAAACCAGATGCCATCTGACAGGTGTTTGGCACACAAATGCAACAGGCAGAAAAAAAGTTCATAAAGTAACAGGCAGTCGCAGCTTTAAAGGGATAGTTCACTCAAAAATACAAAAAAAAACTGACATCTTTTACTCACCCTCATGTCGTTCCAAACGTATATGACTCTTGTGTGGAACACAAAAGGAGATATTTAGCAGAAAGTACAAGTTGCTCTATTCCATTCAATGAAAGTGACTATCAAAAAGAGCAGCTTCTTTTGTGTTCCACAGGGAAAAAAAACATGGGTTTGGAATGACATGAGGGTAAGTAAATGATGACAGAACTTTCATTTTGGGTTGAAATATTCCTTTAAAAGGCACTTTTCTGACATCAAGATCTTGCGTTCTCCAGTTAAAAGAAACCCAATACATTCTTTAATTCTTCCAGCTTCTTCAACTCTTCTTCTGACTCACTCTGGCACTGCAGCAGTTGCTATCTCCACTTTTCCATGCATGTCCTTGTCAATCCTAAGAAGAAAAAATAATAATGATAACCATAAGGGATAAGAATTAAAAACATACCAACACTTCAGTCTGATTCGAAAAGAACATCTTTTGATTTTTTCCTCACACAATTTAACACAGAGACAACAAAAAGATGGTCTCATGACTTTACACTCAAAGGTTTAGTTTGATCACCAAGACAACTTTTTGATTGAGGTTAAAAACATTGTTATACAAACAACAAGCATTTAAATCAATTAATGTGAAACTTAAGTCAGTTGATTCTGCATTGTTCATTGTACAAACTGGTTAAAAACATTTTATGAAGACAATTTGAAGCTTGTGCACGTTAAGCTGGTGTGGGTGGTTTTCAATGTGTTGTCATAAGTTTGCTAAGAAGTTCTGTGTTATGATAAGGAAAACAAGGTATTTGAAGTGTATTCTGACTCTAACTCTCTGTTTTCTCCCTACTATGAGATTTAAACAATGCATTCTTTGATGTGTAGTGGGACATGCAGTGAGAAGTGAGAATGTGCATCAGCCAGGCATGCATTCGGAAAAAAATAAACCACCCGTGACTTTACTGTTCAAATCCTTCACCATAAAGTCTGATTTACTGGCATGGTCATACATACCACACTAACAGCAGCAGAACTGAGAGGACAGAACGTCAGAATCTAAATCTGTGAGACGTTCATTGCAAACACAAGCAAGTTAGTGCATTTGGCCATAAACCTGAATTAGAAACAGTTATTGGATGACTCAGATTTGGAGTATCACTAGCCTCCAATGTTCCATCTAAACAACACACTTTCATGCAGACCAAAACAATTAATTTGGTGTAAAAAAAAAAAAAAAAAAGCAACAGAATTACTGAATTTGAGCTAAATAAGCGTTTCAATTGGATTTTATATATGGCCACTTTATTAGGTACACCTTGCTAGTGCCCAATTGAACCCAATTTGCCTTCAAAACTGCCTTAATTCTTTGTAGCAGAGATTCAACAAGGTGCTGTAAACATTCCTTAGAGATTCTGGTCCATATTGACATGAAAGAATCACGCAGTTGCCGCAGATTTGTTGGCTGCACGTCCTCTCGTTCCACCACATCCCAAAGCTGCTCTATTGGATTGAGATCTGGTGACTGTGGAGGTCATTTGAGTATAGCGAACTCACCGTCATGTTCAAGAAACCAGTTTGCCAACCATTGCTGCCAATAATGCACCTAAAAACTGTCAATCAAAACATTAGCTGAGTAGGTACTACATTTGAATTTAAATTTACTTCACGACAGCTGAAAAAGTATGTTCTATATAGTATGAATGAAATCCGGACGTACTACATCCGCCATGTTGTTACGGTCACATGACCTACCAGCGTCAGTTACGTCCCTTCAACTCCATTCACAAACCCGTGGCCTCATGGGATAGTAAAGTGTCCATCGTATACGCACTTCAATGTCATCCGGGTACTTTTCGCCTACTATGAATACTATGAATTTAGACATACTACTCTGTTCGCATACCGTTTTTCGCATACTCTACAGTAGAGAAGCATTTGATTTTGGAGGCAGCGATTGTCTCACACGCACACTGTAGTCTAACGTGGCATATAACAGAGATGTTAAAATTAATGTGCACATAAGTGCCGTCATTCAGGCTGTTCACGATATGTTATAACGCGTTTAGGCAGCTTGAAATCATGATGGCTTGAAGTAGGCTCGCTGCGATAGTCGGTGTTGCGGCTGAACATCGGCTGATATCATCACTTGCCCACCACCGTTTTGATTTTTTATAGTAATAAAAATCATATAGTTTAGTTAGAGAACAAACACTAGAATTAAAAACTAAACGTGTCTGCTCAATTCAGCGTGAGCCGAACGAGAGTCGCAGCACAGATCAGCAGCAGGAGTCAGATTTTACCTCACTTTTGACGATGGCGGAAGGGGTGCGTTCACAGTTGTCATGTTTGGTTCGATTAAAACGAACCCTGGTGCGATTGCTCGGTTAGTGCGATTCAATTTGAACATATGTGAACGCTGCCATCCGAACCATGGTGCGCACCAAACAAGTGGACCGAGACCTGAAAAGATGGGTCTCGGTCCGCTTCCAAATGAACTCTGATGCGGTTCGGATGATATATAAACGCAACACGGACAAAGACATGTAACCGAACCAAAAACAGGAAGACGAGACCCTAAAAAGGACAGAATCCTCACACATGTCGGTTTTTCTCATCATAGTCGCGGGTTTGCCCATCACAGGCATCAGACATGCGTCTCCACGCAGCAGATTGTTTGTGTGTGTGACGGATGGATTCCCGCCGGTGTTTTGACTACTTTACACATTTTATAAGCTCTTCACGAGTTCCCAGCTGGCCAAAATACCATCACATGCAGGCTACGCACACACAACGAGTGCATTTACCTCAGCAAACAGCACTGTTTTGGATGTTCGGTAAGTTCCGTCTCAAATACGTCATAAAATCCGACCAATCACGTTGTGAATGTATCCCTATGCCTGAAGGTTCGGTGATAAAATTGCCAATGTGAACGCTAATCGGACCAGGACTAAAGGTTTTTTTTTCTTCTTTGGTCCGGACCAAATAAACCAAACGAACCGAACTACAAGTGTGAACGCACCCTAGGTTTCAAAGCGAAATGTAAAAGCGCCAATTGAAGCGAGTTTGACATTATACTGTTTCGTTGTTGCGTTTTTCATTAAGAATAATATTGAACCCACCATTAATGTAATCGCTGCTCCCAAATTGGCGCTTGAACATGTCTACGTGCCTAAATGTGTTGAGCTGATTGGCTGATTAGATATCTGCGTTAACGAGTAGTTAAATAGGTGTACCTAATAAAGTGGCAGGTGAGGGTATATTATCTGGATAATTTAAGAGCTTAGTAAATAAGAAATAAAGAAAATGCAGAATTTTTTCTTATTCGTTTTATGTCATACCTTGACAGATATTTTTTCCCCCCAAAAATTAAATAAAATGTTGTCCAGTCCTTTAGATCTCCCTGTACTTTTTACATTATTATTTCCATGTTTTTCATTAAAAATTAAGTAAAATTTAAAAAATTAACTAAAAGCGTAGTAATATTTATAGTATTAAATTAAATTGAGTCTAACAAAATGAAATACAGAAAAACACTTTTCTAATAAATACATCACCTTGTAAAGAAATTAACTGCCTCAGATGTTTGTTTGATTTTTATGGAACACCACAAAGAATCTGAAACCGCAACAGTGATAGGCAAAAACTACAGTAAATATTGCTAGCCTCAGTGGGTTTTATAATGAAAGGTCAATGCTGCAATTTCAGAGCAAGTCAAAGCTTTTCGCTTTGGAAATTTGACAAATTGTACAAATCAGCTGCATTTACAACAAATAATTATAGTTAGATGGCACACACAGAAGGAATTTAGCATCTTGATGACAATCAAGGATGGAAAAAAAAGCTCAAAAAGCAACTTTTGGGCCAATGACCAAGTATAGGTGGACACTTAATAAAGCCAAACGCTTAATTGTTAGTTTCGTGCAATTCAGATAAAGTCTACAGAGATCTGGCAGGGATCTCTGGAATGAAAATACAGATACCTTTTATGTTTTTTCCTATTTTTTTCTTCGTCAAACCTTAGAGGAAAGGCAGGGAGAAGGGGTTAGGGCATAGAAAGTTTCTGAAGATACAACAGCCAACAGAAACTAGTACTTAGCAGCAGATCAGACTTTCAATACAATAATTACGAAGCTGGAATACTGCCGAGAGAAGAAAACAGTATGGAAGCTTCAGTATGGAAGGTAATTTAGGTATTTAGCATAGCTTGTTCAGTGAAATGTTTTTACAGTAGAAACTGATTTCTATTTCCTGTCACAACAAAACAAAAACCAAAGGAAGTAGTGTTCAGGCAGGAGGAGGGATACTTACTGTTTAATGCAGTCTGGTATGGAAACATACTCCATCGGGACAAGCTCAGCCAGGTCTGTCAGGCTGTACACATACTTGATTTTCTGGCTAAATTTTGAGCTGTAATTGGAAGATTTGCATTGAATAAGGCTGTATTAATATATGAGGCCACTGCAGAAAATCATATCTGAAGATAACTAGAAAAGGACTGACCTTATAAAAGGTTTCGTGATGGCCAAGAGAGTGCGAATAAACCAGGACGGGTGCACAATTATCAAAGACTTCAAATTCTTCCTTAACCTTTAACAGAATAAGGTTGTGCGAACATAAAACTAGAATTTTGTTTCCAGGGTTCAGAGATTGTATACATTAAAGTTTTGAGAAAATGTTATTATTAATTTTTCTAAATATTACAAAAAATTAATATGATTACAAATAGATTAAAAGGGATAGTTTGAATGTCAAAATATACATTTTATAGTATAACAATATAATATAACAAAAAATATAATGATTTAAATTTAAATAATTCTTATTATTATTATTTTTTTTTTTTTATTCAAATGTTCATTATTATTAGTGTTTTGACACATTATTTGGTAGTTTAAAAGATTAGTTCACTTTCAAATTAAAATTTCCTGATAATTTACTCACCCCCATGTCATCCAAGATGTTCATGTCTTTCTTTCTTCAGTCGAAAAGAAATTAAGGTTTTTGATGAACGGTTGAAGGTCAAAATTACAGTTCCAGTGCAGCTTCAAAGCGTTCTACATGATCCCAGATGAGAAATAAGGGTCTTATCTAGAGAAACCATCGCTCGTTTTCTTAAAACAAAATTTTATACGTTTTAACAATAAATGCTCATCTTGAACTAGCTCTCTTCTTCTTCTCTATTTGAATTCCAGCAGTGTAGACACTGCTAAGTGTATTACTGCCCTCCTCAGGTCAAAGTTTGAACTAAATTGTCATATACAATATGCTAGTGCAAGTATATAACAATTAGTTCAAACTTTGACCTGTTGAGGGCAGTAATACACTTAGCAGTGTCTACACTGCCGGAATTCAAACAGAGAAGAAGAAGAAGAGAGCTAGTTCAAGATGAGCATTTATTGTTAAAACGTATAAAATTTTGTTTTAAGAAAATGAGCGATGGTTTCTCTAGATAAGACCCTTATTCCTCATCTGGGATCATGTAGAATGCTTTGAAGCTGCACTGGAACTGTAATTTTGACCTTCAACCATTTGGAGGCCACTGAAGTCCACTATAAGGAGAATAATCCTGGAATGTTTTCATCAAAAACAATTTCTTTTCGACTGAAGAAAGAAAGACATGAACATCTTGGATGACATGGGGGTGAGTAAATTATCAGGAAATTTTTATTTGAAAGTGAACTAATCCTTTAACAGCTGTACAGTTTAAACATCATTCTGGGTGATCTATGTTTGGAATGAAATGAAAGTGAAGATAAAGACAGAATGTTCATTTTTGGGTGAACTATCCCTTTAAATTACTCAAATGAAATTCTGTTAGTAAATACTGTCAAAGAGATTCTCACCTTCGATCTATTTGCTGATAGCACTTCCTAAGCCAGCCCACACTCGGCATCTTTCGGCGCGAGGTGGCTCCGTTCAGGTATACAATCATATAGTTCTCAGCTACAAGCAGTTCTAGGGTTCCTATGACATACCTGAATGATACACACAATGTTAGTTGCAAAACTACCTGAGGTTTGAAGCATCAGGACTTGTCTACATCACCTCGAGAGACTGAAGGTGCAGTCACATTAGCGAAATTTTGGCAAATAATCAAGGGAAAAAAAAAAAGGTACATTCTCTCTCAATAGCATATTGATCAATGGTTTGACAGTCACTTTTAAATCAAGCAGCTTTCTGTTGGACAACAAGCCAAATCCACGTAACCCACTTGAAAATTTTCAAAATCTGCATGGGTGACACGAAATTCCCGATTGCGAATGACTGAAAACAATGGTAAATGTGACTGCACCTTCAAAGATATCTAGACATGTCAGTTAGTTCAACAGAAAAACTTGAATCATTGGTCTCCAAAACAAACACAAAAGAGCCTCAGGTGGCACAGCTATGGACTACAGAGTCAAAATCATGATGCATATTGTTGGGGGGAAAATACATTACTGCAAAAGGAAAAAAATATGTATGCTGTGATTGTAACCCAAGAATTGCGATATTTTGTATATGAAAAGGTCAGGAGTGTAAGATCCAATTTGATTGGCTAACTTCTACATGTCCATGAATGTGTGTTGACGAGATTAATACTGTATATAGTGTTTGTCGTCGAACACTATATACACAAACGACATTTTTTCACGGACGAAAACGAGACGATGACTAAATAAAAACCAGTTTTAAATGACTATGATGAAAATCTACTATCATTTTCGTCAACTAATAAAAACGAGACAAAAATGATAGCACACATTTGAAGTGTAACGTGCTGATCTAACTGCGGGAAACGCGGCGCTGTTGCGCCCTCTACAGGCTCGCGCAGAAGCACTTCAGATTGCTTCACAATCAATGAATAGTGCACATTTATGCTAAGTGATTGCTTACAAACTAATGTTGATGAATTATGACATTGTTTACTACATGATGTTTATATGGTAATATGTTTTAGACGGTTGTAAGAATGCATATTTTATCTTGTTTACACAAACTGTATTTAATTTAATTTCTATTTAATTTATAGTGAACTATTGTAGCTTCTGTCACAGGAAGGAAAGACTAAGAATATTATTTGACACATTATTCAATATAAAGATTTTATAAGTATAAGGGTTATTATAGTAAACTAAAACCATTCAAAAAAAAAAAAAACTCATTACTTGAAAAAACTATCTGAAATAAAAAATAAATTAAAAAAATTTAATTCATCTAATTTCCAAGCTTTAGCTTAACCTGATGTACTAAAATAACTAAAACAGGAATATAGGAGATCTAAAAGCAAAAACTAAAAGACAAACACACACAAAGAATCTGTTAACTAAAATTACAATGAAAGCAGAAGAACTAAAATCAAATCTAATCAATTTTTAACAAAAACTATAATAGTACCTCAATGATAAGTGTGTCAATCCCTGAGAAGTACTGAATTGAGCTCTCTTCCATGTCTTTTTGCACTTAAACGGTCAAAAACTGTCCGTACAGTTGGTTGTCTTCAAGGTGCCCTAGAACTTTTTTTAAAAAGATGTAATATAAGTCTAAGGTGTCCCCTGAATGTGTCTTTGAAGTTTCAGCTCAAAATACCCCATAGATTTTTTTTAATTCATTTTTTTTAACTGCCTATTTTGGGGCATAATTAGAAATGAGCCGATTCAGGGTGTGTGGCCCTTTAAATCTGGTGCTCCACGCCCCAAGAGCTCGCACTTGCCTTAAACAACATAAAAAAAGTTCACACAGCTAATATAACCCTCAAAATGGATCTTTACAAAGTGTTCGTCATGCAGCATGTCTAATCGCGTAAGTACAGTGTTTATTTGGATGTTTACATTTGATTCTGAATGAATTTGAGGCTGTGCTCCGTGGCTAACGGCTAATGCTACACTGTTGGAGAGATTTATAAAGAATGAAGTTGTGTTTATGAATTATACAGACTGCAAGTGTTTAAAAATGAAAATAGCGACGGCTCGTCTCCGCGAATACAGTAAGAAACGATGGTAACTTTAACCACATTTAACAGTACATTAGCAACATGCTAACGAAACATTTAGAAAGACAATTTACAAATATCACTAAAAATATCATGTTATCATGAATCATGTCAGTTATTATTGCTCCATCTGCCATTTTTTGCTATTGTTATTGCTTGCTTACCTAGTCTGATGATTCAGCTGTGCTGCTCCAGACGTTAATACTGGCTGCGCTTGTCTAATTCCTTTCATAATGTTGGGAACATGGGCTGGCATATACAAATATTGGGGGCGTACATATTAATGATCCCGACTGTTACGTAACAGTCGGTGTTATGTTGAGATTCGCCTGTTCTTCGGAGGTCTTTTAAACAAATGAGATTTATATAAGAAGGAGGAAGCAATGGAGTTTGAGACTCACTGTATGACATTTCCATGTACTGAACTCTTGTTATTCAACTATGCCAAGATAAATTAAATTTTTGATTCTAGGGCACCTTTAAGTGAACATGAACAGTTTGGAGAATATCAGATGTATATCAGTGTATTGGATCTGTGTATTGTTAGAGAAATGCTTGCTTAATGCATTAAATTTATCTAAACCCTTTAGATTTTAGTCGACTAAATGATATTAAGTCGATTAAAACTAGACTAAAACTAAAACAATTTCAGATGACTAAATACGACTAAAACTAAATCAAATTAAAAACTGACAGGTTTTTATCTGTCCAAAGTTGAAAAAAAAAAAAAAATCTGTTTACAAGTGAATGGTCAGAGGAAAAATAGTGGCTCAATTCACACAAGTTTCACAGTCCTTGAAAAACACAAAAATTGCAATTAGTAGCAACACATATTTCATCAGTGTTGTCTGTACACTATTTTTGCAAAGACTACTGGAGAACTATTTGACTGTAATTGGTCACTTTACATGTAAGAGTTACTCTTACTATTTTTAAGTGTTCTTGACAAGAATAAGGGTAAGTTTACACAACAATGGTATACTAAAACTGAAAATAATCCCCGTTCACACAGACCCACAAAAATGACTAAAAACGCTGTATTATTTATGCCAGGCCAGTAGTTGGCTATGTCACTTTGTAAAGAAACACTACGCGCCTATAGACTGAACACGTAATACGCATACACATGAGGTCACCATTTTCACAAATTTGCATTTTTGTTGTTTACATGGAGAAGATAACGGTACATTTTCAAAAGCTTGCGTTTTCAGGCCACCAAAACGCCATTGTCATGTAAATTAATGGCCAAAACATACCATTTTTAGTTGAAAATGGTGTCGTAAAAAAATCATATGGAACATCACAAGAAACATCTAGAACTCACTTGAAAAGATTGTCCATGATGTATCTGTAATTTGGTTGATTGCTCTCAGGCATAAAGCAAACAGCAAAGACGATGATGGCATTCAATCCATCGCCATAGTAACCTGTGAAAAAGGGGAACCATGTTTGAAAGTGGCCACTGGCAGACGTTTGAAGGTTAGTTTGCACTTTTACAGCTATTAAACAAGTTGACTGATCAGCTCATTGTGGAGTCTGTGTAACTGTCCATTATATAACAGCATGCAAAAGAGGTGTTTAGAATGAAAGCAGCAGCTGTTTGTTTGCAAAAGGGAGGAAGTGGAAAAAGAGGAGTGACAGACGGTAACAGGCCCTTCTGGCTGAAAAGGTGATCTAGAAAATTGAGAATGCCACAAAAATGTATTTGGTTTCACCCACTGACAGTTTGGAATTCACTTCCTGAATGGTGCAAAAAGAAAACATCCTTGTGTAAATAACACACATGGAAATGTGTGGTCACTGACCTCCATGGCTGATAACCCTCTTGTAGGGCTCAATGGCCTTCATGTCCACTCGGTGCTCCTGCTCTCCGATACGGAAAACTCTCCAGCGACGGCCCTCCTCCCGTTCCTCTGTGGTGGTGTACTCCCGCACCGACTCCACTCCTTTACGCAGCAGGTCTGTGCTTTTGGGTTTTGGGAGATCATCTGATGAGGGAAATAATGGGGTGTTATCCATTTTTTTTTAGTGTATGTGCGGCGTTTCCTTCAGGATTCAGTTCAGTGACTGTATGATTGGGAATGATGCTTTACCGATTTACAGTTCAAATTAAAAATAAATAATAATAATAATAATTAAAAAAAAAACATGTTCCAATAAGAGAAATCTGCCCCCCCCATCCCCCAAAAACAAATGATTTGCACTTGTCCTATGGTCTTTTGGTTTAGCAATATCAACTAGAAATTTATTTTAATATTTTAAATATTTAATTTTTTTTTTTACTCACAATTGTGAGCTTATACCTCGCAATTCAGACTTTATAACTCACGGCTGTGAGTTAATATCTCACAATTCTAAGAAAAGGTTTGAATTGAAAGATATAAAAGTCACAATTCTGAGAAATAAAGTAATAATTACGAGATCTAAACTCACAATTCTGACTTTTCTCACAATTGAGTTTATATCTCGCAATTGACCCTTCGCAGGGAGTTTGATTGACAAGCGATTTAACCAATCATAACGCCGAATCCGCCATTTTGTCCGACAAAGCAGTCAGGAGTTCAAAGATTAACCTCGATGAACTTGAAAAATGGTGTGTATTGACGTCTTTCCGCGTTTGAAACAACATTCCTTCTGATGTTCATTCATGTTTATTTGATGCTATAAATTAACATGTAGGAAGAGATGATAGGTCACGACACATTAAAGAGCCACAAAATGGTTTTTATTGTTCGAATTTCTTTAAAAAAAAAAATTTACACAATTTGAAAGCTGGGACTTTGTTTAATATCATAAGTAACCTGCTCGGTCTTGTCTGTCGACGTGTTGTCAGTGTCCTCTTTGCTCCGTGATGTATTTTTCACTGCGTGTGGCGTGACAGTGCCATGGCTTGTCAGACAAAGCAACAGTAACTAAGGGGAGCGGGTCTTTGCGAAGGGTCCATTCTGACATTATAACTCACAATTGCAAGTTTGTATCACAATTCTGAAACAGAAAAAGTCAGAATTTTCCGATATAAACTCACAATTGTGAAAAAAGTCAATTAAAATTTTTATTCAGTGGCAGAAACAAGCTTCCATATAAACTTCCTAAAAGCTCAAAACAAGGTACAAATGAAAACTCTCGCTTCTGTGTGCCAGAACACAAATGAGTACATGACTATGACAAAATAAACTCTTTTATATGTGTACATGTCTCTATGATATTCTTAAACCTGTAGCACAAAACTGTCTGTATCACAAACGTTGGCCAAAAATCTCAGGTAGCATCGCATATATTTCTTCAATGGGGAATAATCCTGAATCCATTTCAAGATGCTCCATGAACAAGTTCCGAGATGGCAGATTAGAGGGAATTACATGAATTTTATTCAAGTATGACAGAAACGGCAAGGATTATTCGCGTGTGCAATGTATTTTCTGAGCTTTTTAAAAGTATGTAGCGGTTAGCTTAGCAACATGCTAATATAAGACAACAGGAATCAACTGTATGCATAACTTATTTGAGCTTTTCATATCAGTCACTTCAAATTTGATTGATATATTGTCTTAGAAGGGAGCTGCCAATGTAGACAGTAGGTAACACAGTAGACAGTGAGGCAGCTAACTAGGTTTTGGAACAGAGCTAATGCTAATACACCAGTACCTACATAAATGCTAGTGAAAATATACTTGAGTTTTTAACAGCTCAATATAGATTCATCTGTTATAATGTCTAAGAACCCTTTCACTTTCATCAGTTTCTTAAAACACTTAAGTACACTTTGCAATAATTTCAAATGACGAGTTTTACTGTAAAGTATATTTGAAAACATTATGTTGCAATAATCATTTGTTGTGCTTTAAAGTACGCAAATTTCGATGTGTTGACAAACATACTAAAGCACGTCTAGAGTACCTGATTAACTGTAGTGTTATATTAAATAACATATATTTTAAATGTATATATTTTAAATGTATTAAATGTATAAATGTGTAATTAGAATCTATTTAAATACATTACTTACATAAAAATGACATTAAAGTATATTGTAGTTTACCATAAATGCTTGTAAACTTTAACCATATTATGAAGTTACATTTAAAGATGTACTTAAGTGATTCTAAATGTCAAGAAATTGCATTTAATATAAATTTAAACTATAATACATTTTAATTTAGTTGTAAATAACATGCAATTAAGTGTCTGAAAAGTATTAAATGCTAAATTCTTTTTCACCAAATAAAGCTGCAGTGTTTTTGCCTTTAAATTCAAAAAGTGATTTAACAAAAATGATCAGGAAACCAAAATGAGGCTGATTAACAGAATCAGATCTGATGAGATTGGAGGAAAAACCATGCACAAATCAAAATCCAACCATCAAAATTTTCCAACACAAAAACAATGGATAACGTCTGATTTGTAGTGCCATTTCAAACCATACCAAAAGGGTGATATCTCAAAAAGAAAATGAAATCAATGTTGTAGGACTTGATCAGGGAGTAAAAACATCCAGTCGGGTAACCTTACCACAAACCGCAGGCCTGTAGCCTGTCGCAAACCAATGAGAAGAAACAATCCTTCCAGGACATAGAGAAGAGAGCAGCGGGACAGAAAAACAAAACAAGAACACATAATACTGTTTAACTAAGAGTTATTGCACAAAGATGGTCCATGAAAAGATCTCTGTGCTGTTAGTAAGGAGCATTTCTACAGGATCAGAAAGACACAAGTTTGCAAAAGGCTGCAAAATGACTAAATAATCTGATTAGTCGCTGTTAGGGATTATGTAATGTTAAACCATTAACATTTAAAAGGTTAAACCACCATCATACCTTCCCACTCAAACTCGTTGCTGTTGTCTGAAGGGGTGTCTATATCATCCAGGTCCAGTTCTGTACTCTCATCCAGCTCATCTGACAGGATCGAACCTTCACTGTGGTCTAGGTTTAGGCTGATTTCCGGAGCCAAAAGTTTCTTTTTAGTTTTCTTTGCACTGTTTAGTCCGTAAGACTGTGAAGCTGCAATTTAAGTTGAAAGAACAAAAGCTAAATAATCGTTTCCTGACAATAGTAAAAAATGAATAATTCTCTCTACATATCATGTATATTTGAGTACATATCATTATGGCTTACCAGGTGCTCCTTCGCCAGAAGACCCAGTGAAAAGCTCCTCATCAAGCTGAATATCTTCCTCCTCTGGAAGTGGCCTGGCAACCCAAATAAAATATATATTTTAGGTCTGTCAAAATTAACGTGTTAATTTTGTGATTTCTGATTTCTGGACCATCTTTTACTTTATATGATCAAGCGGTCATTCATTCAAATGCTTTTAAAACATTCAAGCATGATAAGACGAAAACAACTCAAATCGGCTCTATGTGAGCACAGACATTTAGCGCACACACACACAGAAAGCTGCTTCTCAGACAGTTCTCTTTCACACTTGAATGGACAAAAACACACAAAATTATGTCAAAATTCCTGTTAGTGGAAAGTATCCTTGTAAGCACAGTGCTAAATGAGTTATAAAGTCTTAAAAGAATGTAAACCTGCTGTCAATGTTACAACCCGAATTTCAGGAAATGTTGGGACGTTTTTTAAATTTGAATAAAATTAAAACTAAAAGACTTTAAAATCACATGAGCCAATATTTTATTCACAATAGAACATAGATAACATCAATATTTAAACTGAGAAATTTTACAATTTTATGCACAAAATGAGCTCATTTCAAATTTGATGCCTGCTACAGGTCTCAAAATAGTTGGGACGGGGGCATGTTTACCATGGTGTAGCATCTCCTCTTCTTTTCAAAACAGTTTGAAGATGTCTGGGCATCAAGGTTATGAGTTTCTGGAGTTTTGGTGTTGGAATTTGGTCCGATTCTTGCCTGATCTAGTTTTCCATCTGCTGAAGAGTTTGTGGTCGTCTTTGATGTATTTTTCATTTAATGATCCACCAAATGTTCTCTATAGTTGAAAGATCTGGACTGCAGGCAGGCCAATTCAGCACCCAGACTCTTCTACGATGAAGCCATGCTGTTGTAAAAGCTGCAGTATGTGGTTTTGCATTGTCCTGCTGAAATACACAAGGCCTTCCCTGAAATAGACGTCATCTGGAGGGGAGCATATGTTTCTCTAAAGCCTTTATATACCTTTCAGCATTCATAGTGCCTTCCAAAACATGCAAGCTGCCCATATCGTATGCACTTATGCACCCCCATACCATCAGAGATGCTGGCTTTTGAACTGAACGCTGGAAGGTCTCCCTCCTCTTTAGCCCGGAGGACACAGAGTCCATGATTTCCAACAAGAATGTCAAATTTGGACTCGTCTGACCATAGAACACTTTTTCACTTTGAAACAGTCCATTTTAAATGAGCCTTGGCTCACAGGACACGACAGCACTTCTGGACCATGTTCACATATGGCTTCCTTTTTGCATAATAGAGCTTTAGTTGGCATCTGCAGATGGCACGGCGGATTGTTTACACCGACAGTGGTTTCTGGAAGTATTCCTGGGCCCATTTAGAATTGTCATTGACACAATCATGCCGATGAGTGATGCAGTGCCGTCTGAGGGCCCGAAGACCACGGGCATCCAATAAAGGTCTTCGGCCTTGTCCCTTATGGACAGAGATTTCTCCAGTTTCTCTGAATCTTTTGATGATGTTATGCACTGTAGATGATGAGATTTGCAATTTGACATTGAGGAACATTGTTTTTAAAGTATTCCACAATCTTTTTACGCACTCTTTCACAGCTCTGCCCATCTTTACTTTTGAGAGACTCTGCCTCTCTAAGACACCCCTTTTATACTTAATCATGTTGATTTGAAAGTCTTTTAGTTTTCATTTTATTCTAATTTAAAAAATGTCCCAACATTTCTGGAATTCGGGTTGTAATAAAAGAACTAAAACTCTCACTCACTTACTCACTGCTCTTTACTGAATAACTATTGTAGCTTTAACAAGAATTAATCTATATTTAATTTATACAGTGAAGACTGTGCAGTGTTGTTTTACATTTGATTAGCCTACTTTTTTCAGATTCTTTATATTTTCTACCCGTTTATTACTGTTAGACCTACCTGAAAATCTTAAAGCAGTGTGGGCCAGTAAAAATATAAACATTTTTGGGTTGAATTTCCAGCACAAGCACAATGGTTGGTAAGATTATTTTTTTATGTTTTAAAAAAAAAAAAAGTCTCAAAAAACTCAAGACTGCATTTATATGTTCAAAAAAAAATACAGTTTTAGTTACTAGTAATGAAACTTATTTGTAGTAAAAACTTATTTTAGAAACTATTTGAATATATTTTGAAATGTAATTTATTCCTGGGATGCAAAGCTGAATTTTCAGCATAATTTCTCCAGTCTTGAGAGTCACATTCAGAAAACAGTCTAATATGACTTTGTGCTCAAAAAACATTTCTTATTATCAGTGTTGAAAACAGCTGTGCTGTTTCATATTTTTGTGGAAACTGTTTACAAGTTTTTAGGATTCTTTGATTTAAAAAAAAAATGCAACAATGTAAAAAAAGTCTTTAGTCTTTACTGTCACTCTTGATAAATGTAATGTGTCCTAACTGAAGTAATAATTTCATTTAAAACTCTTATTGACCCCAAACTTTTGAATGGTAATGTATGTTGCAATATATATCATGAAAAAAAGGGAAAAAAGAAAAAAACCCATGGCTATCATACACATACATAACAGCCTACCTGGGGAAATCCTCATCTTGCCACTCCTCCTTTAGTTCCACCCCTTCCATTCTCAGCCGCGCCTCTGTGGTTGCCACGGACTCCTGGTGCTCAAAACTGAAGGAAAAAGAAAATGAATCCATTAGGCAACTGTTTTGACTATAAAACAACCATAGTTCATAGTCTGTTATTCACTCACTAAAAAAACCAATACGTCCGAGCTGAAAGAGTCCAGAAGTCAAAATCCGACACTGGCTGATAGTCATTCATCACAGAGCTCAATAGTTACTGAGAAATGGCTGAAAAGAGTTTTGAACTGCCTAATAAGACCATTGCACATTAAGACGCAGTGTTATGGCATTAAAAAAAAATCCATATGGGCCTCTTTGGTGCGTTAATCTCAAATACAAAGGCATGTAAACCCTTGAGGACTTCATACAAATTCTGTTACATACGAGATAAGCTCTTTTACAAATGGAAGTAGGCGAAAGAGTTTCACCTTCTTTGGGGAAAGATTTGGGTGGTGACTCTGAAAAGGCTTGAAATTCTTGGACTGTGTTCAAAGTTCAGTGTTTTGCCGTAAAGAACAAACCCGCTCTAATTTCTTGGAAACGGAGCAGATTGGGATGCCCTTCTTGCTAGAACTAAAGTCATTTCACAGTGAGATCATCAGTAGGACAGGATGCTCCTCAAGAATACAGGGTTGATATTTTATATTTAATTACCAAACCATAGATCCAATGTTTGAATACATTTATGATTTAGACTGTAACACAAGAAAAAACAGAAATGTATGGTCATGAGATGTGTTCAGGCTGAAACTAAAAAAAAAACCCCACACATTTTCATTACTTGAAATAAAATAAACGTTAACAGAAATGAAATATACAAAAACTTAAAATTATTTTAATTCAGCTAGTTGCCAAGGCAACATTTTCCATTTTCATTTAGTTTAACTTGATGTTAATAACATCATAGTAACAAATAATGTTCATCTTCTATGGGGTTTTCAACCCTGTTACCATAATTTGGTATGGGTCTAAAGAGTTTAAAACCCTTATTTGGGTGATTTTTAACAATTAACATTAAATAAACATCCACTTTAAACGGAAATATTAGCTACCCCATTATTTAGCTAGTTTGAGAGCAAATGTTTGTTTGTAGCAGTGTTATTTTAGTATCGTATATCTAGTATTGTGGCATTTAGCTTTTTTATATTTGAAGTTTCAATTTAATTTGTGCTTTTATCATTATTTTTTGTTTAGCGATTTTTTTATTTAGCTTTATTTTTCACTTTTAGTACTCAATTTAGGACTTGATCAGGGAGTACTTTAGTACTCATTTCAGTTAGTTGCCAAAACAACATTTCTAAGTTTTTCTAACATTTCTAACCTGAAGCTAAGTTGATACTTATATTTTAGTTTATTTTTATTTATTTAAATACAGTAAAAATAGTTAATTAGTTAACACAATAGCTAACGTAAAATAATGTTAACTTTTAGAACCTTAGTGTTACCAAAAAAACACTAATTTTACTATTTTAATTAATTTAATTTAAAAAAAATGAATAATAGTCAATAAAGGAGACATTTAAATTTTCTGCTTGTGTTACTTCTAGTTCATTTGTCACACAGGAAATAGAGATAAGATTGCATACGGAAATTGTATTCGGAAAACATGCATACTACACACAATATTTAGACTGCATACTGCAAAAACAGCATACAAGTATACTATTTTAAATGCATGACTTTCAATAAAAAAAATACGTTTCTATATAAAATACGCTTTACATAACCTAAAAATATCTAATTTCCATCAACTTTGTCCTGTTGTGTGTGTGTGTTTTGTGAGTACGGGCTGTTATGTCTTCTGATTTTAATGAATGAGGCACAGCAAAGGAGTCATTCATCCACCAGCTGTTTAGTCATTTCAAAGAGAGCCTGGCGCTCAAATGTGAGGGGGAGACGTGAACACTGGTTAACTGTGGATGGGAGCTAATTGCCATGCCATCCATGTGGTAGCCGTCATACTCCTCCAGGGGGAATGTCTGCTGCTCTTTATGCCACCCTTCCTAGAAGAGATCTGCAACAGTTCACACTGTTGTGTCATGGGACACAACGCCGCATGTTTTCTCATGTCAGTTTGCTAAAATTAGCTTTATGTAAATGACTTTCTTCTTTGGAACACACATAATTTTTTTTTTTTTTTTTAATGATGTTGCAACTGTTTTTGTCCATACAATGAGTCAAAAGGGGTCCAAAACAACTTTGGATTCGACTGACTTTTACTGTATGGACAAAACCAACATTGAGATATATATATATATATATATATATATATATATATATATATATATATATATATATATATATATATATATATAAAAACAAAAAAAAATGTGTTCATGATATGAGGGCGAGTATCTTTTTAAGATTTTTTATTAGATTTTTAATGGATAGAATATTCAATGGTTGCAAATCAAACCTGTCATACTTGATTAAAGTGGCACAAAGAGAATTACTTACGGAAACTATGTACACACTTGAGGTCAAAGTAGATGACTGAATAGACTATACACACATGGAGACTGTTATGAATATATAACCTGCAGGCGTATATCTTTTGCATGTAACCACACCCATAAGTAAGTGACAATAACAGCACAGAATCAAAAGGCACTCCATGAATAGGGTGCAAAATAAAGTGTGAAACTCAAAAATAAAGTTTTATTAACTGTCAATTTTTTTTTTTTAAATAGGGTTTTCAATCAATTTGGTATGTGTCTAAATAGTTAAAAATTACACAAATAAAATTAAAATAAAAACTAGTTCAGAATTGGTAACAGTGTTGCAAATAACAGAGTAGCTATTTTGGGAGCAAATGTTTGTTTTAGAATTATTTCGCATTTATTAATATTCTGAATTTTATTTTTTTTTCAGTTTTCATTTTAATTTAAGTTTGTTATGTGCTTTTTACTTTAACTTAAATTATTTCAGTTAATTGCAAGACATTTCTAATTTTCTGAGATTTTCATCTAATACTTATTTTAGATTATTTCAGCTTTATTTTAATTAATGAAAATGTTTTTTTACCCTTTTGCATGTAATTAAAGGGGGGGGGGGGGGGGCTATAATGCTATTTCATGTAGTCTGACTTATTTACACTGTGAAAGAGTTGGTGGTGAGTAAAACTGCATCAAATGTCTGTGTTTTGTTGGCAATTGGCACGCAAGTGCATAAAATGTAAACAACACAAACATTTTTGTTTCCTTTTTATTTATAATGATGTCACAGCTTGCAGATGATCTCTACACAAAAGCTGCAGGAACTTTGCTGCCGTACCATGGGTGCAGCAGGAGCAATGATATTACGCAGCGCCTGTGACCCCCTGCTTGCACAGGGAGCGTGCCTTGCAACCATGGAGACATTTGTGAGAGGTGTTACGTAACAGTCTGGGTGTACGCCCCCAATATTTGCATATGCCAGCCCATGATCGAGGCATTACACAAGGGCAGCCAGTATTAACGTCTGTATCTGTGCACAGCTGAATCATCAGACTAGGTAAGCAAGCAAGAACAACAGCGAAAAATGGCAGATGGAGCAATAATAACTGACATGATCCATGATATCATGATATTTTTAGTGATATTTGTAAATTGTCTTTCTAAATGTTTTGTTAGCATGTTGCTAATGTACTGAGACAGGAGCCGTCGCTATTTTCATTATTAAACACTTGCAGTCTGTATAATTCATAAACTCAACTTCATTCTTTATAAATCTCTCCAACAGTGTAGCATTAGCCGTTAGCCACGGAGCACCATCAAACTCATTCAGAATGAAATGTAAACATCCAAATAAATACCGTACATACGCGATTAGACATGCTGCATGACGAACACTTTGTAAAGATCCATTTTGAGGGTTATATTAGCTGTGTGAACTTTGTTTATGCAATGATAGAGTCGAGAGCTCGGGAGGGGGCGGAGAGCGCGAGCAATTAAAGGGGCCGCAGCCTGAATTGGCGCATTTCTAATTACGCCTCAAAATAGGCAGTTAAAAAAATGTATTAAAAATCTATGGGGTATTTTGAGCTGCAACTTCACAGACACATTCAGGGGACACCTTAGACTTATATTACATCTTGTAAAAAAACATTTGATGGCACCTTTAACTCTAGGGGAGTTGGAAAATTAGCCTATTTTCAAAAAAAGTGGAGTGTTCCTTTAAAGAGATAGTTCACCCAAAAATGAAAATTTGATGTTTATCTGTTTACACCAAGATGTAGTTGACTTTGTTTCTTCAGTAGAACACAAATTATAATTTTTAACTCCAACCGTTGCGGTCTGCAGTCATATAATGCGTGTCAATGGGAACTCCATCTAAAAGAGTCAAAAAAACATGCATAGACAAATCCAAATTAAACCCTGCGGCTCATGACGACACATTGACATCCTAAGACACGAAATTATAGGTTTGTGCGAGAAACCGAACAGTATTTATATCATTTTTTACCTCTAATACACCACTATGTCCAACTGCGTCCAGCACTCGTTTAGTGAGGTCTGATCGCGCTCTGACAGCGGAAGTGATGTCTCGCACTCATTGAAGCAAAGCGCAAGACATCACTTCCGTCATCAGAGCGCGTTTTTTGACCTCACTAACCGGATGCTGAATGCAGTTGGACATAGTTGTGTTCTGGAGGTAAAAAATGATATAAATACTGTTCGGTTTCTTGCACAAACCGATCGTTCGTGTCTTAGGACATCAATGTGTCGTCACGAGCCACAGGGTTTAATTTGGATTTGTCTGTCGTGTTTTTTTGACTCTTATAGATGGAGTTCCCATTGACACACATTATTTGACTGACAGACTGCAACGGTTGGAGTTAAAAATCATTATTTGTATTCTACTGAAGAAACAAAGTCACCTACATCTTGAATGCGCTGGGGGTAAGCAGATAAACATCAAATTTTCATTTTTGGGTGAACTATCCCTTTAACATTTGCCAAAAATAGAACTTTTTTTGTTGTTGTCATTAAAAAAAACAATCAAACATGCTCAGCCCAGGTGAAAAAAAGTAACGCAAAAGTAATGTAAAGCATTACTTTTCATACAAAGTAATGCAATTAGTTACTTTTTTAGGGAGCAAAGCAATATTGTAACGCATTACCCAACACTGTATATCAGTGTCAAATGACTTCTCAAACAAGAATAAAATGTAGGGCGGGACTTGATTTTGTTCATGGGGAACTGATTGGAAGTTTGTGGTTCGCTATTGGTCGATCTCTTGAGTGACAGGTTGTCCCGCCCTCACGCCAATAAACACGTCATCATCAGTTATTTTGATTAAAGACCAAGATGGAACGATTTTTTTTTTTTTTAGTGCACAGATAAACCATTTATAATAAAGACTGCTATATTCCATAAAAACAAGGATTGTGAATTTTGATTTCACAGGGACTTTAAAAACATTACCTTCCATTGTGTTCAGCGGCTGAAGAGAGAGTGTGCAGTGGTCGCACAGGAGTTGAAGTCCTCACGCCTTGTTTTTGTCTATTGTCTGGAGTCGCTGCTTCCTGCGGCGGATCTCCTGTTCGGATCCCACTGTTCCCATTCGCCAGCGAATTCCCTGTTATGGAGTCTTCAGGTAGTTCTTCCGCAGAATGAGCCGATGATAATGATGTTGGGCTACTTATATTTCTGTTTTCTTGCGTCTCAAATGTTCGGCTGGGTGTGTCAGATTCGGGATTACTTTTGTTAGCGTTCATATCACTCGAGTCTCTCTGGTTTGAGACTTCTTCAGTCGTTATCACATCTGTGGCCATGATCGATCACGTCGGATCGATTATTATCGATCAGCAAAACACAAGAAAAACAATGCTTTGCACGAAAAACAAACCTTAATAATAAACCAATCAGGTCTTTACATAGTCTAAGATATCTCTGATTAATATTAATACTTATAATAGATTGTGTTTAAAATACGAGCGTTTATGTGGCTATCAAGTACGCTGAAAAACAATCTTGTCCTTTTAAGTAAACTCCCCGATGAGTGTGTTTAGTGCGCAGTCAGTCCCTTTTCCTCTCCTGCTTCCTTCCTACAGCACAACTGCTGTCAGTTTAAAAGATATAAAGGTGAGAATGCGTGTCAATCATATCAAAACACATGCAGATAATACTTAAAATGGTCGATAACGGTCTAGAGGACAGTTTTAATAGCTGACAAACTCTGCGGACCCATCTCATCTGTTGCTTTAACCGGCCGTCATTCTTCTTTTGGAAGTGTCGGGGAAATTAAGGGGAAGTCTGACTCAATAATACCCAAACTTCCGGTCCTTATTGTGATCTCATTCAAAATAAAAGTCTCCGGTTTCTTTACGAATGATAAAATTAACATTTTTATAGATTTTTTTAAAAAGTGGAAATATTTTATTTAGTGTTTATTAGATTAATGCGGGATGTGAGATTAACGTGTTGACATTTATTTAAACAACTTTTTATTATGTAGAAGTCATAAAAACTGTTGCCATGCCTTCATAATTTAATTTTCTGCTTTTAAAAATCTTTCATTTATAAATGTTATTGTTTTACCCTTGTCCCAGACTCGGCTTTTCAATCTTAAACTCTGAAAACCCGCACAAATACTATGAAAATCCTATAAAACTAGCATCTAGAAATAGAGTAGAATTATCAAAAATCGTATTATTATTGTTAACCTTTTTAATTTGAATTTCAACTTTAAATATAAAAATAAAAATAAAAGCTATGATAATCTAATCGAAGAGTGGCCAACCAGTAATATTGCACTTTTTTTTTCTTTTTTTTTCAAAAGTTAGTGTAGTTTCCCAAGGAGTCAACAGTGTCAATGAAGAGTTTAAGATGAAATAGACGTGATGTCTGAAGTAATTCAAGGTAAATATCACTTTTCAACACAATGTTTATTCCAATTATTTTGTCAAATCATGCGAAAAGTGCAAAACTAACATTTAATTGTGTGTATGGGATACATAGAATGCTAGCCATGAAATTAGCCTTAGCAAGACTTTCCATCACGGAGTTTGAGATGTGGTGCAAATGACATGGAGGAAATGTTTGTTTGTTTGTTTGTTTCGAAAATTTCGCATAGACTAGTTAATGAAACCCGATATGTCCCGCCAGTGGACATTGTGACCTAATGAGTCGAATAGATGTCATAACATTAGGCTTTCAAGTATAGTAATACACTAGATGGCGGCAGAACACTATAGAAGGACCTCGCTAATAATTGAAGATTTGTGATTCAGTCTACACTGAAATCACAATATATTAGAATAACATGATTTATTTTAGATGAATGTTTTTATAGCTACTCCGTGTCAGTACCAGGAGGTTTAGTAAACAGAAAATATACAAGTTATTTTTTCCCATTTTTGGTGCCTCCAAAATCTGGACAAAAGTAATATTTATAAAACTGTTTTAACTTAATTGATTACAACAATACAGCTGGTTATAATTTAAGTCATTGATGTTTTAGTGATTATGTATGTCTACAGCAGATACTTCTTTTATCAGTCTGTAGTTTTCAAGAGCAAACAACGTTGACTTTTATCACACACACACACACAATATTATATATATGACTAAAATGGTGATGACTTGCTTTAACATATCTTTTTCTTCAGTAATTCAACCATTTGTATAAGCTTAAATCTTAACAAGTAACATATTTATACGTGTGTGTGTGTGTGTGTTTGTATATATATATATATATATATATATATATATATATATATATATTAAAACACTAAAATGGCGATGACTTGCTGTAACAGATCTTTTTCTTCAATAATTCAACCATATGTATAAGCTTAAATCTTTATAAGTAAAATACGTATACACCTGTGTGTGTGTGTGTGTGTGTGTGTGTGTGTGTGTGTGTGTGTATATATATATATATATATATATATATATATACGTAAATCTCTGAAATTATTTTGAAACGCCAGAATTTTTTGTCAATATAGAATATTATGAGAATATTTTCAAAACTGAACCACTGAAAATCACTGTCCATTTCAAAATGAGCAATTATTATGAGCGAAAACCATTAATGCAAAGACTTTTATTATAAACTATAATTATGCAAATAATTATAACTTATTTATAATAGCTTATAAATGGCATAGGTATATAAATATTTCACTTTTTTAAAAAATAACAAAAACAATTAGATAAAACAATCAATATTCCCCCAGGAAGTGATTCATTTAATGATGAAGTCCATGATTTATTGGTCTTGTCTTTTTATCAAATGAGGTTACTTCATACTGCATGATGAGAACGAGCAATTAGCGTATGCAAATGAGAGAGGACTCTGAGCTTTCACTAATTTTGTGACAGAACAAAGAAAATTTACAGAGCTTATATCTAAAATGCAAAATAGTCACATTAAAAAATATTGTACCCAAGATATTTTCTTAAATTGGACTGATTTTCATTGCAGCATCATATTAACAGGATATGGATGCTGCATAATGTCTTGGTTGCTTCTGGCTATGGGAGACTGATAAATGTACCACAGATATCTGCGATGTGTGCTCAGGATCATTGAGTATAATCACTAATTAACATACTGCTATTTGCTCTGTCTGATCGAACGGCCTCATTAAGTAACAGATAATCCCACAATATTCAAAGTTTACAGTACCTTTTTGTTTCTGCTCGCCGAGATGTTTGCCGAGGCTCCATACAGGCGTTATACACAAATAAAGAGCAGATGCTGACTTTGATGTGTGAATTTGTGCCCCAAAAAAAGTGCATATCTGGACCATCAGAATTACCCTGGATGTGATGGTTAGTCATGGATTTCTCATTAACTGAAGTAAATTTGCTTAATAACACATTAAATAGGTTGCAAACAAGATGTTTTATAGTTTTTCTCCATTCTAATTATCAATGTTTGTTGTCTGATATTAAAATGTCTTATTTTCTCCATACAGATGGACTGAGATATTTGCCAACATCCAAAGGATGGTGTTACAAGAGTAAAATACATTACAGGAACTAGTGGGAAGAATAAAATATTGATTTGCTTGTATGCAAATGAGCTCAAATATGCTCATTCCTCACAAATAACCTCTCCCCTCCTCAAACATTTGGAAACCTGTGTGTGATCATGCTTGAGAAACAGATGTGTGTTCAACGGGATTTGATTCCGTTGACATCCGGGGTGAATACGATTCCCTTTCTCTCCGTCAGTGTTGTGAATGTTTCAAAAGCAAACTTTCTTTTTCCTGAGTCGGGGCGCGAGTTCCGCACAGAGATGTTTGATGTTTTCCTCTTGTGGAGCTCGACGAGAAGAAGTGAGTTCTTAATTTATGAGGACATAACAAGGAAGCTATTAAACAAACATATTTCCCTGCTTCGGCTGGCATGAAAGAGCCACTCAGGGCGAGAAAGCCCGCGCTTTGGTTTTGCGAAAAGATAATTGCCTAAATGTTTACAAGTTAGCAAGAGTTTAAATCGCACTAACGGTTGCGCTAACAACGCATCATTCAAGATGACCGCATATAAAGGTAACAAAAGGAATTAAAAGGCACTTTTCAGTGTAATACCAAGAGGCTATAACCAATTTAAACGATTATATTGAGGGATACAGCATCCAATTTCCACAAGTGGGGCAGTGGGATGTGTTTAGGCTAGTTGAAGTACACGTCTTAATGAGAAAAGACCAAAAAAAAAGAATCCATGTGCATGATTTATGCAGTCTGTTTCTAGGAGCACATACATAATTATTTATGATCGCTGAGCCCGAGAAAGACGCGTGGAGAAAGAGAAACTGGTAAAAAATTCAAAAGCAGAAGTAGTTAAATGAATATTTAAGGGACTATGAAATATTTAATGGAAACAAATGAGAAAAACATTTAAAACAGCATGATAAATAATAGTGGGAGTTGTCGGGTGGAGAAAAAAAAGTGGCTGCCATGAGGCCTTAAACATCCGCGTGGTGTCTGATCCCGGCCTCGGCGATTTGTTTTCCATATGCCCGTCGTTACGGGGGCACGGTCAGTGTATGAGGGCTGGCGCGTTGCAGGGGAATATTAGCTTTTTGTTGAGAGCGGTTGGATGGATGCCATGGGCTAGTCACAATTTAATGTGTCGACTGGTCTGGTACAAGTGGAGGGCAGGACACTGGCATTGACGAGAAGAAGAGGTGATGTTTTATGCCAGAGGACGGTGTTCTGATGATTTGTTCGACAAGGAAAAATGCTAGGCTACCTAACTGTGCTACCAACATAACATTCATATGGTTTGATGTGGTTTGATGCTCTATTAGTGTCCAAACTTACCTCAAACCCTAACCCTACCCTTAAAACAATGCAAATATAGTGTGGTTAGCACATTCTGATAGGTAGCATTTTTCGTTAAGACACCAGGCTCTACCTAAAGAGGACAAATATGAAGAGTGTAAGGATTCAGGTAATTTGTGTGCTGCTTTTAACAACAACAATATTTGAATTTTTTCCATTATTTACAGGTAAAAGTCCAAATTTTAAACAGAAACAGTGTAATAATTCACATTTAAGCCTACTTCAAGTAGATTTTGTAGAGTAAAAATGGCAAACCAACACAGTAGTTATTGTTTATCATACAAGAGTAATCAAAAATATTGTTACAATCAAACTTGTTTTAACATTACAATAAATATAGACCAAATAATATGCAAAATTATTAACATGATGCAGGCTGAATTGGGTAATTGACCTTTTTATGTTTGAAAATGAGGTCATGTCATTTACAATATGTGGAAGCATATCCAGATCCTTTTTAAAGTTTATAAACCAATTTATTTGCATGATTATATGGTTTGTAGCATTTTGCTTTCTTTTTTTTTTTCTCCCTGCTGTCTAAACAGAACAGTCCTATTACCCAATTTTGCATTGCAAATCACTGTAATATACATTATATACACTGAATACACAATATATTCATTATTGAATATTGTAAAGAGTGTAACTGGAAAAAGCAGAATAAATAGAATAAGATTATATAAAAGAGCAAACAAGTGAATTTAGAGCTTTTTTTCCCCCCAATTTGCATTAAAGTGAGAATTTTAATTTCCTAAATGAATAAAGTACTTCAGTCAAATATTTTTCGTATATAACACAAGTAAAGATTTTTTTCTTATTCTTTTAACCCAAAGACTGACGTAGCACCATATTATGTTAAAATTCAATATATTGCATGGCAATCAAATACGAGAGATCTATAAATGTTTTTATTTTGATGTTTTTTTTTTCTCTCTCTTTAGAAAGAGTTGGTAAGTACATCATTCGTATGGTCTTGTTTTTTGAGTTTTTATTTTCTGGCAACAGTCATTGGCCTCTTGTTTAATTTCCATTTTTCCAGATCTGAAAATAATTAAATCAGCAAACAAATAATTAATTGAGTCAATGAGAACAATTAGTTCAAAGACGCCTTTGAGAATTGGTCGTGCATAGTGAATTGGTTAATTATCATACTACAAAATAATTAAGTGGAAGAGCTCTCTGCATGTGTGAGTAGTATTGACTTCTTTTGCAAATGAGAAGAAATGGAAACGTTCCGTGGATGTTAAAGGTTCTTAATGAAACCATCGATTCTTATAAAGAAACTTTAGTTTTAAGAGTGTATGCAGTTTTTTTTTTTTTTTTTAAGCTTTACAGTCCCCATCCAATTTCATTATATGGAAAAGAGCAGCATGAACATTTGTCAAAACATCTCCATTTGTGTTCCACAGAAGAAAGAAGGTTATACATGTTTGGAACGATGAGGGTGAGTAAATAATAACTCAATCTTAATTTTTGGGTGAAATATTTATACATTTATTGGCATTCTAGAAGCTAAAAAAATTATTTTAATGTCTGAAACCGTCTCTTTTACAGGTCATCAAAACCTGGATTGATTTTTTATTTACTGTAATCATTGCACATAACTGTCCTGCACTGGCCCTTGACAAAAGTAATGCAATGACACCCATGTTAAACTGCATTATAATGCGTACTGAAGGTTGTGACACTAATCTCAGTGACCTACACGGCCCATACATCAGAGCGCGTCTATCTGCTGACAGCGTGCTGTATCTAGGGGCCCATGCTGCCGGAGGAGCCACGAGGCAGAGCGATCGGAGCCGTCGCTGTAACCCTGTCCGAAGTCGGAGATCATTACCCCCGTGACTGATGTGCGGGGCGGCCCAGAGTGAACGCGTTTATTTCCCTACGCAGGGGTGGGTGTCTCGGCCCCATGAGGAGGACAGCCCTTCACGTTTTGTTAGCATGGTCATGGCTCTCACGTTAAATCGAGGCCCTCTAGCGCACATACGCCTCAGCTTATTCTCCATCCTTATTTTAAGAATCATCCTTCTGTGGATGCTGTGCTTAATTTTATGAGAGAGCAGATATATTGCTGTCATTTTGACTGCATATAAAAAATAATAGCTGTTAAGTATGTTAAGAATAAGGAAAAATGTAAAGTTAGCTGGTCATGATTGCAAAATAAAGTTTATTTTGTTATAATTACCAGCTGACTATACGTTATTCTGCTTATTACAGCATTTTTTTAATACATTTAGTGAATAAATGGACGTTTTATTAATATTATTTTTGTATATTTTAGATTTATAATGTCAAAATAGAACTAATACAAGGCAGCTTTATAAAGAATACCTATATTTTGTAAACTATAATATTAACTACTATTTAAATTGACTGTAAATTAATTGCTTGGTGTTTTTTTTACTTCCTTAATATGTCAAGAGCCATGTTCAGTGCTGCTGTTCTACAGTGGCTGCAGAGGATCGAGTGATTGTTCCTTTTACCATAACACTGAATCTTACTGTAATTTACAGCCCAGGCCAGATATAAACCTTAAGTCAGATTTTACTACTAAGGTGAAGTGTGGCATTGCACATTACAGTGTAGTATTTTCAGACAAGCTCATAAAGCAGAATAATAGTAGTGTTTGCATCTTAAAGATGGCTGCACATGGCCCAGATAGATGACCTGGCTTCACTTTTACAAAACTAACGACCAGAGCAGACCGCTGCAGCTTTGCCATCCAAAAACTTCATTTCACACATTCAGCGTTTTATAAATGCACTCTTTAATTTTTCCATTTATGGCCCCGTGATTAAAATCTCTGGCCCTGTGACCTAAGGGATCATTCTCAGTGATAATGAATGGGATCAGGGCAGAAGCTTGGAAAAGATGGCATCTCGATACATCTTCAAGGTTAACAATGGAGAACAATGGACTGCGTCTTGTACCCTAAAGTGATGAATGAACTGTTTCTAGCATTTCAATAAGTGCCATTATAATAGATAGGACAGTAATATAACAACTAGCATTTCATTTGAAAGCATAGATTTGTGGTTATAAAAATTGTCTTTAAAAAAGTTAAATAAGTCTGCATTACATTGTTACTCCAGTAGGCTACATGACGACAAAAAAGTCTGTCTTTGTAACAGTTTCACTGAA
Source organism: Ancherythroculter nigrocauda (assembly GCA_036281575.1). Taxonomy (NCBI): domain Eukaryota; kingdom Metazoa; phylum Chordata; class Actinopteri; order Cypriniformes; family Xenocyprididae; genus Ancherythroculter; species Ancherythroculter nigrocauda. The sequence continues at coordinate 14,606,914 of VTFQ01000015.1, read as the reverse complement.
GCATTCATTCAGCCGGTTCATTCAAACTGCTGATTCATTCTGGAACAAAGCAAGTAAATGTAATATGAATGAACCATTGAATCATTCATCTAACAGATTTGTTCAAAAATACTGATTCATTCAGAAACAAAACATTGAGAAGCATTGGTAAACTTTGGTGAACTATTTTCACTTGGAGTATAGTCTACAACACTTCTAGCATATCTGGGAAAAATGTTAGTAACTTGATATTAACATGACTTCACTTAAGCGTTGAATGAAAGCATTATCAGTCGCAAATGTATTGATATTTATTGCTCATTAATTGTTTAATTCAGTTTACGTCAAATAATTATAGGCTACTTTTTTCAAATTGTAAAAAAAAGTTCAAAAAACTTGAAAAGACTCGCTGATTAAATGTTTACTGATATGAATGCTGTGATTTACAAATGATTTTATTTTTACTCTTTAGAATACAGCAATCCTCTTTGACAGTTATCGCCAATGGAATATTACCCTCATAATATTGGTTCATCATAAATTGTAGTTATTTTAGGGGCTTGACATGGCAAATGCAAAGCAAAATTAAATATAAATACATAGGAAATGAACAAAGCCCCTATGAACAAGATTTGGGGGAAAAACAAGAAAAAAAGCAACGTTTGTTCCCATCCATCACAGCGGTTTGTCTGTCTGTCAGAAATGCAACTCGGACGCGCGAGCTGTCAGTGCTTCCTGTTTGATGTTTCCTTGCTTTGACTTCAAAATTCGCAGGATATAAGCACAAGCTCTGTTTGAGCTGTGTGGGAAAGGCCTATTGACAACTGTCGATCCATTGATCTATAGCAGGGGACAGAATCTGATGGTGTTGCAGCTAAACTTATAATTGCGTTCGCTATCATAAATGTTTAACCGATTACCGGTGCGTGCCGGCAAATAAACAACACCAACAAATCCGCAAGTAACTACCTTGCTATCCCGGTTTTCCTGTCCCATAAAGAATTTAGCATCTCCCTCACAACCAACCAGACGACTACAAAAATACTTCCCCCTTTCTTTTTTTTTTTAAAAGAAAAGAGGAAAAAGATGAAATATTTTCTCTGTGGTTTCTGAGACCTCTCTGTATTTCAAGTGATACTGACCTAAAAAGGTTGATCAAAGCCAGTTGGAACTCTGCAGCCTGCAGCAAGCAATAAATTGGACCATTCGATGTTTTTGCACTGACAAATTATTCTCCTGAGTCCTAACATTCTTGGTAGCAACTCAATTAGCTGGAGACAGATGTAGCAAGTATTCAACATTTAATGTTTAATAGATTTTTCAATATTTTAACATTCCTAGCCCTAGTTAGAATGGAAATGCTCCATTTCATGAAAATAATAACTATTTGCTTATAATCCCCACATAAACGGTGAGTTTGCGCGGTGTACGTGACAGCATCCATATCTGCCTGAGACGGTTCTCGTTCTGTTTAAATCCCTGCAGGCTATTCTGTCGTGTTGAAGTGGCTCACAGCATCTCTCCTTTCATGTGGCTGTTAAAAGACAATATTTCTCCTTTTTTGTGGAGGATAGACTTTCTCCAGACACCATTCCTCCTGCTTTAGGCATGGATGATGGGGGGGGGGGGGAGAAAATTTGACTGAGAGATGGATGGAACAAACCAGACGACCTCTGAAGTCACATATTAACTTATATTTGCTGCACTCATGCACATATAGCTTTTATTTACTTTATTTTAGGGAGTTTTCTATTTGTAAACAGCTTTATATTCATTGTTTTTAAATTTTAAGTATTAAAGAAATACAAAAAGGTAAATACTTCATAGTCACCCTCATGTCGATCCGAACTATGGTGCTACATAAGTAGACAATAGTTAATGGCAGCCATGTCTGTCAAACTCAAAAAAAAGGCCAGAGTGAAAGAGTACATAAAAAGATTGTGGAATACTTTAAAAACAATGTTCCTCAACATCAAATTGCAAAGGCTTTGCAAATCTCATCATCTACAGTCCATAACATCATCAAAAGATTCAGAGAAACTGGAGAAATCTCTGTGCTTAAGGGACAAGGCTGAAGACCTTTATTGGGCCCTCAGACACTGCATCACTCATCAGCATGATTGTGTCAATGACATTACTACATAGGCCCAGGAATACAGAAACCACTGTTGGTAAACACAATCCGCCGTGCCATCTGCAGATGCCAAGCCATATGTGAACATGGTCCAGAAGTGCTGTCGTGTCCTGTGAGCCAAGGCTCATTTAAAATGGACTGTTTCAAAGTGGAAAAGTGTTCTATGGTTAGACGCGTTCAGTTCAAAAGCCAGCATCTCTGATGGTATGGGGGTGCATAAGTGCATATGGTATGGGCAGCTTGCATGTTTTGGAAGGCACTATGAATGCTGAAAGGTATATAAAGGTTTTAGAGCAACATATGCTCTTCTCCAGATGACGTCTATTTCAGGGAAGGCCTTGTGTATTTCAGCAGGACAATGCAAAACCACATACTGCAGCTATTACAACAGCATGGCTTCGTCGTAGAAGAGTCTGGGTGCTGAATTGGCCTGCCTGCAGTCCAGATCTTTCAACTATAGAGAACATTTGGTGGATCATTAAATGAAAAATATGGCAAAGACGACCACAAACTCTTCAGCAGCTGGAAACCTATATCAGGCAAGAATGGGACCAAATTTCAACACCAAAACTCCAGAAACTCATAAACTCGATGCCCAGATTTCTTCAAACTTGAAAATAAGAGGAGATGCTACACCATGGTAAACATGCCCCCGTCCCAACTATTTTGAGACCTGTAGCAGACATCAAATTTGACATGAGCTCATTTTGTGCATAAAATTGTTAAATTTCTCAGTTTAAACATTTGTTATGTTATCTATGTTCTATTGTGAATAAAATATTGGCTTAATGTAATTTGAAAGTCTTTTAATTTTCATTTTATTCAAATTAAAAAAAACGTCCCAACATTTCCGGAATTTTTTTTGTACTTGTTTCAGAATGTTCTGAGAACATTCAAAAGTAATGTTCCCATAATGTTTGCAAAATTATAAAATGGAATGTTCCCTTAAAGGGATAATTCACTCAAAAATGAAAATTGTGTCATCATTTACTCAACCTCATGTTATTCCAGAGAAAATATTTTGAAGAATGTTGGTAACAAGATAGTTGATGATACCCATTGGCTTCAAAAAATACTATTGAAGTCAATGGGTTCCCTCAACTGTCTTGTTACCAACATTCTTTAAAATATCTTCTTTTGTGTTCAACAAAAGAGAGAAACTCATACAGATTTGGAACCACTTGAGGGTAAGTAATTAATCACAAAATGTCCATTTTTGGGTGAACTATTCCCTAAAAAGTTTTTTTTTTTAAAACATTTAAAAAACTGGACATTTTGAACGTTCAGAGAAAACATTTTCATAACTTAATAGGAAATCTTCTGAAGTCATATGACCGTGAGGAACAGGCTTAAATGTAAGTTCTTATTCACTGATAATCTCCCAATGGAACAACATGAGGATGAATAAATTATGTTTTTTCTGTCCTAAACAGATAATGTATGGTATTAGCAGTGAAGCCGGGATGTCCATTGTCATTAAATGGTTTGCCAGAGAGCGGAATCATGGAAAGACCTAAATATATGACATGCTCTCGTTGAATTATGGGGCCACAAAAATAATCACATCAAGATGTATGTGTCCTTATAACATATCTGCTTCAACCTGCCCCATCGATCACTTCATCAAAGAGCCAAGGTTCTGGAGTGACAGGGAAATGTGCTTAAACTCTCATTGTTTTGGAGAGGGCATGTCATATTAACCCTTGGAAATGAAGTTGTACCAGTGGTCTCCCAGCCAGATTTTTAACGGTGACTGATCTAAGTGCTTTTCAAGCATCATTTATCACAAATGGCTGGACGGCCATCCGGTATGACATAAAGATGTAACTGATCTTCATAACTAGACACTAGACAACTGGAGCGATTCGGTTTTGGCCAGCGTAGACTGTCTTGTCAGGACAGTTGCACCATTTAACGTATAAATATTGATATAATTAGATATTGCTGATGTAATTTGAATTTAATTTGCTTAATAAACTAAGCTGGTTCCATCAAATTTTTTCAAGAGACATTTTAAATAACTTATTGTTTTAAATAACAAAACTAATATTAGTATTAAAAATGAATAATTTACATATTATATATTATTTGAAAATCAGTTACAATATTTTAAATGGTAAACAAAATAAAAAATAATATTAACAAAATTATGCTATGGATAAATAATATTTAAATATGATTATAAAATATTTTAAATAATTGTTTTATTATTAACTTGTAATTTAAATTGTCAATAGTTTTAAGTAATAATAATATAATTACATAATATTTTAAATAATGAATTGTTTATTAAATATTTTAGTAATAAAAATAATATAAATATTATTATTGTTATTAGTAGTAGTATTATGAAATGCCCTAAAATGACTGCAAAATGTGTTTTTATTGCCTTGTTATGAATATGAATATTTAAATGCTGGGCATTATCAATAAGCATAATTCTTATTGCATTACTGACTAATTATAAAGAATTATAAGCTGTCAACTTAAAAAGTAGATCTGATGCCACTAAACATTGGCACTGCTGTTAATGTTCAATGTTGTGTTACAGATGAAAGCCTGGTTTTTATTGACAGAACTTATCTTTAATTACATTTTTAAATTAATTCTCATGGTTTATTTGTTTTAATGTCGGTGCATTTCAAAAGTAGCACCGTCAATATAAATGTAAAACTGTGTGCTTCTGGCGTAACATCAAATTTAATATGCATCAACATGTATGTGTGGAAAATATTCTGTTTTTAGGATCACTAAAAGCACCGAAACAGTCGATTAAATTAGTGAAGCACACACAGAGACATAATAAATAACATAAAGTCTGAGTGAGTGAACCTTCTAGAAAAATAACAGCTCAAACAACCCATTTACCACCATGAAACAACATAATAATCCCTCTGTCTCTGGGGTTAAGTGGAATGCCAATATAGTATTGACAAAATGTCAGTCTGGCACACTGAGTCCTTGTTCACACACTGCTTTATTCGCGGATAGAGCCTGTGCAGATAGACGCGCAAGTTTATCACTCAAGGTCAAGCCATTCAATGGCGTGACAGGCTTAAGTTTCATTGATTCATGTTTGATAGCTTTATACTGAGACAATGGGCCGTCTTTGTTGGGTTTGTTGTAGGCAAGTGTATAACTGTTCTGTGAAAGTCATTCTTTAGAGGTACACAAGAATGCTAATTCTCTTGCTGCCATTTTTTTTTTAGCTTAATTCCAAGAATCGTAGCATTTCGCAAACCAACAGTGACCTAAAGTTGACCTTTTCGTTGAAAGAGTGCCGTCTTCTATTCATTGTTCATTAAAAAAACGGACCTTTCCCCAACTCTCAGAGGTAGCAGCAGAATTGCAAATCTCTATTTCTCTTCAGAGAGTGTCTGCCTGGCTTTAGCAAGCCGCTATCCATTGGTTTTAGAGCTGAATGCAGCTGTGAGTGGGAATTGGCAGCAGTATAACGGCTTTTATTGCTACACATTGGCTCAGTGGGTTCGAGACTACCACTGTGCATAATTAACTGCCAATGAAATGTTCCCTTGAGTCAATCTGTCTGCTTTATTAACAAAGTAATGTGGTTATGCTTTAATTGGCTCTTTTATTGTTAGCCAAATGAGATCAAATGATAGAACACATGGTTGCAAAGAGGAGACCATTAGTGGTCACAAGCTCTATAAGTAGATGTTACAGAAAGGTGTAATGTCTCCATATCCTGCTTGTCATGATGGGTTTTTGTTTGTTTCCGTGGCTCAGTGTTGGTCCCTCAGAAAGTGACATGTTTGGATACAGCTAGCAAACTGTGGTTTGTTTTAAAGGAGTTTCTCAGTGTAGTTTCAAAGAAATCTATAGACTGTATTCAGAGCGGTGCCATGCCATTTATAAAAACGATAGTTATAATTTTCTACAGCTCATGTTGTCTGGAGTTTTTTTGTCTACTGAAATGTCTTGGAAAGATTTTTTGCAGTGTTTTGTCAGCAGAACAATCCAAAAACACAACATAACAGTTTCACCCACTGAAAAGATGTATGTCTATCCCTAACAGCCTCGCTGTCATTCCCGTTAAAAATCAAAGATTGCGCTGCTGTGAATAAGGTCTATGGAAGCTTGTTTCCATAATCAGCATTTTCTTTTTGTGACTTGTGACTTTTTAGCATTGTGTGAATTTATAAAAACATAGATGTTGGTATGGCTGCTAGCACGTAACTTAGCAAGCTACGTTATTCATGTTAGCAATAACAAAAGTATGTGGCTACTTTCTTTCATTGTATCTTCTTCAAGTTCACCTAGAAAGCTCTTTTGTACGAGTATTTTGAAAGTAAATCGTGATTATGGAGGCTTTTAGCACTAGTGCAACCAAATGAGTTGCAAAAGATGCACATTTAGGGGCCAGATTTACTAAACTGCGCAAATTAGCATGAGAGCGAAATTCTACAAATGTGCCGATGGGAGTGGCAAGTTTTGCTGACGTGCAAATTAAAGAACACATACGCAGTCAAATCATTTACATAATGACCAATGCAATCTACCAAGAGCAGTGCACTGGGACGCAAATAAGCAGAGCTGATGCTCATCAGGTACGGGTCGATAATGTTCGGATAACGTCTTCCTCTGGCATTCGAAAGAAATGAATACGAGTGGAAAATATTTTCTCCCTTCTACCACGTGCTCTCTGTTCTCTGTGGTGTCTCCTCCTAGCAGCAACAATTGCAGCCATGTCGCAAAATGGGTTAAGACATGTGTTTTTGGGGGGGGGCGTTAAATAATGGCGCAAATACCAGTAAATTGACTAGCGCAAACATTAGTAAATCGCATTGCGTGATTCATTTACTCTCCTCACATAAATTTTGCGTCTGAAAGGGAAACTACTACAAATGTATATGCAATAAGGTCAGCTGCAAAAACAACTCAGTCCACGCCTTTTCAGTGCTAATTTTGCACTGCGTGTCTTTAGTAAATCCCGACAGTATTTTTTTAACGCCAAAAGAGGGTTTGCGCTGGCCCTATTTTAATGATCTAAGCACATTGTCTGAAGAGCAGGTGCACTTAGGAGTTTGTGTGCTGGTGCGCATCCCTGTGTGTGTAATAAGCAGAGTGTACAAGCGTTGTGCACCCACATATAGGCGCATATTACTAACGTGCCCTTTAAATAACAAAAAATATATATATTGTGGCATTGACTCTAGACCAGGTTTTTGTTGGTCAATGGCGCAGTCGTTTTCAGTTGCCTCAAAATAGCAACACGCCAACAATGCGCCTGAACACATCTCGTTTACAGACCAGAATGCCCATGGGTGCAAATGCATTTGCTATTTAAACTACGTGGGCACTAGACGTAAAAATGATAACTGCGTTGGGCTGAAACTAGCAAAAAACACTTGCGTCACACCTGGCGTCGCATTGCGCCGGGTGTATGATAGGGCCCTAGGTGTCTAACTTTTTTCCCAATGTATTTTATCATTCTTATGCTGTGAAAGAAAACTATGGGTAATGTAGTTTTGATGCGCAAGCATGTCACTTCACAAAACGGCTTAACAACTATTTTTTGGGATGTTTTGTAGCTTTTCTCAATCAACAGTACATAATACATATACTAAACTTTACTGACAATGAATTATGATTAAAACCATTTCACCACCATTTTCTCAGAAAGATAAAAAAACTGGCAGTTGCACTCTAATAATGTTGTAAATGCAATAATTTCTACTTGACTTGAAGTTGAAGGCAGCATTACTGTAAGGTAAAAGAACATCATCCCATAATTGATTGCATCGCTTCAAGGTCTTTTGTAAGCTAATTGAATTGAAAGGCAAACATATTACATCTTTGCAGCGACAACTTTGCTCAAGCGAGATTCAAAACTGACATTTGCTGTAGTTGAAGGTTTCACCCGAGGCAGAACCAGCCCTCAGCTACAGAATAATGACTGTGATGTCATTGGTTGTCAGATTTAAGACTGATTAATCATATTTCATGGAGAACACTGGAGATTTCTGCTGCTGTTACTGATCGTCGCAATCCAAAAAGCAGACAGTTATCCTTTAAACGTAATCCTGTGATTTATAGGTATATTTATAGGTAATTTTTTGCACAAAAATGTTTGCCTAATGCTAATTTGTCTAGATTCTACAATTACTTTATGTGAGTAAACGAGACAATGATGATGTAAACTCATTAATATTAATATTTTAAATTTCTCAACATTTCTTAATGCTATTTTTGGTCTCATTGGTGTTCCAGACATTCTTTTTAAAATGAACTATTTATTTATCAGTTTAAATTTAATTGTTCTTTGGAACCCAACCACAACAATTTTACACAACAATATTTTAAGTTTTTTATTTTTTGGTTTGCAGGGTTTTCTTTTTCTACAGTGTACAAAATATTTTGTTAATTTAGGAATTAATTCTCATGCTTTATATGTATTTCCTATAGGCAAAAACAAAGTATCTACAGCTGAATTCTGCTCATGGGAAACACTTGGTTCATATTCTGAACTATCTAGAGGTGATGTAGATCATATCCATTTGTACAACCTCAATTTTTGCCTCAAATGATCAGTCTACAAATGCAAATACTGGGCATGTTATTGTAATTTTGCATAGCATTAAAAAAGCTGGCCCAAGTTCTTCATTCAAGGGTGTAGATCATTAGTATAATTTTATTTATTCCAGCCAAATTTGTAAGAACACCCAGTGGAAAAGAAAACCTGTTGTGAGCAGATAATTATTTACATCTTTCCTGTGAACAACATGTGCTTCACTCCCTGGCAACACATGTTCAGTCTGAAAATGTCACAGAAGTCTCGTGAGTTAGATCTCGGTGTTTCGGAGGGCCAGTTTCCCACCTGCCCAAACTACTGCTTGTACATGGACTGCGGCCAGATGAAATCAACGTTTGGCAAACAGCTCCAAAGAATTACCAAGGGGCGTCAACTGAGTCTGAAACCATTCAGAAAAGTTTCAGAAACAGAAAGGACACCTAATCTTACGCGAAAACATAACTATTTTACAAGGTGGCAATTTCAAATGAATTTGTACAATGTTAGGGCCTGTTCACACAGAACACGTTTTTTCTGTTAAAAATGTGAGACGCAGATAACACAAAAATGGCCTAGAGACTAGTTTTTTAAAAGTTGATCAACGTGTTTTTAGAAACCCCCGCCATGCGCAAGACGATACAAAAGACATGAGACGCAAACGTAACAGTCAAACACATCCGTCTAGCACGTGTTTACATAGAAAAACAATGGAAAAGTAGTGCAGTGGAATAAAAAAATGCATTCTGTGTGAACGGCCCCTTATTATTACGAAAACATAATTTTTAGAAAAAAAGCATGAAGCTCCACCCCTAAACTTAACTGTCAGTGGGGCGTAAGCAGATTATATATCATACGAATTAGCCATCAATTGGCTAAAATGTAAAATAGTTGCAAATTTGCCATGACTGCATTGTGTTGGAACCTGATTTCACCAAGTGCACTATGTTCCTGGATCAATCTTTGTTGATCCTGGAACAATATTCCAATCAACAAATCAGATTTTAAGGAACAAGTTTACAGTTTGTGTCAAGTTTACAACCAGGGTTAGGTGTTTCTACATCAGTAGCTGTTTCCATCACCCTGTTTTTATGCACATTTTTGAAGTACTGCATCAGAAACGAGTGATGGAAAAAAGTTTTTACGCTCGCTTGACGTGGTTTTTGACTTGTGCGAAAAAGAGTTAATGCAAATAATGGGAGATGGAAATGCTTTTGCTGAATAAATTCTGACATAGCAAACATTAAACCCACATGACTAATCAGCTGTTTCTGCTGATGGTGTTTTAACACTTTATGTTTGATTCTGTTATGGATGTACTGCCGTTCGTTGTATGTGTGTGTGTGCAATGCATTTTCCCCTTGGGGCTTGCCGTAGATAGCCAAGGGTCGTGAGCACTTTTGTACTGGAGTGTCGTGGGTTTTTCAGGGTTGTCCTTTCACAGTTGTGTGACACTTAATAAAGTCAAGAAGAATCTTATTCTTATTATTATATAATCATAATTGTTTAGGTGAACCCTTCACGAACACTCGTTTTATTTACTGTTGGTTACTAGCGAACTTTGAAAAGATTGACTTCACGTTTGGATGGAAAACCAGCTAGTGCCTACATATCATTTCCCTCTGATTTTAGGGATAAGTTAGGTGGGTTAGGTTTAGGGGTAGGGATATGGTTAGGAGGTTAGGACAAGAATGTTGTTCCAGGATCAACAAATACACTGCCCAACCAAAAAAAAAAAAAAGTGCTGGAGTAGACTTTACAGAGTGCTCACCTCTTGCATTGTCAATACAAGATCTTGACCAAAAAATGATGCACCTCTCGATGGAAATAAATGTTGTGATGTTATTTCCATCAAGAGGTGCATCAATTTTTGGTCAAGATCTTGTATTGACAATGCAAGAGGTGAGCACTCTGTAAAGTCTACTCCAGCACATCCCAAAGACGTTCAATGAAATCTGGACTCAGAGGTGCCAATGTGTACCATTCTTTCACAATTTTAACCCTGGTGAATCTTGACATTGTCATCCTGGAATATGGTCATTATATGTCTACATGGTTGTTTAAGAAATGAAAAGCTACACACTCCATCTTTAAGGGTTAAAAGAACCGTTGCCAAACATATAACATGCTAGAAACATAATGATCCATTCATAGATTCTTAAGTATTTGCCTATTAAAATCCAAACAGCGACTTTTTTTTGGCTGGGCAGTGTATGTTGACCCAGGAACGCATCTAACTTGGCAAAATCAGGACGTGTGTTGGGTAGGACCGTAAAAAGGCAGCATTGACTTTTCTGACGCAATATCACCGGAGAAGTTTTCTCCGAGCGTAGCTCAGAGAACACAACCACAGGCCTGAACCGAGACTGCAAGGACATCAAACACACCTTCAATGTCTTCAAGGGATTCCAGAGGCCCATTTCCTATCGTATTTTGCTGGCGTACGCTCTAAACAGCAGGCGCAAATCAACAGAGAATTACCTGCAAAGTAGGCCTAAGTTCCTTTCTTCCAAAAACTGCATCATTAGCATCCTGCCAGAGATGGATGGTGACTTTCTGCATCAGCTGTTGGCCGCCAGAGACAGGGACCGGTGGGCTCCTCCATTCCTTGGCCTGCACGCTGACCTGCCCCTGGTTCTTATTTAACAGTCACGAGGCCATGACCCGAAATAAAGCAGAAAGAGAGACACAAACCAAAAAAAGAAGAAAAAAACGGAATTGGCAGCAGGACCAGAGTCCCACCGTCCCCAAAGAAATTAGAGGCAGTAATCATTCAGAGGCGGTTAAACGTTATGGATGCATACGGTTCCGTCCTCCATCCTGATTCTGCATACCTGCCTGCCTGCATCAGGACAAAAGGCCATGGTTGGAAGTGTCCAATTTTACCGTGCTTGACAGGTCAAAAGTGACGAATGGCAGCCATTGCTGAAAGAAGGTTACGTTTAAACACAGTGCAAGGCAATGAGGGGGAATACTTCCCTGACAATGACTGCTAAATCATTGTCAGGGAAACTAATGATAAGGTATCATAAGACAACGGGATAGCATGACGGATCGGCCGCGATCTCGCACACCTTAATCACACGCTGTCTGTTTCCCCCAGCATTCATCTTTATTTTGCATAGACATGCACATATTCTCCTGCTTCTTGAATGGATACATCAGCTTGTCAGCGCGGGTGTCACACAAAGCTTTATTTAAATTGTACATAGCAGGGTTCTTTGTTGTGAGCCCGGATGATGAATGGAATCAAATAATAATGGCAAAGAATGTCTCAGCTGCATTGAGCTCCTAGAGTGAGAGCCACAGTCATCGCAAAACCACCGAAATAAACTCACAGTGAGGAGAAATCGTTGAATTTGCCAGAAAATTTGGAAAATTGCATGACAATTATTTCCACATTAGCATTATTATTGACAATTTCATGTTAAACCCATATGTTGTGTGATTACTTACACAACAAATAAATAATGCAACAAAAAATGTGCAATTGAATTATATTGAGTAGGAAAAAAATATATAACAATGTAACAAATTTTCATGAATATAAAATTTTCAGTATATAAATTGGGTGTTTATAAAAGATATCTTCCTTTTAAATTTTAGGTTGGGGTCCCTCACTCAAGGATGATCATATTTGGGGGTCCGTGGGATCTAAAACATTGAAATCCCCTGGATTACATGACATGCGTAACTGCAAGCAATTTGATTATGCAGCATTTCATGTAATTTGATTCGAATTTCATCATTGATCGATTTATTTTTTGTAAGGACAGATATTGTGCATTGGATATCATTTAAATGAATACAGTATTGTCACCAATAAGCAATAAGCAGCTCCTTACTTCCTGTCTGTAACTTAACATGCTAGACCGCTGTTGTGCAAATCTGTTGCACCTGTTGTTGTAATTTCAAAAACACACAAGTGAGAAGAACAAACAGAAAATAAGCCGGAGAACGCAAGGAGTGATGGTGGCATCTTGACAAGTCTTTAAGTAATTCCTACAAGAACAAACACCCTGGGGCTGCCTGGCTTCATTGCTTAAGTTGGTGAGAGGATGGCATCAAAGCACATTATGAGAGCGGCACAATTATTGCATGTGGCTAAGTGAGGTAGTATGATGGAGGTGTCGACGTCTATTCATTTGTATGTGTTTTTTAATTGTAAATGCACTTTTTTTGGTCAACTTTGTGTCTCACTTTGTGCCCATACTAATGGCTTTGAATAATAATAAAAAAAATTTTGTTTAGGATTTTAAAGTTTACATTTCAAATTATTAATAAATTATTTGTTTGTTTGTTTGTTTCAAAACAACACTGTGTGGTTAAAATATATATATATATATATATATATATATATATATATATATATATATATATATATATATATATATATATATATATATATATTTCAAAATGTTTTCTTTTGTGTTCCACAAAAGACAGAAATACATACAAGTTTGGAACAACATGAGGCTGATTAAATAATGACAGAATTTTCATTTTGTTGGTACCTACATTATGGGTTTCAAAAAACACCTTACCTGTAACTTGTCTTGCACCGATTATGCTACAAATATAAACAATACCTCAAATCATGTGGCTTGAGAAGGGGTGTGGTATTACATACAATATTTATCTGGCAAATAATAAAATGTACAAAACAAAAAAATCCCCTAAACCTTCACTGAAGGAGGAATATTTTAGAAACTTGGCAACAACTTTGAATAACGACTTTCTGAAAACACTTGACACTTAGAACATCTTTGCAACACCTTAGCAACATCCTGGCAACCACCCACAGCACTCATCAACATCTTAGGAACCACCCAGAACAGTCTTACAACTACAAAGCAACATGCTGAAAATAGAACACCTTAGCAACTAAATATTCTGACAATGACTCACAACTTAGCAACTATATAGCAACGCCCTGGCAACCACCTAAAACATAGAAACCACTGGGCAACAACTCACAACATCTTAACAACTGTATAGCAATGACCTCACAACCACCCAAAACACTATAGGAACCACTGAACATAACTTTATCATGTAGCACATCTTAACAACTGCATAGCAACATGTTACAACACTCAGTACACCTTATCAACTGCATAGCAACACCCTGGCAATGATTCACAACACCCTAGCAACCACATGGCAACACCCTTGCAATGACTCACAACACTCTGGCAACCACCCCCTAAAACAAACAAACAAAAAAACAAAACATAGTAACCACCAGTATGACATTATCAACCATCTAGAACATCCAAACAATTGCATAACAACATGTTAAACACTCAGAACACATTATCAACTGCATAGCAACACCCTGGCAATGACTTACAACACCCTAGCAACTGCATATCAACACCCTAGCAACCACCCAAAAACCCATAGTAGCTACTTAGCATGATTTATTAACCATCTACAACATCTTAACAACTGCATAGCATAACAACTTATCAACTGCATACACCCTGGTAACAACTCACAACATCCTAGCAACCACCCAATATGACATTAGCAACCATATAGAACATCCTAAAAACTGCATAGCAAAACTCACAACACCTTATCAACTGCATAAACCCTGGTAACAACTCACAACCCCATAGCAACCGCATAGCAACACCTTGGCAACCACTTAAAACACCATAGCAGCCACCCAGTATGACTTTAGCAACCATCTAGAACATCCTAACAACCGCATAGCAGCACTCACAACACCTTATCAACTGCACATACTCTGGCAACAACTCACAACACAATAGCAACTGCATAGCAATGCACTGGCAACCACCAAAAACACCATAACAGCCACTCAGTATGACTTTATCAACCATCTAGATTAGAACATCCTAACAACTACATAGCAACATGTGAAAATACTCAGAACACCTTATCAACTGCATACACTCTGATAACAACTCACAACACCCTAGAAACAGCATAGCAACACCCTGGCAACCACCCAAAACACCATAACAGCCACTCAGTATAACTTTATCAACCATCTAGATTAGAAGATCCTAACAACTACATAGCAACACTCACAACACCTTATCAACTGCATACACCCTGGTAACAACTCACAACACCCTAGCAACTGCATAGCAACGCCCTGGCAACCACCTAAAAAAACCATAGTAACCATGAATTTATCAACCATCTAGAATAGAACATCCTAACAACTACATAGCAACATGTTAAAATACTCACACCTTATCAACTTCATACATCCTGGTAACAACACCCTAGAAACACCATAGCAGCCCTGGCAACCACCTAGCAACATGTTAAAACACTCAGAACACCTTAGCAACCACATATCAGTGGCATTCCTAATAAAGTGCAATGTAGTTTAATAATGCTGCTTTATGATTCTCCAATGCTGTACAGTGAAAACTCCTGCTCATTAGTAACAGGCCCAGCCACCAATAAAGACAACCTCCACCTCGCTCTAGGTTATGTGGACACCAAGCGCCCAGGAATCTCAAGGACGTATCACTCTCCCAGATTAAACAATATTCACTCTCTGTCAAACACTCCATTCCCAAAACCGCCACGCTGGAGGAAAATGAGCCCCCGCTCGGCCCCCTCTCCATGCTTGACAGAGAGAGTGGGGGAGATCGCTTTGGCCTGAAGGAGAGACCAGATAGTGAAATAATCTTTAATCTCTGTCCCTTCCAGGCACCGGCAACACCTGTTATTCTTGATGGCGTCAGGCAAGAGGGCAGCGCACAGCCTCGTTTTAAAGCTGGTAATTATTGTACTAATTATTCACATAGGTGCCGGGTGATTACGGACGTTCAGGTGAATGCACGTCCCGCACAGCACCAGATGAGACCGGTGCGCAGTCGCTCCTATCCCTTGTTTCCCTTCCAGATATTTGACCTCTTGTGTTGTTTGCAATCTGCACTCGGGGAGCGGAATAACAGGCAGAAACTTTTAATTGCTGGGAAACACTGCTCAAAGACACAAGCTTTAGCCATCTGTTAACTGTTTAGATAGACTCTTTTTTTTCTCTGCGTCTGAACGGGAAGAGGATGTTGTTTTTACGAAAAACAAAAGAGGAGCAGAGGGTTGCTACTGTTTTTCCTTCGTTAACAGATGCTCTCCGCACAGGAAACAACACTTATTTGGATTATACACACGACGAGTTGTTTGTGGTGTTGTACGTCGTTAGAAAAGCGAAATCGTTGGAAAAGCAAATGTAATGTGAGTGCTGTGTTGCACTCTGGAAGTGCACGCCTTCCGTCATCTCATTAATATTCGATGAATCAAATGATTATTTTTGTGTTTTAAAGACTGTATATTTAATTAGGGCCTGGAGGGAATATGGTGCCTTTAAGCCAAATTTATCTGTCCTCAGACTGAATTTAATTCAATTAATGGTGAGAGACCAGAGTTATAGATTTCTCGCTCTCCCTCTCTTTGTTGATAGCGACACCATTTTCATGAATTTTTCATTCTCAGCCGCCAGTTTTGAGGCAATTAACCAGCTACCGAAAATTTTATTCCGCTTCTTTTTTTTAAAAAAAGAAAAAGAAAAAAAAAAGAAGAAGGAATCTAGTGCTCATTATTGAGGAAGAAATTGGCCTTTCTGTCATCATTTACTCAGATCCAAAATGGTATGACTTTCTTTCTTATGTGGAAAACAAAAGGAGAAGTTTAGCAGAATGTCCAAGCTGCTCTTTTCCATACAATGATAGTAATGTCTATGGCGTTTGTATTTGAAACTTAAAAATGTCATGTGGCGTAAAAGCAAAAACATTTTTTTTCTTGCATCTTAATATATTTATATATTTAAAAGGTAAAAAGTATATCATCAATTATTAAGTCATAAAAATCATTACATATTTGGGGAGTCGCACCACATTTCACAGCCTGAACTAACCTTGCTTTGTCATAAAACAATATGAAATAAGAAATTATTGGATATTTTAAGAAACATACTGACCTTCACACACAGTCATTAGGTTCTTTCTGCATGTTAGTTGCACCAAATGACAGATTTTTCAAATATTAATGAAAAGTTAAGTGCATGTGTAAAAAGAATGTTGGTTTAACTTAAAAAAGTAAATTACCTGGTTGTTTTATAATTTCGAGTTCATTTAAATTAAAAATTTGAGTTAATACAATGAAGGTGATTGGTTTAATCAACAGAAACTCAAAATATTATGTTATTTGAACCACATTAATTATTGAAAAATGTTTTTGAAAAATATTTATTTTTACAGTGTGATTTTGTTAAGTAATATTATTTCTAAGAAATAATAACAAAAGATTATACTAAACTACCTAAGGGTTTCTTTTTTAGAACTTCTTTATTTTAATGAGGCTTTTTTCTTCGTTATAAAATCTCAGCTCAGCTGCATCACCCTGACATTTTTGAACTTTAATTCAGGAATAAAAGAAAGAAAATCATACTGGTTTAAAATATGAAATATTTCAAGTTTTAACTAGCACTACAGATTACGTCTATTCAAGCAGGAGTGCAGCATTAACCGGCTGCTACTCTCAAAATGATGTTCATTGACATTACTGGGGTCGTACAACAGAAATCACTGTCCAGTTCTTAATCCACATAATGCCATTTACAGCATTTTCCATAAGTCTTAAGAATGATGCCAGTCGGCTATTACATGAAACAAATCAGAGGAATTTAATGACCACTTTGAGCCGCTACTGTAAGTGTTTGAGCTACATACTGCAGATCAAAGGTTAAGTGAGAATGAAAGCGGCACATTTATCCCTTTAAGACTGTTTTGTGAAAATTGCTTCATTTGACGGTGTTAATGTCCTTCCTCCTTTATCACTCAGATTGCCTGACTTATAAATATGAATGTCTGCTCTGCTCGGCCCGCCTCAAATCCCCGGTGGTCACTCTGTCTGCTCACACGGCATATGATGAAGCATTCAAACAAGGGGGGATGTAAGTGACAATGACACTACAAAAGCTCAACGATGAAGCCAGACAGGATCTCATTACGGCACAGGGCTGTTAATGATAAACTATCACAGGTCAGTTGGGAAAACTTGTGTGTGTGACTCTTTTTGTCCAATCTATTAAAATTAAATGCAATTCATACATACAATGACTTGAATGCACCTCTTCTATGATGAGTGTTTTTAATTTCTGATTTAAAATTCATTTCAATTTTTTTTTAGGGGCACAAAGTAAAAAAATGTTGAGATAAAATAGAAAAAAGCCTCACTAAAAATATGAAATTCTAGTTCTGCTAAATCGTTTATTTGTTTTTTTTCTTTACTGCTTATTGGCTATTAAAATTTTGTTCACCAAATCAAAGTCATGTGGTGCAACCAACATCCTGAAATATGCAGAAAACCCATGCAGATCCTCATGAGTGTGTCAAGGTCAAAAAGTCTTAAAATACTCTTATAGTTTAGGTCAAGTTGTGAAATGTCATGTGGTGTGACTCCCCAAATATGCAATGGCATTTATGAATGAATAATTCATGATATTTATATATTAAAAAAAAAAAAAAAACCTTGGAAAATATATTGAAAACATTTTTGAAAATAATGACTACACTCTAAAAAAAATGGTTTTAAACTTAAAAAGTAAGTGTTCGTGCTGCCTTAAAAATTTAAGTTTAGTCAACTCAAATATCCAAGTTGTCACTTAGTACAACTTCACATTTCAAGTTGACTAAACTTAAAATTAAGGCAGCATGAACTTTTACTTTTTTACGCTGAAACAACTTTTTTTTTTACAGTGTGTATGGTCACTTTGAACTGTCTAAAATGGCCTCCATGACAATTCTTTCTAGGTAATATATATATATATATATATATATATATATATATATATATATATATATATATATATATATATATATATATAATATATATTCTTTTGTTTTGTTTTGTTTTTTTGTTTTTTTTTTTACAAATATCATTTATTATTAATTAATAAAAAGATATTTAGGGAGTCACACCACATTTCACAGCCAGAACTAACCTTGCTTTCTCATCAAAAGATATGAAATAAGAAATGAACTGATATTTTAAAGGTGCCCTAGAACCAGTTTTTAAAAGATGTAATATAAGTCTAAGGTGTCCCCTGAATGTGTCTGTGAAGTTTCAGCTCAAAATACCCCATAGATTTTTTTTTATTCATTTTTTTAACTGCCTATTTTGGGGCATCATTAACTATGCACCGATTCAGGCTGCGGCCCCTTTAAATCGCACGCGCAGGCTTTAATTCGCCTGTTTTCCAGAGGTCTTTTAGACAAATGAGATTTACACAAGAAGGAGGAAACAATGGTGTTTGAGACTCACTGTATGTCATTTCCATGTACTGAACTCTTGCTTAAATTTTTGATTCTAGGGCACCTTTAAGAAACTTAATGACCTTCAAACACAGTCATGAGGTTCTTTTTGCATGTTCCATGTAGCACATGACATTATTTTGTTTTCCATGGGAAAAAAGCATACAGATTTGTAGCAACAACTACAAGACTTAAATATTTGCTCGTGTAGGGCATCAACACGGGAAATGTCTTTTTATTATGACTGTACATGCAATCTTTTCTTGTTTGACGTCCATCTTTGTCCCTTTGGTCTGTTTGTATGACAGTAGCCACATGTCATAATAGACAGACCAGAGAGCTCAGGCCCAAACACCTAAATTACTCTGCGGTAAACCAGACCTGTCCAAAGATCTCCTTCCATCATTCAAGTGTAGAAATTTATCCCATCTCCCAGCCCTTTTTCTACTTTTCATCCTCTGTTTCTTTCTTTCAAGTCCCAAATCCACGGCGGTATTAGGTGAAACAGATTGCTCGGCGCGCATCTAAACCCACAGCCCACCTCGAGGAGAGCCAAGTCCAATGACAAACATAATTCTTCAAGGAAGTTTGGAAAGACTCGGGCAGGAAAATGGAGTTTGGCGACGGGGTGTCTCGAAAAGGTCAAGATTTGCTGTTTGGAAGCCTAGCTCAAACATAAATGCTCTGTAATACCAGTTCGGGTGATTGCTTTACTCTCTAGACAATGTCAATTTTGTGGAAGGAGTTGCAGATTAAGTCGCCGGTGTGTCAAGGGCCCTCGTGGGTGCCGGTGTCTAGTCTCGGAAACAGGTCCTAAAGCCCATGCCTATTACCGCAGCCACCCACAGGACAGATGTTTAAAGCTTAGGGGCGCAATGGAGAATAATAGCACATTAGATTCTTAATGTCTCCGCTGATGCCGCGCTCATGCGGGAGGAAACTCTCTGGTGGTCCAAACACCTTGCCCCTCTTTTCTCATCCCTCCCTGCTCGCTCATATTTTTCTTAGCTTCGGTTGCTCTATCTCTCCTCATGCCACTTGAGCGATGAAATCCTACCCCGGAGCAAGGCGCCACACACACCATTCATCAAGATATGACCCGCTCAGATGAGGGAGAGGATACAATGGGCTAATGAACTCATTAAAATGTGTGCGCGTGTCGGCGCGAGTGGGCGGATGTGGACGTTTGCACGAGAGCGTCTGCCGTGTGTGTTTAATGTATATGTTTGTGTAAAAGGGAAAGAGGGAAAAATGGCCCGCCGATGTAAAACCATTAGCCCCACCTCACAGTTCAGATTGCCAGCATCCATCTTCGCAGATATGATGGCTGTTTAAAGCGGTGATGTATATCTACTGTGTGCCGTATTCAGAGGCCAAGAAAACTGACTATGATGAAAAATTATTCAAGATGCAGATCCATCATTTCAGAATTGCCCCCGTCCCTCCAGAAAAAAACAAAAAACACACACTTATACGGTTAAGGCACATAATGTACAAGAAGAGCTTTTATTCCTGTGTTTATCTTGATTATGAGCTGTGCTTATTGAAGTGATATTTAGTATGCATCAATATTTCTACCTAATAATTATGGGTGACAAGAAGCTTCCTGTCAGTTTTAATAATATATATATATATATATATATATATATATATATATATTATGTGTGTATATATATATAATTTACTTTATTTTGTCGTAATTATGAACAATGAAAATTATTAACTTAACAAAAGAAACTTAAATTTACAACATTTTGCAAAAGGTTTGTAAACATACTTTGTTGTAAAAATTAATAAAATTACTGAACATGTATATTTATATTTATAAAATTACATTTTGCTTAATAAACTTGAAAATTAGAAAAATTTGTAAAATAACACATTACGGTAATGAAAATGTTGTGATCTAAATGATATTAATTGCAATGAAAATTGTCACAGTGCAAAAAAAAAAATCATAATACAAAAATAGACAATTTTTATTATGCAAAATATTCTGCAAACTATATATTCCATATTTTGGGATGAAATTGACATGTTCCTGACAAACTTCACCCTGTCATTGTGATTACATATTTGGTTACCCATATTCTTCAAAATATCTTCTTTTCTGTTTAGCAGAAGAAATAAATTCATATAGGTTTGGAACGACATGAGTAAATGATAACACAATTTTCATATTTGGGTGATCTATCCCTTTAAAGGGTTAGTTCACCCAAAAATAGAAATTCAGTCATTAATTACTCACCCTCATGTCGTTCCACACGCGTAAGCCCTCAAATTAAGATATTTTTGATGAAATCCGATGGCTCAGTGAGGCCTCCATTGACAGCAAGATCATTAACACTTTCAGATGCCCAGAAAGCTACTAAAGACATATTTAAAACAGATCATGTGACTATAGTGGTTCAACCTTAATGTTATGAAGCGACGAGAATACTTTTTGTGCGCCAAAATAACAAAATAACGACTTTATTCATAAATTTCTAGTGATGGGCGATTTCAAAACACTGCTTCATGAAGCTTTACGAATCTTTTGTTTCAAATCAGTGGTTTGGAGCACCATAATCGCATGATTTCAGTAAACGAGGTCTCACTAAGCCATCGGATTTTATCAAAAATATCTTAATTTGTGTTCTGAAGATGATCGAAGGTCTTACAGGTGTGGAACGACATGAGGGTGAGTAATTAATGACAGAATTTTCATTTTTTGGGTGAACTATCCCTTCAACAATGTTATTTCACATGCTCATGTCTACATATGTAAGATAGAATCAGTTCTGCACCCCACCCCCTCCTTTAGAGACCCCCATCATCCCTTCAACCCCAGCCGGGACTGGAGGTACACCTTCACGAGAAGAGACCGGGGGTAATTCAGTCCGTAGGCTTAATTAATCTTGTGTCTGATTTGATGAATGGCTCCCAAATAGTGCTGTAATGGTGTGATATCTCTCAGCTCGGAGGCTCCGCTGTTGACAGAGGCTGTGTGAAAGTCAAAACGGGAGCGCTTCACTCTGGGCTTTGTTTGCAAAGTTCCTCTAGTCTGCAGTCATAACACACACACACACACACACACACACACACACACACACAGCATATAGCCAGTATGCCCATCTCATGCTGTGTTACTCAGTTTTGACAAAAAATGATTTGTTGTCTGTAAAGAAAAAGCGCAGCGCCTCGGGGGGTAAACACATTAGTGTGAGTAATCTAATGTTGATCTTTCTAATGAGAGGTGCTTAAATGATTTTAAACATACTACTCTAGTTACACATTTGGGACGCATTGAAGTTGACTTTACAATGTGTATAAAGCCATCAGTATAGCAAGGTCATTATAATGGATGGTTGTTCTTTGGTTAATTACCTGTATAACGCACTAATTCCCTCAAAAGTGAAAAATAGCATTTAGTGGATTGCTTTCGTTGTGTTTGGAGTCTGTTTACAGGATTTAGCAGGAAAAACAATCCAAAAAATGGAATCTACAGTAATACATTTACAATGGAAGTCTATAGGGCAAGTGTTTCAGACAGTTTAAAAGCCGAAATATACACATTTTTGTTAAAGCACTTTTATACATTATGTTAGTAGTGAGTTAATGAGTTAGTAAGCAATGAAACAGTTTGTATTTAAATGTTTGCAATGTTTAGTCCAATAAACTTCCATTGTAAGACATTACTGTAAACTACAGTACTACAAACTACTGTATTTAAATCTAAGATTTGCCAGTAATATATGTAGTATATGTTTATATTTTATATAAAATGTTAAATTACATTAATGGTAAAACAAATATATATTTTTGCAAGAACAGTAGGGTATAAAATAACATAATATATTAATAACCACATATATTGCATTTACAGTAGGGTGTAAAATACATAATATTAATAACCACATATTGCATTTACAGTAGAGTATATAATATATTAATAACTTTATACATTGCATTTACAGTACGGTATAAAATATATAATATATTAATAACCACATATTGCATTTACAGTAGAGTATAAAATATATAATATATTAATAACCACATATTGCATTTACAGTAGGGTATAAAATATATAATATATTAATAACCACATATTGCATTTACAGTACGGTATAAAATATATAATATATTAATAACCACATGTATTGCATTTACAGTACGGTATAAAATATATAATATATTAATAACCACATATTGCATTTACAGTAGAGTATAAAATATATAATATATTAATAACCACATATTGCATTTACAGTAGGCTATAAAATATATAATATATTAATAACTATATACATTGCATTTACAGTAGGGTATAAAATATAATATATTAATAACCACATATTGCATTTACAGTAGGGTATAAAATATAATATATTAATAACCACATATTGCATTTACAGTACGGTATAAAATATAATATATTAATAACCACATATTGCATTTACAGTACGGTATAAAATATAATATACTAATAACCATATATATATTGCATTTACAGTAGAGTATAAAATATATAATATATTAATAACCACATATTGCATTTACAGTAGGGTATAAAATATATAATATATTAATAACCACATATTGCATTTACAGTACATTATAAAATATATTAATAACCACATGTATTGCATTTACAGTACGGTATAAAATATAATATACTAATAACCACATATATTGCATTTACAGTAGAGTATAAAATATATAATATATTAATAACTATATACATTGCATTTACAGTAGAGTATAAAATATATAATATATTAATAACCACATATTGCAATTATAGTACGGTATAAAATATAATATATTAATAACCACATATTGCATTTACAGTACGGAATAAAATATATAATATATTAATAACCACATGTATTGCATTTACAGTACGGTATAAAATATAATATACTAATAACCATATATATATATTGCATTTACAGTAGAGTATAAAATATATATTATATTAATAACCACATATTGCATTTACAGTAGGGTATAAAATATATAATATATTAATAACCACATATTGCATTTACAGTACATTATAAAATATATTAATAACCACATGTATTGCATTTACAGTACGGTATAAAATATAATATACTAATAACCATATATATTGCATTTATAGTACGGTATAAAATATATAATATATTATTAACCACATGTATTGCATTTACAATAGGGTATAAAATATAATATATTAATAACCATATATTGCATTTAAAGTAGGGTATAAAATATATATTAATAACCACATGTATTGCATTTACAGTAGGGTATAAAATATAATATATTAATAACCATATATTGCATTTAAAGTAGGGTATAAAATTAATATATTAATAACCACAAACATTGCATTTGGAGTATGGTATAAATATATATATATATATATATATATATATATATATATATATAAATTTAACTTTTCTTTTAGAACTCCAAACTAATTTTGATTTGTATTTCAGCTCAAAACAAAGACATGTTCTTGTTAAATTTACTTGTAGGATCTTACAATTCAAATAACCATAAACACTCCTTTTAATTTGTCATTTGTTGGGACGTCTCTGAGGAATAAGAACGCAGAAAGAGATGCAAACAATAACAATTACGCAACTTTAAAATCTAAAACTCACACATGCATTATTAATCCCCCGGTAAAATACGTTTTCTACCAAATTATTGACAATCTGTTGTGCTGAATGAGGGATACGAATATGCCTGACACTGACAGTTGTTGGTTTGGGATAATAAAGTAAAACCCACCTCTTTAATCTTTAATAGACCCTCACTAATCCCCTAGTTTAACTGGCAGACCCTAAGGGAGCGTTACCGCTGTCTGCGCCACCATAGTGCAATAGAGAGGCAACACGCTCCTTTGATCCATCCAATGTGATGCTAATTTCAGTCAAATTTCAGCATATGGAAATTTATACTCCTTTTGTATGCGTAAGTCGCTGGGTGTGCGCGCGCGCGCGGGTTTTTGTCTCTGGCATTATCTGATTCGCCATGCCAAATATCACATCTCGCTAACCTGTTAGCCTGTTCCGCAGGCATTTTAAAGGTTATGACCATCAGTAAGGCTTAAACTGTGTGCTTTTTCTGGCACAAGGATCAAACTATCAGGCTACAAATCATAAAGACTGCACGCTTGTACCGGAGACGCTAAGTTTTAGCATGACTAGCGTGGACGAGCTAACAAACGGATGGCAGATGGTGCCGGACGTGTTGAAGACGGGTGATTCGAGGGGTAGGTGATGAGATTCAGAGGCCTCGTCCGGCCTGTGGACTTGATTAAACTAATCTCATCTCTATCAAAGCGTCGCCGGGCGAGCGGACCTGCCATTATTCATGGGCCTGGGGTAATTACAGGCAGGGGGTGGTTTGTGCCAGTGGGGGGAGAGAGTGATGGGATGCTGGTCCTCTAAGCTCTCATACCTTCAGGCTACCAGGGCCCTTGCTTACATTGTGCGTGGGCCTCCTTCATCCCTTGGCCCAATGGGTAGGGTATACTTTAGAGGACCTTAGTGGAGCCCCTTCATCCTGTTTGTCCCTGATGACAGGCCTGCAGATTTCTGATCCTTCAGAAATCATTCTAATATGCTGATTTGCGCTCAAGAAACTTTTATTATTATTGTGAATAATTTTGTAGAACCATGATATATTTTTTCAGGATTCTTTGATGAATAGAAAGTTCAAAAGAGCAGCATTTGAAATTGAAGCAATAGCAGCAATAGTAACGTGAGCTATCCAAACAACTTCTGAATGAAAAAAAAAACAAGTCCCATCCTTCATTAGGTGTGTTCGACTTGATGTCAAACACCGATCGGTCTACACAGCACCACTTCAAGTCGAACACACCTATTTTTTCCTTGTTCAAGAAGCCATTTTACTCGGATATAAAGTACAGTCCAAAAGTTTGGAACCACTAAGATTTTTAATGTTTTTAAAAGAAGTTTCGTCTGCTCACCAAGGCTGCATTTATTTAATTAAAAATACAGTAAAAAACAGTAATATTGTGAAATATTATTACAATTTAAAATAACTGTTTTCTATTTGAATATATTTCACAAAGTAATTTATTCCTGTGATGCAAAGCTGAATTTTCAGCATCATTACTCCAGTCTTCAGTGTCACATGATCCTTCAGAAATCATTCTAATATGCTGATCTGCTGCTCAAGAAACATTTAATGTGTACAATTGTACAAAATATTTGTGTACAATATTTTTTTTCAGGATTATTTGATGAATAGAAAGTTCAAAAGAACAGTGTTTATCTGAAATCTAATCTTTTGTAACATTATAAATGTCTTTACTGCCACTTTTGATTGATTTAATGCATCCTTGCGGTATAAAAGTATTCATTTCTTTAATTTCTTTTCAAAAAAATAAAAATAAAAATTCTTACTGACCCCAAACTTTTGAACGGTAGTGTATAATGCTACAGAAGCTTTGTATTTCAGATAAATGCTGTTCTTTTGAACTTTCTATTAATCAAGGAATCCTGAAAAAAAAAGTACACAACTGTTTTCAACATTGAAAATAATCATAAATGTTTATTGAGCAGCAGATCAACATATTAGAATGATTTCTGAAGGATCATGTGACACTGAAGACTGGAGTAATGATGCTGAAAAATCAGCTTTGCATCACAGGAATAAATTACTTTGTCAAATATATTTAAATAGTACACAGTTATTTTAAATTGTAATAATATTTCACAATATTACTGTTTTTTACTGTATTTTTAATTAAATAAATGTAGCCTTGGTGAGCAGACGAAACTTCTTTTAAAAACATTAAAAATCTTAGTGGTTCCAAACTTTTGGACTGTACTGTACAGCTTCGGTTTCATGCGGGTTAAAATCTCTTTTAAAAAATAAATCTTACTGACCCCACACTTTTGAACAGTAATGCAGGTAGATTAATAATGGATCATTTAGAATAAATATACAATAATTCCACCCAAATTTGATTGTTATTATTAATGGGTGGGCAATATACCGGTGGACATGATTAACCGTAGAAATTTGTCAACAGGTAGAGAATTTGGACTATTGTCTCTATAGCAGTTGCGCTCACGTGACGTTGCTGTGTTGCTTGGTCGCGAAAACGTATTGTTTACATGCGTTTTTAAGCATTGTGGTTTAAAAACAAGTGATTTTAAACCACTGAAGAGCAGCAAGTAGCGAAAGAGAGCTCATTTCACTATATGAGACACGCACACATAAAGCCACTGCTCATAAAACGTGCGAGAAGCCTACTAAAATTCTTTTTGCCGTGTAATTGGGCTTGAACTGTTAAATACATGTACTTACATGTCAAAAAGCCCCTCTTTGCAAGTATCCTCTTAAACACAGTAATTTATGTCTTAAGTGAACGTAACAGTTGAGAAAGAAAACACATGTGTAACAGTATATTGGATCAGTGCATTCGGTCTTAAAGTCTTAAAGCAGCCTAATAAACCTGCTGCTGTCTGTCATTAATGTTAATCAAACAACAAAAGAGAGATTACTTTATACAATTTATGTAGTATTTCTGTTGCCTGCAAAGTCATTTCCGGATAGGGCAGCGAGGAAACAAGTCAGCTTTTATATATATATATATATATATATATATATATATATATATATATATATATATATATATATATAAAATAATGTGCATGGTTAAGTCATTTATCATAAATACTGCAACATTCCATTAAAAAAAGACATTATACAATTATATGGTGACTTTAAAGTGTGCGTATTTTGTGTTTTCCCAGAGCCATTAAAGAAAAAGAGACGGCTGGTGGACAATGACATTATGGGAGGAAGATGCCGTCAGCATCGAGCAGTTTAAACTTCCCTCAATTGTCCATCTGTCATGTATCTATAAAAGACTCTTTTTCTCTCTCACGCACACACACACACCCAACAAATTCACTCATGCTTTGTGATGGATTAATCAAGATGAAGAGGCACTTGCCCTCTGTGGTTCATCTGACAGTGCTGTCTGTCACGTCAAAGCAGTTTATCTTGTCTAAAAACAATCACAATGTGAAAAAATTAGGAAATCTGCAGTTCAATTTTATTAGATAGTACATTAAACAAATATAGTAAAAGTGGCTGGGCAGAGATTTATGTTATGTGGGAGGATCTAAATTATTTACTGTGCTGGAGCCTCTGAGGACCACGAGAGATAATTTATCTGATAAAATAACATGCATATTCATATGCCACAGTGTTTTTGAGGACATAAGAGATTGATTGTGTGTGTATCATTAATAAAAATACATTAAAAAAAAGTTTTCAGTAGGGATGCACAAAATAAAATATTTTATTTAAATGTTATATTATATTACAATTTATATTTTTAAGCATTTATCTTTGTTAACATTAGTTAGTAAAAATCTAATTGTTGTTTGTTCATGCTAGTTCATAGTGCATTAACAAATGTTAACGAATACAACTTTGGACCTTAAAAATGAGTAAATGTAATTAAATAAAAAAGTAAATATAAGTAAATTTTGAAATTACCATGGACTAAGATTAATAAATGCTGTAGAATTGTTCATTTTTAGTTCATGTTAACTAATATAGGTAACTTATGTTAGCTAATGAAATATACTATATATATATATATATATATATATATATATATAATATGCATTTTATATAAATTATTTATATATATTAATTCAAGAATACATGTGTATAAATATATTTATCAATTAATTATTCATTTATTAATATTATGTTCAAATTCCTTGAAAAATAAAATAAAAAATTCCGTAAAAAACGTTGAAAAATTCATAAAGCTTGGTTATTGTCCTGATCTGCTCCGAGACTTGGGTTGAAGATCCAAATGCAAAAACAATCCAAATGAGCAACAGGGCCGAAAACAGGCAGAGAATCAAAAAACCAAGACAGGAATAAAGATGCGGTCCCATTGACTTCCATTCATATGCATGCGAATGCGTCAGACCGGAAAAAGTTTTGCATTTCACTGCGTTCCAAAGTTCAAGTTTGGTGAACTCTGACCTGCGATTTCGCATCACATGAAGACGTGAGACCAGTAGAAGATCGATTCGTCACGGCATGACCTCTTGACTGAATTAAAAGAATTATATTTTTGCAGTAAAGTCGAGTAGGTTGTATATTTTTACATTTTGAATGTATTACTATATGTTATATGTTAAATTCATGTTTATAAAAAGACGCTGTAGACAGTGATGTCATATCACAACCGTTGCAGCATCCGATTAAATTTTGCACGTTCAAAGTCTAGTGTGACCGCGGCTTTACACTCAGAAATGCAGTGTAACAACATACAAGACTTCGCAACAAATGAATGAACACACAAGGTTTAAATAGGCAAACATAAAGGAGATAATGACAAACAGGTAGAAATAATCAGGACATGATGAGTCCAGGCAAAGGATTATGGGAAACGTAGCTTATGAAACAGAAAAGAAGAAAGGGGTGCCCTCTGGTGGCTATCATAGGCACTCCAGCTGGCAGGCGTGACAGATACAGTATATATTGTAGTCTGATTGGTTTCTAAATATTTTTTTAAATTACATGGTTTTATCCTCTCCAAATAATTCTCTCTTACTTTTTACATACATTCTATACAGTACAATATAAAATCATTGTCAATGGAAAGTCCCCATAAAACATGGAAACCCAACGTGTGTGTGTTATTTATATTTTAGAATTTACTTTAATTTAGCTTTTACACTTTCATGTCTTCAGACATTTTTTTTTTTTTTTGTATGCATGTTATGTACTTAAAGGTCCCCTTGAACATGTTTTTAAAAGATGTAATATAAGTCTAAGGTGTCTCCTGAATGTGTCTGTGAAGTTTCAGCTCAAAATACCCCATAGTTTTTTTTTTATTAATTTTTTTAACTGCCTATTTTTGGGCATCATTAACAATGCACTGATTTTCACTGACGCCGCCCCTTTAAGAGCGAGCGTGTTCCCTGCCACATGAGTTGTTGACTATATTACAGCGCATTTACAAAGTTCACACAACTAATATAACCCTCAAATGGATCTTTACAAGATGTTCGTCATGCATGCTGTATGCATGCTTCGAATTATGTGAGTATAGTATATATTTGGATGTCAACGTTTTATTTTGAGTGAGTTTGAGGCTGTGTTCCGTGGCTAACGGCTAATGCTACACTGTTGGAGAGATTTATAAAGAATGAAGTTGTGTTTATGAATTATACAGACTGCAAGTGTTTAAAAATGAAAATAGCGACGCTCTTGTCTCCGTGAATACAGTAATAAACGGTGTAACTTTAACCAACAGTAGCCTACATTAGCAACATGCTAACGAAACATTTAGAAAGTCAATTTACAAATATAACTAAAAAATATCATGATATCATGGATCATGTCAGTTATTATTGCTCCATCTGTCATTTTTCGCTGTTGTTCTTGCTTACCTAGTCTGATGATTCATCTGTGCAGATCCAGACGTTACTGGCTGTCATTGTGTAATGCATTTGAACACTGGCATTATGCAATTATGCGACTGTTACGTAACAGTCGGTGTTATGTTGAAATCCGAGTGTTTTCCGGAAGTCTTTTAAACAAATGAGATTTATAAAAGAAGGAGGAAACAATGGAGTTTGAGACTCACTGTATGTCTTTTCCATGTACTGAACTCTTGTTATTTAACTATGCCGAGGTAAATTCAATTTTTGAATCAAGGGCACCTTTAAAATGCGATCTGCGTTCATAGCAAACAACTATTTTTGAGGATGTGTTTGGCATAAACATATTTTGTTTAACATAATCAGGCATCTATATGCTGCTTTCATATGGATTATAGCAGTTGTCAGGGACAATGGTTGAGCTCTTCCCCTGTGTCAGTGTGTTATGTGTGGGTCTGGTCTGAAAAGACCCATGGGGTTCCTGCTGGAGGAAGTGGGAGATGATGGGAGAGATGGGAGTAAGTAATTAGATCCTGGGGTGAGAGCAGGTCTCTTAGACACGGCCAGTGTTGTGTGGATCCACTCCAGGCTGTGTTTGCTGGTTCTTTGAGCTTCACTGGCCCACAGTCCTCAGGATGTTTTCTAGTATGTCAGCCCGCAGAACCGGGCGATCCCTTGGGACAGGCATCCAGTCATTAGCAACTGGCCATGGCGCAAAGATCTGAGAGAACAAGTTCAACACCATCAGTTCCAGGAGCGTCTCTTTTACTGTCTGTTTTGGAGTGCAGATGTATGGCAATAACAAGTTGCGGTCAAAGGTCCGATTCCTTTGTTTGAGTCGAAGAGAGATGAAAGTTTTGTTTTGGAAAGTATCTTTTTTATTCACATTTCTTATGATCTGAATGAAACCCCTGAGCTACAAAACAAGTTCGTAAAGCAGTTGAAAGCTGTCATGGGTAGTAAGCTTCACGAACTTGCTTTTTTTTTGTCTCCCAAGGGATGTTTGTACAGAAAAAAAATCAATGAGACATGTCAAGGGAAAAAGAAATATGTACCTGAATTCTGACTGTCTGCAAACTTAGTTTTGGTTGCTTTACACACAGTTTTTATAACTTATGTATTTTAGTTGTTTTTGGTTTTGTTTTTAAGATACAGATTTTACAGAGACTCAAAACAGTGTCTTTATTGTTATTGTACAAAGTAGCAACAAGTCTTAAAATAATATTCATTTATTAAAGGGGCTATATGTAAAATTCAGAAATCCTTGTTATTAGTGACACCGGTGGCCGTTAAGTAAACTGCAGGCAGAAACTATTGCTCGTGCTCACACTTGTGCACATGTAAAGGCCCCGGTATACTTCAAACGAAGTTCTTTTTCGTTCTTCGTTTAGGGGTAAAACGAAGTTCGAAATGCGTGACCAGCAATATACTGTAAACGAACATCTGACGCCGCCCACACCGCTGAGAGCAACGGTTATATGAATATGTAAATATGTGCCGTGCACTTTCTTCTCAGTAACAAAATAAACACATCAAAAATGAGAAAACAGCATGCATTTATTATAGAAAGCATAAGAAAAGCGTCTGATCATAACAGCATGGGAATGTTAGCACTACACTGTAAAAAAAAATCCCAGTAAAATTTACGGTAAAAAAATGGCAGCTGTGGTTGCCAGAACTTTACCGTAAAAAATACAGTAGCAACGTAAAAAAAAAATCTGTTAAATTTACAGTAAAATAACGTATTTCATTAACTGATATAATGTTAATTTACCAACCTAATGAAGTACTAATATCTGTTTTGTACCTTTATAATACACTGACAGTCACCAAACACAGTGGTGATAAGAGTCACATGATGAAACAAAGTTCATCACAAGCTGAGAAGGACAATACTAACATATAGAAGGTGCACACAGTGTCATTCACACACACACTAAACACCATCATGGTAACATGCATGAAATTTAAAAAATGCAATAAACATTCATTTAACAACATTAGATGTAACATAAAACCCTAATGTACATAACTGATTAGAAAAAAATTAGAAAAACTAAGAAGAAACAGAGTTATTTCAACGAAAATATATCAAATGTGAAGTGTCACGCAGTGAATTGTGGGAATGTCAATTTATGTTTTTTTACTGTAAATTTTACAATGAATTGTTATTTTTCACTTCCAAAAACTGTGAATTTAACGGTATGTTACCATAAAACTACATTAAATGTACCGTTAGATCTATTACAGTTATTCACCGTATATAGTACGGAAACTTTCTGTAAACCAATTGACAGTTTTTCACCGCAGCATTTTTACAGTCTTTTACTGTTAAAATCACGGTCATTTTTTACAGTGTAGCTCTGCAAAGTAGCACTCCAGTCACGTCACGTCATACAGCACTTTATTCAATAGATTGCTTAAAATCAAGCAGTTTTACAGTATCAAACATGAAAAACAGTGTTAGTGCCTCATTTTGTACTATAAAGCGGCTATCCAGTGTGTTCATGTTTTCACCCGTGGAGATCTTACCTCAATGAATTCAACACAAGAAATGACTCAAAGACGCGACCCACGCGAGTGAAGGCGGAGCTTTAGCGCACACCTCCTATTACGTTATCGTCACTGACCAATGGTAGTACGAAGGTGTTTTGCAGCTGAAGTGAACTTTTCCTGAAAGTTCGCTTTGGCAAGCCATTTCGAACTTCCAAAAAGAACACAAAACGAACTTCTTTTTGGCCTGATTTTGTTCGAAATGACGTCACATCAGTTCGTTCTTTGATATCGTTTGAAGTATACCGGAGCCTTAATGCACAAAAGACTGAACGTGATTCAATGCCCCGATATACTCACGGCAAAGTTATTTTTCATTCTTTTCTTAGGGGTAAAAAGAAGTTGGAATATTTCGCAGCGATATACTGTTAACAAACATCCTAACGTTACAGTACAGAATAGAAGAGCGGCGCATGTAAATGTCACATCCTTTTGATTTTTTCCGGCAAAACGACCCAAGTCCTTCACATAAAAGTCAGTCTACAGGCAATCTAGGAAGTTGGGGAAAGTTTCATTTATTAAGTTTCATCACAAGCTGTTCACACATTGGCTATAAAAAGCAATTAAAACACTATCAACAAAAGAGCCAGTGGCAAATTCCCATAGGACTGGCCGAGATTAAGCTGTTCTCTGCGGGTACATGAGCGCTGAACGGTCGCTAACGGCCTGGAGCTCGCATCTCTGAAAGCGTCTAAACAAATTTTCAAGTAGGTGCTGTGTTTACATATAAATCTCATATCTGAGGTCTAACCAACTATATTCTCGCCTAAAAAACTCTTAAAGTGTTAGTTCACCCAAAAATGAAAATAATGTCATTAATTACTCACCCTCACCTTCGTTCATCTTCAGAACACAAATTAAGCTATTTTTGATAAAATCCGATGGCTCAGTGAGGCCTGCATTGACAGCACGTTAATTTACACTTTCAGATGCCCAGAAAGCTACTAAAGACATATTTAAAACAGTTCATGTGACTACAGTGGTTCAACCTTAATGTTATGAAGCGACGAGAATACTTAATAATTTTGTGCACCAAAATAACAAAATAATGACTTTATTCAACAATATCTAGTGATGGTGATTTCAAAACACTGCTTCATGAAGCTTTACGAAGCTTTTGTTTTGAATCAGTGGTTCGAAGTGTGAACGTCACGTTATTTCAGTAAATGAGGCTTCGTTACGTCATAAGTGTTTTGAAATGTCAATGGTTCATGTGATTTTGGCAGTTTCATACTGCCACTGATTCGACACAAAAGATTCGTAAAGCTTCAAAGTCATTATTTTGTTTTTTCCGCCCACAAAAAGTATTCTCGTTGCTTCATAACATAAAGGTTGAACTACTTTAGTCACATGAACTGTTTTAAATATGTTTTTAGTAGCTTTCTGGGCATTTGCAAGTGTAAATTAACTTGCTGTCAATACAGGCCTCATTGAGCCATCAGATTTTATCAAAAATATCTTAATTTGTGTTCTGAAGATAAAGGTCTTATGGGTGTGTAACGACATGAGGGTGAGTAATCAATGACAGATTATTCATTTTTGGGTGAACTAACCCTTTAAAACTACATTCCGTTACAAAATAACAGTAGTATCTATAAAAAATATAGTGGTTTTGCTCATCCGCCATGACACTCGCTGTGAGAATGTTGACAGCGGACTTTTAATTTCAGCTCTGTCAATTAAGGTAAACGATTTTTAATAGTTTTAGATTTAGTTAACGATAACAAGGACTGGTATATGTATAACTGCGAGTATAGCAGAAAAAGACAAGAAATGAGCCAGACTCGAACTCACTTTTCCCACATTAGCACCACAGCTACTCAACCATCATATTAAAAATCATAAAATCATATAAATTAAAGAAAGAGGTGTGAACTTGTAATATAACTAAATACGGTTTGGTCTCTGTTATGTTATAGAGCTGTTTGTGTGAAAAGCAAGGAAGTGTAAGGAAGCCGAGGGGTCTTAACACGCTCTCCATTTATTTTTTACTGGTCTCAGCGGTCTCATTCCCACCAACTGCTGTGGACTCAGCATCTATTCTAATTCGGTCAAACAAGCACAACATCTCCGGCCGTTTCTCCCCTCCATTAAGATGACTTAAGTGATTTTCTCTTTGCGTGCGGCTTAAGTAAATCAAATACGTCTCTCAAGCCCAGTTATTAAAAACAGTGTCCTTTCGTTCGCCCACCCCTTCTCTATCAAAGCACAGCAATCCTGATTTACACAGTCGAAAAGCCTCCACCGCCGTATCCCACTACCTTCCCAAGGAGATCGAGTAATTAAATTGGTACTTTTTACAAGTCGTACTCAATAAATCTGAATAAATTAACAAGGCATTACTAAGACTGCTACATTAAATTTGCATAGTGTATTTAATGAATATGCAACTGCAAGTGAAAAGGTCTGCTACTGTGAACCCTCCAAATTAGCATAACTACTTCCAGCATGTTTCTTAAATAATGCTCTCATTTGCACATCACTGAGTTGGCTAATTCTAACTTCAGTCAGGGTAGCCTTGTAATTAAGACTCTCGCTTTAATTTTTAATGAAGTTTGTGTTACATCAATCCTGACAGTAATGAGGGGGACATGGAAACAAAAAGGCTTCTAATAATTAAATTCACAAACCAGTTCTAGGGATAATAATTCCTGAGGAGGAATTACATGACTAATTATTAATTAAATATTCATACTGTTGCATGGGCTGGCTCACTTAACTGCTTGTCTTGTAGCAGCTAATGCCGAGATGTAAATCGTCTTTGCTATCACCGCGTCGACTCAAAGGTCCTGGATCCTTTTTAGTGCATGATTAATCATGTTGACACCTCAGATGAAATGCTTTTTATTGGCCGCGTTTATTGAGCCGTTTTACCTGAGTTGGTTTAGCTCCTGTTGAGATTCATTACCAAGCTTTAAGTACATAAACAAACCAACGACGTCTAGTTACGATGATGCACGCATTAGCATTATCAGCATACCGTGTTTGTCAATTTCACAGGCTAGCCTCAATATCCTAGGCCATTTTTGTTCAAATCACACCTTTTTGTGATAAAGTACAAACCTTTGTGCTCCCTTTAGCATTTAGCATTAGCCTTTCAGCCTCTAGCATTCGCTCTGCATTTATCTGACAAAATTTCCAAATGGCTTATTTAACAGTATGTTGTTTTTGACCTTTTCCATTTGGTTATTATCCACGACGCACGGCCGTTCTTGTTTTCTCTCTGCGGTCTGAAGCGGTCCATTTTAGCATCATTAAGGCGCTGAAACGGTCTTAACATCTCCGCAGTCTTTGGTCCCAATTGAGGTTTAAAGGCAGAGTCAGATTTCCCCATTTAAAAGGCAGCGTGGCTAATTAAGCTTGGCTAATCAGCTGGTTCGTGTCAGCCGGAGTTTTAGTGCCTGTCTCAGCAGATATCAGTGCGTAGTAATAGCGCTAGGCTAATTGCTACAAAGAGGATGACTGATACCTGCTGAAATTCGCTTTGCCCCCTGACTGCCAACGTGCGTCTATTGACCACAAGAGAGAAAACTGAACACTTACTGCTACTAGAAAAACAGCATTCACTGTTAACATATTGAGAGGCCTAGCTGTTGAAAATGGGATTGTAAACTCAAATGTAGCTTAGAAAAATTTATTATATGTTTGCATTAGCATCCTAAGTGGTCAAATATCTGAAGTCTCATGGTAGGAATGTCAGGACCCTTTTAGCATTATGCTTTGTTATGCTAACTGAGTGCTAATTCTTCAACTGTGGACAGATGTCCACTGTATCCTTGGCCCAGATTCTGATTTTAAAATATGAAAATCCATTATAAAATTATTATTTATTTTATTTTCAAAGCTATAATCTAATCAAAGAGTGCAATTCTTTAATTATGCTATTTTAAAGGTTGCTAATTTTGTTTTAGAGGTCTACGACAATAGGTTTACATGCATCCAAGGTTTAA
This sequence comes from Ancherythroculter nigrocauda, assembly GCA_036281575.1. Classification (NCBI taxonomy): domain Eukaryota; kingdom Metazoa; phylum Chordata; class Actinopteri; order Cypriniformes; family Xenocyprididae; genus Ancherythroculter; species Ancherythroculter nigrocauda. The sequence goes on along the minus strand of VTFQ01000015.1, from coordinate 14,570,033 downwards.
AAAACACTCATAATATACGTAACCTTATTTATATAGCATCACATTTTTTCTCAAATGGTGTCTGAAATGGTTCGATAAAGGATTCAGTCTCTCTAAACTCCTCCTTTCCAAAAGCCTACTCTGCTCTTATGGCAGTGCTAAATGAAAAAAATGATATTTCAACAAAATAAGAAAAATTTGGACATCTTCATCCTGTTCAAAAGTTTTCACCCTGCGGCTCTTAATGCATTGTGTTTCCTTCTGGAGCATCAGTGAATGTTTGAACCTTTTTTAATAGTTGTGTTTGAGTCCCTCAATTGTCCTCGGTGTGAAATCTCAAAAATCAAATAGTCACTGCTGGAAAGGGTTCAAATATGCAAAAAATCCTTGAAAACTGAAGAATCTGCAGGAGCTGGAGGATTTTTCTGAAGAACAGAGCTCAGTTTAACTGCTCAAGACAAACAAGGGACTCATGAACAACCATCACAAAACAAACAGTCGTAGATCATCCAGGTAACCACACACAGTATTAAAAACAAACTTTTGAACTGGGCCATTTTAATAAATTCAGCTATTTTTTTTGTCTTGTGGACTAGATGTAAACATCTTTTATGTAAAATATCTTATCGGGACAGTACTAAATAAAAAATAAAATGCATTTTATATAATCTCTCTTATTTTGTTAAAATTATTCACATTTTCACAGATTCTACAAGGGGTTCCCATATTTTTTCATTGTCTACTTTTCCTGTTTAAATTGTCTTGTCAATGAAAATTCAAATGTAGTTTAGCCAAATGATAGTGTTAACATTAGCATACCTCATGCACAGTTATACTTCATGCTATTTATTTAGGGATATTTTTACTATATTTTTAAGGAGGTGTAGAATATGGGAGAATACAGAAGAGGATTAGGGCCAAGCAATAATAAAAAAATAAAACCATCTCGAGATTAAAGTTGTTAAATTTTGAGAAAAAACTTGTTAAATTTCGAGAAAAAAGTCTAAATGTTGAGAATAAACTCATTAAATTACGAGAAAAAACTCGTTAAATTTCGAGAAAAAAGTCGAGATAAAATGTTGAGAATAAACTCGTTAAATTATGACTTTATTCTCAACATTTTATCTCGACTTTTTTCTCGAAATTTAACGAGTTTTTTCTCATAATTTAACGAATTTGTTCTCGTAATTTAAAGACTTTTTTCTCGAAATTTAACAAGTTTTTTTCTCGTAATTTAATGAGTTTATTCTCAACATTTTATCTCGACTTTTTTCTCGAAATTTAACAACATTTTTCTCATAATTTAATGAGTTTATTCTCAACATTTTATTTCGACAAGTTTTTTCTCGAAATTTAACAACTTTAATCTCGAGATGGTTTTAATTCTTTATTATTGCTTGGCCCTAATCCTCTACCGTAGGAGAATGACAGTGACATCTACAACTAAAAATAATGTAATTTATGTAGCTTATTTAAAAAAAAAATAAAAATTGTTACAACTGCTATAACCTACCCTCAATATTAACATTCCCTCTGAAGAGCAGTTCATATTTGCTAAAATAGCACTGCTATGCTTTATGGTGTCATGACATTTGGAGTTCTCTCTATATTAATTCACACTATTTCATGCATTTAAGTGAATATATGAGGTCCATTAGTATAAAACCGGGGTCAAAGTTCAGCTTAAAGCCATAACTTATGGTTCACAATGCAGCTGTGAAATGGGCCTCTAGGTCATATTACAAGTCCAAGGCATTCGGCTCAAAGATAAACCATGTAACCAGCCAGATTTAACAGGTACAGCTGAAAATCTTCTGATTTTGATTTGACTGATAAGGCCGAACTAATGCAGATCTGTTTGTTTCAGCTCCATTTCAGCTGTAATAGATCAGTCCGCAGTACATAATGTTAAGCTGAATCAACATTTATCTGTGCTCATGCTTGAATTGGTTCATCGGTGTGCATCTGTTTCTACTTGGACACAGTTGTGAATCTGGTGCTTGTAGCGATTATTCAGATTAGCACACTTAGCCATTCCAACATAATAATCACTCCATTAACTGCTAATTTCCTAAATTGACTCCTTTTCATTTTGTATTTAACCCCGAAATGACAACTGCCAAGAGTGAACTGTTGTTTGGTGTTGGGTAATTTACCTTTCACAATTATTTTGTTTCTGTCTAAAGATGATGGCATGTAAATAGATGTCATTTAAAGGAATAATTCACCAGTAACACTTTACAATAAGGTTTCATTTGTTAACATTAGTTAAAGGGATAGTTCACCCAAAAATCAAAATTATTCCATGATTTACTCACCCTCAAGCCATCTTAGGTGTATCTTCTTTCAGATTAACACAATCGGAGATATATTAGTAAATATCCTTGTTTTGATGCCCAAAAACTGCATAAATATAATCCATACGGCTTAATAAAGGCCTTCTGAAGTGAAGCAATGGGTTTTTGTGAGAAAAAAAAATCCATATATAAAACTTTAGAAATTAAAATAACTACCGTACCTTTCTTTTTGCTCCTCAGAACGCAAAAGAATTCATTATTTTGCCCATACAGTGAAAGTCATTGGGTTGTTTTGGATCCAACTGACTTATATTGTATAGACAAAAACAGTTTTATCAGTTAAAATTATCGTCCTTTGTGATCCATTTTCTGGGAACTGACTCCATGCCACGAGTCATCGATGGACGATATACCATATTCTCCTTTACAAAGATCAACTTTCCACAGGTAAAAAGCTCCATCTTTTGTTCTCTTTTTCTTACTGTTGCTAAGGAAACAGATTTTTGAAAGTCAATTATTTGGGCTTGTAATGGTTTTTGCCTAGACAGGGGAATTGCACATTTCCCTAACTATATGAGTTAGGCTCTTAAAGCTACAGCGGTGCAGAAGTCATACGGCTGATTTCAACCATCCAGTGGTACTTGACATTTGTCAGATCTGCACGCTGTGGTTTTTCCTTCATAACCCCAGTACGGCACGCTCCCCCGGTGCTCGTCTTCACCGTCTCTGACAGAGTAAATGTGATTAGTTTCTCCATTTCTTTTGCATAACAAGTCCACATTCAAAATTAGAACATGATTAGGAGGCAATCAAAATTGGATCATGAAGGTGGGCTGATTTGAAGTCGCACAGAACAGGTAGCTGTGAAATTAGATTGTACATTTTTTGAGACTGCCATTTTATAGGAACGAGGCGTACTTTCAAAGTTTCTTTAGATCATCAAATCACATTTTTAAAGCTGATTTCAAACTACTGAGTGAGGATGAAGTTATTACTTTTCCGTTTAGCAGAAAAAATTCTGCTGTTATTTTTCCATAACCGAATGAACTGAATTTCAGAACATAAAGTGAATGAAGGAAAACACACTTTCCTTCCAAACAATAATCCTATTTTTGTGATGCATTTCATGAGTTCCAATTGGATTTAACATGACAAATTGTACTTGTGCCATTAATTCCTAATCTCTGAATCCAGTTGATTTGCACTCCAGTTGTTCACCACTGGCTTACCAGACCGCCCTTCCTGAGAATGTCATTACACGGGATGTAATTAGACGAATAGACCGTACGTCATGATTATATTTAAAAGAGAGTAAATCCGTTGAACCATAATCTGTGATTGTATTGCACATAAACCGTAAATAGAGGAGGTATTGACCTTTAGAATTGTCTAGCTGACATAGTTGTTTTGCGTCTGTGTCATTTTTATGCTGTTTTTATTGCTAGAACCCTGACACAAGGCATTAAATAGCCTCTCTATAGAATAACAGCACTATTCCCTTCAAATACTGTTCTGGTTTGTACTTATAAAACTATTCATATAAGGTTAAATGTTTAAGTGTGAGGAAAAATGACTTACAACAGCGAATCTCAACTGGTTTTGCTTCATGACCCATGGCCCAATACTGTACCAAAATCTGTCATTATACACACACACACATATATATATATATATATATATATATATATATATATATATACGAGATGAATGTGTTTGTTTTGTGTGCGTACACATCCTAAGCATAAGCCCAGAAAGCCCCACTTCTAAGACAGCATGTGAATACTGAATTGAGTTCTCTTTCTCGTCTTCTTGTGCTTGAACAGACAAATTCACACAAAATTATATAAAAAATGTTCGTCTTGCCGAGTATTCTCGTAAACACAGTCGGTTAGGTCTTAAGTGCATGTAAGCTATTGCTATTATTTGTTTTTATTTTATTACTGACCATTTACTTGTCTTTAGTAATATTTAGTAGAGATTTATTAGTTAGTAGTTTTTGCTGTGGTACCAAAATTGGAATCGAGAATTGTGAAATTTCATTGGTATATGATATTTAGTATCACAACCTTATTAAGGTTGAATGAATCAAACACAATGAAAACTATTTTAATTGATTTATTTATTACATTTTTGTGGTGGGGCCAATTGGGCCATATATACAAAAAAATAAATAAATAATTAAATATAATAGTATAATGCTTTGAAAATTATATATTAATTTATAATAAAATATTTATAAAAATTACTCCTTTCATAATAGTTCATATATATTTAAGTATAAAAATGATTTAATCATTTCAGCATATTACATACTCTGGATTTTAATAGAGTTGATACTGGTCAACAACTTTAAACATGTTTGATTTGTATTATGAGCAATATGCTTCTGTTTGAGTGTAATAATGTTTTGATGACAAAGATTTAGTTATTCAGAATTAAGGTTATATGATTTGTCTAGGGACTGCCTTTTTCCTATTGGTCTCTGTGGAGGTTTTACTGCAGGGCTACTCTCCCTGGACGCTCTCAGTTCAGATAGCATCTCCTGTATTATTAATCACACATGTGCTCAGTGGTCTGCCTGATGTCTTAATCACGCAGCTCTCAGACTGTTGGAACATATGGGCCTATACAAGACCGTTAACACTGCTTTATTTGCATTTTTGACCTTCAAAATGTTCACAGTCTAAAACTTGCTTGTAATACAGTTCAACGACTGTTTTCTTCCATTTTTAAAATTGTTTTCATGTGAAGCCCATGCACCCTTATGTAGTGGCCACCCGTAGTCCCGTTTTCCCATAATCCCACTGCTCTTGATTAGCACTTCTCAGCTTCAATAATTGATGGAGAGCTCTTGATCAACAGTTTTCTCTGAGAAACAATGCAGTAGTACCTCCAAACATTATATATGCATTAGATGACTTTTCTTGCGCCAGTCAAGGGGCTCCTTCATATCGTTAGGCAAGATTAAACAAGCGAAGACGGTGCCGTACATGCATTCGCCATTAGCATTCTTTAGCAGGAAGCCAAATATTCCGGTACGGCGGAGCCCCGCATTAGGCGCCATCTCCTGCCCTTTGATTAGCCATGGATTAATAGTACCATTCCGGCTTCCTCCAATCCCACACTGTTTTCGGCACAGGTTAGCACATCTTATTATTAAACAAATGAATTAGTGCTTGGAAATGTGTCATGCATATTACCTTGCAGCAGGAGGCACACAGGGCTGGTCAACTCCCGAGGAGCTCAGGAAAGATCCGCCATGCTAAGTTGACTGTTTGCCTGGCCCTATTAACAGCGCCATGATTTACCGGGGGCCCCTTGTTTGTGCTCGACAACGGAGATGCTGTTAATTTGGGCCGGCGTAAATCAGGCCCAATTAAAGTATTTGGATGTCTGTGACAGGCCCTAACTGCTTAAAATGATACTCAGCCATAAACAAAGACACGGGGTGGGCAGGGACAGCAGAGGGTGGTCTAACATGAGTTAGCGAGAGGAGGCGAGTCGCATCTTAAATATAAAGCCTATTGTGTGTTAAGTGGCTAACCTCATTAGCACAATGCTAATGAAAGAGAAAAATGCAGCGGTAAGGACATTTCCATTTGATTATTTTGTAGCCTCAATTTTGTTTTCATGCACTATTTTTTGTTAAACAAAAATCCAATTTCAGATTCTAAAAAAAAAAAAATTCTGTTTATAGGAACCTTGCAATCTGGTTCACATATTCATTTACATGTGCATTACCAGCACTATGTCACAAAAAAATTGTACGTATTTTACGAGGTAGCAAATCCGTACAAATTCGTACAACCTCACTCATACGAATTCATATGATTTTTCTAAACCCCAGAGACGGGTAGGTTTAGGGATAGGGTTATGGGTAGGTCATTCATACGAATTTGGCAACTTGTGAAATACGTACAATTTAACAAAAAACATACAAATTTGTACGAGTGAAGTCGTACAAATTTGTATGGATTAGCCACCTCGCTAAAAGACGGCATGTTCAAAAATGGAGAAAGCTGCCGATATAATGTTACAAAACTACTGCAAATATAATTGCTGTTTTTGCCTTGAAGTCATATCTAAAATAAATCTGACATATATGTACATGCATTCGCCATTAGCATTCTTTAGCAGGAAGCCAAATATTCCGGTACGGCGGAGCCCCGCATTAGGCGCCATCTCCTACCCTTTGATTAGCCATGGATTAATAGTACCATTAATATATATGTTACAATAATATAATGATATAATGTTACAAAACTACCGCAAATATAATTGCTGTTTTTGCCTTGAAGTCATATCTAAAATAAATCTGACATATATGTCAGAAGAGCTTTTTAGTATATATTTAGTAAATATTCAGTCTTCTCCACTGACCAGTTAGTAAAGGCCTGTTCACACCAAGAACAATAACTATAAAGATAACTATAACGATATCTATACATATACATATAATAACGTTCTGTTTATTATAAGCAAGCGCTGCAGTTTTTCGTTGCCAATTTAAATGCTGGAGCTCTTTGAAGCAGGATGGATTCTGATTGGCTGTCAATGTGTTTATCGTTCATCAGCTGGGAAAAATCGTTCTGAAGATTCAAGATTCCAATGATTTTTTCCTCTGTTGTTATTGTTAAAGTTGTGGTGCAGACTTCAATAATTATCATAGAATTAGAATGATTAATAAAACTTTATAGCTATTATTGTTATAGTTATTGTCCTTGGTAAGAACGGGCCTTAAAGGGATAGTTCACCCAAAAATGAAAATTCTGCCATCATTTACTCACCCTCACGTCATTCCAAACCTGTATGAATTTCTTTCTTCTGCTGAACACAAAAGATATTTTGAAGAATGTCAGTAACAAAACAGTTGATGGGCCCGACTGACTTCCATAATATTTTTTCCCAAATGTTTGGTTACCCATATTCTTCTAAATATCTTTGTTTGTGTTCAACAGAACAAATAATCTCAAACAGGTTTGGAACAACTTGAGGGTGAGTAAATGATAATAGAATTTTAATTTTTGGGTGAACTATCCCTTTAAGACAGGACATATAAATAAATATATGCGTGTTCGTACAATGTAAAATGCCTATTTTTGAAACTGACTGAAAAAAATTGTCAGATTCAAGAATTTACATGCTTAATTTTTTTTCCTGTTGATCGAATTACTTCAGGTCTACACAACCCTTCCAATCCAATCGAAATTTAATTTAAATCGAACACCATTCGATTGACTGAATTTACATTAAAACTATTCAGTCCGATTGAGCCATCAATCTGATTGCTAGCAGATTATTTGAGTGCATGTAAAGTCTGAAGATCTGGATAGTCTACAATCCATTCACTTCGGTCCCCTATGCATGACCGGACCCCGTTTGTTTCTTGTAAAACACTTCTCTTTTTTTTGTATCTGAAAAAATATGTATCCACACCTCATTATCCCATTACCTGCCCTTGGGATACTTTTCGCATTGTCCTGATGTATAAAAGGTGTTTTTGTTTATCAGTGCGGTAAACACTAATTTAGGCTGGGGTGCGTGGCATGCGGCTGTGATCTTTAGCGGTTTTAGTGGTGTCCTGGGAGACCGAGACATCCCCAGACGCGTGAGATGAAAGATAGATGGAATGCCCCCTCGCCTGGTCCCAGTTGGCTAAGTGCCTCTCGCTCATTACCAAGGTCTCTATGAGCATGTGGGCCGCACGGAGCCGCCCAGCCTCTCCTGATCATATTAAAAGCAGAGCTCATCTGATGACGCCATGCTGTTTACCAGAGTGCCTCGTAAGAGATATTGAGGAGGTGTGTGAGGTTGAATAGTTTACTGACGAGGGAGGGTCATGGGCGTATGTCGTTAACCTTAACTTGTAAATTGGGTTATGGTGTGCATGTTGTCAGTAGATTGTTCTAACAATATTCTTTCTGAAACGTGCTTTTCAGACTAAGCATACATTTGATAGACTTTTGAAAGTTATTTTAGAATCAAACTAAAGGTTGCTTAGCAAGATTTTTCAGACAACATCCAGTGATATCAATAGGAATCAGTGCAATCAGGAATTTCGTGTGAGGGTGAAAGATTTCCCTATGCAGACTTTGCTTGTGTTTTAGTTGGTTGTGCAAATTCGCCACTTTTAACTGCTTGGTTTGAAAGTGACTTCTGTATGAACGGTACTTCATTCTTCTCTACACTATTGACAATAGAGAACTGGACTTTTTTGCCCACAAAATATTTGCTGAAATTTCGCTAATGTGCACCTTAAAGGGTTAGGGTTAGAAATCACATACTCTTGAGTCGGTACTTATTTTGAATAAGTACTTACTTTTCAAGAGCTAAAAAAATATGTTCTATATCAGTGGTTCCCAATCCTGGTCCTGGAGGCACCCCAACACTGCACATCTTGCATGTCTCCTTAAACAAACGCACCTGTTTTAGGTCATCAGCTCATTAGTAGAGACTACAGGACCTGAAAAGGAGAAAGGAGACATGCAAAATGTGCAGTGTTGGGGTGCCTCCAGGACCAGGATTGGGAACCACTGCTCTATATAGTATGAATGTGTGTAGTATAAATGTAATCCGGAAGTACTAGATTTGCCATGTTGTCATCATCATGTGACCTACCAGCATCAGTTGAGTTGCTTCACTGCCATTCATAAATCCTCTCCCGTGTCCTCATGGGATAGTAAAGTGTCCATCGTATGCACACTTGAGAATCTCGCCAGAAGTAGTAGCTCATCTGGGTACATTTTGCCTACTTATTTATGAGTACTGTGAATTCGGACATACTACTTTTGTCACATACTGCTTTTCGCCTACTATAGCGTAGGAAAGTATGCGATTTTGGACACAGGCAAAGTGTGCAACACTAACTAATTGGAGATGGAGTCAATAAGAACAAATGCACAGCACAGCACAACACAACACAAGATAAAATAAAAAGATTGCAGATTCACAGTAACAGTGACATAAACAATAATGATACAGTGAGGTCAACTACAATAACACATGAAATAAATTCTTATACAATGTTCAGGATAATGCAGAAAGAGCCATTCTGTACTGTAATGTCAATTTGTCATGCAAAGAAAAGGGATTAATTCAAACCAACAATAGTCTCACATAGCCAGATCTATATAGTCTATAGTCTCAAATATAGCAAACTATCATTAACAGTGTAATTTTAATTACCTCATCTGTCGACATGATGCCCGTGAACTGCAGAGCTGGTGAAAACATATCCAGATTGTACATCCATTTCTTAAAGGCTGCGAAATGCTTTCTCTCACGGCTGTCAATTTTGTTACGTGTTTATTTTGTTACTGAGAGTAAAGTGAGCAGCACATATTTACATATATTCATCTAAACGTCGCTCTCAGCAGTGTGTGCAGCGTCATGATAACAGTATATGGCTGCAAAGGTATTTCCAACTTTTATTTACTTCTAAACGAAGAACGGAAATCGTGAGTATATCGGTGCCTTGAGTCTCTTGTACGTTACATGTGCATGTGCGCACGAGCAATGGTTGTTGGCTGCAGTTCACTTAAAGGCCACCAGTGTCGCTAATAACAAGGGTTTCTAAATAGAGGGTATGCATCGACGTCACTTTCCCGCCGAAAACGCGCTCCCTCAGCTGGACTGAGTGGCATAAGAACCTGCTGCGTGACTGGATTTAATAGAGGAAACTGCGAAAACGCGAGTAGGCTAAAGCCGCCTTTCCACTGTACACGACAAACGACAGCCGTTGGACCGGAAGTCATTCATTTTCAATGGAGAGTAATACGGGTTCTGCGTGGAGTTCCGATCATATGTGAATGTGGAAATTTCGGATCCGATTTGAGCTTCGGATGCGTTGAAATATTTGAACTTCTGCGACTAGACCGTATGCGACCGGCCGACCGGATATGATGTATTCTAATCAAAACTATGAGCGCGAAGTTAGAATTACCAACATTTTAACACTTTAATGTTATTCTGTAAACACTATTTCTTTCAAACGGTGGTTATTAATAATTATGTCAAAAAAAGAAGATATTTTATGATTATTAAATCAATTTTTTACGTATTACCTCTATAAAATCTACTAGTATATTTTTTTATTTTATATGTATTGAGGGACATTTGCTTTGTATGGATATATTCATACATGCATTAACGTTACAATCATTAAAATCGTTCAGTTTACCATGGTGGTTGCTGGGTTGGAATAAGCTGAGGAGTTGCTTCACTACCAATTTCAAAGTTCCGTGCGACTGCCGCTAGGGGGCGAAATGCGACAATCGGATGCGAATGTCGTGTGCAGTGGAAAGGCGGCTTAAAACACTAAAGGTCGGACTCGAAAGTGTTTCTTACAACTTGTCAAATAAACTAATCCATGGATATTGACATGTAGCCAGGAGTCGTGTTTCCTGACATTTATATGTGCCTGATTTGACGCCGGGGAAATACATAAAGCAAATCTGCCTGTGAATATTTTATATAACTACAATATAGGTAGGTTTAAATCCACGTAATCACTTATAGCAATGTTATATATATCGCCATATTGTCCAGCCCTAAAACATATATAGTTTTATAGTATAGTTTTTGTCAGTGTTTATTTTAAAACACACAATTATGCAGAATATAAGATGGAAAATAATTAATTGATGAGTTGTCAACATAACAATATGGTATGATTTTACCTCAAAATCAAACAATTTGATACAAAATGATAACTGCAAATCCATGTTTCTCTGCCTGGAGTCCAGCTGTTTCTGTGAATTGCAGGGATCCATTTGCTTCTTTTTTTCTGTAGCTTTCAGCAATCTTTAAATATATACCTCAGGTTTTGTGTCAAGGTTTTGTGCCGCTCAGTCTTTTGCCGCTTAGCGGGCGTGAGTCGTAACGGTCGACGGTGACGTCACGTGCATACCCTCTATTTTACATATTTTATTTCATAGACTGTAAAAAAAAAAAAAAAAAAAAAAAAAAAAATATGGACGACGCACCTTCACTCTCTTCCATTGTAGTAAGTCAAGCCGCCAGTTTGTCTATATGGCGGTGACATCTTGAGTCTCGAGTCTGCGCATAGTGAACTTGAAACCCGAGTCTGCGCAGTAGTGAGCACGAAGTTGAGCCGCAAATCGCGATATCCGTTCCACCTGCACGATCCGTTCTACGCATGCGTAGTAGACTCTTTAGAAAACGCACATGCGCAAATGATAATTCTGTTTTGCGACTGCCTGCACGATCCGTTCTGTGTGTGTGTGTGTGTGTGAGAGAGAGAGTGCGTGTGAGGGAGAGAGAGTGTGTGTGTGTGTGTGTGTGTGTGTGTGTGTGTGGGAGAGGGAGGGAGAGAGAGAGAGAGAATTTTTACTCTTAAATAAAACTTCTGTGTGCACACATGCTTCTTTCAAGTCATTTCCATTGTCAGTTTGAAATACTCTATAATGTTTCCCCACACTTGTTTGTAGTTCTTTCTTTATGTAAGTGCAGTCTTGGCAGAAATGCATATTATATTGTCTTCTGTAAACAACATTGAAGGGGTTATTTTCCTCATTTAGATTATATAGATATATTAGCCTATATAGACCCATACTAATACAAAATTACTTAACTTAAAAGTTAACTATTAGCAGCTTTTAATAAAAAAAATGACACAAACCGTCTTTGACAATAATACTGACCTCAGACCAAAACACGGCAAGTTAAGTAAGTTAAGCCTTATACCAGCAATGAATCGCAAAGGAGAGTATAGAGGAAACTGATCATGTATGTTCATGTAGGGTAGGTACCGATAGTGTAGGAAAACGTGACGTTTTCTACTACGTAATTACGCGCATGCGTGAAACGGATCGTGCAGGTGGAACGGATCGTGTACCGACAGTCCCGCCCAAACAACTCAGAACAACTCATTATTTCGGTGTGAAATAAACAGTTATGGAAAAGTTAAAGCTCCAGACACCTTGCGAAGATCCAGAAAAAAGTCCGTTGGCGCCTCAATTACTACTTTACTCAGAGAAACTTTCAACTTCAGCTGTCAATCATGACGTCACACTCCCGTTTTTATAGCATCAAATAATAACTAACTAAATCCAAACTTATTTAAAGAACGAACACTTGAACTAACACCAGCGTGATAAGAACTACCTAAAATGACAGAAATTGTCTTTGGAAAAAAAAAATATTTGAAGTGTAATTTAATTGTTTGTCTTACGTCCCACTGGAATACATGGAGGCGGGGTTTATGACATATACTGCTTTCAGCCACCTGGGGGCGATCGAGACGCTTTGGCTTCACTTTTCAGCACTCGTGTGGCACGCTTGATTTTATTTACATAATTTTATTGGGGAAGCTACTTTGAAACTAATAAAATTTGTAGTTAACTATGGGTGACAGCATTACAGTTGAGCTTGTAAAACCAGAAAATACTCTGACTGATATAGGTGAACTGCAACTGATTAAATATTTTTCTACAAAAAAAGAATGTGCAGGGACTGAATGAAAAGAATCAAATGAATCAAAATTATATATGTGTGTGTGTGTGTGTGTGTGTGTGTGTATATATATATATATATATATATAGCCTATATATATATATATATATATATATATATATATATATATATATATATATATATATATATGTATTTGTGGAAGGACTCAACTAAATCAGTACAAAGAATCAAGTGAACTGGTACAGGGATTCACATTTATTTTACGCAGGTACTCACTGTGTCTGCACAAGGATTCAAATGAAACCGTAAGGGCTCAAAATGAATCTGAGCAGGGATTCAAATAAATTGAACCAGTTAAATCACTTTTTGTTCAGAGCAGAGAAAACAGTAAACAATGCCTATATGAATGTGTGCAGGTCAATGTGCATGAGTCACACCTCACGATCCGATTACCACATGATCATTAATTACATTTTTAAGGAATCTTTAATTTAAGGAAACATTACTAAAGAGTTTGTTGTTTCGTGTGATATGTGTTTGAGAAGATGGAAGATCTCAGAGGTCAAAGGTTAAGTGCACTCAAGGGCCAGCTCTGAGTATTACAGTTAATTTCATTTGACCAGACATATTGATTCATGACATGTTTGTATATTGTGTGTAACTTAGAAATGCACTTTTATTCTCATAGTTAACTAAATTACTATATCAACGCATTCTCAGTTTGCGTATATATATAAATATATATATATATATATATATATAGAGAGAGAGAGAGAGAGAGAGAGAGAGAGAGGTATGAAGATGCAAAGTAAGGAGGTAAGTCTGAGTCTACAAAGAGTTTAGGTTAGCCAGTCTGTTAATTATTTATAATTGTAGTAGTATAAATAAATTAAATTAAAGCAGTTCCATTCCTGGATGTTTTTGCCATCCACCATTACTTACAAGCTGAGCAGAAGTGGCATCACTTAAGCTGCTGATCAGTTTGGAAGGTACGACATCCAATAACAAACTGGTATACAGTGTCCCTGTGGCTGTCATGAATTATGCGGTGGTTTGTTACACACACACACATTCCTGGTCACACTCTGCAGCACAAATACGGGCCCCAGGTAGAGCGCTCATCACTCCTGCTGTTCTTCTCCATATGGACCCAATGAACTGGGGAGAGCTGAGACCCTCCACATGCACACATTGCCCCTCACACACATACGCATGTGCCTGCAAATGCACACGGGGAGATAGACAGGTGTCGTTCATTTTGTAGCCGTTGCCAGCTGTGTGTCAGTCTGTATCTAACAAATGTCACAGTTGTGTGCCAGATGTCTGTCAGACACAGGTTGATGAGGTAAAGACTTGATCCTTTAGTTTTAAAGGCTCTTTCCTTCCTCAATACATCCCTCCATACAGCCATAATGATATTATATTCATCTGTGCCATTGTGAGCAGTATGAAATAATGGTCTACTGAAAGTGGGCTGACTGTGGTGACTGTAGGAGCTCTCCGTGGTGCTGAAAAACATCCAGCTGTAAATATGAGTATGATTATGCTGCAGTGAAAATGTTAGTCACATGCCGTCCACTAATACTGTCTAATCTTGCTATTTTAGTAGAAAAATAACAATGATCATATAATTAAATAGCAAAAGACATTTTATTTGAATTCATTTCAGACTCAACTGGGTTTTACAAATGAAAAAGAAATGACAACAATATAATAAATGTGTGATGTTGACGTAGTATTTAAAAATAAAAGTATATATATATATATGTATATATGGTCCAATTAGGTGACGGGTCATTAAGGCCTTAATAATAATAAAAAAACAAAGATATGACATCCAAAGTATGTAAGGTAGTATGACTTGATCTCCTTTATTGAATCCAAAAGGTTTTAATTATATTTTGCTACATATAAAGGTATTTTAAAGATTTTGAAGTGTCAAAAGGTCATTGGGTTTAACTGTCCAAAGGCCAATACAGCCATTTTATTTGTGATTAATAAATTATAATAAATGTATATATTTTTTATTCTGGCATGATTTTATAACATCATGTACCAACATAGTACAAAATAGTATTAACATTATGTGTAGAAGTTGTTGCTTTGTTATGCAAAAGAATGACCAGAAAAATGAATTTCATTGATGTCATTCGGAGTAACCAATATAAAGGGACCATTTTGGATCAAGTCATGCGGTCAATATCATGTGACAGGATGTGACATCATTCAGACACCTGCAAAGGACCACATGATCATGAAGCAAAGTAATTAACTCTCTCTTAACTATTTGAAAAATTCATGTTTTCACTTGCTCATACACATGTCTCGAAACATCAGGTCATTCGGTACAACCGCTATAAAATATGGAAAATGTTCTAATATTTTAAAAACTTGTACTAAACATATATATTTTTTTGTCATTTTGCTAGCTAGCTATAGCTATAGATATCATATAGATATATATCTATAGATATAAGCTGGTTAGCATATTGTCATTTGGTATAACCAAAAGTGTCATTCAGTAAAACTGAAATATAATATAATGTAATGTAATATAATATAATATAATATAATATAATATAATATAATACAATATAATATAATATAATATAATATAATATAATATAATAATAAACTCCACCATATAGTCATCGATAAATGAATAAATGAATAACACACACACACACACACACATAATAAACTGCATCATATATATATATATATATATATATATATATATATAGTCATCGATAAATGAATAACACACACACACACACATATGTGTGTGTGTTATTTATTGATGACTATATATATAATAAACTCCACCATATATATATATATATATTTATTTATAAATAAATAAATACATACATAAATACATACCAGCTTGTTTTTTTTAACTCACAAATTAGCTATTTCCCTTTTATTACACTCATTGCATTTTGTTATTCTTTTGCAGACCGAAAAAATATTTAAAAATGTTTAGTGTATCAGACAAAGCCCCATGCAAAGCCCCATGCAGCATACCAACATAATAAATAATAATAAACATAATATATATATATATATATATATATATATATATATATATATATATATATATATATATATATATATATCATCTGTTGGGATAAGACCTGAAATAAGTAAGGTCAAGTTTACATTTATTAATTCAGTTCTCAGCACTGAATACAACTGTCTGTTGTATGTTTGCCCCCACCTGATGGCCGAATGAAGAACTACCTCTTCATAATCTATCTATCTATCTATCTATCTATCTATCTATCTATCTATCTATCTATCTATCTATCTATCTATCTATCTATCTATCTATCTATCTATCTACCTACAAGCAGCCGTCTTTTGTTTGCATATTTCCACTTTGGATTTGAAGAAAAAAAAATGGTCTGGACAAATGAGTCTTGACCGGCCTTTTAGTAAAACCCCTTTTGATTCCCTCAACGTCCCCAACTACACTCAATTGAGACATCCTCCACACCTGATGTGCTGTATAATGAATGCCTAATTTATGTAATTAGTCCATTAACTGTAATCCCAGCATATGTTCGGCATGCCCTGAAGGCGTTGTTCTCCCAGGTACTTCTTTTTGATGTCATTGAGAAGCAGCTAATTAATTTTACATGCATACTAATATGGGACTCATCTTAGCGCGCTAACCTTTGTATTTATCGCTGTAACCTTTGTGGGAAACGGAGGAAATCCTGCAAATAACATCAGGAATAACAATATTGCGTTTTCATGGTGTATTAAAATACCACAAAAATTATATTTTGAAATATCCTATAATTATTTATTGGTTTGATTGCAGAGTCCATGTTATAGCCTACATATTACTCTAGCATAGCTACTAAAACAAGAATAGCATTTAAATAGCCTGCACTATTTTCATTAATTTCATATATTTAATCTACAAAGGCTGAGCTCTGTCTGCAGTAGTATATGATTGCACCGCGGTTCCTTTAAGTTATGTGATGATACAGCTAACAAACCATAAGCCCATAATTAAGACAAAGTCCATCAAACAAATGAGGGCAGTGTGAGATAATAGCGTTTAACTGGATTGGCGCGCGAGCCCCTCCCCTATAGTTTCTCTCGCCACTAAAGGCTTTTGAGCGTCGTAATGAGAGCCCTCTGTCTGCTAATTAATTGACATTCTCTTGAATATTCATATGCCGCATCACAAATACGCTCTTAATTGCAGCGTAAAACATCTCAGGGGAAGCAAATCGCCGCAGACTTCATTAAAACAATGCTGGTCGGACTCTAAAAGGTAGGATGAGTCAGATGTAAAGGTCCGACAGGTGACCAAAAACTCCCCGCGTCTTCTAACGCGCCTCAGCACCTGATCACGTGTTAATGAAGATAATGTAGCCTACGATAAACACACAAATACATGACGACCAAACCAAACTTCAAATCGTGTTTTTCCATAAAAATCGTTTATTGTTATGAATTATAATGCATTTTGTTGGCATAGTATCTCGAAATAGTAATTTTGATTACATGTTAATACAAATGTTTACAATGTCAATTAGGCCTACACCGCCAGCCAGCCATTGAAATTTGTTTATTCATTAGTTCTTTGATAAATCTACATTGCCTGCAGAAAGATGAGGCTAATAATGCGATGAAATAGCTAGACATTGAGTTGACAGAGAGCTCAGCTGGTTCTCGACATGCACAACAGAGACAGAGCGATTAGCAAACAGGCTAATAGGCTAATAATAATCTTGTATAGTATCCTGTATTCCAGTAATATTTATTATATGCCAGCTATATCTTTTGGGTAATTTATGTGATTTATATATGAGACGATGTTCTGTTATTATTTGTATGTTTATTAAGTAATCCATGTGTCATTACTCTTTTTCAATTTTTTTTCAATGATTAAAGGTCATTTTGATATGTTTTGTGGTGCTTAAGGTCATAAGACTAAACGTCTTGAGAAAGTGAATGTTGGCATGAGTAGTTTGGTGTGATTTTTTTTTATTTATTTTTTTATTCCTTGTAGAAAAGCAAAGCAGGTTTTCTTAATGAAGCCTACTATTTAAAAATATGTTTATTTTTCAAATTATTATATTAAATAGGCTAATAATAATATGTAATCAAAGACAGTGTGGTGTAACCGACCCTTTTAGGACCTTGTGTGTCAAGATCATTATATTTAAAAAAAAAAAAATAAATAAATAAAAAAAAATAATGTTTTATCAAAAGGAAAGGAATATATTTGAACACATGGTGTAATATATATATATATATATATATATAAAATAGCCTATAGAAATATATAAATTATTGCTGGTATTGTGTTTTTGTTTGCTGTTTATATTACACCACTTGACAATAAAATATTGGCTATGTATATATATATATATATATATATATATATATATATATATATTATAATGTCCCTGCACGGTTTCGCCTCCTTTCGCTCCTTGCATGGATGTAAAAGGCAGAGCGAATATTTCTCCCCCGTCCCTCCTTTTTTTTCCTGGGTGGCAGCATATCCCAAAGTTGATTCAGTTTGACAATATTGTTTTGCTATCATTCGCTGCCTTACAATGAATGGCATCGATCCTCTTTTAACAACATTTGTTTCCTATTGTGTGGCGGAGGGCAGACGTGTGAAAGTGGCTGTTTGATTCTCTTTTTCATCCGCGTGACCTCAGCCTTTGTGTCCCATCGCCCTGGGAATGTCACGCCTCACTACTCTACTTTAAGATGCTTCAGAAAGTGCCTTTGTTTTTCTGCCTTTTTCAGACGCACACAAAATTGTTCTCGGTCCCTCCAGCTGTAAAAGATACTTAAGACTAGAGCCCCCGGTTCACAAGTGCAATGCAATTTGGCTTAGACCAACCTTTGTTCAGCTTGTACAAATGACCAAACTCACTCGCACATTATACAGTTGATCTACTGCTGCAGGGACTCGAGCCATTCAAGAATCGTGGTGGCATTTGCAGTGCGCCATTCGAGCATGCACTATCCATAGCGCGCGGGGCTGGAGGGAAGAAAAAGCAGCAAATCTTCAGCGAACAAATACACGCTGCTCGTCCTCGTCACATTGGTTAACCGTTAAGTTAAGGACAAAGCTGATTTCCATGACAGCTGCCGGAAACTTTATCCCGCAAAAAAATAGAAAAAAGTGCAATGAGTTGGGTGGTCCCTCATCACAGGTTGATACTGTGCCATTGTGCGCGTGATTAACTGTGAAAACATTTGCCTGAGTGTCTGTAGGATCAGCGGAGGAGCGCACGGGCGACTGGGCTCATTTGCATAATATTGCAAATATATTTTACACGGTACACGTGTAATTAAAAGGTCTGGGAATGCTTAGCATTACAGTAGACCCAAGACGGGCGATCTGAAAAATAGGATTGTGTAGGAAAATGACGCTATGTTTTTAGATGTTTACGTATTTTTTGTCCAATTTAAATTTGAATGTTTATGTAGCCTATATTTTAATATGTTAGTTCGATTTGTTCGTTTAAAATATATAATAATTGTTATTTTGGATAAGTAGATTTTATCACCAGAAAATAACATAGGCTAATAAATGTCCATGTTTTCATTTGGTGTTTGTGTAGTGAAGTAGGATTTAACAACAGTTTAGGGATACGTTGTAGAATTGTAAACTATTTTTATTTATAACCGACAAATTTGTGAATATAATATAAAACTTTGAGACATGTAGCTCAAACCCCCCTGATCTATACAGGCGTTGAAAAACACTCTTGTTCATTTACA
The DNA here is from genome assembly GCA_036281575.1 of Ancherythroculter nigrocauda. Taxonomy (NCBI): domain Eukaryota; kingdom Metazoa; phylum Chordata; class Actinopteri; order Cypriniformes; family Xenocyprididae; genus Ancherythroculter; species Ancherythroculter nigrocauda. Next base: position 14,550,555 of record VTFQ01000015.1, on the reverse strand, counting down.
TTTTTCAGAGGTCTGAGTGCATTATTTTTATGCCTTTTCGAGGGCCTCCTTTCTTTCCTTGAACACTAGAAAGTCACATAGTTGTTTTTCTATTGTTCCTTGTCTGGGTAAACATTTGGGCAGAGAAATAAGTCGTTTTTAAGAGCGGTAGATACACACAAAATCTCTCTCGCTGAAGGTGTTGGATACTGTCAGATTCATTGAAGAATACTTGCTCTGTCACACAACCTCGACGTTGCTTCCCAAAGACAGCCTCAGAAGAACTCTGGAAAACTTCATGTGAAAGAAGCCTGGAAAATTGGAATCCTTTGGCCCTTTTCTGTCAATACACAAGCAGAGGAATGACAAGTTAAAAGAAGTACTTCACGGCGCAGCGAGAAGCTGCATGACTTCCTAGCTTGGAAAGAAAGTGTTTCTGAGACGGTGATTGTGTGGCAACCAAGGAAACTATAACGCTTTGCTTGGTACTTTCCTCCTGTTTTGTAAATATTAGCTTCCTGGTAAAAGTCTTTTTTTTTTTTTTTTTTTTTTCCCGCGGTTTAGATACAGACCTCTTCCCTCCTGCATCTTCCAAACAGGCATCAAAATAAACAATGCGTATTGCTTCTAATCACTTGTATGGTTGATTCTATTCGCGATCCGTCAGAGCAGTCAGGGGTCTCATTGGTGGATTTATGGAGGAAAATTTGCATAAATTATGAGCAAATCCGCGAGCTCGTGTGTGGTCCATCGCATTGCAAACTCGCCAAGCGGAAAGGTGGCCCTTGGTGAGCTCTGAAAAAAAAAGCTTGAATGGCTATTGCTCAAAATAGGCTTCCATTTGGTTTTCACATTCATATAATTGACTTATGGATATTTTATACAGTTTTCACAACGCCACTCTGGAGGCTTTATTTGCATATCTGAAGTACTTTTCAGTTTGCTTTACATGAGCACAAAAGCCCGCCTGGCATTATGAAGTTTCATTTCAAGAAGGTTTTTGTGTGTGTGTGTGTGTGTGTGTGTGTGTGTGTGTGTGTGTGTGTGTGTGTGTGTGTGTTTGATTTGTTTAAATGTTTGCCCATTTTCTTGTGTACCCTTTAGGTCATGTCAATTGTGTGGCTTTAGGAAAAATAGACCTATCTCACACTTTTACTTTTAAAATAAAAATAATTCTGAATTATGTTATATTAACATATGTTGGAAGCCTTAATCTGTACATAGGTCGTGTCTTTTTATATTTATCCTGTCGGCGGCTTTGTGAAGAGGTTTCTCAAGTAGGTATTGCTGTTAATATTGCAGGATGTGCTCGCGCATTTAAACCCGCAATAATGAGATCTTGCTACATCTTTAAAAGTAAGCGAATATTAATCATTTGCAAAAATGTGCTTTGATTTGTTCACACTTTACACTACAGTGTTAATGTGTATTTGCATAAGTAAGCACCGTGTAATACTAATGAACTATGTGTAATTATTTAGTAGCACGCATTGTTATTAATTGCATCGTAAATATGTTTTCATCATTATGCCATAACAAGATTTTTGTTTCCATCCATTAAATTTGTCACAATAACTTATTTCATTTCAACCAATTTTTTTAGCTCGTTAAATTATCAATGAAATCAAAGCGGCCGTGAAATAAAATAATCCGCGACGGTTGAAATTTTCATTAAAAAAAAAAAAAAAAAAAATTAAAGGCAGCAACTGAACTTGCGTTTCAAATTCAATATTTTTTAGTGTGATTATAAAGTGTTTTAATAAAAATATATATCGCCTAACTGTAGTAAAAGACCATCCGTGAAACGTTTTCTAGATGCTAATAAACATATGCTTATGGGCTAAATGACACATGTATGACTCCCTTGGCTCATTATAATAACGAGGCGCTCTGGTTAGTCATGTGGAAAAAAATGTGTCGCTACATGGTTTAATTTGCCCTCCACATGTTTACGTTGGGATGCAATTGACATTTTCGCTCTAAGGAGGCATAACAAAGCAGGCAAAAGTCATACGAACTGTGTCATGACAGCAAGACAAGCAAAAAGTAACTGTGACGATACAATGCAAACTGCATGCAAGTTCCAGCCAATTTCCATGTCAAACATCCCATTGCTCAGTAGCTCCATTTGTACGTGTGAATTGTAGACCAAGCACCCTACGAAGCGCACAGAAAGGTTCACACACATACCTTCACACACTGTTACCGGGTGCCATCGCAGTTCAATTCCGGTTGCCGAGCCTTTTCACCCCTTTGCTCTGTCTTCAAATGGAAATGATTTCTATTGGCCCAAGGTGTCCATGTAAATAGGTGTAAATGAAACCAGATTATGCCTTTCTCCCAGCCCCCCTCCTCCCAAGGCGATTGTCATGTGATAGCAAAGAAGTGGCACATTAATGAAGCGCCTCTACAGGGGTCTTTTCTGCCCATGTCGCCACATAAAACTATCAGATGGTTAGAGGAAGGACATGGAGGCAGCCACTTAGCTCTTAGTCTTATCAAGAAAGAGGGAGAGAGAGAGAGGATCTGGTCCATTCAAGCTGGCCTGGGAAGAAGGAAACCCCTACTACTACTTCTTCTTCTTCTTCTACAGCTTCTTTCGTGAGTTCACAGCTCCAGAGAAGTGAACTTGCTGGACGAGTCTCGGCTCTCTTTAAAGAAAAACTTGCATACGGTAAACATTTCCAGCTGAATTCCAACACAAAATTTGGACAGGATGCCTAGACCCGGGAGAAACACTTACAGCGACCAGAAACCGCCGTACTCCTACATTTCCCTCACCGCTATGGCCATCCAGAGCTGTCCGGAGAAGATGCTTCCTCTCAGCGAGATCTACAAGTTTATCATGGACCGTTTTCCCTACTACCGGGAAAACACCCAGCGCTGGCAGAATTCCCTGCGCCACAACCTCTCCTTCAACGACTGCTTCATTAAAATCCCCCGGCGCCCGGACCAGCCCGGCAAGGGCAGCTTCTGGGCGCTCCATCCCAGCTGCGGCGACATGTTCGAGAACGGAAGTTTCCTGCGACGCCGCAAACGCTTCAAAGTGATGACATCAGAGCACCTGGCACCCAGCAAGCCCTCGGACGCTGCCCACTACCTCCAGCAGCACGCCAAGCTCCGGCTCAGCGCCCTGGGCACCCACCTCCCCCAGATGTCCAGCTACAACCTGGGAGTGTCCCAGCCGTCCACGTTTAAGCACCCGTTCGCCATCGAGAACATCATCGCCCGAGAGTATAAAGTGCCAGGGGGGCTGGCGTTCTCCACCGGGTATCCCCTGCACAACCAGCTGACCACAGCCTGGCCCCATATGTACAGCACTAGCGTGATGGAGAGCGCGGCGCCCATCTCCATGACCAGCAGCGATTACAGTGCCTACGGTGTGCCCATCAAGTCGCTCTGCCACGGCGGACAGACCTTACCGGCGATCCCCGTCCCGATCAAGCCCACCCCGGCGGCGTTGCCTCACCACATCCCCGCTTTCCTGTCGAACTCTCCCCAGTCGCTGAGCCCGACCTCCCCGCAGACAGCGACCAGCCAAAGCAGCCCTGCCACCCCGAGCGAGACCCTGACGGGTCCCGCGACGCTGCAGTCGGTCGCTGTGCACTGACACCTGCGAACTGGGCCTCCCTATACTCCAAAGTTGAATTTTAATTATAGACCTTGAAAAACACTGGCTATACAATCAAGGCAAGAGCTATCTATGTTGCAGTGATGTTAATTTATGTGTATGTGTTGAGATTTTAAGTGTTCCAATCACATGGATCGACACGGATATCATATTGTAAAATGGAGAGTTTTTACATTTTAAATATCCAGAATTTATGTGTTTATTCGAATGGGTTGACTGCTGACAAAATCCAAGCACTGCGATCTGCTTCGTGTTTGAATCGCACAAGGCAAGTGCTCGTCGTTTTACAGGTTATTATCTCCTACTATATTTGTTAGTTCATCTGAAACGTCCGTAAGTTGGAATCGCTCACTACTTTCATGTAGTTACGCTACTAACTTTCTAGACGACTAAACTTGTCTCAGTCTGCAAACCAAAATACTTGATCTAAAACACACACAAACAAGTACACGTATGGCAAACTTGAAAAAAGTTTAAATATAGTTTAGGGTCATCAAGTAAATATGTGAATAATTGCAAATAATTGATATTGAATTGTGTCAAATGCACTTTTTAGTTAGATGTTTTACATTCTATTTTGCAGGAAATGTTTTGTGAGCGTTTTATTTAAAGCCGTGGTGACCATGTGTATTAAATGCCGTACATTTGTACTTTTTGTTCAGATATGAAGCATGCCTTTTCCAGACTTTGTGTTGTTTTGCTGCAAGCATGCGTGCTTTTAAAAGATGTGCAAAACGTCTGCATTAAATTATAAACTTGGTCATCAGAATATTTTTTCATTAAAATTGTGTAAACTTAAATAATCACTCTTGTATTCGTTTGTGAATTTAGCATATGATTTTCTCTTTCCTCACACAGACTAGCTATGTACACTTCCACGTAAAAACAAATACATGAAATATTATCAAAGAATAATACTGAAATGCAAACACTATAATTATAGATACTTTTCTCTTTTGCTGGAGTAAATCTATATTAACTTTTAATTTAATGTTAATAATCTTATCATATTTTCTTTATTGGCTTTTGATTTTTAGATATGTACATTATAGGATATGTTGTCTGAACATCTTTAACGGTATAAAATCGCTCATCGGATCAGGCAGGTGAGCGCGTTTCTTCGAGGAAAAGCACAACCGGCGGACTGGTATAAATGAATGAAGCTCTTGATTAGGATGCAAGAAGTTACTGTGCCGCAGTCACAGCACACACAAGCGGACTCATTCATCAGCACAGCCACTCACTTCAATACCACGAGCTTTAAACCTTTACATTTAGCGACATTTCATCAGAAGACAGAAATAATACGTTTCTGAGATTAGTTTAATTCTTAGCGAATTTCACCAGATTATATTTTATTTTTCCATACTCGTATTCTAAATATAATTTAATTTAAAAAAACTAAATAATAATAATAATTATAATTATTCAACCACCCTTTATTATTTTATCGTATAATTTACCTTAAAGTTACATTTCATATTTATTATTATTTCATATATTAGCATTGTTTTGTTTCCTGATATTTTTACCCTATGATTTCAACATTTTTCCCCCTCTTTTTACTCTCGGATTTAATGGGGGGTCCATTGATAAAGGATATGTCGCGGTCAGAATGCGAGAAACAGGTGCATTGTTTGCGTCCCCGCATAGAGAGCAACAGCCTTCTCCGGGATATTAAGCAAATACATTAGAATTCCGTCACTTTATGCAATTGAGCTGATCAAATAAAGGGTCCCTGGCCACTTCATTCACCCTCATTCACTTGAATAGAAAGTGCAAAGAATTGCAAACTTAGACTGGGCCACCGATGTAGATTTAGTCTTTTTTCAGAAAGACAAAAAGGCCGATTTCTCACAAACACATAGCTGACTGGGGGACTAGGAAACGAGTTCTGAGACCCCTTTGGAATTTAAATCCAACCCCTCCCCCTGAGAGACTGTTTGCACAACACTGCAAGTTTTTTTTTCTCTCTCCACTCTTCCCCTTTTTTTGCTTTTCTTTTCTTTTTACTTTCCTTTTCGGGGTTTGACATTGTGTTGCATTGATGTTTACTCTAGGTTATCATACAGATTTATACAGAAGTGTATGTTTAGTTTTTAAAAGGAGAAAAAGCATTTGCTTAAACTAATAATCGAAATAACTAATATGTAAATAGAATGTTTAACAGGGCTAAAATAAATGTACTGTCCTAAATATTTTTTAATTTTATTTATTCGTTGTATTTAAGAACACAAAATAGATGTGTTTTACAGATAAATAAAGTGCACAAAAATGTTATTTTAAAATAATCAGACACATTTCACAGCAGTAAAATAAAATGTCAAAACGTATTTATATATAATTTTTTTTTTAGATTCATTTAATTTAAAGAAGATAAAATGTATAAATCAACAGGCATGTTTAAAATGTCCAAAAATATATATTTTTATTATTATTGTACTTTAAAAAAGATAAATAATAGGCATTTTACTGAAGCAAATGTATTTTTCTTCTTATTTCAGGCGCTTATTATATTAATAACCTGTAGATTATAATTTTTTTATTTATTTTATAAGAAAGTCATAACATATAACCAGTGCTGCTAAACAAGTTACTGATAATTCCAAAACATAATTTATTAATTAACTTATTACACTCTGAAAAATACTGGGGTTTTTTCAACCCAGGTTGGGTCAAATATGGACAAACCCAACTGTTGGGTTTACAGTTTTCATTTAAAAATTTAAACCATGGTTGGGTTTGTCCCCAAAATGGGTTAAAACAACACAGCATTTTTAGTTATCTGTCATATGGCTAATAAAATAGTGTAATTTTATGGTATTAAGAACCTTATATTTCCATACATCCCAGCGCACTCTCAAAATACTGGGTTGTTTCAACCCATATTTGGGTCAAATATGGACAAACCCGACAGTAAATTTCTAAATCCAACGGTTGGGTGTGTCCACATTTGACCCAAACATAAGTTGAAACAACCCAGTATTTTTTAGTTATTATCTGTCATATGGCCAATACAATAGTGTGATTTTTATGGTATTAAGAACTTAATATTTTCAAAAATAGATACAGTCCCAGCACACTCTAAAAATGTTGGGTTGTTTCAACCCATGTTTGGGTCAAATATGGACAAACCCAACCGTTGGTTTACATTTTTAAATTGAATTTTTAAACCCAACGGTTGGGTTTGTCCACATTCGACCAAAACATGAGCTGAAACAACCCAGCATTTTTTTTTTTTTTTTTTGCACCTTTACCTTTCACAAAGCGTTTATTTACAAGAAACACAAATTGTGACGTCCATCTCTCGTTTGTTTGCCCTTTTCAAATCAACACTGTCAGGCAAGTCGTCCACCGTCATTATATGCTGGAGAGCAGCAGCAGCATTAGTTTGTTGTGATTTCAGGGCTCGTAATAACGAAGGCTTCAGTTGTCGTTGAGTGGCTTTCTCTGTTCATTAACTCCAACGTGAACTCTGTTGTGTAAGCAAAGACAAAACGATCCATCCACTACATGATCCACTCCTACAAAGAAGAAGGTCATCCTAGGCAGGGGGGATAAAATATAGAGCGAGCCACGCAAAACCACAATGTGGTAGTTTAATTAAAAGAATTCATTACAGTGGGAGCTCAAGGTAATTAGCATGCATAATTTATGATTTGCTTAATGCAAGCCGGCCGAGGCGTCGGTAATAAACTCGACTTAACCTCCAGCGGAGAGAGATGAAATGGACAGTGGACGGTTGTTTATCGTCGAGCAATAAGTCAAATCCGTTTGACAGAACTTTGGTTGATTCTTGGCTTTTGCTGAACTCGAATGACTTCATTTGTTTTGCAGGATGAGGAGTGAACTTGGACTCAGTCAGCAAAGGTAACGAGTAAACACGGTGTTGTCGTGTCAGATGGATGGTTTGAGGGCAAACGGCGCCAAAAAGTTCGTTAAACCAATAATTTTATATCACGGGGTGTTAAACTGACAGGATGTAAATCAAATCGAGTCTTGTTGTAACTTCTTCGCACAAACTGGTGGCGGTTCTTCGTTATTCTTCTTTTTACCTGGAGTTCTCCGAAGGTCTGTGCTGACAGAATGAGGCCAGAGTTTGGTTCAGCTCCGCTCTCCTCATGTTTCCACTCATATTATGGGCTGTCAAGATGCTGTTTATAAAAGCGTAAAAATTAATCGACGCTAAGCAAAAGTTGCATCCAGTTTACTCTGCAAATGTGACAAACCGCACCGCTGGAGGAGGAACGGATGTGTGTTTATGCTTTGCTGATGGCTATTTTGCTTTCTACTTTGCAGCCACACGTTGATTTTTACTAAAACAACTGCAATAAACAAATATATTTATGCACTAAGTGCATGCTTAGCAAAAAGTAGCTGCTTTAACTGAGGTAGGCACCCATTGTTATAGTGGAGGTGCTAGGAGGCAAAAATGAAAGGATTTACTTACTAACTAACTAACTAAATAAATAAATAAATAAATAACGCGAACTCTCTGGTATAAATAAATAGAGTCATTTAGATGACGAAAATAAATCAATAAATAATTTTGCATAAATAAAACCGTGAACTCTTGAATAAATAAATAGCATCATTAGATATAGATAAATAATAATGCATAAATGACGCGACCTATGTTGTGTAAATAAATAAATAAATTTGCATAATAAATAAATAATAGCGTCATTAGATGAATAAATAAATAAATAATATTGCATAAATAAAAACGTGAACTCTTGTGTGTACTAATAAATAAATAAATAAATAAATAAATAGCATCATTAGATATAAATAAATAATAATGCATAAATAACGCGAACTATTTGTAAATAAATAAATACATTTGCTTTAATAGTCATTAAATGAATGAATAAATAAATAATATTGCATAAATAAATAAAACGTGAACTTTTTGTATGTATAAATAAATAAATGAAATTGCACAAAAAAATGCATCATTAGATATAAATAGATAAATAAACAAATAATGCATAAATCATAATTGCATAAATAACGAGAACTCTGTATAAATAAATAAACAAACGGCATAATAAATAAAAATGGCATCATTTGCATAAATAAATAAATAAATAACGCGAAGTCTTGTATAAATAAGTAAATAAAATTGCATAATAAACATTAAATAAATAAATAAATTAGCATTATTATATATAAATGAATAATAATGCATTAATAATAATGCATACATAACGCGAAATATGTTGTGTAAATAAATAATTTTTTGCATAATAAAAAAATAGCATCATTAGATGAATGAATAAATAAATAAATAATATTGAATAAATAAATAAAAACGAACTCTTTTGTATGTATAAATAAATAAAATTGCACAAAAATAAATGGCATTATTAGATATAAATATGTAAATAAACAAATAATGCATAAATATTGCATAAATAATGAGAACTCTGTGTAAATAAATAAATAAAACTGCATAATAAAAGATGCATTATTAGATTAATAGAATAAATAAATAATATTTAATAAATAAATAACATGTAGTCATGTATAAATAAATAAATAAAATGACATAATAAATAAACGATAAATATCAACTAAGTAAATAAGTAAGTATGTATTTTGGTTCTTTACACAACTGCCAGCTTGATCCAAACAGATTTCACACTTAATAAATCTGATGTCACTGCAATATATCTTTATGTTGGGTACATGTAAATAATCTCATTATAGCACAAGCTTCAGAGACTCAGTGGACCCCTCCAGTGGGGGTCAGGCTGGTCTCAGACACTTGTTTCCAGGTACGATGGACACCAGAGACAGTGGGGTTGGGGTCGAACACCCTTGTGTGCATGAAATTAGAATGTCAACATCTGATTCATGCTGGTGGGCAGTAACTGTGAAACAAATTATGTCAGTGGGAGGCATCGCACATTTTCTACTCTGCTGTGGCTATGAGCTGAATGTGGGGCAGGACTGGATTCCTTGAGAATTAGAAAGAAAAGTAAATGTTTATAATGCAACTGAAGAAAATATGATACAAAAGAACTCTGAAACAATACATTCGGATTTAAACTAGTAGTCGAGGAAGCATACATCCAAAATCAGTATATATGTAGTTTATATTATATTACAGTTTCATGTTGATTAATTAAATGTTTTTCCATGATTATTAGCCAAGTTTTTAGAGTCACGACAGATATTATCTTGAGTTTTCTCCATTCAGGTGCACCTGGTCTCTTAACTTATTAAGATGTTAAACGCATTTCCTCCCTGTTAGTGTTAATGGGGCTAACTTAGCATAGCAGGGGCAATAAAAGAGTTCCTAATTGTTATTCAAGATAAGGATGTGTATTGTCTCAGGAAGGTGATAACAGGAACCATTAGCCGGGATCTTAGTTTTTTAAAGGTCTCTACTTTCACCTGAACGGAGGCTGTCCTGTCTTACCAGTTCATGAGGTCAACTGAACAGCAGTCTCAAAGCACATTTGTTTGAATTCACTGCTTTGCACCTAATTTATCACAGTGTGTCACCTCATGGTGATATTAATTATATCCGCTATGAAATATTGCAATATTAGCTGTAGGAAGAGTTTGCTGCAGGACTTCATATTGAATCCCCAGATGTTTTGAAGCGCTTTGAGGATTGCTGTTCCCATGTTCAATAAGAGAACCCATAAATTAACATATGTTCTGACACTTCGAACATCTAACAAAAAGCCAAGCCTCCATTACTGAGTGAAGGCACGCTGAAGCCTCCAGACTCTGCAGGGCTGTGCAGGTTCAGACAGAGCCCAGCGTGAGTTTTTCCTCCTCCTATTCATCACGCTTCAGGCTTCGGGTCTGTCAGTCTGGGCCTCGGCATTCCACGCCGCCAATCCGAAGCTGGAGTGCTTTCCATGAGCACTCTCCAAATATTATTCCCCTCATCTTCGGCTGATTCTGGCCAACAGCCTGTGATGTTAAATCTTGGTTTTGACGCAAATTGGAGAATTAACGTGCGGGAGGCTCAGCAATGGCGTTTAGTGTTGTTCAGCATTGTTTGTTTTGGAGGACAATAACAGTTTGGCAAGAATCCAGGTTTTTGTGGTTATGAAACTAAGCATGTCTGTACAGTGAGATTGCTGAACTGAGGATAATTTAGGTGTAGTTGGGATGAATTTTGCTATATAACTTCTTTTGATGTAGGGTACATTTTAATTGCAGTCTTGATATTTTTATATTGTGAAATACTGTCTTAATTGCATATATATATTTTTTTAAATATTATATTGTATCCTGAAGCCCAAAATCTCAGTATCATTTTTTTTATAAAAGATATTTGGTAAACACACTGAAACCACACTAGGGTACATTAGAAGAAGGACTAATTATGCAATTAAGATTTTAACCAAAATCTCAGGACAAAGGTATTTTCCATAAATGTCAAGTTGGGGCAAGTTGTCACAGTAATATCAATATTTTTATTTATATGTTGCAGTTTTAAACAGTTCATTAATGACCATTTTTGTCAGCCAAAACAATTACTTTCGTAGATGTTTATTAATGAACTTTGTGTTTCATAATTGTTCTACTGTTTACATTTCATTTAAAAGCCCCTAAAAAGACAATAATATATTTTAAATACAGATATAACATTAATATTGTAAGTTATGGGCCTAATTGGTGATATGTCTGTAATATGTATGTTAATTAATTAATTAATTATTCATTATATGGTAGCAGTATATTTAAATGCAATGTTACATATAGAAAGCTTTCAGAATTATTTTTGATTAACAATATTTTTGATTAACAATAAATCTTACACAGTCCTAGATTTGTTGAAGCACTTGTGTCAACCACCTAACCAGATTAATATATATATAATATATATATAAAACATGATATTATGAAATGAATATATTATTATTATTATTATTATAATTAATTAATTAATTATTATAATTAATATACAACTATATTAAAATAACTTTTGCCAGTCTATAAACTATTAACATTGATTTAGTATAATATAATATAATATAATATAATATAATATAATATAATATAATATAATATAATATAATCAGGAAGAGAGAAATCTTGGTATAAAACATACAATTTTTGGAATAGCTTAACCTTTCTTTCTCTTCTTCTCCCTTTCTCTCTCTGTCAAAACTCATTTAACCGCAAACATAAACATCTCCTTTTAATGATGGGATGTAGCAGATTTGGCACTTGGGTGTTTGGGTGCTGAAGGGTCTTCACTGCAAGGCGTTAAATATGTTAGGACAGTAACAGTCTCTGTGGATTTTTTAGTATCCTTGCTATTTCCCCTGCTGCGACAAGCTAATCTATCACCATAGATCTTATCTCTGATTCTGCTGTGATAAGTCACACCCTGCGTCGCCACTTCAAAGGCCGGCAGGGCGGCATAGGTGCGGGAGGGAGGCTGGGAGAGCTGAGGGCTACGTCCAGGGGTGAGAAGAGATGATGCTGATTAGTGGTGTTAGGGAGGGCCCACTAAGGGTGGGGGGAGGGTGGGTGGTATTTGGGTTCAGGAGTGCCGTGGCTGGAAAGGAGGTTGAACAGAGGTGTGTGCCTTGACAGCAGCTGTCTCTGTATCCTTTTCTCTCTTGGTATTTCTCTTCTTTCTTTGTACCGGGTCACGGCACCAATGGAGCCCCAGCGATTCATTACACACACTGGTAATTGCTAGCCGGAAAGATCTGTTGGATTATACAGTTAGAGGTTCTATCTGCTCCTAAACTAATCAAAAAAGAATGAATGTGGTAAAAATGTTGATAACTGGTTAGTTGCGAAAAAAAAACAATGCTAAATATAATTGCTAACATGGGGTTGCATGTCATGCCTTCATTTTCGAAAATCATGAATAAGACCAACAAGGTCTATATAGGACTTTAAAAGTGTGGTTTTAGTGTGGTTAGGGGTAGGTCATTCGTACAAATTCATAGGATTTGCCTAAACCCCTGTGACGGGTAGGTTTATGGGCGTGGTTAGGGGTAGATCATTCGTACGAATTCATACGATTTGCCTAAACCCCAGTGACGGGTAGGTTTATGTGCGTGGTTAGGGGTAGATCATTCGTACGAATTCATACGATTTGCCTAAACCCCAGTGACGGATAGGTTTAAGGGTGGGGTTAGGGGTAGATCATTTGTACAAATTCATAGGATTTGCCTAAACCCCAGTGATGGGTAGGTTTATGGGCAGGGTTAGGGGTAGATCATTCGTACGAATTCATACGATTTGCCTAAACCCCAGTGACGGGTAGGTTTATGGGCGGGGTTAGGGGTAGATCATTCGTACGAATTCATACGATTTGCCTAAACCCCAGTGACGGGTAGGTTTATGGGCGTGGTTAGGGGTAGATCATTCGTACGAATTCATACGATTTGCCTAAACCCCAGTGACGGGTAGGTTTATGGGCGGGGTTAGGGGTAGATCATTCGTACGAATTCATACGATTTGCCTAAACCCCAGTGACGGGTAGGTTTATGGGCGGGGTTAGGGGTAGATCATTCGTACGAATTCATACGATTTGCCTAAACCCCAGTGACGGGTAGGTTTAAGGGTGGGGTTAGGGGTAGGTCATTTGTACGAATTCATACGATTTGCCTAAACCCCAGTGACGGGTAGGTTTATGGGCGGGGTTAGGGGTAGATCATTTGTACAAATTCATAGGATTTGCCTAAACCCCAGTGATGGGTAGGTTTATGGGCGGGGTTGGGGTAGATCATTCGTACGAATTCATACGATTTGCCTAAACCCCAGTGACGGGTAGGTTTATGGGCGGGGTTAGGGGTAGATCATTTGTACAAATTCATAGGATTTGCCTAAACCCCAGTGATGGGTAGGTTTATGGGCGGGGTTAGGGGTAGATCATTCGTACGAATTCATACGATTTGCCTAAACCCCAGTGACGGGTAGGTTTAGGGGCGGGGTTAGGGGTAGATCATTCGTACAAATTCATACGATTTGCCTAAACCCCAGTGACGGGTAGGTTTATGGGCGGGGTTAGGGGTAGATCATTCGTACGAATTCATACGATTTGCCTAAACCCCAGTGACGGGTAGGTTTATGGGCGTGGTTAGGGGTAGATCATTCGTACGAATTCATACGATTTGCCTAAACCCCAGTGACGGATAGGTTTATGGGCGGGGTTAGGGGTAGATCATTCGTACGAATTCATACGATTTGCCTAAACCCCAGTGACGGGTAGGTTTATGGGCGGGGTTAGGGGTAGATCATTCGTACGAATTCATACGATTTGCCTACACCCCAGTGACGGGTAGGTTTATGGGCGGGGTTAGGGGTAGATCATTCGTACGAATTCATAGGATTTGCCTAAACCCCAGTGACGGGTAGGTTTAAGGGTGGGGTTAGGGGTAGATCATTCGTACGAATTCATACGATTTGCCTAAACCCCAGTGACGGGTAGGTTTAAGGGTGGGGTTAGGGGTAGATCATTCGTACGAATTCATAGGATTTGCCTAAACCCCAGTGACGGGTAGGTTTATGGGCGGGGTTAGGGGTAGATCATTCGTACGAATTCATACGATTTGCCTAAACCCCAGTGACGGGTAGGTTTAAGGGTGGGGTTAGGGGTAGGTCATTTGTACGAATCCATACGAATTTGGCAACTTGTAAAATGCATACGATTTAGCAAAAAACGTATGAATTCATAAGAGTGAGGTCGTACAAATTTGTACAAATTAGCCACCTCGTAAAATATCACACCCGTATTACTGCTTAACCTGCTCCCATAAAACTTTAATATATTGCAGCGTTTTGAGCAAACAAGGTCTTCATCAGGCCTATCTGAGCACCTGCCAAAGTTTGGATGTGCACAGTACTTCAAAGTACACATAGTTAACCATTTACTTGCCCCCATGTTATTACAAACCAGTATGATTTATTTTTTTCTGCTGAACAGAAAAAAAGATATTTTAAAGAATTTTTCAACTTTTTTTCAATACAACAAAATTCAATGGGGTCCAAAACAACACTGGTCTCCAATGACTTTTATTGTATGAACAAAATACACCGAGACGTTTTTTGAAATATCTTCTTTTGTGAAAGAAATAAAAGGTTTAAGTTATATTAATAATTTAGCATACTGTTTGTGGTAATATTTATAACTTTTTGTTTCATTGGTTCACCACTTGATCTGGGTCCTGAAGCAAAACCAGTTGAAACCACTGTGGAAACATACGAGATCCATCAACTGCTAAGAAACATCCATCAGCCCCTGGGCTTCATCGTTGTACATTTGAAATCTACCACACTGTATTCAACTGCAGAGGAAGCTGATAGTTGACTAAAATGGGCCCCTGTGACATGCAGATGGATGCCTCTTGTTGTCGAATAACAAGGCCCCATTGTCCCGCTAATGTAACTCCATCGGTCTTTGATCCAATCCCATGTTGTGACGATCAGTGTGAAAATTCCCCGTCAAGAGCACGATCCACTACTTTGTCTTTTGTTATCGTGATAATCTGCCGCATTCAAATTCGACTTTGTTCTTTTGTCTCTTTGTCGGCCGAGCACAATGCAGGGTTAATTAGCAGCCGCCGCAGCTCTCCGCGTTCCTCCACTGTTAATCACACTTGAAGTGTCCTCTTCAGAGTCAGCGACTCTCATCAGCGCCTCACTGCAAACACGGCCAAGGTCCAGCTATTAACAAACAAACAACAAACAGAGCGTTGTTAATCCCATCTTTAGGTGACAGAAGAATCGCATCTGTTCATGGTCAGCATAGAAATATCGTACAGTGTAACCAGGTGTGGATGAACAACTGATTTTAAGTCATTTTAAACAAACATTTTGAATGATTGCCTAATCTGGCATTTGAGAGACAAGTTTTACATTTTTATCAGTATGTGCATTCTCTGGGATTCAAACCCATGACCTTGGCTTTGCTAGCGCAACACTCTACCAGTTGAGCTAGACTAACAAAAACTGCTTGCCAGGTGAAAATATACTTAATTTAGTAAATACTAATACCATTTAAAATGACTGAAATCAAGCTAACTTCATGAGGTTACACCAAAAAAAGTATTTTTAGGGGTCAAACACACGTTTTCAATGCTAGAGTTACAATCATTCATTAATCATCAATCATTAAAAACCCATATTGATCATTGTTCTGAATATCTGGGTAAGCATGTGTATTTAATATATGATTTTATATCATATGATTCCATATTTGTACTTGATATGGAGTGCAGAGGCACAAGAGATTGATTACAATTTGGGTTAAAACCATGACACTTATTTTTCACCCTCAAAACTGATTAATTTATTTAAAAGTACATTAAAAATTCAATTAATGGAGTGACAATGATCATATTATATGGCAAAGTCAGTTCAGGTTGTAAAATGTCATGTGGTGCGACTAACCAAAAACATACTCAGTTGATATTTGTATAATATACTATTTAACTTTGAAAAAATGTTTAAAAATATTTTTGAAGTAATTATTAGAATGTATAGACTAACATATAATCAAGTTAGATAATCAAGTAAAATATATGATTTTTTACTACCTGGTTACACCACATTTTATTTATTTTTATCAGTCATTAAATTTGAATCTTTCTTGACAATGGTATAAAAATATTCAAAACAATATGAAACCAGTATGAATACAAATAGTACACTTCTAAGAACTTAGCATATGTGTATTAAATTATATTTTTGCTTTTACTCTTATTTGTCATTGATCTATTTACACTTATTCTCTTGACAGACACTTATATCTCTGGGAATCGAACCCATGACCTTCCTTATAACAGCCTAACATAGACCGGATCCGAAAGCTTTCCTCATGTCACATTTTCTCTCAATATTACCCTTCTTCAGAGCAAGATCTCCACATTCCCTGGTGGTCTAATTTATGTTAAGTCACCAACCTCCCCCATGGCTGTTTTGAAACGTCTGCGAATGGAGACTGTATTGGTGCAGACTAGCGCAGCGCAAGAGTCCCCCGTGAGATTACTCTCCACGGGAAAGAGCCACTCACCGAAACCATCTGCAAGTCCATGGGGCAGTTTGGGAAGAAAGACCAGACTTCTAAAGATCTCCACTCTCAACCCCGCTTCCCGTGCAAAGCGGGTAATTAATTCTGATTCTGAGGAAGTCAGCGGCTGTCCTTGGATCAGTGGCATGTGTAATACATGGAAACCGGTTCCTCTGGGAAAACTGCTTGTCCTGGAATGGACAATCGAGCTCTTCAATGTTTTGAAGCAGAAGGAAAAATCTAGGTTTAGTACAAGTTAAATGCAATTGGCAGCAATTGTATGGAAGCTTGTTTTGGCCATGGAATAGACAAATAAAATTGCGATTCTTTTTTCTCAGAATTGCGAGTTTATATCTGACAATTCTAATTTTATACCTCGCAAATCCTATTTTTTTTTAGTCGTAATTAAAAATGTATACTTTGCAATTCAGACTTTATAACTCACAATTCTTACAATTCTGACTTTTTTTCTCGCAATTCCGAGTTGATATAAATTCAGAATCACAAGAAATAAACTCAGAATTGTGAGATATAAATTTGAATTTGCGAGAAATACAATCGTGAGATATAAACACGGAATTGTGAGAAGTAAACTCAGAACTGTTAGATATAAACTCAAAATTGTGAGATATAAATTCAAAATTGCGAGAAATAAACTCGGAACTGCGAGAAAGAATCTCAGAATTGTGAGATATAAATTCGAAATTACGAGAAATAGAATTGTGAGATATAAACACGGAATTGTGAGAAGTAAACTCAGAACTGTTAGATATAAACTCAAAATTGTGAGATATAAACTCTAAATTGTGAGAAATAAACTCAGAACTGTGAGATATAAACTCGGAATTGTGAAAAGTAAACTCAGAATTGTGAGATATAAACTCTGAATTGTGAAAAGTAAACTCAGAATTGTGAGATATAAACTCTGAATTGTGAGAAATAAACTCAGAACTGTGAGATATAAACTCGGAATTGTGAAAAGTAAACTCAGAATTGTGAGATATAAACTCTGAATTGTGAAAAATAAACTCAGAACTGTTAGATATAAACTCAAAATTGCAAGAAATAGAATTGTAAGATATATACTCAGAATTGCAAGATATAAACTCGAAATTGCGAGAAACTCGGAATTGTGAGATATAAAATCGGAATTGGGAGATATAAACACGGAACTGTGAGAAGTAAACTCAGAACTGTTAGATATAAACTCCAAATTGTGAGAAATAAACTCAGAACTGTTAGATATAAACTCAAAATTGCAAGAAATAGAATTGTAAGATATAAACTCAGAATTGTGAGATATAAACTCGAAATTGCAAGAAATAATCTCGGATTTGCGAGAAATTCAATTGTGAGATATAAAACTCGGAATTGCGAGATATAAACTCAAAATTGCGAGAAATAAACTCGGAATTGCGAGAAATAAACTATAGATATAAACTCCCAATTATCTTTTTTATTTTTCTGTAAAAAAAAAAAAAATATATATATATATATATGTAAAACGTCAGCCAATACTGACCTGGCATTCTGACGTAAACACGGAAGCCTGCACTTCGTTCACTCCATCAACTGTGTATGAAAAACAGTTCAAATTGTTAAATAAAGTTATTTTTGTTTCGTTTTTGCACACAAAAAGTATTCTCGCCACTTCATAACATTAAGGTTGAACCATGTAGTCACATGAACTGTTTTAAGGATGTCTTTAATACCCTTCTGGACCTCAAAAGGTGCAATGACATTGCTGCCAATGTGTGGTTCAGATCCCCTTGGATTTTATCAAAAAATATCTTAATTTGTGTTCCGAAGATGAACGAAGGTCTTACGGGTTTGGAATGACAATGAGGACGTACTTAAAGACAGAAATTTCATTTTTGGGTGAACTAACCCTGTAAGGTTAAAGAAAATGGCTGGTAAGAGTAGTTATTGTAACTATTTTTAAGACTGTGTTGGAAGTTAGAGTGCATATTAAAGTTAATGTGAATTTGAGTTATTCTAATAACAGCCAGTAAAAATAACAATGAAAATAATAAAATAGCAGGTCTATGCACATATAAAACACATTTTGCATTGTTGAATTTTTTATATTCTCCTCATGACCATGAGCCTTCGGGTAATGTGTGTTAGTTACAGTATCTGTTTACACATGTAGATGCTAATGAACCTTTAATAAACAAGAAATAGCGCATTTCTGAAGTCAACGGCAATGATACGCTGCCAACACAATCCCAAAGTCACAAAGTTCTCCAAGGAGCGTTTTCCTTGCCCAATCGTAAGAAGAATGTAGGTCGTTTTAATTAATTTGCAAATGCGTAGAATGATGAAATATGATGAAATTAAGAAAAAGCGTACAGTTTTTAATAAACCATTAAAAGGAGAAATGCATTTCCGGAAGCAATTAACTTTGTGCGGACCTCATCCGTATTAATGCATGAATAATTTATCTGGAGTTTGTGGATATTCTTTTTGGCTTCTGTTTACAGTCTCTTTCCCAACTTGTGATACCGATCAGATCTTCAAAAGTCACAATTACCACCCTTTTTCATGTAATTTTACATAAGCACAAGCTTCTGCACATTCAGTTCAGAGCTTCACCTCAGGGCGAAGCATAACTCACGGCTCCTGTTTAGAATTGGATTGACTGGATTGACTGGATAATTGGCTCTCTGACCTTCTTCAAAGACCACTGCACTGACGCACAAGGTTGAATACCTCTGCTTGAGTTTTGAAAGTAATTGATCATGTGTGTTGATCTAGCATTTCAACGTATTATGTACACAGAATGTGTAACGATGTAGAATGTTGATGGACCTACATCAACTGAATAACTTTTATATAAATATAACTTTTATATTATATGAATAACTCTAATCTGTTAAGTATTTGAAGTATTTGAAGTATTGACCTTTTACCGCGGTTTTACTATAGTAACAATAAGTGACTTATTTAAATAAGTCATTTATTTTGGCAATTAAAGATACAAGTCATTAAATTACATGCCCGTCAAATAATAACAAAATCCATTTGAAAACAAAATAATACTACTAAAAATTCTGTGTTTTGGACACATGTATGAAAAAATATTACATGTATTTTCTTTATATTATTTTCCATCCTATAATATTTTTATTTGTTTATTTGCATGTTAATAATTAGTAATAATAATAATAATTCAAAAAATATTTATTTACATAACATACAACCTGCATTTGTTTGTTTAAAAATATATTTTATAATCCTTATAATAAAACAAAATAATAAACAGAAGAACTATATATATTATTATGATGACGATGTTTCATTATTATTATTATTAATAATAACAACAACAACAGCAATAATTAAAGATATGTATGGAAAAATTGTTATTTGTTCTGTAAATAAATAAAAACAAATAACAATTTTAGATTATTATTATTATAATTATTAACAACATCAACAATAATTATCTAAAATTTGTTATTTGTTTTTTATTTACGGAACAAATACATATTTTTCCAGAAATGTGACCTATAAGTATATACAAACATCTAAATATATATACATCTAGTATTATGATGATATATCATTATTATTATTACTATTTATTATTATTATTATTATTATTATTATTAACAATAACAACAATAATTAAAAATATGTATGGAACTATTGTTATTTGTTCTGTACATAAATGCAAACAAACTTTATTTAACATTATTACTATTATTATAATTATCAACAATAATAATCATAAATTGTTATTTGTTTTTTATTTATTTACAGAACAAATATTTTTACAGGAATGTGACCTATATCAATATATATAAACATATAAATATACATATACATCCAAATATTTTCTCAAAAACATACAACCGCATTCACATATACCAAATAAGAACACACACATAGTGAACAAAGAACAAATCTACTTATTTTTTATTACTATGACTAACTTTTAAAACAAATCCCATAGTCTGCTTGAAACCATTGTTTGCCTTTGGCTAATCTGGACTTGCTACAAATGCCAACGTAAAACTATGGTTACGATACAAGAACATTTTCGTAACATGGCTACAGAGCGAGCCAAAACTTTCCACAGTTTCCAGTTGACATCTAGCCAAGTAAATATGGTACTGCTGCGCCTCCTGTCCATTAGCCAGCTAGCTCTATGTTCGGCCAGTGTAAATAACCATCTCAATAACAAACAGAGGAATGCAGGATCCAGTGACTCAGTGTGGGTAAGCCTGTACCGGGCCACTTTAATGACGCCGTCAATGGGGCCTATGCAACACTCTGCTAATTTCTTTTCTTTGGCTTCATTAGGTGGCACTGCAGAGGACAAATAAATCACTGGAGCAAAGTGGAAGAGAAAGAGAGAGAGAGAGAGGGGTCTGTTGTTTTGTCGCCCCGGGTCACCAAAGTCAAACAAAGTCACCTCTCTTGGCCCCGCCGATGACTTCCGCAAACAAAGCCAATGGTTCTATTATGGGGCGAGTGGATGTCTGGACACAAAACAAGTAGCAGGTAAACCTGAAAGTTCACACTAGAAGTTTCACTCCGTTCTGTCCACATCCCCCTGCCCTTTAACACTCATCGCAACCAGGACAGCGACCGCAGCGATCTGAAGAAGGGCTCTCGAGCAACACCATGTCCCCGCGAGGGGGGCCGCTCACTCTTTTGAGCTCTTCTCCAGCGGGGCTGTAAAGCGCTGGCCTCCGCAGGCCACAAATCAGCTCCTGAAAGCAGGCATGCATCTTCAAAGGGTGGGCTGCCCCTCTGTGATATACGGCCCCCGCCGAGAACAAGTTAGCCACGGCCAGTGTCTTTGCACCTGGGCCATTATCAGGCGACCAGGATCATCTCCTCTCACCACACATTCAAATGTACAAGTAGCAGATTAGGCTGACTCAATCTTCTTTCCTTCTGAAGGATAGGGCGAGGGAGAGAAAGAGAAAGAAAGAAACCTCCTCGGACTTCAAAAAGAGCTCTCCGCTTCTGTCCTTCTGAGAGAGTGAAAGGCCCGGGAGATGAGAACGGAGGGGGGCTTGTGTATTCAGAGAACTAATTCAGAACTGATTCCTCTAATACACTCCTGAAACACTTTTAATTGTGTTAGTTTGCATTCAAAAGGCGCGTTTGCAGCTTTTAATTGGCGAGCGCTTTGAAATAATTGAAATGTGTGACTTTGTGGGGGACAACTTAAACAGTTCTAATGTGCTTTGCTGGTAGGTGCGGGCCATCCATTATTCCCTCATTCTGACACTGTGCCATTTTGAAGGGGTCTTGATCTGTTCTCTAAATAAAACAGCTATCAAGGTTTGGCACACCAGTTGCTACACTGTCTGGAACAGTACACACTACATTATACCAAGTAATTATAGTTAGCAATTAGCTTTAAACAAAGCTCTCATTGTGGCAAAGTGTTAATGACCTTTGACCAAAACTATAACTGCAAACAAAACTTTGTTGACATTTTTTCTTAAAGGGGAAGTGTGTCATTTCTTTCAGATTTTCAAAAAAATCTCCAATCCAAGCTTAATATAGAGAAAAAAAATAGCGAGACATTATTGTTTTAGGGACCCAAAAAGTTTAAATAATCTGGCAAAAGCATTGCCACAACCAATGGCATGAGTTTGGGGGGCGGAACTACAGGGGAAACTTTAAAAATATCTGTTTGTTCAAACAATGGAAGACAGGGGAAACCAGTTTGAAAACAACCACATTTGGTCATGAAATTATGTACTGCCCTATTAAACTCTAGTTTAACTATAGTTAAAGACCTTTGACCAAAATTATTATAGTAAATAACAGTGTTGACGTTTTTTTAAAGGGGTATCGTGTCATGTTATTATCTCCTCTCTTAGCTTAATATACAAAGACAACTAAAAGTAAGACATTTATAGGTTTATTTCCCCAAAATAATCAAAATATCAAAATACTGTGCTGAAAAGGAAAAACCTGTTTGAAAACCGTCATATTTTGTGATGCTAATAGAAATGGCAAATTAGCTTTAAAGATATTATTGATGTAAAGTGTTAATGACCTTTGACAAAAAATATGGCAGTGAAAAACAGAGTTGAAAGTTTTTTTTTTTTTAATTTAATGTTAAAATAGCATCTTCTATCAGAGATGACTAAGGCCTTGTTCACACTTTTTCTCTCCATTTTGGCCTTCCGTCCACACTGAGACTGCATTTTTGTCAAGGAAATTGCACTCTAAAAAATGGTTCTATAAAGTACTAAAAGTGGTTCTTTGGCTCGTAATCATAGGGGAACCACTTTAAGTGTAAGTAAGTAAGTAAACTTTATTTGTATAGCACCTTTCACAGATATAGATCACAAAGTGCTTCACAGAGTAAGACAAAACTAACAAAATAAAACTAAATAAATGACAAAAAAAAAAAAAAACACAAAACAATAAAACAAGCACTCCTACAACCCATTTAACCAAAAGCCTGTCTAAATAAAAATGTCTTCAGCTGCTTTTTAAAAGAATCTACAGAATTTTCCGCACGCAATGACAGGGGCAAGGCATTCCAGAATCTTAGGTGCAACTGCTTGAAAAGACCGGTCACCCCGAACTTTGGGAACCATTAAAAGGTATTGGCCTGAAGACCGAAGAGTACGGGAGGAAGAATAAGGGGTCAACAGGTCAGTAATGTACTGGGGGCCTGTCCATGCAGAGCTCTAAAAGTCAAAATTAAAATTTTAAAATCAATTCTGAATTTGACGGGAAGCCAATTTAGTGAGGATAATACTGGTGAAATATGAGCCCTCCTGCGGGTTCCTGTTAAAAGTCTGGCTGCAGCATTTTGCACCATTTGAAGACGACCCAGCGAGGATTTATTTAAATAAGTAAAAAGAGAGTTACAGTAATCAAGACGAGAAGAAATAAAAGCGTGCATAATCATCTCCAAGTCCGCTTTAGACAATAGTGCCCTCAATTTAGAAATGTTTCTCAAATGATAAAAAAAGTTTTTGACCAGCTGTCTAGAATGACTGTCCAGACATAGTTTGGTCAAACGTAACACCAAGATTTCTGAGGCTCGTCTGAGCAGAAGAACCCAAGGAGCCAAGGTGCGGTTTAATTTGAGATAACTTATGGTCTGGGGCGAAGATTAATGTTTCAGTCTTTTTAATATTCAATTGTAAATAATTATTAAATAGCCAGTTCTTTATACAGGACAGGCAGTCCAGTAAATCAGTTAACGTGTCAAACTCAGAATCTCTAAAAGAACAGTACAGCTGGATGTCATCAGCATAAAAGTGATAAGATACATTTTTTTTAAAACCACAAATTATTTCACCAAGAGGGCGAATATATAATAAAAACAAAATGGGACCTAGAACTGAGCCCTGGGGTACTCCATATGTCAAGGGGGTCATCTCTGACAGAATATTAATAATTGACACACAAAATGTCCTGTCGCTCAGGTAGAAGGAAAACCAGTAGAGCTGTAGAGCACCAAATCTTTGGGCTTCAGTGGTTCTTCAGCGGTTCTTTGGGATGACTGAGGTGCTATATAGCACCACTACCATATACAGAACCTGTTAATCCCCTGTACGGTTCTTTGGGATGACTGAGGTGCTATATAGCACCACTACCGTATACAGAACCTGTTTAGCCCCTGTACGGTTCTTCAGCGGTTCTTTGGGATGACTGAGGTGCTATATAGCACCACTACCATATACAGAACCTGTTAATCCCCTGTACGGTTCTTTGGGATGACTGAGGTGCTATATAGCACCACTACCGTATACAGAACCTGTTTAGCCCCTGTACGGTTCTTCAGCGGTTCTTTGGGATGACTGAGGTGCTATATAGCACCACTACCGTATACAGAACCTGTTTAGCCCCTGTACGGTTCTTCAGCGGTTCTTTGGGATGACTGAGGTGCTATATAGCACCACTACCGTATACAGAACCTGTTTAGGCCCTGTACGGTTCTTCACTGGTTCTTTGGGATGACTGAGGTGTTATATAGCACCGCTACCGTATACAGAACCTGTTTAGCCCCTGTACGGTTCTTCACTGGTTCTTTGGGATGACTGAGGTGCTATATAGCACCGCTACCGTATACAGAACCCGTTTAGCCCCTGTACGGTTCTTCACTGGTTCTTTGGGATGACTGAGGTGCTATATAGCACCGCTACCGTATACAGAACCCGTTTAGCCCCTGTACGGTTCTTCACTGGTTCTTTGGGATGACTGAGGTGCTATATAGCACCGCTACCGTATACAGAACCCGTTTAGCCCCTGTACGGTTCTTCACTGGTTCTTTGGGATGACTGAGGTGCTATATAGCACCGCTACCGTATACAGAACCCGTTTAGCCCCTGTACGGTTCTTCACCGGTTCTTTGGGATGACTGAGGTGCTATATAGCACCGCTACCGTATAGAGAACCCGTTTAGCCCCTGTACGGTTCTTCACCGGTTCTTTGGGATGACTGAGGTGCTATATAGCACCGCTACCGTATAGAGAACCCGTTTAGCCCCTGTACGGTTCTTCACCGGTTCTTTGGGATGACTGAGGTGCTATATAGCACCGCTACCGTATACAGAACCCGTTTAGCCCCTGTACGGTTCTTCACCGGTTCTTTGGGATGACTGAGGTGCTATATAGCACCGCTACCGTATACAGAACCCGTTTAGCCCCTGTACGGTTCTTCACCGGTTCTTTGGGATGACTGAGGTGCTATATAGCACCGCTACCGTATACAGAACCTGTTTAGCCCCTGTACGGTTCTTCACCGGTTCTTTGGGATGACTGAGGTGCTATATAGCACCGCTACCGTATACAGAACCTGTTTAGCCCCTGTACGGTTCTTCACCGGTTCTTTGGGATGACTGAGGTGCTATATAGCACCGCTACCGTATACAGAACCTGTTTAGCCCCTGTACGGTTCTTCACCGGTTCTTTGGGATGACTGAGGTGCTATATAGCACCGCTACCGTATAGAGAACCTGTTTAGCCCCTGTACGGTTCTTCACCGGTTCTTTGGGATGACTGAGGTGCTACGCAGCACTGCTACCGTATACAGAATCTGTTTAGCCCCTGTACGGTTCTTCACCGGTTCTTTGGGATGACTGAGGTGCTACGCAGCACTGCTACTGTATACAGAATCTGTTTAGCCCCTGTACGGTTCTTCACCGGTTCTTTGGGATGACTGAGGTGCTACGCAGCACTGCTACTGTATACAGAATCTGTTTAGCCCCTGTACGGTTCTTCACCGGTTCTTTGGGATGACTGAGGTGCTACGCAGCACTGCTACTGTATACAGAATCTGTTTAGCCCCTGTATGGTTCTTCAGCCAACCCTTTTAAAGGTTCTTTACGAGCCAAAGAACCACTGTTGGTGCTGTTTAGCACCATTTTTGTTGAAGAAATAAAATGCGATATGACACCTCTTATGGGTTCTACACAGCACCATTTGACAAAGGTGCTGTAGAGCACCTTTTAAAGATATGGTGCTACATAGCACCAAAAATGGTTCTCCTATGATTACGAGCCGAGAACCACTTTTAGTGCTATATGGCACTTTTTTTTTTTAGCGTGTGGAGCTTTTTTGAAAATGCTCTCCAAAGTGGATACATTTGAAACGCCGTTTTCGCGTTATAGCGTGAATGGCGAAAACGAAGGTATTTGAAAATGATGACGCATGTTTAGTCATGTGACGCATACTGTACCCATATAAATCTATAGTTATACCGGCATTGATGTGCCTGCTATTTACATTAACAGTATTGCTCAAGATAAATGCTCCTAGGTAGAATCTTTGTATTAAATTCCTGCAAAGATGCCATTGAATTTACTCACATCTGCTGTCCTGCATGGCAAAATATGATGACAGTTGCGTTTTAAACCCGATTTTGAGCGCGACCTTGATGCAACAGTGAATGATGCAATATTATACTAATAATATGATCGTGCCAGAAAAATAGCATGAGAACATTATTATATCTGCTCTCTCTGCATCATCTCGTGAGCTTTTAGTATGTTGTACGCACGAGCAGTAAGGTGATTTAAGCGTTTTCAGACGTTTTAGTGTGAATGAGCAACTTTTAGAAAACGCTAGTGTGGATGAGGAGAGTTTTTAAATGAAAACTCAGTTTTCAAATGTCTCCAGATTAATGTAGACATAGCCTAAAAGTAAGACATTTATAGGTTTATTTCCCCAAAAAGTTTAAATAACTGTACAAAATATCAAAATATTGCAATGTCAAACAGAATTGGACTTTTGGGATGGAACTATCTGTTTTTCCGAACAATGGTAGACGGTGAGAAACCTGTTCGAAAACATCATGTCTGGTGATCCTAATGATCCATAATTTGCATACAGCTCCTTTAAACAAAGCCCTCAATATGGTAAAGTGTTAATGATCTTAGACCAACACAAACTAATATAAAAACTGCACATTTTCCCTCGTAATTACTCTTGGAGACAGCAGGTGTTACAAAGTGCAAGAGTTGCGTTTGTAAAATTCATCTTTGTGTCTTAGGAAAGTCAATTTTTTTTTTCCCTCTCACCTCGGCAGTAGATCAAGATTTGTTTGAAATTCAACCTCGCCTCATGTCTTGCGTTGCAAAGCCGAGCTGTGCTCACATTGGCACAGAGCTGTGAGCTGTCAATCTTCTCTCACCTCTTTTCTGCCTTCTTCTTTTAAATACTTTTATTTGTCATGGCAAGGTCTGCTGAGTGTGACAAGGTGTTGTAAATCTGTCTTATACCGGGTTACTCATCCATGTTACAGCCTTATAATGGATCCGGGTTGACGGGAGTAGAGTGAGAGGAATATTTTGGTGGATTTCACAAAAGATGGCGGCGTAGGCTATGTCGCTGCATTATTATTTGATTCGTGCACTTTTTTTATTTTTGAGCATATTTATGGGCATTATATCCCATTCACGTCAGTTTATCAAGCAGTCTGCTGTTGCACGTTTAGTTTGTGTTTCAAAGCAAATCCCTGAAAACGCTCTATTCCTCCACGAATTGCAAGTCATTCTCTCTTGAATCATTTTAATCCTCAGGGGGCTCAAACTCTGGCTGTCATTTCATCGGCCAGTGCCAGAGCTTGGGCTCAGAATAAAACCAGCGTAGCGTGAATATCATTCTGTGGCCGCATGAGCTGCCTTGGTGAGCAGTGGGTTTGAAGAGCGAGGCGTCACGGCCCTCCCTCCGAATGCCTGCCGTCTACTCAGCAACCCTACAGTGAAAGGACCACCCACTTAGGCTTGAGAGGGGATTTCAATCCTGCGTGCGTGTTCTGGACTTTAGCCCCTTTTTGGACACTGTTTGCTGTTCGTCCGATTGTGCTCGAGGCCTTCTTCGCTCCTCAACGTCCTGCGGTTAAGCTGCCTTTTTTAAAATATTCAGTCAAAGGATGAAATGGGATGAGCATTCATGTTGAGAGATGTCCGAATCAGATGAATTGGAGATAAGATGAAGTCAAGATGCGTGTTGACTTTACGAATTTGCATCGAAGAAAATCCTGTTGTGATAATGTGATATAACTAAATTGCTTTTAGTCAAGTCACTTTTATTTAATATAGCTCTTTATATAATACAAACGGTTCCAAAGTCAGCTTTATAGGGATAAACAGGAAAATAACGAACAAAACTTATTGTAGTGAAGTATTAATGAGATTTGACTAGTGTTATCGTCATTACAGAATATTAAAATGAAAACTACTGTAAATGAAAACACTTTATATAATATCAGGGCAGATTACTTTCAAATTGTAGTCCGTTACTGATTACAAATTACATTACTAAAATTGTAGTTAGTAACAATCTAGATTCTTATTTTAGGTATTCTGATTACTTTTGGATTACTTTTAGATTACTTCTGGCCTAAATCGTTTATCACCTAGATTTGAATGGAATTATTGTATACCAAACCATAACAAAGAGAAAGAAAATATTTAACATTCTTTGTTATCAACAACATGAAATGCATTAAGCATTACATTATCCCAGTGTTTCCCAAACTGGAATTAATGAAAGAACTGCAGGGGGATTGTGAGTTGATGAAAAGCTAATGATTGATTAAATCATAAAAATGTAAAATTAAAATGAATAAATGAATAAAAAATAAAAAATATATTAATTAAATACTTGAATAAATAAATTAATTAAAAAATATGAATAATTTTCTGCCATTGTGTGAATATGTAATCATGTAATCCATAAAAAAGTAACTGTAATCTGATTATGAGCATTTAAAAATGTAATAGTCTAATTACAAGTACAACATTTTTGGAATCCGATTATGTAATCCACATTACATGTAATCAGTTACTACTACTACAGTTACTATATAATATGTATATATCACTTCCGGAACTGATGAAAATTCAGTTTGAAAATTTTTTGCAATTCTGGAAGTAACAGAAAACTCTTTCCCATGACCAAAAAATTGCTTTCTAATCTACTTTGCAACTGCAATTCAAACACGTTTCATTGTTTATGTACTTTTTCCAGCATGGCTCTTTTGCTCAGCACTGCCCGCCAACTCTGTGAGGTCTTGTATGTTTGGATTCCCAACTTCAGCGCTCCACCCTAACACATTTGTCCCCAACTCCCCGTCTTCATTTACAACCTGTTTTTATCAGCGCGCCTCACAAAGCACAACAAAACAGGGGGAGGGGAGTGGCTCTTCCCCGTCGGGGCCCGACATCAACGGCAACATTGTCCGTGAAGCCCTTCGGTATCTCCATCCCCTAGTGCAATATACAAATAATCATTTCCATATGCAGCGGAAAGGGTCACGGCATTAGCAGAGGGAGGAATGCTTTCGGAGGGAAATATTGTTCAGCAATGACACAGAAGTAATTTGGGTCTCGCTGAGTGATTCCATCAGGGCCTTTTGTCGCCTCAAAATGTTTGACCCAGGGGTCTGTGTCACCCCTGTTAATGGCCGCCAGAGTCCTGTGACAGTCGGAGAAAGTAAAACATCTCGCAACTAATAGCGGGCCTCTAGAGGCTCAGGCATAAATATTTAAGCGCTCTCGGCTTGTCCCGAATACTAGGGGGTCTCCATGCCTTGTTTGCACATAATGCGAGTTGGAGAGCGAATATGAATGCAATAAACAATCGAAAACTGTACGCTTATCAAGCGGCCCGTCTTGTAATCAACACGAGATTGGCGAACGCCATTATATGGGAATACAAACATGCTTTTAATCCACTTATGTCTTTGGTCCAGAACTCAGGCTAAAGATCTAAGTCTAAACTAAAACAGATTAGCAATGTGATCTCATTTGCGCAGTGTTGCTAAGATTACATCCATCCTTTCCTCATTGAACACCAAATTCTGGAGACTCTCATAAGACTCCATTTCTCAAAGTAAACTTAATTAAATATAGGAGCCGTTGAGGTGGTTTGACGTGCCATGAATGATCGTCCTCACGAACAAAGCTGTTACACAAGCCGTCGAATTATCTCTGTCAAACTTTGGCGTAATCTGACCTGATCCTCTTAAAAATATTTAAATGAAGGCATTTGCACATCAATGGGAGCCATGGCAACCTTGTGTATATTCTTCTTTGGGGCGCCTCTTTAACATACGGCTTTAGAAAAGCACATCTCTTCCGTCATGTTTACAAACAACAAAACAAACAATTCCCAAAAGAAAGAGCTGGAGTATTTTAAAACATCATGATGGATGGAAAGAAAAATGCAGATGACTGAAAAGGAGGGAGCTAAGCCGGAGGAAAAAAGGATCCAGCTAAGTTTAACTTCCTCTCGGAGTTCAGTCTGTTTGATATTATCCTTCAAAGACCGCCGTCTTTTCCCTGATAATTTCAGAGAGTGTTTTGGAATATATTTCAGGCATATCCGAAGTATGAAGTAAGCTGGGGACGTTCAAACTCAGGCTGAAAGAGAGCAAATCTCCCTCTTGTGGTCGAACGTGGAGTCTGCAGCCAATGATTGCCCATGCAAACTCAAGCTTTTTTCTTTCAATCTGACCCCTACCTTCTTCTCCAAATAAAAATATAGCTAAAAAAATAAGAAAGTCAAAGAAATACACCCCATGCACCAGCCTGTTTGCATCAACCACCATAAATATGGAGATGTTTGTGAAAATAATAGCACTTCCCCATGTACTTCATTTCCATACTGGGAAAACTGTTATGTATTAATATAGCTAGTGGCCTAATTGGGTTCTGGGAGAGCGGATTAATTAATTTGTGGCTAATAGGCACAAACATGAAAAAACAAACTTCTTTACTTTTTCACTCAGATAGAGCATAGCATTTTTAAGCAACTAAAGTAAATTATGCAGATTGTGTTGATTATGCCGACAAGAGAGAGTTCTGTGGGAGGCATCTTAAAAGACTTACTTTCCTGGCACCAAACCAATTGAACATTTCCATAATTAAATCATGTTTTCTTAAATTACGTTCTATTTGGCTTGAGTCCCTGTGATGTATTTATTCAGTTCATAGTGAATCTTTTCGCTTTTACGCCCTGCAAAAGTTGGGATATTTTGGGGTTAAGTCCGCAATCGCTTGCATTTACGCCTACAGAAATGCTATATACGCATATAGGTTGCTTAGTAAGACAGTTCCCTTTGGTACATCCTGTTTCTATACTTCCAGCACAGATTTGACAGGCCTCGGGATGATCTGCGAACAAAAATAGAGCCAGGGTGACGCCCATCAGCACAAAATATGCCTAATCAGCAAAATCCCAATTAGCAAAATGGCGATTCAATGTCACCTTGCCATTTTCAGCAGAACATTTTTATTGAAGAAAGATTTAAATACCTACACAAGCATCGTCAAGAGGGTTTTTTTTATAACTAGAGGCGAGTAAAGTGTGTCAGACCCAAAAGTCGCAATCGGGGGCGTTTTTTACTTATTTGGTTGCAAAAGCAGCCCAAGCATTTTACAGATAAACCTATTAAATATTAATACCAACTAATGACAGTCGATGTGCATAGAGTTGCATTTCCAGCCCCTCTAAACCCTCCATGGTCTCCATCCAGCCTTTCTTTGCGCAGTAAATCAGCACGTCTCTTCACATGTGATAATTCTCCAAAGTTAAACAGCCATAAAAGCCTAAGGAACTCTGACCTTCACCATCTAACTAAGCAAGGAAAGCCAATGATGTGTACCGGTCTGCAGTCACGCTGCTTGCGTTATGATAAACTACGGGCCCGCGGTTGCTAAAAAATAACAGTATGTCTTCGTTGACATATATAGGACCGGCAATTCAAAGCGATCCCAATTTATTTAGCACTAAAATATTTTATTGTTGGCTATAAAGCATATGGCAGAGGGGAGAGGGGAAGGACGAGGATGTCTTGACAGCAGGGCTCCTCCGGCTGCATTGTTCACCTCCGAGAAGAAACTGTCTAAACTTATAAAGGCCTCTCAGAGTGTCAGTCAGGCTGATGGTTGTTGCAGGAGTTCTGCTTTTCTTTTGAAGGCAAGGATTAGACTATACAATTTTGTGATCAAAATTATTCCTATGTTGCAATGAACAAAACTGTGACACAAATAACATGTAATGCAGTACTACCTAGCCTGTGTACATTGTTTTTGTTATACACAACACCATATTTTAACACATAATTTATCATAATTTCTTTGAAGCATGTACAGTGTGTTTTATTTAAAGTTTCTGAATGAACTATCAATTAACAATATTTTTATAATATATAAAATTACATATTATAAAAATATTAATACTTTATATTATAACAATGCTATATATATTGTTATATTATGTCATAATAAAATATTATATATATATATATATATATATATATATATATATATATATTTTATATATTACAACATACAACATATATATAGCATTGTTATAATATAAAATTAAAATAACAATAAAATTAATAACAATAAATACAATAATATTTGTATTTATTAAATACAATAAATACAAATATTTTTATTTAATAAAAATGAAATTATATATGAATAAGTTTACATTTTATAATATTATCACTTTGGTTAATGTATATTATTATTATTATATATATTTAATATAATAATAATAATAATATTAATAATTTATTAATAAGAATAAATAAACAATTATTATGAATTAATAAATGCTGTAAATTATGCATATTTAAAGCACTGTTATATATAAATATTATTATATGTATTATGTAATAATAAAATTAATTATATTACAACAATCAATTATGTAAATAGAATAAGTATATATTAATAAGGTTATATTTAATATAATTAATCGTGATTAATCGTATCCAAAATAAAAGTTTGTGTTTACATAATGTGTGTGTGCTGTGTATAATTATGTATATATAAATACACACACATGCATGTATATATTTAAGAAAAAAATGTTATATTTATATAAAAAATATTTATATTTATATATAATATAAATTATATAAATATATGTACAGTTTATACATGCAAATATTTCTAAATATATACATGTGTGTGTGTGTATTTAAATACACAGCACACACACATATATTATATAAACACAAACTTTTATTTTGGATGCGATTAATCGTTTGCCCAGCATTAATTAAAATATAATATTTCATAATCTTGGTTAATGTTCAGTCAATTAATCAGTCAATCAATAAATACATACAAATACTTACAGTAAAATTATTGTTCATTGCTAGAATACTTAGCATAAATATAAATTTGTGTACAAAAAAAGTAGCTAACAAAATAAATAGGTTTAGCATGCACAACGTTGAGCACATTACTAATCAGCATCGTATTATGGCTGCGTTCATGCATATTACTTTCATTGAGTGCAAATGTAAACACAATCCACTAAATAGTCAGTTATACTGATCACACTGAGTCCCAGTGCCGAGCCTCTCTATTATAGTGCATGGTCATTAACAATCCCATAATGCATGCAGACTGAGAGGAAATAAGCCCTGACTGCATCCTCTGCCATCTCTGCCCTTCACAGCTGTCATGGCAAGATCATAAACAGCATTTATAACAATCTGGCTTTGGGGGTGAGAGTGAAACGACTCCCCCTCACCTTACAGTACAGCTTCCATCCAAACTACAGAAGTCATAGGCTTTATCAAGCTACTGGCTTATGAGTTTTTTTTTTCTTTAGAAAAAGCACTGAATCATGCATTTCGGCGTAACTTAAGAAGTCACACAAATGCAGTCAATTTTATTAATTAATTCCTGTATTATTTATTGTCAGTGCTGTTACTCATTTCGTATGACTGCTTGACCTGAATGTATTTTCCAAACCCACTGAGTACATTGTCAGTTTCATTTGATTGATTAATTAATTAATCATGGAAATGACCAGAATGCTTTTAGAAGGGATGCTCAGCACATTCCCACATTTATTTGCGAGCTTTTACATAACGCAAACAGCACCGGGCTGAAACAACGCATCCCCTCCTAACAAGAATTTAAGAATTTAAACTCACCGGAGAGAGAATATCTTCTAGGTACATCGTTAATCATAATTAAGCGAAGTGTGACAGCAGCTTAGAGGCCCTTTTACTGAACCACCCCCTCTCATCCTAAAGGAATACTGTCTCATATCTCCATTCACATGGATCAGGTGGAAAAAAACATAAGGTGCATATTACGTTGAGTTTTAGCACTATTATGCCGTTTGGCCTTGTATTAAGGCAGATCATCAAGGGTTTTGACCTCTTGTAGTGGAGAGCCCAAAGGCTTCTGGGATGCCGGTCCCTCTAAGTTATCTGTCTGCTTTGCAGATCTATTACTGTTCTTTGCACAGGGCTAAATACCATTTAATTTAGCCATGCTCCCATATTCATCTTCATCTGGTGATTTATGGACTTTGTATGACTCCAGCTAGGAGCAGGAAATCCGTTTTTAGCCTGTTTTTATCAGCGTATTTAGCAATAACAAGTATTATTAAAGCTGCAAGCAGCATTAAAAGGGCCCTCACACCCAGGGCCACCACCACCCAGTGGCCTTAGGAAAATAGTGGGTGATATGCCCAAATAGTGGGCGACATGCATTTAAGCAGGAAAATATAGGAGAAATATGACAAAATAAATTTCGATGTGTCACACTCCCTGCTGCCAGCAGGTGGCCCTTTGACTATAACTGCATATTGGCATGTAGATGCCTTCAGGCCAGAACTATTATCAAACATGTGAAGTTTGGGGCAGATCAGACATTGTATGCCTGAGTTACAACAACTTCCTGTTTCAATTGCACACATTAGCCAAATGTTGCATGATTGAACGTGTTTCTAGCATGTTTGGTATGTCGTGGCATATTTAAATGTGTTTCTGGGAGTGAATTACATTGTAAAGCATGCCATTTCCTGTTGCCAGCAGGTGGCGCCATGACTGTAACTGAATATTGGCATGTAGATGTCTTCAGGCAAAACGTGAAGTTTGGGGAAGGTTGGACATTGTAACAGCTTTGTCAGGCCACCACGGACACGCCCTTCAACAAAAACTCAAGATCTTCGCTATTTAAATTCACAATTTAACACCTTTAGATTAGACTGACCAAATATGATGTTGATCTGATTAAAGTTCTAGGAGGAGTTTGTTAAAGTACAACGCTTAGAAATGGCAAAAACTGCAAAAAATTTGCAGAGAAAATTCAAAATATCTCACTTCCTGTTGGGTTTTCAGGTTTTGTAGGTATTAGGCTGTTACATGTGTCTACCAAATTTCATATTCGTACATGAAACGTAGAGCGAAGGGTGCTTGAAATTTTGTAGGTGGCGCTATCGAGCCATTTTGCCTCACCTAATTCTGAAACCAATATCAGACAAAAAAATTCTCACTACTTCTGATGCGTGTGCAAACTTTCATGAGTTTTCAAGCATGTTTCGAGGGGCCAGTTGGTCTCTTAGCCTGACTAGCTGAGAAGAGTCCAAAACAAAGTCCAGCCTAGCCCAGCTGGGAGACCACCTAAAACCAGCATACAGAATTGGTGGGTTTATGATTTTTTGTCAACAGGTTAGGCTCAGGTCTCGGGATTGCATATTTATGTGCATTTCCCTTAGTGTGTTAGGATTCGCAATCATATTTACAAGAGGACTAGAAGATTTGTTTACGTGGGGTTATGTTTAACCTGTATTCCAGGCTGAGGAGGAAGATGAATTAGTCAGTGTACCATTACCCCATCATGTGGTCTCTCTGGGGAGTTCCCTCCTCCTTCTCATCTTCCTACCACTGATAGACATGGTAAACAACACATGGATAAACAACCCGAATGATATGTCTTTAAATCCTATTAATCTTCTTTTGTCACAGTTCCCACTTGCTTCAAAAAGTGCTATCAATGCTGTACAGTTTAGGTGCTGTCTTTGAGGGTAAATGGACATGAAAAAGATAATTTTAGGGCCCAAACTGTTTAAAATATATGAAGTGATTAATTCAAGGAAAATGTTCCTGTGGCGACATTGTGTATGTTGTGTTAGAAGTGAGACCAACTGTCTTTGACTTTGAAAACTGCTGCTTTAAACCAAACAGCTTTAAAATATTAAACATGAAAAACAATGTCAGTGTTACTTTTAAATGAGAATTACACTTCAATTTCTACTATAAAACAGCTCTCCAGTGTTTATGTTTTCACTTGTGGATGGAAATGAAGTTTCCCATGTCAAAGAATGTGGAGTCTCAGAGCCACACCCACCTATTACATCATCAACACTGACCAATGGTAGTTTGATGGTGTTTACCAGCCAAAGCGTACTGTTCCAGAAAGTTTGCTTTGGCAAACTGTTTCAAACTCCTGAAATGAACACAAAACAAACTTTGTGCTTTGGCTTGATTTTGTTCGAAATGCAGTCACACCAGTTTGTTCTTCGATTTTGCTTGAAGTATATCGGGGCCTATAGCATGCAAAGGGTTACATCGAGGTCAACACAAAAGTAAAGATGCCCCCAATGCATATTTTTTCCCCTCTCTTGCTTTCTTTTCTTCTGCCAAATGAGTGTTCTCCATCCTTGGAAAGGGGGACTTGTTAATTGCCCTGTGATGCCATAGTGCCGTGAAGTTCTATGACAAAATTAGTGTACCATCTGTAGCAGCTGCTACTGCAGGCGAACGCCCTGGGAGCTTGGCTGCATGCTGCACTGACAAACCCTGCAAACTCTGAAATGTGTGGGGTGCAGCAGGTCCAGCAGTCCCACAGGTTAAATTATTCAGCCCTTTAAACTTGGAGCAGTCTGCACAAGACACCCGGAGGTAAAAAAGCCTCTCAGAGTCTCAGTCAAAACACTTGAAAGAGTTACATGTGTTCCAATTAGATGTTTGCCAACCTACAAAGCAGATGACTCCCTTCATTTGTTGCTCTGACCTGTCAACTCTGGGCAGGTGTTTGACTGAGTGCACTTATTTACCTAAACAGTATGACTGTTAGATATTTAGTGGCAAAACTATTTCAATCTGTCATACTCATTATTATATTTGTGCAACAACTCTTTTCTTTTGAGACAGCAAGAAAACGCTTAGTGAGAACCTATAGCAACACCCTAACTAACAATGTCCTAAAACCATCAGCATCCTCGCAACTACCCAAAACACATGAACACCCTCCTAGCAATGCACTAGCAACCATCAACACTCTAGAAACTCCTAGCAATGTCCTAGAATCCACCCAAAACACATTAACACTCTCCTAGCAACCCTAACAGAAACCAAAATATTAGCAACCCCCATCAATGCCCTAGCAACACTAGCAAACTCCTAGCAATGCCTTATTAACCACCAACACATTAGCACCCCCAGCAACCTCTAAAAACACACTAGCAACTCCCTAGGAATGCCTTATCAACCACCAACACACTAGCCAAGTCAAGTCAAGTCACCTTTATTTATATACCGCTTTTTACAATGTAGATTGTGTCAAAGCAGCTTTACATTGATAACTGGTACATTATAGAATATTGTGAATGCAGGCAGATCAAAGCACTGTTGAACATCAAATGTCAAGTCAAATGTCAAGTGTCCCCAACTAAGCAAGCCAAAGGCGACAGCGGCAAGGAACCCAAACTCCAACAGGTGACATGACATCAGGTGGCAAACAGGTGTGCAGTGGCAAACAGGGGGCAGTTCTCCTCTGGTGAACAGTGCTTTGTTACAACTCAGGTTGCTATCATAAGTCCGATAGGATCGCAACATTCAAAGTATTTATTTCAGTTTCATCCAGTTGAGGATTGTATTCATCACGCCGGTATGGACGGTTGTTGAGGAACTGTGCCACTGGTTGTCGTGTTGATGAGGCCTTCACAGTGGATGATCTAGTTGACTCAATCTCTGCTGATTCTTCAGGGCTGCGTTGTGGTCGTGTCAAGGCGCAGGTCCTTGGTCTCGCCTGGATACGGCCCGGATCCGGTTGACTACGGTAAACCTCGGGATAAACAGAAAGACTAATATACTAGCACCCCCTATCAACGCTCTAGCAACCACTATCACACTACCAATCCCCTAGCAATGCTCTAGCAACCACCAACACCCTAGCAATGCCCTATCAAACACCAACACATTAGCACCCCCTATCAACGCTCTAGCAACCACAATCACACTATCAATCCCCTAGCAATGCTCTAGCAACCACCAACACCCTAGCAACACCCTAGCAATGCCCTATCAAACACCAACACACTAGCACCCCCTAGCAATTCCATGTCAACCACCAACACACTTACACCCTGTAGAAACCTCTAAGAACACACTAGCAAACTCCTAGCAATGCCCTAGCAACCACTAACACCCTAGCAACACCCTATCAACCACCAACACAGTAGCACCCCTAGCAATGCCCTAGCAACCTCTCAGAAAACACTTGCAAACTCCTAGCAATGGACTAGCAACCAACCAAAAACACATTAACACCCCTGTAGCAATGCCCTATCGACCATCAACACACTAGCACCCCCTAGCAATGCTCTAGCAACCACCAACAGCCTATCAATCCCCCAGCAATGCCCTATAAACCACCAACACACTAGCACCCCCTAGCAATGCTCTAGCAACCACCAACAGCCTATCAATCCCCCAGCAATGCCCTATAAACCACCAACACACTAGCACCCCAGCAACCTCTAAGAACACACTAGCAAACTCCTAGCAATGCCCTAGCAACCACTAACACCCTAGCAACACCCTATCATCCACCAACACACTAGCACCCCTAGCAACCTCTCAGAAAACACTTGCAAACTCCTAGCAATGCCCTAGCAACTAACCAAAAACACATTAACACCCCGGTAGCAATGCCCTATCAACCATCAACACACTAGCACCCCCTAGCAATGCCCTAGCAACCACCAACAGCCTCTCAATCCCCCAGCAATGCCTTATCAACCACCAACACACTAGCACCCCTTTGCAACTGCATAACAACACCTTAGAAACCGCCCTTGCATTATGGAGGATAGTTTTGCACTGACATTTTACTCTCACATTTTCTTAGGTATTAATATTATGCAAAAACATCTGGATGGATTTCTATAGACGAATACCTTAGCATTTCTGTTAAATAGACAATCACAGTCTGACATGCTACTTAAACATTTTTAAATTTTGAGAGTATAAGATGACACAAAGTGAAGGAGAAAATAAGATCCATGAGGATGTGAAAAGGATCTGGAAGGAAAGTCCCAAATGGCCGACAGCCGGATTCTGTTTGATTTCATAAATAATTTGAGTCATCAGGGACACACATTGTTTTAGGCTTAAACATGTTGTTTACTGATGCCACATGTTTGAGGGACAGACACCGCTGTTGGTACACAATAAGAGCCCTTCAGGATTTGGAGAGAATGAGAATCTCACCCTAGGCTCCAATGCTTGGCAAAGATATAAAAGACTTCTGGGAGTGCTGGCTGCGTGTGTGTCTATGCAGTGATTATATGTTTGTGTCTAAAATGGTGTTAGTCCAGAATACCTAGAGGTGATTTTGGTCCCAGTTGAATGATCTGCATTGCCTCAGAGCGCCATCTTAGATGCATTAATGAGACACACCTCATCAAATGATGTGGGAAATTAATCAATTCTTCAAATATGTCTCTGTCCCTGCTCACCCACACCTGTTCACCCTCTACATTGCTGCCTGGGACATTCAATTATTTAAGCACTTGGTTAAAATAAAATAAATAAATAGCTTGTTTTGATTTTTAAATCAAATGCATAGCTCATTTTAAGAAAAAAAAAAACATTAAAATTTTTTAAATTTAACTTTATTCTTAAAATTATGACACTGAGTTTGACAATTTTGATGGATTTTGACTAATCGCAAAATAACGGCAAAAAAAGTTTAAAAATTGGACTTTTTGCACATTTTCTTGCATACCCCGCCTAGTGGACGGACTATGTACAGCAGAACAATTTTAATGTAACATTTAACAGGCTAATTTATTTGATGTGCGGCTATATAAAACCATACACATCATCATCACCTCACATATAACTCTCTGTGTGATTGGTTTATTCTGCCATGTTTGATCAGAAATACATCTCCACATCAGAATCTGAGAGTCAGTGGAGAAAAAAGATGAAAGAATATACTGTCTTTGCCAATGGCCAAAATCCCACTCCTGCTCTCTCCGTAGACTGAGGAACTATAGGAAAACAATAAACGTAATTCCATTTCCACCCGTATCCTTTGAGGCATTTGGCATAAAAAGAAAAAAGGAGATTTCATTTGGAAGTGCTAGTTTGAGTCAAGCATCAGCCTGCCGTCTCTTTGCATGTCTCATGTGAACTGATGCCGGTTTGGCGTGTTGTTCAGGAAAAGAAAGTGATGTGAAAGTGATGCGAAACAGCAGGAAGCACACAGCGTTTTTCTCAAAGCATTTCAGTCAACGTCATTGCCCAATCACGAAAAATCATTGCATTAAGTTTACAATATATATATATTTTTTACATATTTGATATACCTAGCATAGTAGCCCATTTCCACTACATAAGAAAAAAAGCATGCTTTGGTAAAACATAATTAGGACATAAAAGCCCAGTTTCACAGACAGGGTTTAGCTTAAGCCAGGATTAGGGCTTAGTTAAATTAGAACATTTAAGTAGGTTTTTAAAGTGCCTTAGAAAAAAAACATTGTGTGCATCTTGAGATGGCTCAGTGAGGCCTGCATAGACAGCAATGGTAGTTCCTCTCTCAAGATCCAGAAAGGTACTAAAAACATATTTAAATCAGTTCATGTGACTACAGTGGTTCAACCTTAATATTATAAAGTGATGAGAATATTTTTTGTGTGCAAAAAAACCCCGAAATAACAACTTTTTAACAATCTCTAGTGATGGCCAATTTCAAAACACTGCTTCGGTGCTTTACAAATCTTGTCGAATCAGTGAATCGGATTGTGTATCAAACCTCCAAACTGCTGAAATCACGTGACTTTGGCGCTCTGAACCACTGATTCGATTCGTGAAGCTCCGAAGCTTAATGAAGCAGTGTTTTGAAATCAGCTATCACTAGATAATTAAAAGTCATTATTTTGTTTTTTTGCCGCACAAAAAGTATTCTCGTCGCTTTATAATATTAAGGTAGAACCACTGAACTCACATGAACTGATTTAAATATGTTTCTAGTACCTTTATGGATCTTGAGAGAGGAAGTACCATTGCTGTCTGCAGGCCTCACTGAGGCAATGGAAGTTATCAAAAATATCTTAATTTGTGTTCCAAAGATGAACAAAGGTCTTATGGGTGTGTAAAGACATGAGGGTGAGAAATAAATTACATTATTTTCATTTTTGGGTGAACTAACCCTTAAAGATATTACAGTGCAAGTTGCTTTCAGTTAAAACAGCTCAAACATGCATTTTAGTCTGTGACTAGACTTAAGTCTGTGAAACTGGGCATATAAGTAATAATAGTAATCATGAAGTAGATAGTCAAAATTATGAAATACTAAGTCATAATTATGAGATTAAAAAAAAAATGTCTAAATTGAAATAAAGTAGAAATTATGATAAAAAGTCAAAACTGTGACAAAATTCAAAATTATGTAATAAAAATTGACACATGTTACTACAGTCGTGACTAGCTAGTTAATTTCTCCAACGATGCATCATACTATGGTAGCTAAGCAGGGAGTCATGTCGTTGTATGAGAAACACACCCGTTTCTCATACAATGACGTGGCTTGCTGCTTAACAACCATATTATGGTTTTCCCACAATGTTGGGGAAACTAACTAGCTAGTCACGAGTGTTTCCTGAGAAGCTTTGTTGCATATCTGTCGTTTGAACCACACTGGTTCATCGATATAGTTGACGTCACACAGGTGGTGGAGTAATAACTTCTGCTAATCTGTTCTAGATCAAGATTATGTCAGATTATTACTTTAAATAACGAACATGGCAACTGAAGACTTCTTCGTTTTTTTGTTCTCAGTTGTTTTGCTTTATTTCCAGATATTTCATTCAACCGCAGGTTTCCTCTTACATCACTCCAGGGTCCTAGAACATGTAACACGTGCACACTCTTCAAAAACAGTGCTTTAATTCTCTTGACAAACTAAAAGACATGGAATGGAATTTGTATATATTTGGAATGAAAGGTATAGAATACTGCATGCTTATTTTGCTCAAGATCATGATCTATGTCTATGTCATTCTAACAAGAAACTATACTTTCAACCACTCAACTTTGCGATGCTGTTTGCAAATGTCCATTCGAACTATGGTTTTCGGGAAACACCGAATCATTGAACTATGCTGGCAATGATGGAACTTGCGACCATAGTTGGCTAAAAATGCTTTTGTGAAATGCACCTCTGAACAAGAACTCTGATTTAATGACATTTGAAGGCAACATTATCGCCCCCTTGAGGTTTGTTACTGCCACATAAAAGCAAGAGTACACACTTGCAATGTATTGGACAATGCATTTGCATACTTGCATAAAGCATGTTTTTGGCCTTAGCTGTCCTGCGCTTGTAAACAACAGTGTGAATCAAGCTACCCTCCTCATCCTCTCCACAATACACTTCAGCGAGTCAGCATGGTGCCAATTAGTATGTTTGAGGCAAACATATGCCCCTCCTTTTGTTTTGGATAAAAGCATATAGATGGTATAAATTACAGAGGACAAAAGATTGCTGAGTGTTTGTATGTAAATGTTTAATTAACCCGTGTCTTGATGATTGGGATGGTATAGAGCGCGGGTATTAATCCACTAATAGGACGAGCGACTGCAGAGGGAAGCACACACAGCATGACATATTAATTGGAAACAGCGTGATGTTTCACTTACATACATTAACATAGCCAGTAATTCACAGTCTAATAGGATGTTTGTGTTTGTGCTTTCTCCAGCTATTCTGGGGATAATAATTCTTACAGCAGGTTCTGTCAAAATTTCTAAGCTCTAACAAAAAATAAAAATAATTTGTAAAATCACATTAAAAATTAAAAACCTAAAAAGTATTTCTTATTTTTATTATTCGAATGCACATGTAGAATATACAAAATATATTTATTTTATGTATTGGTTTATATAAATAGTGACTTAGAATCATATTTTTATCAAAAGAGCTGAAAATATGCATTGTACATATAGAGAATATAGCATATGCTAATTTGCATTGAAGGTCCCATCTTTTCTCTCTCTCCAAAAAAAAAATTTGACAATCTAAATGATTATAACAATAATCTATTTCAATAATTTTAAATCAATAATTTCAAATATGCATACAGCTCTGGTTTGTTTTAAATCAGTGCCTAACCACATATTACAAACAAATCCATTTCCAGCAATTCTTTAACAGTTTTTTTATTATGGATTCATTACATGTAGGAACCCTGAAAGGCCTTCTCTAAGAAGACCCATTTAGGTGCATATGTGTATTTGATTAGTTTTATATTTACTTTAATATTCACATAAATATATGGATATATAATTCCTGATCACATTTGATAACCCACAGCATGCTTAAGATGAGGTAAGTCGTGTTTCCACATCTCGGGCTTGCCTAAATCACAAAGCGCATGAAGAAGGGCACAACGATTCCGTCTCTAAGGAGCATGTTGTTTTGCCTCCGAGGTATGAGTTGGGTTCAACGAATTTTTTTTTATTTAATCACAGTGTGCATGCATTTGGCGGAGATGGCAATTATTAGCACCAAAACCCGCCGTCCTTACCGCGTGTGACGTGTTCCCCAGGGCAGTTGAGACAGGGGCACGTGGGGCAGCCTTTCCCGCCATGAAAGGCCTGACAGAGATTCACCTAGAGAAAAATGCAGCAGCGGATAGTTACCAAGGTTACCTTTATTAGAAACTAAACATGTTCACATGCTAAATTTCTGATTATAGTGAATTGATAAATGTGTACAAGTCTGCTCTACAGGCCCGTTTTCTCCGACAAAACACACTTTTCAAGGACCACATGCCATTTAGTAGGCTTGCTATGCTGCGCATTCACTCCAAAACTTTGTTGTTTTAAATATTTGCCTCCTCATGCTAATAGACAAACACCCTTTGACATATCACACACAATAAAATCTTCATGAATATTTAATAGAATTAAATATAAAGACTCCACGACTTGTTTCTGCTCTCGCGCTACTGTTTGCTCCCCTGCAGATAGCAA
The DNA here is from genome assembly GCA_036281575.1 of Ancherythroculter nigrocauda. Classification (NCBI taxonomy): domain Eukaryota; kingdom Metazoa; phylum Chordata; class Actinopteri; order Cypriniformes; family Xenocyprididae; genus Ancherythroculter; species Ancherythroculter nigrocauda. Next base: position 14,506,414 of record VTFQ01000015.1, on the reverse strand, counting down.
CATAAAAGCTAACCTCAGCTAGTCACAGAAAACACTGCTCTTTGAGTCCGCTATTCTGAGCAAGCGGAGCGGAATAAAAACAGCTAGCGCTCGAAAACTTCATTTTAAAGTCAACACAGGTATATAAAGGAACCAAGATAAGTAGATTTGAAAATAAAACAACGACAAAAAGCTAAACAAACTCCTCCCTTATTGAGTAAACATGTGTTGACAACACTTCGTCACTGTGGCTCTCATTTCTCGCGCTTTTCAAGGTGGCCTATTTCGCCTGTTCTTAATGTCAACAACCTTATAAGTATTAAAAATGGTATAATGATTATGAATTAGACGACCTGATCAATTATTCATACCTATCATGAATTCAGCCTTCCTAAACAATTATAGTTTTGCCGAACGACAGCGCGCGAAGCGCTTCCCGCTATTTTCTGAGCGCTCAGGGAGACAAGGTGACGTGGGAAGGCGCCGTTTGTGGGAGGAAGGATGAACCCTGAGGAGATTTTCAGGGAGAGAAATGATACGCTCTTTTCACAGCCGTCTCGGAAGTACGCGAGAGATCATATTGTCAAGTCTTTGCGTGTCTTCTTGCTTCTTTTGTTTTCTCCTCGCATTCAAAATAATCCCCCAAGCCTACAGCAATCAGTGCAGCGCACGTCCGATTCAGACGGGAAGCGTCGAGGACGGGGTGGGTCCCTGGTCCCGCGCACCGGGGGAAAGTGACAGCCTGTCTAATTGGGACTAATCAAGCAACTGGGCGCGCGCAGAGACTGTCGCGATCAGAAAAGAAGCGACATTGACCCACAGAAATAGGTACCGCCGTAGGCTGCGTTCATATAACAGCGCGGCTGCATATTAGATCCACCTGCCTTTGCTAGCGTAGCTTCATCTCTTTGGTCAATAACAAAAAGGAGAGCGAGAGAGAGAGAGAGAGAGAGAGAGAGAGAGAGCGAATGAGAGAAAGAGATGCAGTGAAAAGAGCCACGCTTGACAAATTTCCCACCGCACATTAAAAAGGAGCCGTTCTGAGGATAATGCTACATTATTCTTTTTTATTCTTTCACTCAGAGCTATTGCTTTGAATTACAGAGGAATCTTTGTTAAGAATAAGACGGAGAGGAATCAAAAATTCATCAGAGAGAGTTCACGATGGGCTGAGGAGAATGTATTTTTGTGCTGGAACCAACATTTGCAAAAGTTCCATCTCCTTAAGCAATTATTAGCGGTGATAGTTTGACATGCTCAAGAGTTGTCAACAACTGACTTTAAACAAAGTACAAAGCAGAAATAAACAGAGCCTGGGGCGAAATTAACTTGGGGACCAGCCGCTCTATGAATTATAAATGGCTATCCATTACCACGGCGAATGGTGATACCAGGAGGCCTCGTCAGTGCGGAATACAGTTGTGAAGGGTGTGAAACAAAGCAGGCGGTGAGAAAATGAACTAAACACTGTGTTTTGTGTGTTGCAAAAGATATAGCAAATGAATGACCATTACTGAGTGGATGAACTTTCCATAACCGTGGCACACTTCTCAGTTGAAGACACTGCATCCATTTATTCACATTTTCAAGAATATTTTAACACTGAGACTTTTAAAATGATGCAGTAAAAATGTACTTTATAGCTATTAGTTTTGGTGGCAATTTAGGTAGAAAACTGGATACACTGCATAGTATGCAGTATGGTAGATTATGATGCAATTATGTATATAATGTTATACATTATTTATTATTGTTGTGTAAAATTATTCACACATTCATGCACAACATTTACACTGGCCTCATGCGTTTCTACAGTGGAACATTTTTAATCTTCTTCATTAGCAGGTTGATCAAGAAAGGTTCCCACCTCTAGAGGTTCAGGATTTGCACTGTGAAAGAACACATACCTTCAGAGCATTTCACTTTCCTTTTAATCTCAGGATACAGCAGTGGCACACATATTGACCCCTGTCAACAAAGAACTGGGAGAAGACTCGCCCCCAGAGGTGGATCTGTTGAAGATATATGAAAGCCAAAGCGGTCAACATTGATAAAAGCTATCAGCCATTTCAACTCGACAAGGGACCCGTGACTGCAGGACATCTGTGAGAGGGTGAACGACTTGATTGGCACCAGGGATAGAACTTAAATTCCCAGTTTTCCGTCCCCGCAGAACTCCACCAAAGGCATTTTAGGCCGACCAACCGTATCCTGAGACGTCTCATTAATGGGAAAAAGAGATACAGGAACTAAAGAACATGTAGCAGGTACTCCCAGCTGGCATGTAGCAGGAGGCTTTTTACATAATTTAAAAGTGAAACTTTCATATCAGACATTTTCAATTCAAAAGTGTACGGATTTATTCGGCCTGATTGTCTGTGGAGAACGAAAACCATCCCTGATGAAAAGGCAGATATCTTTTTGCTACACCTCTGCAAACTTCAAAAAGGCTGTAAATACAGTCGGTACAAAAACACTTGAGAGAAAAAAACGAAACTTTTGACTTCATTTGAAGTAAACCCAACATTTGCTCTCAAAGTAATAAAGGATCAACAACCTACTACTACGATTGACGGGTCTCGGTAATTACTGCTTCCTTGCTCGTGTAATCACATTACGATGTGTTAACCAATATATTTATTTATCATTATTCTGTTTAGATTCCCATCTAAAAACACAACCCATCTTCAAAAGTAGCTGTGATGCTCGCTTCGCTGTAGCCTAGTATATTTGAGGTGACTTGAAACAGTGTCGTGCAAATGGCACGCACTTAAACAACAAACCCTAAAGGTGTTGTTTTGGAAGTAAAAAATATATATCTGCAGTTTGTTTTGAATTAAAAGTCGCTGCAAAAATAAATAGTAGCAGTAAACAGCATTAACGACAGTACAATGGCATTACAGTGTCCTATACAATGTATTTATTTATTCTGCACAGAATTATTTATGATCAATTCATATATGCGATACGAATGCCTTGATGCCTTTGACAGTGATTAGAGGCTTAAAATATGTCTCAAAAAGAAAGAGACAAGCCAAGACAATGGTCAAAACAATACGTCGCATAAGACTGAGCGTCTTTCTAGACACCTAATAGTCCGTTATGCCTCCAAGACACGAAGATGGAAGGTTTGAAGACCAAAAGGCACGCATGTGTTTTGCATATGCATTGCGATTGGGAGGGGTCCAAGCATGAGTGACGGCCGTCATCTTACAGTCATTTTGTTCATAATTAAAATGAACACTTTGTTCTATTATCCATGAGAAACCATCAATGAGTTAACAGACTACCTCTACCAGCCTTTCTTTGGTCAAACCTGTCAAACGCCTCTCCACACTTGAAGGGATGCTAACTCTACGACTCCACATCAGGTAATTACCACTACATACTTCACACCAGCTTTGGGCAGCTCCCAGAAGTATTTGCATTTTTATGTATAATTGGCCCCAAACATGGCAGTTTGATGCCATGAGGACTTCAGAGGAGGGACAGATGGTGAAACGTCGTAGTGAAATGCAGCGTTCCTCATTCATCTGTGCTTCGCTTGTGCATGAAAGCATACGATGCTGTCGCGGAGCTCTTTTTGATTGATTATTCAAAACAAAACTCCACAGCACGAAGCCCAGCGTTGAGCCACTGAGAAGTACTCAAATAGCAAAGGAGTGCAGGGGTCTGAGGAGTTTTTTTTTTTTTTTTTTGAAGAGCTGACTAGCCAACGGCGAGCGTATCCTCATGCTTTTAGATCCTGTTTTAATCTTTCCCCTGCTTTTAATGATCTGCTTCCTATCCTAGAGTTAAGTTCTTCATATGCCAAGTTCTTGCCTTTACGGAGTGCTTTGAAATGAAATGTAAGCATATATTTATTTTTATAGTTTAAAGGACTCAAGGCTTTGGCAGAAATACACATTTCTGCACTGGAATTAATAAGCATCATGACACTTGAGCACTAGCCAAAGAGGCTGCAACTAGACTCACCATTTCTGTTTTGGTTTTGCTTTCTCAACCTATCCTGAACACTTTTAATTATTTCTCACTAAAATTTCAGAGCAATAAAGCTGATCTATATAATTTCTGTCACTACCTTCTCACAAGTAGACAAGGGAGACACATACCCGTTTACACTTGGTGTTTCAAGTGGTCTCTTTTGTCCACTTTCAACCACTTCTGTCCTGATTTCTTCAAGGGGAGGGTCATATGGGTTGGTAAATGTATCGTTTTTTTCAGATCTTTTGATTTAATGGACAAAATAAGCTTGCACAATTTACATATGAACACGCACAGAGGTTAAGTAAAACATATGGAGAGCAGCAGCTTGTGCATCTTTGTTTCTGCTCTGACGCCGCAAGACCACTCAGAACGCTGTGAGTGAGTGTTAGAAATCAGGAATGGTGAGAGAACATTGTGCTTGGTACATTTTTCATCTTCAAACCAAACTTGGATCTTCAGCTGACATAGTTTAAATTCCGCCTGGCTAGTGTGCTTCCCATAATGTTTACGCGTTAGGTCAGTAGGAGAGTAGGTGGTCTTTTGCGCTGTTCGAACACATTCAAACACATGAGCGTTTACACTATGAAAGCAATCTGGTCGAATGCGTTTTCGACTACCTCTGGAAGTGGTCTAAAGTGGACAAGCTCAAAGCGTTTTAGACCCTGTTTACACCTGTATTTAGCATCGTCCACTTGTGATCCGATCGACCAAAACACATCTTAACTCTCAGGGGTCGGCGGTCGCGCCGGCAATACCACCTCGGTTTTTTCCAGTGCGAAAGAGACTCAAAATACTCTGTCAATTTTGGACATACAAATAAGAGTTAAACAGCATTCAAATCTGTGAAATATCTTCTTTTATTTGTGCACACTTGCAGTAAAAACAAAATGTTTTTTGCAAAATAAAGAAAACTAACATGATGCACAATCTGTCGTCTCTCTCTGAATGAAGTCCATTCTGGTACTCCTCAGAAAATGAACTGTAACTTAGAGAATACTTGAATACTACACATATGTCTAAAGAAATGTTGAAATGTCAGGTGATATAATGATAATTATATTTAAATGATATAAGTCAAATCAAAAAACAAATATTCTCTGTTTATGTAATCTATTTGAAAATAGTTGTTTGCGACCTCATTATCCGCTAATGCGGCCAAGCCCACGGACAGCGCGCACTATTCAAATGCAAATTCTGAGGCGATCCATGCAAACAAAGTCAACAACGCCTGAAAAGGCAACTCAAAAAAATTCATCAAGCTTAGTCAGATTCATGTACTTGCATTATTTTCACATCTGGTAAAAATGTAAAAAACATTGGAAATGGTTTTATTATCCCAATTTAAAATTGGCGTGACTACAAAATTACTTCAACACTGCAGAAGAAAATATAAGCATAGTTTCCCCCAGAAATTACAACAAAGCAGATCTATAATATATTAATTCATTAATTTTAAGTTTAAATACATTTTTACAAATATTTTTCACATCCCATTTTTCTTCCTTGTTGTGAATCGACTCACAATCATAACTGTACAAACAACATGTTCATTCCATTCCAAATTATAAACACTAACCAATGATATGCCATAATTTCATTTCATTCAAACAAAATACAACTAGTGAATTAAATGATTCACCAAGAACTACACAAAAGTAAGACATTCATCCTTTTTCCTCAGACACCCCTATAGTTAAGTTAATCATATACTGCTCAACTTCTCCAGCACAAGAATGAAATATTTATACTTATTCATAATTGGAGATATAAAAAAGAATAAAAAAAGACAATCAAAAATGAAGGTGAACAGTCACGCTGTCATTATTATCAGCCAAATTGTTAAGGTCTGAATTTCAAAGCATTTCTTCTTGATTTCCCAATGTCTCATACAGGCCTACAGATCTCTGGTCCTCTTAAAATATGTTTATAATGAAGGGCCCTCACAAGGAGGCTGTCTAACGTTATTAGCATGCTTGGCCTTTTTATCCTACCTGCCCCCCTCAGGCTCCAAGTACACCTGATTTGGTTTTTCTCTCTATCTCTCTCTGCCATAGCCCAGCAATACTTCAAAAACTAACCCTTCAAAAAAGGGTGGAACAGTTAGCATATTCCCAAAAAAAAAAAAAAAAAAGAAAGAACAGATCTTAGCATAGGCCATGATTAAACATAGGGATCAGAGTACGTAGAGCGAAATGAAAATTTTAAAATGCCCATGTCTTGGATCTGAGGTGTCATTAGCATTGTTACAAAAGATCAAGATGAGAGAGAACAAAATGAGATTCACTAGTACACGAGTGCTGATAATAAGCCAAAGATTTCATATTTCAGAAAGTGCTAATGACTAATTGCATTCATACAAAGCTCTTATTATCACATCTACTATTAGCTTAATATTTCTTATAAACCATTACATTACATACACTATTATCTTTATTTACACTATACCGTTCAAAAGTTTGGGATCAATAAGATTTTTTTTATTCAGTAAGGCAATTAAATTGATCAAAAGTGACAGTAAAGACATTTATAATGTTACAAAGGATTTCTTTTTCATTAAATACTGTTTATTTTTTATTTTTATCAAATAATCCTGAAAAAAAGTTTCCATTCAAATATTACGCAGCACAAAAGTGTTTTCAACATTGATGATAATAAGAAATATTTCTTGAGCAGCAAATCATCATACACTCTAAAAAATGCTGGGTTAAAAACAACCCAATTTGGGTTGAAAATGGACAAACCCAGCAATTGGGTTGTTTTAACCCAGCGGTAGGGTTAAATGTTTGCCCAACCTGCTGGGTAGTTTTACTTAACTCAACTATTGTTTAAAAATTACTGTATTGCTTAATTAAAATTAACCCAAAGTATGTTGGAAATGAACATTTATTAATGTTCAATGAATATTTATTAAACAATAAACATTTATTAAATTTCTTATTAATAAATTGATATTAATAAACTATTAAACCTTTAAATTTATATTAATAAAATATTAAAGCTTATTAATAAACATTCACCTTTTGTCTATTATTGTTGCCTCTAATTGCATCTTGTTTTTAATTTCCCAACTATTTTGGGTTCATTTTAAGCTAGCCATATAGCAATTTTTAAACAATAGTTGGTTTAAATAAAACTACCCAGCAGGTTGGTCAAACATCTAACCCAACCGCTGGGTTAAAACAACCCAATCGCTGGGTTTGTCCATTTTCAACCCAACTTGGGTTGTTTTTAACCCAGCATTTTTTAGAGTGTATTAGAATGATTTCTGAAGGATCATGTGACACTGAAGACTGGAGTAATGATGCTGAAAATTCAGCATTGCATCACAGGAATAAATTACATTTTAAAATATATTCAGATAGAAAACAGTTATCTTAAATGTTAATAATATATCACAATATTTCTGTTTTTACTGTATTTTTGATTAAATAAATACAGTCTTGTTGAGCATAAGATAATTCTTTCAAAAATCTTACCGACCCCAAACTTTTGAACAGTAGTGTGTATGTGTATGTGTATGGGCTTATATTTGTGAGGATGCTGATATTTAGAATAACAGTATGTTTGTGGCGCTCCAGACAAGAGTATGCTTGCGGTGGATAGAACAGAATGACCTCTACTGACGATGTCATCTGTGTCTACTAACTACATTAGTGAGTTTAGTTGCAAAGTGTATATGTGTCTTGGAAGAGGTAGAAAACCTCAGGCGTTTGTGAGCGTGGTTTTTGTCCTCTTTTTGTGTGGGTATATTATGCTGCATGTTATTATTTACAAAGAGTGTTAATTAACATCCCTTTTAAATTCCCTGTTGTAGTTTGTATTTGCAGTGCTGACAGATAAAGTAGTTTAGCTGTGCATACCGCTTCGGGACAGGAAAACAAAACTGGTGATGCTTCTGTTTTTTTCCTGTATTTTACCCCTTGTGTGGGATCTGTTGATTAATTATGAAGCAAGAAAGGTAAACCATATTTAAAACCACAACAAAATGGACAACCACCTTTTCTTTCCAGTGTTTACATATACTTCCTATTGAAACAGGAAGCTGGGGCAGGATATAAAGAGTGCAACAAAGCTCGTCCACTTTTTCAGTGACCTTGGTTCTGAAAATATTTTTCCTATAGGGATTTAAAAAAAGTGTCTGTGTTAAAGAGTTAAAAGTTATAAGTCATGAACCAAACAAATCAGCTATGAGGTGAATGGAAGCTTGTTTCCGCCGTGGAATAAAAAAACAAAACAAAAAACAAAGTAATTGCGAGTTTTTATCTCATAATTCTGAGGGGAAAAAAGCCAGAACTCTGAGAAAAAATAATAGCGATTTTTTTATCTTACAATTATGACATTTTTCCTCACAATTGTGAGTTCAAATTTCACAATTTAGACTCACAATTGCAAATTTAATATTGCAATTCTGACTTTTTTCTTGCAATTGTGAGTTTGTCTCAGAATTCTATGGAAAAAGTCAGCATTATTATGCATTCAAATATTTAAGTAGTTTGAGAGCATAGAGAAATTGACTTCCGCAGGGTCAAACTGTCCTGCTTAAAAAAAAAAAAACTAAAAAAAAAAAAGTCTAGCCACTTCCTGGATTTGTAAAGTAAATAGCAGCAAAAGCAAAACACAGCTAATCGGAGACAAGTGGTATTTATATTCTCATTTTAAAGCATTTGACAAAAACAATTTTTTAAATGTTTATGTGCTATACTGTAGGTTAATTGTGTCAATTTTTAGAAGTAAATATCAAAAAAACAACAACAATGGTCCTAAAATGGACTTATGTGTGTTCTGTCTATGATGGAGAAGGTGATATTTTGGAGACATCTGGGATAATTACCTTTATAATATATAAAGATTCATACATCACAAAAGTGTATTTTCATGCTGACATCTGCCATAAGAAACTGCCATAAGAGTTTTCACACAGTTTAAGTAGAGGACGCTTTGTGCTGTCTCCCTCTGACAGTTTTCTGAAAAGAGAAGAAGGAAAACATGTGTTTAAACCCATTTTTTTTCATTTCCTCCGGGTTCTCCAGAGAATGAAGAGCTGGTAGCCATTTTGAAATGTGCTGGTTCAGGATCAGTGTGCGTATCCCAGGGCAGCACTTTGATCAGTCCTATACCTCCAGACTTCACCTGCAGGTGATGCCGTGTGTTGTGGTCTCAGTGGTCCATAAGCACTCCCCGCACCCACCTAGAGATTTTTGATGAAGCAAGGTTCTTCCAAACACTGTACTTGTCGGGTTGGTCTTCTCTAATATAAAGTTCATAATTAGATGGGTTTTTTTTCTGCAAAAAAAATTGCTTTGGTGTTCAGAGTAGTTTTTCCTGGTATTGCTATGTGGTTGCTAGAGTGCTCTGAGTGGTTTATGCTGTGTTGCTATGTAGTTGTTTTATGGCGTTGATATGCAGTTGCTTAGGTGTTCTTAATGGGTGTTCGTGTGTTGCTATTGTAACAGATGCCAGCTAGTAAGAGTTGTGCGAGTAAACCTCACTCCCCTGGCCTCAAGAGGCGCACTAGAGGCTGTGGTCTTTATTGCCCTTATTAGCACCCCGCCTTCCATGCTGGAAATGCCAGTTCGAATCCCATTTGGAGCGGTGCAAGTAGAACCGGAAGGGTTAAATTGGTGCCGTGACCTGAATGGGAATGAGGTTTAGGGGGGTGAGTGTTACGGATGCCAGCTAGTAGGGGTGTGACGAGACAGGTATCTCACGAGACGAGACAAGATTTTTACACACTATTTTTAAAAAATCCTCAATGGCGAAATACATGACTAGAAAAAATATTCTGCAGGTGTATTTGAAATGTTTTAACTAATCATCTTGTAATCAATGTCATTTCAGTTCTACTTTGAGTATGAATTATCATATGCAGTAAAAGACAACATACTCAAGTACTGTAAAAGGTTTTGCCACTAACTCAACTGACTGACTTCTCTTCTGTATGATTTCAGTCTCTTTAGACCTTACTGTACATGATTTATGAGCTTCTACAACTTTTGACTTCCTTACTGAACTCCTTTCCACAAACTGATCATAGAAATAAAAACAGTATAAATAAAAATGGTAACACTTTACAATAAGCTCTCATTTATTAACATTAATGTATTAACCAACATCAACTAACAATGAGCAATATATTTGCTACAGTATTTATTAATCTTTGTTTATGTTAGTTAATAAAAATAGTCATTCATTGCTAGTTCATGATAGTTCACAGTGCATTAACTAATGTTAACAAATGAAACCTTATTGTTTGTGCTTAATAAGATTAAGAGAAAACTGTTATTTGTTTTTATGGTAACACTTTACAATAATTGCAACCATAATCGCACTCTCTCAATATTAAAAGTGCAAATAAGACCAAATGTTTCTTTGATACAGAGCTAAGAGATGTTTACAACTACACTGCCCAGCCTAAAATAGCTTTCATATTGAGAGATATTTGCATTCATCAGGGAGCCGCTTTCAAAATGCGGGGTATTGAAATCGCGTTTGAACACGCGCTTGTGTTTACTTTCACTTTCGCGATCGCACGTACTCTGTAAATATGGAGCGACGGTGACCGTTATCCAACTGAATTAAATGTTTTTTATTTAAATGCAAAGCAAAATGACAGTGGAGGCGTAATGTAAACGTAGTGGTGGCATATTCTTTCCTAATCATCCTAACACTCTGTCATGGCAACATCACAAGACTACTTTTCGCCTCGACGAGAAATCTCGTCACAATCTCGTTATACGAGATCTCGTCACACCCCTACCAGCTAGTAAGAGCTGTGCGAGTAAACCTCACTCACCTGGCCTCAAGAGACTCACTAGAGGCTGCGGTCTTTATTGCCCTTATTAGCACCCCGCCTTCCATGCTGGAAACGCCAGTTCGAATCCCATTTGGAGCGGTGCAAGTAGAACAGGAGGGGTTAAATTGGTGCCGTGACCCGGATGGGAATGAGATTTAGGGGGGTGAGTGTTACGGATGCCAGCTAGTAAGAGCTGTGCAAGTAAACCTCACTCCCCTGGCCTCAAGAGGCGCACTAGAGGCTGTGGTCTTTATTGCCCTTATTAGCGCCCCCACCTTACATGCTGGAAACGCCAGTTTGAATCCCATTTGGAGCGGTGCAAGTAGAACAGGAGGGGTTAAATTGGTGCCGTGACCCAGATGGGAATGAGGTTTAGGGGGGTGAGTGTTACGGATGCTAGCTAGTAAGAGCTGTGCAAGTAAACCTCACTCCCCTGGCCTCAAGAGGTGCACTAGAGGCTGCGGTCTTTATTGCCCTTGTTAGTGCCCCTGCCTTCCATTTTGGAAACACCAGTTTGAATCCCATTCGGAGCGGTGCGAGCAGAACTGGAGGGTTGACATTGGTGCCATGACCCGGATGGGTGTGAGGTTTAGAGGGGGGTGAGTGTAACGAATGCCAGCTAGTAAGAGATGTGCAAGTAAACCTCACTTCCCTGGCCTCAAGAGAAGCACTAGAGGCTGCGGTCTTTAGTGTGCTTGCTAGTGGCCCCACCTTCCATGCCAAAAACACCAGTTCGAATTCCACTCGGAGTGGTCTGAGTAGAAACGGAGGGGTGACATTGGTGACATTGGTGCCATGACCCGAATGGGAGTGAGGTTTAGGGAGGGTGAGCTAGTAAGAGATGTGCAAGTAAACCTCACTCCCCTGGCCTCAAGAGGCACACTAGAGGCTACGGTCTTTATTGCCCTTTTTAGCGCCCCCGCATTCCATGCCGGAAATGCCAGTTTGAATCCTGCTTGGAGCGTTGCGAGTAGTACCGGAGGGTTTAAATTGGTGCCGTGACCCAGATGGGAATAAGGTTTGGGGGGTGAGTGTAACAGATGCCAGCTAGTAAGAGCTGTGCAAGTAAACCTCACTCCCCTGGCCTCAAGAGGCACACTGGTGGCTGCGGTTTTTAGTGTCCTTGTTAGCGGCCCCCTGCCTTCCATGCCAGAAACACCAGTTTGAGTCCCACTCGGAGAGATGCGAGTAGAAACGGAGGGTTGACATTGGTGCCATGACCCAAATGGGAGTGAGGTTTAAGGGGGTGAGTGTAACGGATGCCAGCTAGTAAGAGCTGTGCAAGTAAATCTCACTCCCCTGGCCTCATGGGGTGCTCTAGAGGCTATGGTCTTTAGTGTCTTAATGGCTTAATGGATCGGAGTTGTTTTTGTGTGTGTATGCAGTTGCAAGTATTTACAGAGAGCATGTAAACGATTAAAGGGAAAGTTTGCCCAAAATGTAAATTCTATCATCGTTTACTCAACCTCATGTCATTCCAAACCCATATAACTTTGTTTCTTCTAAAGAACACAAAAGAAGATATTTTGAAGAATGTTGGTAACCAAACAGTTTAATTTCTCATAATATCTTCTTTTATATGCCACAGAAGAAAGTCATACAGGTTTGCCACAACATGAGGGTGATTAAATGGTGACAGAATTTATTTATTTATTTGCGTGAACTATCCATTTAATACACGTTTAGTACAAGTTTGAGTTAATCTATAATGCAATGTAATTCTGCGCACCCTTCTCTGAAAAAGAAAGTTTGCTTTGTGTTTTTCAGGCTGGTTAAAAGGGCACCGTGTCTGCCAACAGCAAAGAAAAAGAAGAAACAGGCAAATATTTCTCCCATAGTTTGTGTGATGGCTATAGGCAAGGAACCAGATTTTGAGATACATTTCTATGCTCATTTGCATTGCTGAAAGCAACACAAGCGGGTCAGCCTGTCCAAGCTACGTTTAAGGGCACTTACAAAGAGTTTGATGGATAGCAATGCATTTTGAGGATGTCAAGTACAGCTAATTTTCCAAAAATGCAATAGCTAAGTTCTCATTGGTCAACAAATGTATACGTCAAAGTGTACTGCGTAATTTCTGTTTGCTTGGAGCACAACTTTCACAAACCCTTGCACTTTTTTCTTCTACGTCCTTGTAACATAACCTCAAGAACATTGTGCTTTCAAATATACAAACTGCACATTCCTCAGCCGAATCAAACCAGTCAAGAATACAGTGAGCCGAGTGTGCATGAAAAACAACTGCTGGTGATAAAGATATTTTTTTGTCTCTTCTTTTTTTATTTCACCTCTTGATGTCTCTGATATTTCCTTCTTCAAAGCTGTAACGCTCTACTATGCCCTAGGGTTAATTAACATGTACCAAACACTGAATGATCAGAGAGAATCGAAAAGCTCCATAGGTTAAGTGTCACATGGGAAACGTGTTGTCAGCCATGGATTCCTCCCGCCCAACCCCCTTGTTCTTTTCAAAGTGTTGTGATAGAGCAAGCCGCAATGAATTAACAGATACTTTTTCAAAACTTTGAATTCATTGTGGCAGAAAAAAGAAATCAGGTATTTTTGGATTCAAACCTTGACATCTTGCCCCCCTGACTTCCTGCATGAGTAGAAAACACAGCAGTAATGTCTATCTATCTATCTATCTATCTATCTATACAAGACTATTTAAATTAGCTTTAAATTAATTAAATGTGACAATAAAGACATTTACAACATTACAAACTATTTCTATTTCAAACAAATGCTGTTCTTTTGAACTTTATATTGATCAGCAGATCCTGAAAAGCAAATTGTATCACGGTTTCCACAAAAATATGAATCTGTTTTCAACATTAATCAGGAAAATGTTATGGAGTTTCAAATCAAAATATGACTTTCTCTTTACGAAACAGGACATGTCCACTGTAGAGGACACCAGGACTTAAATCATGTTTATCAGGCATTTTAGGAGATACAACAAGTGAATAGGGAAATAAATTATATATCAATATTCCTATTAATTATTAGATATTGTTATGAAAATGCAATTATTACTCCCATTATTACACTTCTTTTTTCATTGCATGTTGTTCCAAGAACACATTAATATGCAAATTAGATACAGTGTATAGATACATTGTATTGAATGGAAAAACCCATGTATGGCTATTTTACCCACATATTGCATAAAGTAAAATGGTATATCAATTAATTCCATTATATCTTTCATAAGATAATTGGGAATCATCTTTATACAAAGTTTGGTGAAAAAAATCCTGAAGCCTAAAAATGGATTGGTGATTAAAAAAATTCCATTGTTTTTGCCTATACATGTCATTTAATGACATTTTATTTTTTAAACAACTTAGTCCTGGTGTCCACTACAGAGGACATAGCATAACATATGAATAAAATAAAATGTTTCGAAAATGTTTTTTTTCTCATTTGTTTCTTATGCTCTAAACAATGTAATGAAGTGAAAAAAATACTAAATTCAAAAAACTTTTTTTTTTTTTTTTTCTGGGTCTCAGGAGGATATTAAAATGATTTCTGAAGAATCATGTGACACTGAAGATTGGAGTAATAATGCTGAAAATTCAGTGTTGATATCACAGTAATAAATTACATTTTAAAACATTCAAATACACAATTATTTTAAATTGTAATCATATTTCACAGTATTATTGTTTTACTGTTTTTTTATCAAATAAGATGTCTTAAAAAGACAAAAAAATCTAAAATTCTGAAATTAAAATAAATTCACATCTGAACAATGCTGTGCTTAACTATAAAATCTTTTTTTTTTATATAAAATTAAATCAACATCAAATATAATATTATATAGTTTCATTTTCTAAAGAAAGTGTGAGTGATGCAAAACTTGTCGTCATTATGTTATAGTAGCATTGTTATGGAGTTTCTAAGGTGTTCTGAGTTTTTTAGCATATTGCTATGCGTTTGCCTCAAAGTCAAAAAAGCCCACAGCCAAGGTCTTTAAAGGTGCCCTAGATTCAAAAATTGAATTTACCTCGGCATAGTTGAATAACAAGAGTTCAGTACATGGAAATGACATACAGTGAGTCTCAAACTCCATTGTTTCCTCCTTCTTATATAAATCTCATTTGTTTAAAAGACCTCAGAAAAACAGGCAAATCTCAACATAACACCGTTACGTAACAGTCGGGGTGTACGCCCCAATATTTGCATATGCCAGCCCATGTTCAAGGCATTAGACAAGGGAAGCCAGTATTAATGTCTGGATCTGTCCACAGCTGAATCATCAGACTAGGTAAGCAAGCAAGGACAATAGCGAAAAATGGCAGATGGAGCGATAATAACTGACATGATATCATGATATTTTTAGTGGTGTTTGTAAATTGTCTTTCTAAATGTTTCGTTAGCATGTTGCTAATGTACTGTTAAATGTGGTTAAAGTTACCATCGTTTCTTACTGTATTCACGGAGACAAGAGCTGTCGCTATTTTCATTTTTAAACACTTGCAGACTGTATAATGCATTAACACAACTTCATTCTTTATAAATCTATCCAACAGTGTAGCATTAGCCGTTAGCCACGGAGCACAGCCTTAAACTCATTCAGAATCAAATGTAAAGATCCAAATAAATACTATACTTACGCGATTAGACATGTTGCATGACGAACACTTTGTAAAGATCCATTTTGAGGGTTATATTAGCTGTGTGAACTTTTTTTTATGTTGTTTAAGGCAAGCGTGGAGCATGAGAATTAAAGGGGCCGCAGCCTGAATCGGTGCATTTATAATGATGCCCCAAAATAGGCAGTTAAAAAAAATTAATAAAAAAAAAACTATGGGGTATTTTGAGCTGAAACTTCACAGACACATTCAGGGGACACCTTAGACTTATATTACATCTTTTAAAAACATGTTCTTCGGCACCTTTAAAAAATGGCTCATGTCCCTCCTTCAATGAAAGTGTTGCCGAGTTTAGCAAAACCATGTCATATTAGCTAGCTACATATTCAACAACACTCAGGCTCTGAAACAGCTGCTCTGAATAGATAGTTACATTCACACAGCACAGAATATGGCTGCCAGTCCAATCAGTTTGGAGCAAAATTTTGTAGCATTCACACACATTATTGATTATAAACCAGAGTGAGAACTGAATTCTGTAAGTGAACTGACTCTCTTAGGAGTCACAAGAGAACATATGTAGTGTGTACATCAAAAAATATAAATAATGAGTCTAGAAGTGACTCATAAAGCATATTTTATATCCTTGATAAGAACTCCAGCAAATCAACAACGATAAGGAGACCTTTAGGATTGTATGTTATACAGGTAAAAATGAAATGTTTCTTTAGTGGACTAATTAATACGCAGTACTCTTCTCTCTCACTGGCTTGCGGCTGACATTTGGTTCATGCTTGAGTGGATGCGGGGCAGATTTCCATCTTTTGCATGACGGGACTGTGGTGTGTGTGTGTGTGTGTGTGTGGGAATGGCTGAAGCAGTCTAGCGCATGGCCTCACAAGGACACTGGCGACGGGCCCGTCTTCAGGAGATGGGATTAAGGTAGCGTGACAATCGTGTATTAAAAGCACTTTGGCCCAATCCGACTGCATTCACAGGTTAGAGGTTCAATGGCAGATGGTAAAATTCACACATGCAGAAACACAAGGAGACTGAAAGCAGGAGGTTGTTTTGTGTTCCTCACAAATGTCATTGTATTATTATATCACTGGACAGCAGGGTTTTGTCCTTTATTTTTTTTCTTTATAAAATTTAAATTTTGATATATTAAAATATTAATTTATTCTATATTATAAAATTATTTCATAAAAATGTAGACTTTTTAAAATATAAACATTCAGAGCACCATTTAGTATAGCATAAATGTTATGCAAAGAATTCATTTATTAAATTAATAGGATGAAATATGTTGAATGACATTTTGTGAAATTTACACAAGGCAAAATGGACGTAATTTTTCTACCAATATTGCTTGGGTAAGATATGCTATTTGTGAAAGAATTATTCTTAATATCGAGAAACATTTTAAGGATTTGAACAAACAGAAACCGCTACGGCCATCTTTTCTGGTTAAACTCTGACTCCAGCAGCAAATGCTTTTTTCCAGCTTGCCCTCATTAACCCTGAATCACTCAGGAAAAGCGTCTGTTTTATAGCCAAGAAGCTTGTATTAATATGCAACCTCCCGTAATGTTTGTCTTAACCAGTTCTCAAGAAGTTACGATTACAAATATCTTGTCTGTACACACCACGCAGTGAGTCGCTGGCTTGTACAAACAACCCGGAGAGTCGTGGCAGCTGAACAGATGATTAGAGCCACTTCACGGGCAATCATGATTAGCGGCGTTGGCTTTGCGCCACCTTTCCACCTACCGACTGACTGCACCGCATGACCAGCACACACAAAATGGAAAAGAAGCCAAGAGTGTAAATGTGTCACACTATGCAGAAGATCAGGTATTATTCTTGATCTCTGTTTTTGTCATATAGAAAACTGAATGACAAAGACTTGATGAAACATTGCTTTTGGGACAATCACAAAAAAACAAAAAAAACTAACAAAATGCATAAATGTGGCATTTCCTTATAAATATTACACATGTAGCCTATGCATTTTGGTAGGCTAACATGGTTTTTTAAGAAAAGTTTTCAATTAATGACTCTTATTTTTGTATTATTTATAATTTATTATTATTGCAGTAATTAATATAGTATTTTACTCTTCTAGTTTTATGTCCTTTGTCATTTTTAATATTTTATGTTAGTTGAAATATTTATATTTAACCTATATTCAACTTATTTTAGTTTTAGTATTTGTAGTATTTCAACACTCTAAAAAATGCTGTGTTGTTGTTTAAATCCAAATTTGGGTTAAATGTGGACAAACCCAACAATTGGGTTAAAAAATTAATTAATAACAAAACAGTTGGGTTTGTCCATTTTTTACCCAAATTTGGGTTGAAACAACCTAGCACTTTTTAGAGTGAACTTAAACTCATTTTATTTCAGTTCATTCTAAATTTTAAGTTTAAGTTTCATATAATATTTATTTTTTTCTTTTATTTAAACATTATTTCAATTAGCTACACTGTAAAAAATTACCGTGATTTTAACAGTAAAAGACTGTAAAAATGCTGCGGTGAAAAACTGTTAATTGGTTTACAGAAAGTTTCTGTACTATATACGGTGAATAACTGTAATAGATCTAACGGTACTTTTAATGTAATTTTATGGTAAAATACCATTAAATTCACAGTTTTTGAAAGTGAAAAATAACAATTCATTGTAAAATTTACAGTGAAAAACCGTACATTGACATTCCCACAATTCCCTGCGTGACACTTCACATTTGATATATTTTCGTTGAAATAACTCTGTTTCTTCTTAGTTTTTCTCATTTTTTTCTAATCAGTTATGTACATTAGGGTTTTATGTTACATCTAATGTTGTTAAATTAATGTTTGTTGCATTTTTAAAATTTCATGCATGTTACCATGATGGTGTTTAGTGTGTGTGTGTGAATGACACTGTGTGCACCTTCTATATATTAGTATTGTCCTCCTCAGCTTGTGGAAAAACTGCTTGTGATGAACTTTGATTCATCATGTGACTCTTATCACCACTGTGTTTGGTGACTGTCTGTGTATTATAAAAGGTACAAAACAGATATTAGTACTTCATTAGGTTGGTAAATTAACATTATATCAGTTAATGAAATATGTTATTTTACCGTAAATTTTACTGGGATTTTTTTTACAGTGTACTGAAATCCAATGTTAAATATACATATTTAAAATGTAAAATTCACATGTAACTCCGTAAGTATGTTTATGGTTTGATGTCATTTTTACAGTATTGTTCTGGTAACCACAGCTGCCGGTATTTTTCCGTAGAAACAACAGGATTTTTTTTACAGTGTACGTTTTAATTGTTTTAGTTAGCAATAACAACACTGACTAAAACGTCAAGTGGTGTAACCATCATGTAAAAAACTTTTTTTTTATTCTTACACATTCTTTTCAAAACAGTTTTCAAATTTTTTTTTCAATAATGTATTTTTGTGTTTGCACCATTTGACAAATTTTGCTAGCAAATTATCTGATAATTTCACATTTTCTGACCATGGCAATCGTGCAGGTCTACTGGTGTATTTTCTGTGATGTAATCTCCTGTTTTCTTTTTTTTCCTGTTTTCTTTTTTTTTTAAAGTTTTTTTATTTATTTATTTTTTTATTTTATTTGGTCATATGACAACAAAATGGCTTCCTGGATGTTCACTAAAGCACACTGACTTGGATTTGGCAGACAAATGTTTTTCAAATATAAAATATATTTAAATTAAACAGTTCAAATAAAAACTGGTTCACTACTTATTTTTCATGAAATAATAATAATGACATTTTTTTTATGAATTTCATCCTTTTAATTGTTTTTTCTATCATTTCAATCTCAGAATAGTTACACCACCTTGACATTTTTTACATAAAACTTCTATATTCATTATAGAAAAGGTCTATTCATTGTGTGTATAAATTGCATTTTAAGGCATGTTTTGAAGAAATGAATAGATTTAGACTAAAAAAAAAAAAGAGCATCTCACTGAGCCTTTAGCAAAATTCTGAACAATTTCAACCAGTCCAAACAACACTCAGGCTTCTCTATTGTTTTGCAAACCTTTGGAAAAAAGACTCCTTTTCTCTAAGTCTTCAGTGTGCAGTAATGCTGCTATAGCACTGCTTGCGGCTTGAAAAGAGGCTGAGGCAGAGCAAGCTAGAGAAAGAGAGAGGATGAACCCAGGCTTTGCCACAGGGAGATCTCAAAGCGTCAGCGCACAGGGGAGAAAGACGGGGCTCCCTGTAGCAGCCCTCAAACAGACAGGCCTAAAGCATTACATACTGCTGATCACACTCACTAAAGGAATCCAACGAACCCGCCCTTTCTTTGTTCAGCACATCAGGACAAGTTAGTGTTTCCAGCCATTTTCCTTTCTTTGGCTAAAGTATAGTTTGGTTTCCCAGCACAGTATTAGTTAAGAGATACAGCACAGTGCTTCAATCAATAAATATGCAAACAGATTTATATTCCACCAGCAAATACAGTTAACCATACATGCAATAATATTACAATATACATTTAACATTTACTCACTAGTCTAAAATTATGTTTAGCAAAATTTAGCATGTCCATGCTGTATATTTCCCCCCGTTTGGAAAAAAATAAATAAATAAAAGGTTCCAAAAGGGGGTTTTTGCAGTGAGGCCATACAACCGTTTTTGGTTCCCCAAACAACCGTTCAGTTTTCTTTAGGATAAAAACTTTTTAATAATCTAAAGGAACGCTTTTCCACTATAAAGAACCTTTTGTGCAATGGAAAGTTTCTATGGATGTTAAAGGTTCTTCATAAAATAAAATTATAAAAATATATAAAATTCATTTATAGTTATGGAAGAGGATTAGGGCCAAGCAATAATAAAAAAATAAAACCATTAAAGTTGTTAAATTTCAAGAAAAAACTCGTTAAATTTGGAGAAAAAGGTAGAGATAAAATGTTGAGAATAAACTTGTTAAATTACGAGAAAAAAACTCGTTAAATTTGGAGAAAAAGGTCGAGATAAAATGTTGAGAATAAACTCGTTAAATTACGAGAAAAAAACTTGTTAAATTTCAAGAAAAAAGTCGAGATAAAATGTTGAGAATAAACTCGTTAAATTACGAGAAAAAAACTCGTTAAATTTCGAGAAAAAAGTCGAGATAAAATGTTGAGAATAAACTCGTTAAGTTACGAGAAAAAAACTCGTTAAATTTCGAGAAAAAAGTCGAGATAAAATGTTGAGAATAAAGTCATTAAATTACAAGAAAAAAGTTGTTAACTTACGAGAAAAAAGTCGTTAAATTACGAGAAAAAACTCGTTAAATTTCGAGAAAAAAGTCGAGATAAAATGTTGAGAATAAAGTCATTAAATTACGAGAATAAAGTCATTAAATTATGAGAAAAAAGTCGTTAAATTATGAGAACAAATTCGTTAAATTACGAGAATAAATTAGTTAATTTAATGACTTTATTCTCAACATTTTATCTCGACTTTTTTCTCAAAATTTTAATGAGTTTGTTCTCGTAATTTAACGACTTTTTTCTCGTAATTTAATAACTTTATTCTCAACATTTTATCTCGACTTTTTTCTCAAAATGTAATGAGTTTGTTCTCGTAATTTAACGACTTTTTTATCGTAATTTAATGACTTTATTCTCAACATTTTATCTCGACTTTTTTCTAGAAATTTAACACGTTTTTTCTTGTAATTTAATGAGTTTATTCTCAACATTTTATCTCGACTTTTTTCTTAAAATTTAAGGAGTTTTTTCTCGAAATTTAACAACTTTAATCTCGAGATGGTTTTATTTTTTTATTATTGCTTGGCCCTAATCCTCTTTCGTATATAGTAAATACTGCAATATTCTACTAAAAATAAGAGTTGGCAATTTTGATTTCATGGTGACTTTAAAAGCGGGACTGATGTGCCCTTCAAGTGGAGTCAGAAATATCGTAATTACGAGTTCCAAGCACAAGTTATAAAGCGAAGTTGCTTATTTAAAAACATGCTGGAAACACTGATCTATAATACAAACAATATACTATAATATAACTATATTAAATATAGATATCAGTAAGCAGAAATCAAGTTTGTAGCAAATGGTGTAAAGTTAATCACTCAACTTTGACTGTTTGCTTCCCATTTACCATGTATAAGTGATATAAATTTTTTTTTTTTTTTCATCATTTTGAATTCAGATATAGTTATTTGGATTTATTGTTCACAATATAATACTACTTCTGTGTTTTTGCCAACTTGAATGCATGACGTTTCACAATAGCGAACACCTGACTCAAGGTACAAGTTGGTCGAGGTCCAAGGTGCACTTGAAGGCAGCAACAGACATGTTTTTCCAGGTATAGATCAGTCACATGGCATTTACACATAAAACGATTGGCTCAAAAAAATGCCCATTAAACAAAATGGCGGCATCCAGATCAAAATAAACAACAGGGCTGCATAAAGGCCCCGATATACTCACAGCAAAGTTATTTTTTTGTTCTTCACTTAGGAATAAACAGAAGTTTGCAATATGCAAGAAGGGGTACACTGTTAGCGAACATCATGACGCCACCTACGCAATAGCAAAATAAGCTCACAACAAAAACACAGCAGTGAGAAAACAGCAGTTAAAGAAGCATCTGATCATAGCGATGTGGATATGCACTGAATAGTTCTAGGAACTCAGTTATAGGAACTAGCCACCAGGGTGGTTCCCAGAGAACTAATTCCCCCAGGCCATTTTCCTGGTTGCATTCGCACCAGTAGGAATTCTGAAGTGGCCGACAGCAACGTCTGTAAGCGCGACATTTATAAACGTCAGCAACCAGTGGATGGAGGACGCCGTGAGCGAAGCCGTGTTTGTTGCACTCGCATTCCCGGGCGGTGGGGGTGGGATCCCCTTGGAAGAAATCGCAAGGGCACCACAATGCGTCCGCAAAGGGCACTATCACGATCAAAGGGGTAGGGGCTCAAGTCCCCCCGCCTAAAACTAAAATCATTCCTAGTTCCTGCGTTGCGAACGTGCCAAAAAGCGGGTACTTCCACCAATAGTTCTAGGAACTATGAACGTCACATTATGTTTATTTATAAACCACTTCATACAATAGATTGCTTTAAAGCAAGCAGTTTTACAGTATTATGGGTCATTTACACTTCACCATTTTTCAAATAAGAACGGAAAACTTTTTATGCATTTTGGCCATTCATTTACACGACAACGCCGTTTTGGCAGCCTGAAAACGCAAAATTTTAAATCAGTTTTAAAAGTGGAAGTATTTGAAAATGATACCAGTTGCGCATGTGTATTACGTGTTCAGTCTATAGGCTCATAGTGTTTTTTTAAAAAGTGACATCGCCAACTACTGGCCTGGAAGCATAATGCAGCATTTTTAGTTTTTTTGGCGGATCCTTGTAAACGGTGACCTTTTTGACAATGTTGTCATCTGTACGCGAAAAACGCGAAGGAAAAACATTTTAATTTTTAGTACATAGTTGTCATGTAAACACCCTTAAACATAAAAAAAACAGTAGTTGCGTCCCAAATGACTCACTATACACTATGCACTTATACACTATGTACTTGTGCACTATGCACTCATCCATGTAGTGCGTGAATTGTATAAGGTTATTTTGCCATTTAACAATGGAGTCCGATCCTCCCTTCCCCTCCACTACGTAATTAAAGCTGTGACAGTCGAGTGCACGAAGTGTCCAACATTCCACACTTCGTTTTTTCCGTTAATTTAGAGCATCATCCGGGTATTTAAAGTGCACTTTTTCTTTTTGGAATTTTCTGTGTGAACGCACTATTTATACTTAAAAACATCAAAGAATAGTGCACAAGTACACGAATTGGGACGCACCTAGTGTCAGTGTTGCTTTCAGTTATAATTAAAACTTCAATTTCTACTATATTTGTACTCAGGACTGTCCACGACAGACTGAACAGCAAAAAAGTATTGGAGAAGATTTTCACTTCAAAGAAGGCGGAGCCTCAGAGCAAACCTACCAATTACATAATGGACCAATGGTAGTTCAAAGGTGTTCAAAGGCCATGAACCAATGGTAGTTCAAAGGTGTTCAAAGGCCATGGACCAATGGTAGTTCAAAGGTGTTTAAAAGCCGGAGCGAACTTTTTCAGAAAGTTTGCTTTGGCAAGGTGGTTCGAACTCACAAAAACAACTTCAAACAAACTGATTTCGTTCTAAATGACGTCACACCAGTTTGTTCTTCAATTTAGCTTGCTTGAAGCATTTCAGGGCCTTTACCTAGCCGAGAAACTGCCATTGAGAAGAATGGGAATGCTAACGGATATCTCCACAAAACTTACAATTAAGGAATATTCAACCATGAGTCAATAATTGTATACAGTCCCCACAACAAAGACAGGAAGGACAACAGTGTTTTTCAGTGCTGTTGTTTCAGTCATAGCCTGTGCCGTGGTGACAGAATGACTCTTAGCAGCGCTTCCTCTGTTGTCTGAGTTTGAGCTTCATAAAAGGAAGCTGTCATGACAACACCAAAGGCACCAACCCCATCTTCCCATCCAGAGAGAGCGTCTGCTGGAGACGGGCCACCTCTCAACACGTCAGTCCTTATGCAGAGCCTGTGTGCCCAGAGGCTAGAGTACAGAGGCTGGGGTCGGTGTTTACCATACGCACCGCCGACTACACCACTAATGAACCCACGGGACAGCAGAGACCTTCAAAATATAAAATAATGAGAATTAAGGAAATATTAATCAAACTCTGGCATCCTCAGACTGCTTGTGTTTTAGGTAGCTGGTGAGGATGTTGAGCAGCTCTTCTGGCCTAGCCTGTGGAGATACTGTTTTCCAGAGAACAAGCGAGCAGCAAGGCTGCTAGCTGGAGGACATGGGATCACACATGCACACACACCGACATAAGCAAGCACACTATGTCCCATTATGACTGGGAACTTCCCTAGTCTAGTCCATAATTAAATACCCAGCACTGCACAAGTAGTCAGGCAGGCCATGGGCATCAATACAGACGACAAGAGGGGACGAAATCTGTATTACACAGCCCCATCTTCATGAGGACTGCCGTCTACTAGCATCTGAACAGCTGTGCTCTCTAAAGGGACATTCACATAGCCAACTGTAGCAACTAATAAACCGAGTGTTGTCCGTTTTTATGGCTATGTTCTAGCATACTAGTCTTACCATTTGCAGAGTATATGGGTCATTGACGAATAAGGTTTTTTAAAGTGTAAAAAAACATAATGGAGATTTAATTCATTCTGAAGTTTTATTAAGTGTTAACAATGAGATTATGTGGTTTTTATAATCAATTAAAGGGTTAGTTCACCCAAAAATGAAAATTCTGTCATTTATTACTCACCCTCATGTCGTTCCACACCCGTAAGACCTTCATTCATCTTCAGAACACAAATTGAGGTATTTTAGTTGAAATCCGATGACTCAGTGAGGCCTGCATAGCCAGCAATGACATTTCCTCTGTCAAGATCCATTAATGTACTAAAAACATATTTAAATCAGTTCATGTGAGTACAGTGGTTCAATATCAATATTATAAAGCGACGAGAATATTTTTGGTGCGCCAAAAAAAACAAAATAACGACTTATTTAGTGATGACCGATTTCAAAACACTGCTTCATGAAGCTTCACAGCGTTATGAATCTTTTTGTGTCGAATCAGCGGTTCGGAACACCAAAGTCACGTGATTTCAGCAGTTTGACACGCGATCCGAATCATGATTCAACACGAAATATCCATAACGCTCCAAAGCTTCCTGAAGCAGTGTTTTGAAATCGGCCATCACTAAATAAGTTATTTTGTTTTGTTTTTTGGTGCACCAAAAATATTCTCGTCGCTTTAAATATTAATATTGAACCACTGTACTCACATGAACTGATTTAAATATGTTTTTAGTACATTAATGGATCTTGAGAGAGGAAATGTCATTGCTCCCTATGGAGGCCTCACTGAGCCATCGGATTTCAACAAAAATATCTTAATTTGTGTTCCGAAGATTAATGAAGGTCTTACGGGTGTGGAACGACATGATGGTGAGTAATAAATGACAGAATTTTCATTTTTGGGTGAACTAACCCTTTAACACTGCTTTTGTCATTTTTAACAAGATGGACAACATTTGTAACCAAAAAAGTCATTCGGTTTAACCAAAATTTCGGTTTTACTGAATGACACTGTTGGTTATACCGAATGACGATATTTTCAAACAATGCTAACAGACTGATATCTAGCTAGCTAGCTAGTTAGCTTGCATGAAAGAATTTGTGTTGTGTTGTAACTCGTGGAGAGAGATTGCTCAAAACTGCGCATGCGTCGAACGCCTGTGTACGCGGATGAGTCAAAT
This sequence comes from Ancherythroculter nigrocauda, assembly GCA_036281575.1. Classification (NCBI taxonomy): domain Eukaryota; kingdom Metazoa; phylum Chordata; class Actinopteri; order Cypriniformes; family Xenocyprididae; genus Ancherythroculter; species Ancherythroculter nigrocauda. The sequence goes on along the minus strand of VTFQ01000015.1, from coordinate 14,480,699 downwards.
ACGCATAAAAAACCCGAAGTATACCCAGGGCTTTAATCAGCTTGCATGTGCCTTGAATTCATTTTTTTTTTTTGCACTAATTATTTTCTCCACAAGGTTACAGCACTGGCCCAGGCATTTCACAGTCGAAATAGAAAAAAAGGACACGAAAAACAACAACAACACACAACTGAAGACGACCGCTTGTATGAGGGAAATTAAAGGATACCCTCAACTAAAGTCTAAACAAGTGCAAAGCCTTTTTTTCAGTCATAGAGAAACAGCGCAGACATTGGACAAAAATGAACCTTTTTAGTGTGCATGTGTCAAGTTCGCCTCACAGTTTCGATGAACAGCACAAGAGGCTGAATTTGCAATTCTACTCTCACTAAACCTATAGAAGGTAAGAATAAAGATATGGTCTAAATATTAAAAGCATCTTCCGATTCCAGCCCAAGTTCAACAGTAATACGAAACAGTAGAGTTCACGTGATCCGTTTTACAGTCCATGGTAGGCAAAGTAAAGTGACGCTGCTTAGCAAATCGCTGTGTGTGAACGGAAAATAACGAAAATACAATAGGCCTACATGATACTGTTTTCCCTTTGAGATCCACAGACAAACCCCCTTCACCGAACATTAGATTAATGTAATCATATTTGAACACACTTGACCACAAGCCATTTGAAAAACGTCAATCATTTTCTCTTCCCATACCGGCGTGTTTCCATCGAGGCCTCCCCGTGTTGTTGGTGATGTGGTCTCCCTTTGACATTCATGGGCTCCAGGTCTCATCTGAATGATTGAATGCCGGCGTTTGCCGTGCTAAATTGCGTCGTTTCAATCCGGGAGAGAGTTCCTTCCGGATTCCGCGCGGGTCCCGATGGGCCAGAGCCTTCGAGAAGAACAGCATGTTGTACATCCACATAAAACGGAAAAAATATGAGAGGTACTCTCCTCTTTATGACACAGAAATTAATCTGTCACAGGAGCTCGAAGTAAATCTCAGGCCTGCTTTGCAAAATACTGTTTTAACCCCCTTTACTCTGTATTTTATCTTTTATTGGCAATAAACATAAAACAGCACAAAGGGGTAATGTCCTCATCAATATTATCTCAAAATGATAATAAATTTTAAGGCTTATAAACTTTAGAAGGAATTTTCGTCCTCTAGTGATCTGAATGTAGATCTTCTATAGTTGTCTGAAAAAGTTATCTGAATAACATTTTTATAGCCTAATATTATTGTAAGAGAATTGCACTCATTCCTTGCACTTCTATTATATGAAAATAATTTATTATTTTCCCCCAAATTATTATAGGCTACTTATTTGCATAATTTCAGTGTTTATAAGGCTGTCTTTTAAGCAATTTTTATTATTTTCTTTTCGTTTTTATTTTTTGGTTAAAAAAAGCATTATGTATCTTTCAAGTATACATTTTTATGTATTATGGCATTTTAAGCATGCATTTTTATATATTATGGCATAAAAAGTCACAAAATTAAAATTTAATGCTATTAAATATTTAAACACATAATATTTTTATTCACATAACAACTAGAAATGCACTCGTTTGTGCAACAATAATAACCTGTATTGTTTTTAAATAAATTTACATATTTTGTAACTAATTTTAAAATTAGATTATATTATAATTATAATGGGATGAAGGCCACTATACAAAATAAAATTGTAACACTTTACAATAAGGTTGCATTTGTTAACATTTGTTAGTATAATAGTTAACATGAACTAACAATGAAAAATGATTCTAAAACATTTATTAATCTTAGTTAATATTAAACATTTAACCTATAAATACATTATTAAAATCAAAAGTTGGATTGATTATTTAATGGACATGAGCTATACTATATTTGAAAAATGACACACACACACACACACACATATACATATATATATATATATATATATTTTTTTTTTTTTTTGTTCGTTAATTATAATGTTCGTTAATTATTTTTCCCTCTATGCAGTAGCTAAAATTGCATTCCTTTCTATTTGTAGGAAACATCATCCATGTGAAAAGCTGTCCAGTTCAAGATCAAGTGGCTGTGCGGAGAGAGGTGAGAGATATCTAGGCCCTTTATTCATTTTAATTCCTATCTTACTCCAAAGGTTTCTCTCTCATTAGGTTTCTCTCTCTATAAAGGAACGAGGCCTGCTGGGGCCGTTAGAAATGCATTGTCAACTCTTCAGCGGATCTCACCCTCAGAGACCACAAACTAAACAGGGGAAAGATCTAGTGGAGGAACCTCTTTCTGGTATGCTAATCAAGTTAGCTGGAGGTTAAATTAACATTTTTAATTAAAAAATTAGCACCAAACAAACACAGCAAAACACACTAATGATTAAAACATCTAAATAAAGCCTCCTCGCCAAAGAATGAACAGGAGAAGGCAGCGTGAAAACAGTTTTATTGCTCCCATAAAGCACGTCTAGAGAGGAAATTCACATCTAAATGACATTGAGTCGTTGGCCGATTATGTAGTGAAATGAATGGACTGGCTGAGGCGTGTCAATATGTTGTGGGTGATTATCATGGAAATGATTGGGTGTTAAAATACGACGCCGGATTCCCTCAAGTATCCAGTCAGGGAAAGTGTTTTGTAATTAAACCCTTTATGTGGTGATATGTAATTCATGTATGTAAAGCATATTTAAATTTGATTCCAAGCAGAATCTCAAACAGCAGGAAAATACTCTCTCTTTTCTAAGTTACTACTTTTTAATTTCTTTTAAAACTAAAGGGATAAAATATGGTAATTTCATTGGAGATCAAATATTAAGTATTTGTTATTGAATGAAAAATAATAATTAAAAAGGCAGTTGCAAACATCAAAGTAATCCCACAGCAAGTGGTAGATGTTTTCTGGCTTTCAGCCACACAAACGCACCCTGTGGCTCTATCGCTCTCTAGTGGAAATACATAATAAATGCAACCCACTACTTGCAGCTGATTTACAACTTACAAAATGCCTAAAAAGTATTTGGGTTTATAAGATGGAGGTTTACCAACTTTTTGATGCCAAATGCGAGCAAAATGTAGTGATTCCCATGCGAAGGGCCTCTTTCCTAAAATACAAAGGCAGCGAAAGCAGATTCATTTATAGTGTTTGAAAAAAAATATTGTTATAATATAAAGACAATGTATTCTTTTAAATATGTTTACAGTACTAAAGACAAAAAATTAATACATTATTTGAAATAGTTTTACAATATATAAAAATAATTAATAAGTAGCATTTATTTGTGTAGTGTTTGTGTAGCATTTTTTCTTTACATTTTTTTTAATCAAAAATTTTCAACTGATCTCCTAGTACACCTTGTAAACATCCAATCAATAAATTAAAACTAAAGGCTCTTTAAAAATGTGTAATATGTGTATATAAAATTTTACAAGACATATTAAATTGTTCATTCATGTTCAAATGTAGTGTCCAAATAATTCTTTGTATCTAAATCTCATATAAAGGCAAATAAAAAAGTCCAACATATGACTGTTACTTTAGAAGACAAAAAAAGAGGCAGAAATTAATGTTTTGTTTTATTTCTTAGAATAGAAAAAAGGGGTACATCTGTCTGTTCAGAAAAGTACAAGTGTATTCTTTGTGCGAGAAAAATGCGCTAATATCAGTCCACTTTATTGCTGATTCAGTTTACAGTGGCTAAATGGCACATTTGGATCTTCCATACACTCTTAAAAATATAGGTTCTTTATTGGCCTTAATGGTTCCTTGAAGAAGCTTATTATCCCTGGATCCTTTCCATTCCACAAAACGTTCTTCATAGTGGAAAAAGAAAAATAATGGTTCTTTTAAGAAGTGTGCACTGAAAAGTTCTTTGGGGAACCAAAAACCTTTATTTTTAAGAGTGTAGTTCATGTTGCAATCCTTCTTAATGGAAAACACATGGTTAATTCCAGTCTAAGCGAGTGTATGTTTATTAGATGCCTGTCTCTAAAGCTGCAGCAGGGTAGGGACTATATTCAAGGCCAGGCACAGGAGATCTATGTCTGGACCTGCGCAGAGCTCGAGTCCTTCTCGCAGTCCTTCTCAGACTCTGTTGGTATGGTTGACTTAATCGTCTCCACCGCACAGGCTCAGCAGGGCCTTCTGGTAGTCTCCCTTTGTGTGCTCCTGAGAAAATTAAACACAGATACAAAGCAATACATATTTAGAGGCTCCTCAATATCTAATCCCATAGGATCGGTTTCTATGAAAGCTTGTTTCCGCCATAGAATAAAAAATAAAAAAGGTAATTGGAACTTTTTATCTCACAATTCAGATTTTTTTTTCTTGCAATTGCGAGTTTATATCTTGCTATTCTGACTTTTTTTCCTCAGAATTGTGATATAAACTCTCAATTGCAAGGTTTAAAGTCAGAATTGCGAGATATAAAGTTGCAATTCTGAGAAATAAAGTCGAAATTGCAAGTTAGAAAGTTAGAATTGTGAGATACATTATAAACTCTTAATTCTGAGAAATAAGGTCACAATTGCAAGTTATAAAGGGCGCAATAAATAAAGAAAAATGTCAGAAACGCGAGATATAAACTCAGTTGCGAGAAAAAAGTTAGAATTTTGAGATATAAACTTGCAATTCCAAGAAAAAGTCAGAATAGCAAAAGATAAACTCGCAATTGCGAGAAAAGTCAGAACCGAGATAAACTCGCAATTATGAGGTAAAAAAAGTCAGTATTGTGAGATATAAACTTGTAATTGCGAGAAAAGTCAGAACCGAGAAACTCGCAATTATGAGGTAAAAAAAGTCAGTATTGTGAGATATAAACTTGTAATTGCGAGAAAAGTCAGAACCGAGATAAACTCGCAATTATGAGGCAAAAAAGTCAGTATTGCGAGATATAAACTTGTAATTGCGAGAAAAAGTCAGAATAGCAAAATATAAATTCGCAATTGTGAGAAAAAAATCAGAATTGTGAAATATAAACTCGCAATTGCGAGAAAAGTCAGAACCGAGATAAACTCACAATTAAAGTTAGAAGTACGAGATATAAACTTGTAATTGCGAGAAAATTCAGAACCGAGATAAACTCGCAATTATGAGAAAAAAAGTCAGAACCAAGATAAACTCGCAATTATGAGGAAAAAGTTAGAAGTACGAGATAAACTCGCAATTATGAGGAAAAAGTTAGAAGTGTGAGATATAAACTTAATTGCGAGAAAATTCAGAACCAAGATAAACTCGCAATTATGAGGAAAAAGTTAGAAGTGCGAGATATAAACTTGCAATTGCGAGAAAAGTCAGAACCGAGATAAACTCATAATTGTGAAAAAAAGTCAGAAGTACAAGATATAAATTCGCAATGTGAGAAAAAATCAGAATTGCCAGATATAAACTTGCAATTGCGAGAAAAAATTGAGAACCAAGATAAACTCGTAATTGCGAGAAAAAAGTCAGAACTGAGAGATATAAACTTGTAATTACGAGAAAATGCAGAACTGAGAAACTCGTAAGTGTGAAAAAGTCAGAATAGCAAGATATAAACTCGCAATTGTGAGAAAAAAGTCAGAATTGCCAGATATAAACTTGCAATTGCAAGAAAAAAGTCTGAACCAAGATAAACTTGCAATTATGAGAAAAAAGTCAGAGCTGAGATAAACTAGCAAATATGAAAAATAAACTCGTAATTGCAAGAAAAAAGTCAGAATTGTGAGATATAAACTTGTAATTACAAGTTATATAGTAATTGGAAAACAGTATTACAGGAACGTACAGCTATGGTCTGGAACAGAGACTTTCCGTGGTGGGCCTTGAACTCTTGTCTGATCTTCTTGAGGTCCACCTCGCATCTGGACACCATGATCCGGGTCAGCACCTTTTCCTTCGCTCCTTTGCTCTAAAAGACACAAATACGCAACATTAAAAGAGTAACACACCGCCTGATGCAATTCTACTGCAAGACATCTGAAACACCCGCAGATACATTACAGATGAACTTTTTAATACTTTCTTCCAAGCCCATGAAAGAATAAAAAGTGTTAGTAGATGAAACGTATTTTACCTTCATGGCGTCTTGAAGTCTGTTGGCGAAATACAGCTGTTTGTTTTCAAAGCACTGAACTGAGGAACATAAGATGTGGAAATTAGATTCAGCTGCTGGGTTAATAGTAGCTTTCTGACTCATAAAAAAAAACTTTGGATTTGACTTGAAATTAAAGCCTTTTCTAAAGACTTTTGTGGCTTTTAGTCAAAGTCTTAGTTTTAAGGTAATCTACACTACCGTTCAAAAGTCTGGGGCCAGTAAGATTTAACTTTTTGAAGGAAATTATTAATTTTCTTTTCTTTTTTAGAGCTACTTTACAGTAGAATTAAACTTTGTTTGCATCATTGAATCATTATTTTCCTGTTATCACTGTAAAGCTGCTTTGAAAGAATCTGTATTGTATAAAGCACTATAAAAATAAAGGTGACTTGACTTTAAAATATACTGACACAGAAAACACTTAAATTGTAGTAATATTTCATAAGATTTCTGTATTTTTGCTCAAACAGTCTTGCTGAGCATTAGTGACTAAATGTAAACCATTGCAAACATTTGAATGCTAGTGTGTATGCTAAAGTTGAACAAATTTATAGACGTATTTAAAATTAACTTTGTCTTCCTGCAAAATGGACCAAAAAGTTTGATGATTAAGAAAGAGAATGTCCCTCCTCCAGAATTATAAATACCACCTCCATTTGACTAGCATTAGCAAGTAGCTTATGCATGCTTTTGCTTTTGGTTTCACTAATGCTCATACTTCATTTCCTGTTCTAACCTTAATTTATTGAAGCAAGTGGTTGAAATTGATTTATTTTTAAAGTGTCTTAATTGCTTGATTCAAGGTTAAAGGCTAGCTATACAAAAACAGATGAGCACTTTGCTATATCCCGCTATATAACTTCCTGTTTCAACAGGATATACATCAGCACTGGAAGGAAAACTGAGCTTCATTGGGTCTTCAAAGTAAAGTCTCACCCAAGGTAAGGAAGGACTTCTCCAGATCTCCTTTCACCTCTTTGCGGATGCTCTCCTGCATGTCATAGGGGCTGTAGCTCTTGTATCTGTCAAACACTGCAAAAAGAAACACGAAATTCAAATTAATTGTATGTGTGCTGTTATCTTATGGGATGCAAAAATGGGTTTAAAAGGCTCTCGAACCTTTCTGGAGGTGAGGAACGCTTCTCTCAGACATGATGGAGATCCAGCACTTTACATCAGTGCCTTTCCGTTTGACTCCTGCCTCATACAGGGCCTACACAGAATATAAATATAGCAATATTTAAAATAAATAGAAATAAATAGTAAATTGATAAATATATAATTTCTATAAATCAATAATTTATATATAATGTATTATAAACAAATGTATTTATTATTTATTAAATGTATTTTATTATTATTTTTTTAAGGTTAAATATTAATATTGTGTATTTTTATATATATATATATATATATATATATATATATATATATATATAATATATTAAACTATATATATATATATATATATATATATATATATATATAGTTTAATAGTTAAACTGAAGTTTAGTATTAAGGATTGCAGTATTTTATATTAAATACTTTTGCTCTAATATATGCTTGATTTCCAAATATTAAATCCACATATTTAATCATTTTATGTTTCAATTAAATGCTGAGAGATAAACCACAAGAACTTACTCTGGCATCTTCATCGATTTTCTGGTAGTCAATGACGGAGCTGGGCTCATCTCTCTTGGTCTGATGTGTCCATCATGGTTTGAGAAATTACAAATGATATGTTAAACAGAAATTCTCAGGATCTTAATTCAGACTCTTAAATGGTTCCACATACTATTTGAAGTACACGAAAAAAGTTTAGCCCACCTCAACCAGAGCCAGCAGGAGTTTAGCAAAGTCTCCTGAAGTATCTCCAGCCACATCCTTCTCCAGGTCCTTCTTGAACACTGCGATAAGGCACGCAGGTTTATATCACAACCACATGCTTCTAATAAGTGCACTTAAATACTCCCATACTCACATTCCTTGTAGACTTTCTTAATCTCCACGAGCTCAGCATTGCTTCGAGAGCAGACGATCTCAATCAGAGACTCTTCATCTGTTCCAAGACCCTGAAAACACAGATATTATAACCTTGACAATGTAGATTTAACTCCCATTTTTTCTAAGCAATAAAAAAAGTGTCTTTAAAGAGGCCATATTATGGCCTTTTTAAAAATCCTGATTGTTTTTGAGGTCTACTAGAATGTTTTCATGCTTGAATGTTCATAAATCACATTGTTTTCCACGTATTTGACATTGTTGCAGCACCTCTCTTCCCAGTCTGTCAGTAATGCTCTGTTTAGTTCCTATCTCTATGAAGCCCCTACTTCCAAAAAGTGCAATGTGCTCTGATTGGTCAGCTGGACCAGTGTGTTGTGTTTGGTCAACCGCTTTGTATGTCACACCCCTTACTATAACCATGAATTTCAACACACTACTAACTCAACCAGGCTTAGCCCCCCATTTTTTTGCATATGTCTATGGCGGGAATTATTTAAATGAGTACAATACTGTACAATACTGAGTACAATATTGTGATGTGTACATTCCTGGAATTTGTCAAAGAACAAAAGTTTTGCGAGGGAATGCAACATTTTTCGAAGAACAGAAAACTTTTGCGAGGGAACGCAACATTTTTCAGGGAAAAAAAACTTTTGCAGGGAATGCAACATTTTTCGAAGAACAGAAAACTTTTGCGAGGGAATGCAACATTTTTCAGGGAACATAAAACTTTTGCAGGGAATGCAACATTTTTCGGGGAAACAACTTTTGCGAGGGAATGCAACATTTTTCGGGGGAACATGAAACTTTTGCAAGGGAACGCAACATTTTTCGGGGGAACATGAAACTTTTGCAAGGGAACGCAACATTTTTCGGGGGAACATGAAACTTTTGCGAGGGAACGCAACATTTTTCGGGGAAACAAAACTTTTGCAGGGAATGCAACATTTTTCGGCGAAACAAAACTTTTGCGAGGGAATGCAACATTTTTCGGGGGAACATGAAACTTTTGCAAGGGAACACAACATTTTTCGGGGGAACATGAAACTTTTGCAAGGGAACGCAACATTTTTCGGGGAACATAAAACTTTTGCGAGGGAACGCAACATTTTTTCGGGGAACATGAAACTTTTGCAAGGGAACGCAACATTTTTCGGGGGAACATGAAACTTTTGCAATGGAACGCAACATTTTTCGGGGAAACAAAACTTTTGCAGGGAATGCAACATTTTTCGGCGAAACAAAACTTTTGCAGGGAATGCAACATTTTTCGGCGAAACAAAACTTTTGTGAGGGAATGCAACATTTTTCGGGGGAACATGAAACTTTTGCAAGGGAACGCAACATTTTTCGGGGGAACATGAAACCTTTGCAAGGGAACGCAACATTTTTCGGGGGAACATAAAACGAGGGAACGCAACATTTTTCAGGGGAACATGAAACTTTTGTGAGGGAACACAACATTTTTCGGGAAAACAAAACTTTTGCGAGGGAACGCAACATTTTTCGGAGGAACATGTGAGTGAAGGCAAAGTTTCTCAGGGGAACACGAAGGCATTGACATCATTTTTCCTCCCATCTCTTATATTCTTCCTTCACCATGTCCCTTTAGGGGCTCATACAAATAGCACTCTAAAGAAAACTGAAAATGTAAAAAAAAAAAAACATAATTGGTCCTCTTAATGTTCACCTTGATGGAGCCTTTGATTTCAGAGGCATCATACTGGGCTGTGCTCTTCATGAGGCCCAGGATGACAGTTTCCAGTGAGCCAGACAGCGCCCCCTTCAGGGCCGAGATCATATCCTGAAGAAATGTGAAGAGTGAGCATTATTATAAAAAAAGATGTAAAAGGATACATAAACACAGAAGTACATAAGGGGCTTTTGCGGCGGAGGAACCTTTTCATAGTTCCTAGAACTACTTTCTGAAGTACCCGGATTTTACTTAATTAGTTCTCGGGGAACTATCCTAGTGGCTAGTTCCTAGAACTATTCGGTACGAAAGCCCCTACAGTATATATACTGACCTTCTTGGCCCTCCTCTCATATGCAAAGGCGATTTCTCGCCTTTGGTTATATGTCCGTTTAGTGAGAACATCAATTATGGTTTGCTCGTCCACACCTAAAACAAACAATCAATCATATTTATTATTTATTTTTTTTAATCAGAATGTAACTTAGCCATATGAAAATATCATGTAAAACTAGACTTTTTTGTGTAGCGATTTTAAAATGTTAATTAGACAGAATCAAATATATTGAATATATCGTGTAAATATTTAATTTTCATATTGGGGGCATAAAATGACACATGAAAAATGCTAACAAATGCTAATGTAATTAGCAAAGGTCATACAAATCTGTTCTGTTTGGATATTTTTGGAATGTTTGGTAAACTTAAAGATGTTAAATCAGACAAAATCATCATTTTCGCATTTAGAACCTTAGTAGAATATTAGTTGAGAGTTTATAAAGCCACTGAATGGGAGGAATCTGGTTGCTGCAATCAGGCGTTGGCCTGAAAATGTTCCACATGCGGTTCAATCCCTTCCAGACAGGATGATGACTCACTTCTACCACTGCTGCCCGTTGTGACCAATTTTTACTTCATTACGGGGTATAGCACACAAAGAAAAAGGGCGGGTCAAGGCCCACGACCAAACATGAATGCCTATTGTTTGTTTAAAGGCTCATCATCATCAAATTACAGGCTTGAACAAGATAGATGGCACAAATACATCTGGCCCTCTCACATGACCTCATCATGTTCCAGTAGAGGGCAGCGGTTAGGCTCGCTTACCTTTGGTTTTGATAGCGGTCTCAATTCTGGTAGCATCCTTATCTGGATCAAAGTTAGGTGCTGGCACCACAGTAGGGTACGTGGGATCCCCCTAGGGTGGAACAATGTGGTAATGCCATAAATAGATGCTTTTGATTGATTTAAATATATATACATATTTTTTTGTTTTTGTTTTTTTTTTTTGGGGGGGGGGGGGGGGGGGGGATGGGTCATTACATTATCATGTGGAAAATTATGAAAGCTTGTTTCTGCCACAGAATAAAAAAAATACAAAAAGGTATTTATATCTGATAATTACCTTTTGTATTTTTTTATTCAGTGACAGAAACAAGCTTCCACAGAAAACAGACATCTTCACTATGGATAAAAAGGCTTGTATGAAAACTTACACCACCCAGTTGGAGAGTGAGCTGCCCTAAGAACTCGGAAACCAAAGCCATCCTGGACTTCCTGTGGAGAGCAGCCACACCTATTAATTTCCATGATATTTTGCTTTATGTGCTGTAAATTTAATTACCAACTGATTTACATTGATTTTCTGCAACCTAAAGTGTACAGAGAGCAGTCTCGATCTTGAGAGAAGGCTTTGAGTGTCCCATCACATGCTTTAGAGAGTTATGTAATGCTGAACAGCACAGAGGGCATGCCAGTTCACTGGGAGAACAGCACTTCATTGCCCCATCTTATGTTTAGAAAAACTTAGTCACTGCCAGAATGACCCATGAGTCATTAAACAAAGCTTTCCTAACAAAAAACACATTATTTTGTTATATACCATCAAGAAAATAAACTGTGAGAAGGAACTTTTTTTAAATGCAACAAGCTACACATAATGTGCAGCAGTTGCTAGGTAATCAGACAAAACAGCACCAGTAAATAGTCATTTTAAAAACCAGCATTTGGTAAATCCTAAGCAAACAGACACACCCATGAGAGTGCATGATAGGAAAATTCTTTGAAGCAAGTGAGGCAGATCCATCTATTTCTCACAGTTAAATAATGTTAATGTTTTAAGTGTTAATGATTTAACACAATGCTGTAGCTTGAGGAGTCTTTTTTTATTTTGAGAAATCTGTTAATGTGCATGCAAAATTGCTAATGTTAAAAGAAAAAAAGTTTATCTTGAAATATATTGTACTTGTAACCTAACACATGTAGTTATTTATTTTGAAAAGTGCCTTAATGAATACAGAAGTTTAAGAACTAAAGAAACAAGATTTGTACTTACTTCAGTGATCAACAGATCTCAGATGCTGTGCAGAACAATCCCAGCTATGAAGTGTGAGATGGGTGTGGTGGTTAAATACCAGAGGCGGTCCAGGAGTCTCGAGGTCTCGTCCTCAAATGAAGGTGGGCTCCACCCCGCTGTGACACGCCCCTCTCACTCTGTCCAACTCATCATGGTCTAAAAAGAGGTGGAACCTCTTAGAGTATGAAAAGGAGGAGGAAACTGTGGCTTATCGTTTCTGATCTGAAGGAAAATTAAGGATGTGTTGGTAAACCATTTGTTAAGTGGTGACTTTTAAGTCTTAAAGGGATTCCTTTAAGTCACCACTTAAAAAATGTCACCACATCAAAAATGTAATTTACTCACCCTTGTGTAGTATCAAGCCTGACTTTCTTTTTCTTTGGTGACAAGCATTGCCAACTAAAAGCTAAAGTACTAAAATTACTAAAACTGAGAAATAAATTAGCTATATAGAAATATAAATAATAAAAATGATTTCAGATAACAACGTTTACATGACGACGATGTACTAAAAATGTTTTTCATGTACAGATTGTCCAATTGATCCGGATCTGTGAAAACAATTAAAAACACTGTATTATTCATGCCAGGCCAGTAGGTGGCGATGTCACTTTGTAAAGAAAGACTACGTGTCTATAGACTGAACACGTTATACACATGCACATGACGTCACCATTTTCACATATTCGCAGAAACAATAACGGTATAATTTTCAAAAACTTGAGCTTTGAAACAAAAGTTTGCGTTTCAAAAGTTTGCGTTTTCAGGCCCACAAAATGTCGCTGTTGTGTAAATGAACAGCCAAAATGCATAAAAAGTGCTGCGTAAACGGCCTCTAAAACTTTACTAAAATGAAAATGAATTTAAACCAATTCTATAATAGTATATAAATAATACTAAAATAACCCTAGGTGGAACACAAAATAATCATATCATCACACAGTTGTTTAACACAGCATAAATTCATGTGCTTTAAAAATAATAATAAAAAATCTTTAAAGCACAGTTTATTTAAAATAAACGGACATGGTCCGTGTCCTGGTTAAATTTGCTTATTTCTCTGGATTTAAACATTCTTGAAAACATCTGGGATAATGAAGTACACAAGTCAACAAAATATATAACATTGTTCTAGTGGTTTTTGGATATTTTAATCCAAAAATATTACATATTGTGCCTTTAAACAGTGCATTCATGTTTCACAGTCCATACAGTGAAAGTCAGTGGGGTCCAATGTTGTTTAGTATTAAGTATAAAACAATAATTAAAGGTGCAGTATGTAATAATTTTGTCCGCTAGAGGCCTATTCAGAACAAAGGCGTAGCTTGATGACGGCAAGTTTAAGAGCAAATCTTGAGACATGTGGTCTTCCCCTGAACGGACGGTGCAAAAGAATAGGGATTGGACTCGGGAAGAAACCATATTCATGGATGTGATTATTAACGTTAATGTAGTATGAAGCAGAGCAGGACGAGTGTTGTGGGAGCTGAACGAGGCCACTGGAGCGATTGATCAACACACGACTCACGAGCAGCGGGACTTTTATTATGACAAAGTCGTCGGCGCTGCTTCCGCTTTTCCTTTCATGAGTATGAGGTAACGCAGCTCTGTTTATCATATTAGATACATTTGAGTGTGTTGAAAATGTTAAAACGTTACTCTGTGCGTTCACTCGGCGGCTGCTGTGAGACACTTGATAGATAGATCGATTTTAGAATATCATATTAAATGCTGGATGGCTTGTGTTGATAAATGGCATGCAATTAATTTTAAAACGTATTGTATGATGGAGAAAAAAGACTAAACGTGTTGAGCAATATAACAACAATTAGTTTTCTGTCTATAAATATATCAAAACAGTTGTTTCCTTGTCTATTAAAACATGTACTATATTAAAGCGTCTTTGGTGTTTCCATGGTTTCTACAAAATAAAAGCGGAAACCGAGGGTAACGCGGGTATGACGCAATTGACAGGGACTCCTCACACGTCCCGGAGCCTTGGCTAAAATTGCAATTTTCTCAAGATTTACAAATATTTGGAAACATTTGGGATATTGTAAGTACTCAAGTGAACAAAATATATAACACTGGCCTAGTGGTTTTTGGATATTTTACTGCAAAAATATGACATATTGCACCTTTAAATATTATATAAATAATTTTTTTTTTAATATAAATAAATCAGTAATACTAAAATATAAACATTAAACGTGTCCAGATCTACACAAATACTAACACACCCTTTTTGACCCAAAGGTCGACGCAGGCCACGGTCCATGACCTGTCCACAGTGGTAATGCAAACGACTGACGTATTTCTCTGGTGGGTCTTTCGTCAGTTCGTAATATTACACCCTGGGCAAGAGCACGTAAATTTATGATTCATGCTCTGCTAAACAACTATGCAGATGGAATGATTCTAAACACTGCCAGCAAGGTGAGAGCAGATTATGACACCACAGAATCGCTTAGTTTAATGACCGTAACTGAAACTAAGAGCACAACAGGAGCATCATACTCAAAATTGTACAATTTGTTCTGTTAAAATTGAAAAAGGACATTTTTATTAGACATACAGTATAATGTGTTATATAAACTGCTTCTGTCTGAAGCTGCCTGTTCTCAACCGTCACATTCCTTTTCTTCAGTTGTGCAAGGAGTTTTAATGAAATGCACACACACAAAGGCACACTTTGAAAATCCACTGGTGAAAGTGTATCTACCAGTCTAGACTGTTTTAAGCAATGCTAAAATTTCTATAGGGATACACTAATTCTAATCTTGCATTATATTTAGTATGGAGAGTATACATATTTGAACATACTGTGGGTCTCTAATTTTTCAGACTCACCCACATCTTTCTCTCTGACACTGAATTAATATTAGAAACGTTTTGAAATGAAAAAGGTTGAAGGAACACAAGAATTATATTAAACAACATTTTTTTATTTCTTGTTGACAAAATAATACAAAATAGAACACTTTAATGTTAACGGTTTCAGTGTTTTCACAGATTCCTTCAAAATGTACAAAATATAGACATACACAACATGTTATACACGTTTTTTGTTGGTTGTACTTAATATTAAAGTGGTAGTAAGTGCTTTTGAAAAAAAAAATCAAGTACAGAAATCAAGATGGTGTCTTTTCACCTTCACTAGTTTGGCTAGTTTGCAGGTCTTTCATTAGCTTGACTCTCATGTTGTCCACCCATCCCTGTGTCTTACGAGCACCTTTTTTATTCTTCTTTTTAGGTGATTGATTCGGATTGGTTGGTTTAGTTGTGCTGGTTGCTCGTGGCTGTCTGACAGCATTTTTTCTTTGCTGTTGTTTAGGTCCTGTCCCAACTTTTGCCTGTATGAAAAGTAGAAAAGTTACATTTGATAAATCATGACATACAGTCAAACCAAAAATTATTCAAATATTTTTTATATATTTTTAATAGTGGGTGCAGGACACTTTAGTTCATCTATGTAAGTGAGGATAGCAAAATAAAGTAAACTGTGACACATTATACCCAAAATTCTTCATATAGTGGACTACCAGTAAAACTGATAAAAATTTGGAAACAAAAATTATTCAGACACTGTGACCTGACCATGTTTTGCTTAAGTGTTATCTGACATGATTAAGATTATTTTTTTCTGACACAGTTTAACTCTGAGATCTTGTCATATATTATTACCATTTTTTTAGACTCTAGTGAATAAACTGTATTAATGAATGAAATGTTCAAGGTGTCTGAATAAATTTTGATTTGACTAACAAAATTTGGATGGTAGTATTGCAGTTTTAGACTAAAGGTTGTTGGTTCAAATCCCAATAGTGGATGTCCATGAACTGGAGAATTACAGCAATCTGTTAATTTTTTAACTTTTTTAAAGGAAATCCACCTCCAATGTCCTAGCATGCCTTAGGACATGCATAAAGAATGGGCATGTCTTGGCATGTGGACAGTGTGAGCATAAAGCTCAATAGTTTACACAACTGAAACACCTCCCAGGTTCTGACACATGGTTTTGCTTCAATGAAATACTAAGTGTCATGTTTCTTCAGACAGTGCTTCAGTAGGGACCAATGCAATGATGTAAGCGTGTTACAGCGTAGAGTAGGATGGGTGTGATCTTTACAACCTGTCTCAACACACAATCACAGTTGCAAGAGCATCAGACCAGCGTATAAAGAGAACAACCACAATCATTCAAAAACAACCATTGAAATTTTATATTGTGCCAAAATTAAAATTTTCAGATACTGATAATTATGTTCATGTTATGGCCAGTAATTGATAAATGGATAATATTAAAATATGACTATGACTAAAAAAAAGAAAAAAGAAAAAATCATTTTGACATTTGCTAAAGACTACATTTAAAGGTGTTATTAAATTATTAGATATCAAAATTAACTTTAAATAAGCTTTAGATGATGACAAAGGTCTAAATGCAAAAATAAGGGAAATGAGCAAAGATTAGTAATACCACAAATTTTGCAGTTGGTTGCGGTGTGCTATTAGAATCATTCACGTCCGTTGTATAATGCCTGAGGTTAGAGATTTGAAGAAACTGTAATCCTAAGTATGAACAGTCTTTACTAAATGGCAAGCATCACGATCACTAAGAAACAACTCGGAAATTAAAGGTGCCCTAGAATCAAAAATTGAATTTACCTTGGCATAGTTAAATAACAAGAGTTCAGTACATGGAAAAGACATACATTGAGTTTCAAACCCCATTGCTTCCTCCTTCTTATGTAAATCTCATTTGTTTCAAAGACTTCCGGAAAACACGCGGATCTCAACATAACACCAACTGTTGCGTAACAGTCGGGATCATTAATATGTATGACCCCAATATTTGCATATATGCCAGCCCATGTTCAAGGCATCAGACAAGGAAAGGCAGTATTAACGTCTGGATCTGTGCACAGACAAGGTAAGCAAGCAAGAACAACAGCGAAAAATGGCAGATGGAGCAATAATAACTGACATGATCCATGATTACATGATATTTTTAGTGATATTTGTAAATTGTCTTTCTAAATGTTTCATTAGCATGTTGCTAATGTACT
Organism: Ancherythroculter nigrocauda; assembly: GCA_036281575.1. Classification (NCBI taxonomy): domain Eukaryota; kingdom Metazoa; phylum Chordata; class Actinopteri; order Cypriniformes; family Xenocyprididae; genus Ancherythroculter; species Ancherythroculter nigrocauda. The sequence continues at coordinate 14,463,531 of VTFQ01000015.1, read as the reverse complement.
GTTAAATGTGGTTAAAGTTACCATCGTTTCTTACTGTATTCACGGAGACAAGAGCCGTCGCTATTTTCATTTTTAAACACTTGCAGTCTGTATAATTCATAAACACAACTTCATTCTTTATAAATCTCTCCAACAGTGTAGCATTAGCCGTTAGCCACGGAGCACAGCCTCAAACTCATACAGAATCAAATGTAAACATCCAAATAAATACTTTACTCACATAATTCGAAGCATGCATACAGCATGCATGACGAACATCTTGTAAAGATCCATTTGAGGGTTATATTAGCTGTGTGAACTTTGTAAATGCACTGTAATATAGTCGAGAGCTCGTGTGGCGGGGAGCAGGCGAATTAAAGGGGCGGCGCGCTGCCAAAATCAGTGTATAGTTAATGATGCCCCAAAATAGGCAGTTAAAAAAATTAATTAAAAAAAATCTAAGGGGTATTTTGAGCTGAAACTTCACAGACACATTCAGGGGACACCTTAGACTTATATTACATCTTGTGAAAAAGCATTCTTGGGCACCTTTAAGTGAAAGAAAGTTAGGCACTACTAAAGTGAACTTACTGTTGCACCATCAATTGTTACTCAAACAGATTCATGGCATAACTGCCAGACCATCATGGGTGTGGTAACTGTGCAGGAATGTTGCTTTTGAGATATTATCGAAAAAGTGTCCACTTGGATTTATGTTGTCTGAGTGTGTGTGAATATATTTGAGTAAAAGATGCATATCCCTTTTAAACAAGTGCTCAAGTCACTGCTTGAACCAGCAACCTTACATTCACCAATTATTAGCTTTAAAGGTCCCATGGCATGAAAATTTCAGAGGTTTTTTAACATCAATATGAGTTCCCCTAGCCTGCATATGGTCCCCCAGTGGCTAGAAAAGGCGATGAGTGTAAACCGAGCCCTGGGTGTTTTGCTTCACGTTTGAGAAAATGAAAGCTCAGACGACCAATCTGGAATCTTCCCCATATGTCGTCATAAGGGGAAAGGTTACCTCCCCTTTCTCTGCTTTGCCCGTCCATGATAAAATGAGCTACTACAGTGAGATTCGAGCACAATATTTGTTTTTTTTTCCTCGAGAGACACATCATGCCTTGTAAATGAGCGAATCATGGCAGTTGCTCAGTGTTTGGATGTACAAATCAACACCTTAGTATTTTTTTAGTTCCTTCATCCGAGCCTATGAAGAAACAGTGGGTTCATTTTATTTTCTCTGGTAATACACCATTACAACTTCCCATAGTTTCGTATGTCTGCGCCACACATTTCACCAACCACTGTTTCCTCAACGTGGGCCAATACAGCCGAGTTAATGTCGCTAGGGTGACCAGACGTCCCGAAGAATTCGGGACAGTCCCGAAATCTAAACTATTGTCCCGAATCCCGAATCTGGCCCTAATTGTCCCGAAAATTATACTAAAGCAAAATCTTGAGTAGTTATTGTCTGATAAACATTTGTCTGCGGAGGTTGAGTCGTCCTGCAACCAGCCCCCGTTGGCTGCTCATTGGCTGCAGCATCTTTTTCTAAGTTCTAAAAAAAATACCGTAGGCGACTAGGCGCGAATTTAGATATGCATTGATAAGCTAATTTTCATTCATTCCGTTGGCATGGCTGCTGTACCGGAACCCCAACACGCTGCTAAAAAGCAAAAACGCCTCTGCAGGTACCGGAGTGGGTGGGGAAGTATCCATGGATTGCCACAGCCTTAAGCCCCAGGTATACTTCACTTTCCGCGCGTCTTTCAAAGTATACTACACCACGGATGCGCGCGGATGACCGCGTTCGTCACATGCGCAGTACAATTTTTAATATGCTCTACCAGACATCGGAGAGCAGCACTGAGTCGTGTCATCAACGTGACATTCACTGGGCATGATCGGAGAAGAAAAGAAGTGCATCCTTTCCCATATTTTACTTATCCCCCTCCATGAATTTGCCGCCCTAAACACGTCTTTGTACTCTTTCAAACATGAATTGTACAAATGTGGTTACTTTCTAATCTCTTCGCACAAACGCTGGTCAAGTTCGCTGTCCGTTGTCGTGTTTTTCTATTTTTTTCAAGCGTGTTGTTTTTAAACCGGTCTTTTCACACTCTTCTTTGACAGCTGAACACTGTGCTCAATACTGTGCGTATTGCCACCTAGTGGACTCTTCTATACTGCTTGCGCATGCGCTGTTGCACGCGGACTGTCCGCGCGGTCTCGAAATTGTGGGTGTGCGGCCAGCCGCGAGCCCTCCGCATGACGAAAATTACGTCATGCGGACGGTGCACGAACGCGGACGGCCAAAGTATACCCGGGGTTTTAAGCGATGAAAGTAAAGCGTTCTGCAAAGTGTGTAGGAAAGAGTTTGGTGTTTCTCATGGAGGGGAGGCAGATGTTAGGCAGCAAACTACACTGTATCAACACCGCGATAGTACAGACCAACACGTTGGTCTCGTCCTTCTTTAAGAAGCAGGATGATTCCATGTATAATAAAACAGCTGCTGCTGAGCTGACCTCCGTGTTCCACTGTGTGGCCCACCAACAATCATACAGATCGCTTGACTGTGCGATGAAGTTAGCACCAAAACTGTACTCTGATTTGGCTATAGCTAAACTCGTCACCTGCGGTCACACAAAAGCTGAAGCACTGGTCACAAACGTCCTGGCACCCCTCGCATCTGACTTCTCCCAGAGCCTCGAGTCAAAAGACATATTCTTTTCCATTGCAAAGGAGTGATTGATTGTTTGTGGCACTGTGTACAAAAAAATACTTCACTGCACAATTATTTCGTTATTTTCGTTTAAGCTTATTAGCGTTAGGCTATACAGAAAGGTCTGATTTACGCAATGTTACTTACAACAGTCATTGTTTTGTAAGCAACACTGCCAAATGTCAAAAGTAACAAATGTCTGGAGCACACATGCAAACCAGCAACCTCTGAGCTTTAACCACTACACCACACCACACCACCTTTGGAAGTTCTTGATAAAAATGTTGCAGGCTAAATTTGAACTGGAATTTCCCACATAAGCGCTGTGGTTCAACATCTCTAGGGCAGACATGTGAACACTGGGCTACATTTCAAAGTGAAAAGATGGTCATACCGGAATGGGTGGACGTGGGGGGAAGGTGCAGGGCGGTCTGTTGTGTTTCTGGTGAAATGGCAGGACATGCAAGGGGTCCAGGGGAACCCAGGGAACCCCTTGCGACACAGCAGGGGGGCCGCAGTGCGCAGCCTGCAAGTGGTACAAACTGCGAGCAGCCTTGGTCTCATTGCTGGCTTTGAAGATGGTCACAAAACCCTCACGAGGTTTGTGGACCAGCAGGTACCGACCTTCCTGTAAACTGGGAAAGGTGTTAAAAGAGATAAGCTAAAAAGCATAGAGATTGGCTGCTTTATTAAATAAACACCATGCAAAACCTATTTGTGTAATCTTAAAATACTTTCACATATCCCAGCTTAATATGCAGAGACAACTATGTTTCAATATCTCAACCAGCCCAACACAGCACCAGTGGCTCAACCAATGGCGTGCATTTTGGGCGGGACTATCTGTTTGCCTGATCAGCGGCAGGGGGAATGTTCTTTCGGCTGGTTGGCACAGAAATTACACTTTTATGGACTGATTGAAAGACTTATTTCACATTAGGAAATGTAAATCTTGCAAATGGTAATGTAACAAATTTAAATGGATATAAGAAGTCAAAGAAACTCACGCTGAGACTTTTTTCAGTAAGTGGTAGAGTGTGTTTAAACATCTAGTTGGCCTGAAAAAGAAATATTGAATCACATTAAATTCCATTAAAACTTGTCTGAGATATAGCCAAATGAATAATACATTAAAAATAATTATATATTACAATATTTCAGATAAAAATCTGTGAGAATTTGTCAAACATGCACCCAACAAAAGAAAAGGCTAAAACTTTCTGAAATCAGGGTTTTATATAGTTGAGAGATTTACTCACTTGAAGTCACAGGTGATGTGCTGAATCCAATCGTCAGGTAACTTCTGCATCTGAGCCACTTCTGATGTGTGTGCATTGATGCGACCTACACACACAAATAGGTAGATTGCTCATTTCTCTTTCTTTTAATAGTCTATAATCTTCTACTTAACGGTCAATATCTAAAGAAGCTAAAGTCAGCATTGTTATTGTTAACTCAAAGTACTACTACATTTTCATTAATTAAAATAAAGCTGAAATGAAATAAAAACTAAAATAGAAAAAATGTTGCCTGAGCAACATTTTGAAATAAAACAAGTTTGAGTCAAACTACTAAAACTGAAATAAATTAAAGCTAAATAGAACTATTTAAAACAAAAACTATAAATGACAAAAGCACTGAAAAAACAACTAAAATAACTGAAAACATAAAAATGAAAGCTAATTCAAAATAGCACTATATTAAGACCGCTGCAGAGCCTTAAACCAGCTTGTAGTCCGTTTAAACTGAAGAACAAATAAATCGCTGTCCACAGGTGATGCAGAACGGAAGGACATGTATTGACCTGCAACACAAACTGTGAGAAGTAGATGTTGCAATGACTGTTCACACGTTGTCCCGTGTCTGTCTATTGTCATCTATGCCTCATAATATTTCACACTGATGTCATTCAGAGTTCATGCCAGAAGAAAATGAACTCCACACCCATACTTGTTCATCTGCGAATGAGAAACTCTGCTCTAGCCTTATGCCAAAGAACACAAGACGATAAGGACATGATGAAATTTCAAGTCATGAACCACAATTGGAGCAGTATCTATTAATTAATTAATTATTAATAAATATAAAAATCCCAATATGTCAATAACTGATATAATTCTGATATATTTCTCTGCTGTTTGTATTCCCACCCTTGCTGCTTTGGCTTCTTTTGAGCAAAAATAAATAAATAAAAAAATTGGTCATATTTACCAAAATGTCAATTAATCTATATTCACACTACCACACCAATTCAGCATATTGCAATGATTTCTGAAGGATCATGTGACACTGAAGACTGGAGTATTGATGATGAAAATCCAGCTTCATCACAGGAAGTTTTGTAACGTTCATCCTGCGTCATTCTGCGATTACAAGATTCTGATTCTGTTCAGAGCTGTTGACATCCAGAGAGTCATTAATGATTTGTTTCTATGGCAACACTCATAACACTAAAATCCACATTGTTGCAGAAAAAATACTTAACCACTATCCCTTGTGAAAAAAGTGTGCTGAATTGTAAGAATTGCGCACTTGTAGGAAAATTTTTTTACTTAAAAAAAAAAAAAAAAAATTCACTTTGCAAATGTCAAATTAAAAGTTTTACTTTATAGGGTTAGTTCACCCAAAAATGCAAATAATGTCATTTATTACTTACCTTCATGCCGTTCCACACCCGTAAGACCTTCGTTCATCTTCTGAACACAAATTAAGATATTTTTGATGAAATCCGATGGTTCAGTGAGGTCTCTATTGACAGCAAGATAATTAACACTTTCAATGCCCAGAAAGCTACTAAAGACATATTTAAAACAGTTCATGTGACTACAGTGGTTCAACCTTAATGAATCTTTTGTATCGAATCAGTGGTTCGGAACTGCCAAAGTCGTGATTTCAGTAAACAAAGCTTCAATACTTCATAAGTGTTTCGAAATTTCAGTGGTTCACCACTGGGGGAGCGTGACTTTGGCAGTTTGATACGCGCTCTGAACCACTGATTCAAAACAAAAGATTTGTAACGCTTTGAAGCTTCATGAAGCAGTGTTTTAAAATCGCCCATCACTAGATATTGTTGAATAAAGTTGTTATTTAGTTTTTTTGGCCCACAAAAAGTATTCTCGTCACTTTTATAACATTAAGGTTGAACCACTGTAGTCACATTAACTGTTTTAAATATGTCTTTAGTAGCTTTCTGGGCATTTGAAAGTGTTAATTATCTTGCTGTCAATGGAGGCCTCACTGAACCATCGGATTTTATCAAAAATATCTTAATTTGTGTTCTGAAGATGAACGAAGGTCTTACGGGTGTGAAACGACATGAGGGTGAGTAATTAATGATATTTTTTGGGGTGAACTAACCCTTTAATTTTAAATAAAAAAAAATGTTAAATATTTTTAAATATTTTAATGTACTTAAAATATTAAATGATTACATATTTAAAATATGTTAAATGGTCATGATTTAAAAAAGTGCTCTTATTTTGACGTGTTGACTACATACTATAGCACAGGTAATGTACTTTTAATTTTAACTGTAGTGTGTTATCCAATATTACATTTAAAGGTAATATTACATGCACTAATATTAAATGCACTAAATTTCAACGTCATCATCCCAAATACTTTTGATTTTCCCAGCAAAATCATGCTTCACATAAAAAGGTTAGACTTTTATAGACAACCTAGGAAGTCGGGGAAGGTCTCGTTTTTTAAGTTTCGTTACAAGCTGTTCATACATTGGCAATACTAAAGGTGTTTTACTTGAATTAAATTTAAACTATAAATGACATGCAATAAAGTGTCTGAAACATTACATTCAGTTTGCACTATTATACTGCACTAAGTATATTCTTTTGAAGTGTATATATTATATATATATATATATTTTTTTTTTAGAAGTATGCTAAAGTATCCTTTTTCACATAGGATATTATTTCACCACCATATGCTCTTGCAAAGTATTTAAGAACACATGAAGTGTACCAAGTAAAACTAGATATAATAAAATAGTGCTTAAAACAGAAATGTGTAGAAGTACTAACCGTTCCAGCTGTAAATACATTCCTGGGCAATATAAATAGGCCAAGCCCAAAATGGCTGAACACTATACTTTTAATTGTCTTAACTACAAATTATTGGTCAGGAAATTAGCAAGATTTAAGCAAATGCACAACTTAAAAAGCCATTGCCGTTTAAGAAAAACATCAAAGACAGACAGTTTTTGGCAGAATATGGGAAGCTGTGTGTGGAGTGATAAATCACAATGAGACACGAGTTGCATGGTGATGCTGCAGAGTGGTGCCTTCTAATATCTGCTGACAAATATAATAAAAAAAATGCACCTCTACCACAGTGAAGCATGAAGGAAGTGTGACATTGTGTGGGGAGCCTTTTTTAGCTGCTGCTATTGGTGAGCTACTTCACTGTGAAAAGCATTTAATTGTTTGGAGCACAGGAGAATGTTGCAGAATGGCTTGCATCCCACAAATGAAAAGTTGTTTTCTAAAGAGGAATGAGCAGATGTCATTTTTCAACAAGACAATGCTCCTGTCCAAATTGCAAAGTAGTGGCAACAAACAAGTGCACCAGGATCATGGTTTGGCCTGGTCAGAGTCCAGATTTGAACCCTATAGAGAATATTTGGTCTCACATTAAACTCAAACGAACTGAGAGACATTTTTCAACTACTCATGTCTGAAGCCAACGACACTGACTGACTCTTCTTCCTGTAAAAAGCTTTCTGCAAGTTTACTCACATGGCATTAAAAGGGGTGGTTGATTATGATTTCACTTTTTTAAACTTTAGTTAGTGTGTAATGTTGCTGTTTGAGCATAAACAACATCTGTAAAGTTATAACACTCAAAGTTCAATGCAAAGGGAGATACTGTCTTTTTATAAATGAGATATAAACGCTTTTTAAGGACTACAACAAATGGCTGGTAGGGACTACAACGAGCTTCTTCCTGGGTTAGTGATATCACAAACCCTAAAATTTACATAAACCCTGCCCCAGAGAACACACAACAAAGGGGTTGAGGCCATGTCGAGCTGCTTTAGAGAAGAGGAAGAGTTGTTGTAGTAGAGTGTTGTTGCCATGCCGTCATTTTACGCCGGACTGATTCACAAACGAGAGTCAATTCAACTCTGGATTTGCACAAAAGATTAACATGACGGCACATGCTAGTTGATGAGTTGAATCAACTCCACAGCAACTACATAAATTTATCCACTAACCATTCAGAAACGTCCAGTTGTAACTTCTTCCTGAGTCTCTCCATCAGTGTCCGACAGTGTCATTTTGGCTGCGTGAGATTCTCCTGCTTTGTTGTTGTTGAGCAACCAAAGCGCGAACTGTTAAAGCTCCACACTCTTATGGAAAGAGGCCAGGAGCAGCAGCTCATTTGCATTTAAAGGGACACACGCAAAAATGGCGTGTTTTTGCACATAACCAAATAGGGGCAAATTTGACTAGCTATAATAAACCAGCTATAATCTGTGGGGTATTTTGAGCTGAAACTTCGAAACTCCGAAAAACAGGCGAATCTCAACATAACACCGACTGTTACGTAACTGTCGGGATCATTAATATGTACGCCCCCAATATTTGCATATGCCAGCTCATGTTCAAGGCATTAGACAAGGGCAGCCAGTATTAACGTCTGGATCTGTGCACAGCTGAATCATCAGACTAGGTAAGCAAGCAAGGACAACAGCAAAAAATGGCAGATGGAGCGATAATAACTGACATGATCCATGATATCATGATATTTTTAGTGATATTTGTAAATTGTCTTTCTGAATGTTTCATTAGCATGTTGCTAATGTAGTGTTAAATGTGGTTAAAGTTACCATCGTTTCTTACTGTATTCACGGAGACGAGAGCCGTCGCTATTTTCAATTTTAAACACTTGCAGTCTGTATAATCATAAACTCAACTTCATTCTTTATAAATCTCTCCAACAGTGTAGCATTAGCTGTTAGCCACGGAGCACTATCAAACTCATTCAGAATCAATGTAAACATCCAAATAAACACTGTACTTACGCGATTAGATATGTTGCATGACGAACACTTTGTAAAGATCCATTTTGAGGGTTATATTAGCTGTGTGAACTTTGTTTATGCACTGTTTAAGGCAAGCGTGAGCTCTTGGGGCGGAGCACGAGATTTAAAGGGCCGCACACCCTGAATCGGCGCATTTATAATGATGCCCCAAAATAGGCAGTTAAAAATTTTTATAAAAAAAAACCCAAAAAAAACTATGGAGTATTTTGAGCTGAAACTTCACAGACAAATTCAGGGGACACCCATGTTTTTGAAAACATGTTCTTCGGCAACTTTAAAGAAAACAGAGGGGAAGGCAGTTCAGTGCTAAGTTACTTTATTTACAATAATTTCCTGACCAGTGATTTGTGCTTAACATGGTTAAGACCATTAAAAGACCACTAAATATTTTGCCATTTCTTGGCCCTTTTTTTTGCTTAGGAGTGTATGTACAGACTCATCGCTGTGATATCAGCCCATTCTGTTATCACTAGGGCTGGATCCTGGACTAGACCCAAAGAAAAGACTAGATTCCTTTAATAAGCCAAGAAGAATCTCTAAAGCAAACGATATGCCAAGAGCGAGGCTCTTCTGCATTCTTCTGTGATTCTAAGTTATTTCTTCCTAGAGGCACAGACTGTTGTCATGCATATTACTTGCATTCTTGGTGTCACTGTGAATGTTGTAAGTGGATACAAACATCACAGATCTATCTAAATACATACATTTTGCTAAACTCTCCAAACTTCAGTGGTCAGAAAAGGAGTATCTTTTCCTCTTTCTCCTGATGGTGAAACCCAAGTATCCCTACACCCACACTTGACTTGTCATACATACAGTTGCATTCTTCTACAGCCATTTCAAAGTTGCAATGTTGGTAGCTATGGCAACTCTGACTCAAAACAATGAGTCATGAGTCATGAGAGAGGCATGCTGGGAGTTTGCGGGAAGTTCACTTTTGTGCTTACTCCCTTATTAACAAAACTTACACTTGAGAAAATATATGGCTACTTCTGCCTGTCTGAATTTGCTTAATTCAAAAAACTTTATTTTAATTTCCCTGATGGCATTTTCTGGGTGATACAACTAATATTTGTCAGTCATGTGATTTTCACTTAAATGGCTTAAAAAAAATAGGGTTTTTTCAATCAAAGGAACCATTTCAGCCATTGTAGCAAAGTAGATTCAAGTAAGAAGTAAAATACAGTAAATTTTTAAATATTTTGTCTTGCTTTATAAAACAAATAATAATAAAAAAATGAACCAATATGATAAAATAATAAGCAGCACTTTTTGCCTACATATATTTTCACTACAACTTTTAAAGCAAATCAAATTAAAATGCTTTAACTTGATTTGAAGATGTAAACAACTGAATCTATTATGAATTGATTCATCCAAATGTTTACCTACATATATTTTTGCTTCATTTTAAAGCATTTTTTTTATTTGATTTGATAATGCAAACAAATCACTGAATCAGTTGAATTAGTTATAAATTGATTAATCGAAACGGTCTGAACAGATTCACAGAAATGATTAAAGGTATTAGTTAAAATTCTGTCATTAATTACTCACGCTCATGTCGTTCCAAACTCGTAAGAGTTTTGTTCATCTTCGGAACATGGATGAAGATCTTTTTAATGGAATCTGAGAGCTTTCTGTCCCTCTGTTGCCAGCTATGCAACTAAAACTTTCAAGCCCCAGAAAGGTAGTAAAGGCATCATTAAAGTAATCCATGTGACTCCAGTAGTTTAACCTCAATTTTATGAAGCGACACGAGTGCTTTGTTATTTACAAAATATTAATCTCCTACATGAGAGCAGGCGTTGTTACGTGAACGCGCATAGGAGATTAATGTTTTGTAAATAAAGTGGTAAATTATGTTTTTTTGCGCAAATAAAGCACTCATGTTGCTTAATAAAATGGAGGTTAAACCACTGTAGTCACATGGATTGCTTGAAAGTGGTAGTTGCGTAGTCTGTCAATTGAGGGACATAAAGCTCTCAGATTTCATCTATAAAATCTCCATTTGTGTTCTGAAGTTGAACGAAAGTCTTATGGTGCGTTCACACCAGACGCAAATGAAGCATTAAGCGTGAGCGATTTACATTTTAAGTCAATGCAAAGACATCCTGTGGCGTGTTTCGGGAGAATTGCGCGAGTTGAAAAATCTTAACTTTGGCGAATATTCGCGCCGCGTTAACCAATTAGGAGCTTGATGCGAATTCATGTCTGTTGTGAAGTGAATTTCACGCGCAAATGAAGCGAGTAAATTCAAAATGTTCAAGCGTACAACTATGCGCAAATAGCGTGATTTATTCGCGCAAGTCGTGTCTGGTTTGAACGCCCCATTACAAGTTTGGAACAACATGAGGGTGAGTAGTTAGTGACAGAATTTTCATTTTTGGGTGAATTAACCCTTTAAAACTCAAACATTTTTGCTACTGAAGTTAAAGACACGTTATAATGCTCTCATACTACATATGACTCAGGTGACACTTGAATTAAACAGATTCATGACAGATTCAAGATAAAAGTCATGACTTTTCATGACTGCTAAAGTAAAAAAAAAACAAAAAAACAACAACAACAAAAAACAACAGATTCCATCAAGTCTCTTACTTATGAAAGACACGGTACTGGAGTGAAGAAGTTTCTCGGCCCACAGCTGACAGGCCTCCGTGTGGGTCAGACTCTCGGCTCCGTAGCACAGCTGATACTCCAGCTTGGGTAAAACATGCACTGGGATGGCCTAAATAAAAACAGACTCATTCATTATCCACTCAAATGGCAGTTATGAGTCACTACACTCTATAAACTGATGCAGAAGAGCATCTTTTTTCAGGACAAGCAGTTTTGACCTACGTTTGTGAACCACTGACTGGAAAGAATCTGTTAATACACTGATAAGACTTAAAAGTTGACTCTACAGCTCCGCACAGGAAAGCAGACTGTTTAAACAAAGGGAGTGGTGGACATTATTCAACCAAGCTTAAAATATAAAGAATAATGCCTGGCATGTTGACATACTAACTCAAATCCAAAAATAAAAATTTGCGACAAATCACTGACAAAAATGATAACTAATAATAATAATAATAATATACAGTCAAACCAGTTTTTTTTCAGACACCTTGAACATTTCATTCAATAATACAGTTTATTCACTATAGTTTAAAAAAGTGGTAATAAAATATGACAAGATCTCAGAGTTAAACTGTGTCAGAAACAAATAATCTTAATTATGTCAGATAACACTTAAAGGGATAGTTCACCCAAAAATGAAAATTTGATGTTTATCTGCTTACCCCCAGGGCATCCAAGATGTAGGTGACTTTGTTTCTTCAGTAGAACACAAATGATGATTTTTAACTCCAACCGTTGCCGTTTGTCAGTCGTATAATGCATGTCAATGGGAACTTCATCTATAAGAGTAAAAAAACATGCACAGACAAATCCAAATTAAACCCTGCGGCTCGTGACGACACATTGATGTCCTAAGACACGAAACGATCGGTTTGTGAGAGAAACCGAACAGTATTTATATCATTTTTTTACCTCTAAAACACCACTATGTCCAACTGCGTTCAGCACTTGGTTAGTGAGGTCTGATCGCGCTCTGACAACGGCAGTAATGTCTCACACTCATTGAAGCAAAGCACGAGACATCACTTCCGTTGTCAGAGCGCGATCAGATCTCACTAACCGAGTGCTGAACGCAGTTGGACATAGTGGTGTATTAGAGGTAAAAAGTGATATAAATACTGTTTGGTTTCTCGCACAAACCGATCGTTTCGTGTCTTAGGACATCAATGTGTCGTCATGAGCCGCAGGGTTTAATTTGGATTTGTCTGTCGTGTTTTTTTGACTAATATCGATAGAGTTCCCATTGACACACATTATACGACTGACAGACCGCAACGGTTGGAGTTAAAAATCATCATTTGTGTTCTACTGAAGAAACAAAGTCACCTACATCTTGGATGCCCTGGGGGTAAGCAGATAAACATCAAATTTTCATTTTTGGGTGAACCATCCCTTTAAGCAAAACATGGTCAGGTCAAAGTGTCTGAATTTTTGGTTCCAAATTTTTATCAATATTATACCCAAATATGTCACAGTTTACTTTATTTTGCTATCCTCACTTACATAAATGAACTAAAGTGTCCTGCACCAACTAGTAAAAATATATATAAAAAATGTCTGAATAATTTTTGGTTTGATTGTTTATTGTGTGTGCACAGGAACTTATGAGTATGATGATGTTTGAAACTCTTGGTGTGTAAGACAAGGCAAGGCAATTTTATGTATACAGCACATTTCATATACATTGGTAATGGTAATTGTAATGGTATCCTTCAACCTGGGCAAATAAAGCAACATTTTCAGAAAAAAGGTGTACTGTATTTGTGTATTAGCATGGGTCCACCTCACCCTGAAGGTCTTTTTGTCATGTCTCGGGTGAGCGATGTCCACACTGCTGCGCACCATGAGCAGAATGTCCAGCAGGCTGTAGAGTTTGTACAAAACACTGCCCTCTGCTGGAGGATCATAGTCCATCTCATCCTCAGCACTGACCTGAAGATCCTCCCTCAGAAGACCTGCGATAGATAGACAGACGTTTAGTGCAAGAAATTGACTAATTTGGGCTTAAAATGCTAAAAATATAAAATATGGCCCCTTTAGATCCTAGTGATATTATTAAATCACATTTAAAAGGACATTTGAATAACCCTACAAAAATGTAATCTGAGCACAATTTCACTACACTTAACGTAGCCTTTGACTGAGATGGTGTTTAAAGCACTAACGTTTTCTTTGAGGGGCTACCAGCACAGGAACGGCAGCAGGCAGTGTGGCGTCCTCTCCCTGTCCCTGTCCCTCTCTGGACTCTAGGTACGAGGTCACACACTGTTTGACCAGGGAGTGTGTTTTCGGTTCTGGAGGTTTATCTTCTGGGACAGGCGGTTTCACAGCCTCCTGGTTCTTGCTAGGTGTGGATTTCAGCATGGCGTCCTGCATCCGCAAAATCTGTCCGAGCTGATCGCACTCGCTGGATATTCTTGGTCTTTTGATGCCCTTCTTTGTTCCTTTGCCCAGAGGGTTTGTGGGGCTTGGTGTTGCAAGGTCGGGTGCTTGGGGGGAGGATGTCTCACCTGGTGTCACCTGGGTTTGAAGTCTCTGCGGGGAGACAATGTGATCTATAATTAGTCGTTCTTCATCAGAATCCGAAACCTGGTCCAACATCTGTCTAGGCCGCTTGGTGGGAGGACATTTAACAGAAGACACTTTTGAATCTTCACTCGCACTTTCCTTTTCGGAAACGACACTTTCATCCATCGCACCGTTTCCTCCGTCAGCCAAAGACGAGTTTGTTTCTCCTTGTTCCTGAGCCATGGTCAACTCGAGGGGTTCTGTGGGAGTGTTTTGAGACACTGAAGTGTGCTTTGTTGTACCTAAAGAGTCTGTCTGTTTCTTGGGGTTTGGGATAAGTTGAGATGGATTTGTACAAGTTGTTTTTGGTTCATTCTGTTCTTTCACTTTCTTACTGGGCTTGTAGGACTCCCCAAATGACTCCAAGTCTGTTAGATCAGTCTCAAAATCCATTCCAGCATCATCAGCTGCAACCACATTCCTGGAGATTTTGTCCTGGGCAGAGTAAAGAAAAGTAAATATTATTTACAATGCAACATATTTATACTTTAATTTCTCTGTGGCATAACTTTTATTATTCCACAGTCGCCGGCGCTGCTTCGGCTTTTCTGGTCATGAGTATGAGGTAACGCAGCTCTGTTTATCATATTAGATACATTTGAGAGTGTTGAAAATGATGTTATAACGTTACTCTGTGCGTTCACTCGGCGGCTGCTGTGAGACACTGTTGCACACTGCAGTAAGATCGATCAATTTGAGAATATCATATTAAATGCTGGATGGCTTGTGTTGATAAATGGCATGCAATTAATTTTAAAACATACTGTATAATGGAGAAAATGCTGTATTACTGTTACTAAAAATAAAGCTGCATCTGATTATGCTATGTTAGCTACTTCACAAAATAGTGTTTTTCTCTGAGGCATGGTAAAGCATGGTACTCGCAAAAAAAAAAAAAAAAAAAAAAAAAAAAAATCAAGAAAATTAGATTTAAACAATAAGACTAAACATGTTGAGCTATATAACAATAATTAGTTTCCTGTCTATAAAAATATCAAAACAGTAGTTCCCTTGTCTATTAAAACATGTAAATATTAAAGCGTCTTTGGTGTTTCCATGGTTTCTACAAAATAAAACCGAAAGGTGACTCCTCACACGTCCCGGAGCCTTGGTTAAAATTGCAATTTTCTCATGATTTACAAATAGTTGGAAACATTTGAGATGTTGTAAGTACTCAAGTGAACAAAATATATAATAATGGTCTAATGGTTTTTGGATATTTTACTGCAAAAATATTACATATTGCATCTTTAACAACCATTTTTATGCTGACAATACCAGGTTTACATCCACTCAAAACCGGGTCCAGACGTGGACACATCCCATCTTTCAAATTGTACGTTGGAGATTAAAGTATGTATGTCTAACAACTTCCTGTGCTTGAATAGTTCCAAAACTAAAGTCATGCTTCTTGGCTCTACCCATCAACTGCATATTATAATATTGTTGTGCTTGCTTGTGTTGTAAAGTGCTTTGAAAAAGCAACTTTTAAAGGCGCTATACAAAATGAATGTATTATTAATAGTCAAAAATACAATTAACAGTGTAATATAATTGTACAATATAATATAAAATATAATAAGCACACATACATATATACATAAATACTTAGAAACATTTCTTATTATCAATGTTCAAAACCATTTTTGCTGCAAAATATTTTTTGTAAACAACCATTCAAAGGTTTGTGCCAAGTAATCCAAAACTAATTGCTAGTGAACAATAATACTTTTTTTTTTTTTTTTTTTTTGAATGAGCCAATAATTAATCAGCAATATTTATTATTTATCTATTCTACTGTTTGGTGTTTTGTGTTCCTCTATTTACACTGAATTCAGTAAATTCAGCTTACCTCAGGAGGAGGGTTCATTTCTAAAGAGATCTCTTCTGAAGCGAGGAAAAATATGGGTCGTGACACAGTCTTCTTGAATGCCAGCTTCACGCTCTCCTCGTGAAACAGCAGACTCCTCTCTCTCCAGCTCATCTCTGTCTTCAGCAGGGGAGGATCTATGTATGCCGTCTTACTCTGACTGCTGCCTGATAACAACCACAACATTCACTGTGACACACAGTTGACTGGATTACAATCTTCTGGTCTCATGAAATGACCCCTCACCTTTCACAGGGTTCATTTTGACCCAGATGGGCAGCTCCCATGCTTCTGTGAACTCCGAGCTGTTATTCAAGAGCTGAAGGAAGGCCTCTTTGGATAAACACACTTGTGGCTCGTAAGTAGCGCTGAGTTTTTCAGCGTTACTGTCATTGCTGATGGCCTGTGGAAATTAAGAGGCATATGTGTTATATTTGATTTCCACAGGCACATTAAATTAATTCATGAGGTGTGGGGACAGAATTTTTTTATGGGTGGCTCCTACTTCTCTTATTGGAGGTCTTGGGCCCTTCAGTCATGGGCTCCAGCTCCTGGTTAGCCAGCCTAGTTACTAGTTAGTAAGTTTATTCTATCAAATACAGTATATTAGAGTGATAATTCAAAACAAAGGCAGCAGTGCCCCCTAGTGGTTAAGATCACATTTTGCAAGATAGAAACCCACATGCCAAGTCTAAGAAAAAAAGGGGCATATTTGGATCCCTTTTCACCTGCAAATTCAGATATAGCATAAGGAAAATGAAGCCTAATTTTAGCATGATTAATATATTTTGCATTATATTATTATATTTGTACAAAGGACATATTTGGATCCTTTTCCACCTACAAATTAAAAAAGTTAAAATATGCAAAACATATATATATATATATATATATTTTTTTTTTTTTTTAAGGAAAATGAAGCATATTTATCATGATTCATTTTTTTGTTAATATTATATTGTTATTATATTTGTATTATATTATGACATTATTTACATGATAATTTATCAAGTTTCTTACCCCAATTTCTAGTAATAATAATATTAATAGATTATATAAATGGTATGTAATATTATTTATATATCATGGTAGCATTTGTAGTACTTCATTTAATTCGACAGATTTTAAACAGGATGAATTTTTTAATGTAAATACAAAATACTTTTTGTAGAAAAGGTGTGTAATTGTACTTTTGTATTTTGTCATTAGTTTCATGACAATGACAAAATACAAATAAGGGAAAAAATCATTTTGGGGTAAAATATGGCCATTTTTTTTCTGATATTTGTCCATATGAAGACCAAAAACCAGTAAAAATGACACATTTATAGACAGGCTACTTACAGTGTGTGCTGAAGTTGCTTTTTTAGCTGGAGGAACCACATTTGACACGGTCTCATAGTCTACTGCAAGTTGAGAGTCTTCTGGTATCACTTTTTTCTCTAGCATGTCTATTTTACCCTGAGGAGAAAAACAGCAGACATAGATGAAACAAACAGCAGTATATCACACATTTAAGATAATAATAAAAAAGAACTAAAGAGTACAAGTACCATAGCAAGAAGCTGTTTTTCAAAGTTGAGAGAGATTTCACACACAAACTTTACATTGGTCAGGCTAGTAATCTCTTGAATGCTGTAAAACTGTGGGAAACTCTTCACATGTTCCAAGCAGGCTGTGAAATATTCCTGTTGGGGAAAATATACAAAAATGATCCATCAAATATTCAATAATGACAAAAAAAAAAAAAAAAAAAAAGAAAAAAAAAGAAAGAAAAATAAGAAAAAAAGATAAAAAAAATTATAATAAACAAAAAATCAATCAATCAAATACTCAAAAACAATATTGAAATGAAAATTAACAAAATAAAATAATAATAAAAATATCAATCATAAAAATTGATAATGAAATAAAAAAATAGAAAAATGAAATAATAAAATAGTATTATTTGTATATATTAATATTTTAATTATTTGTATATTTTAATTGTATTAAATACAAGTAAAATGATAATAAAAATAATAAAATATAAAATGAAACTACAAAAATCATCAGTAAAATATTCAAAAAGGATAATGAAATCAATTAAAATAAAAAATTAAATATAAATATACAAAAAAATCATCAATAAAATATTTAAAATTGATAGTTAAAGAAAACTAATAAAATAAAATTAAAAATAAAATTAAGATATACAAAAATCAGCTATTTAAAAATGATAATGAAATAAAGAAAAATAAAATAAAAAAAAAATTAAAATATGCAAAAATCAATCAAATATTCAAAAATGATAGTGAAATAAAAATAAAATTAAGTAATAAAATATTATTATTTGTGTATTTTAATATTTTAATTACAAAATCATCAAATATTCAAAAATTATAATGAAATATATAAAAGCCATATAGTAATAAAAAATAAAGTGAAAACATACAAAAATCATGAGTAAAATATTCAAAAATGATGACAAAATAAAAATTACAATAATAAAATCATCAATAAAATATTCAAAATTGATAGTTAAAGAAAACTAATAAAATAAATTAAAAATAAAATTAAGATATACAAAAATCAACTATTTAAAAATGATAATGAAATAAAGAAAAATAAAATTAAAAATAAAATTAAAATATGCAAAAATCAATCAAATATTCAAAAATGATAGTGAAATAAAAATAAAATTAAATAATAAAATATTATTATTTGTGTATTTTAATATTTCAATTACAAAATCGTCAAATATTCAAATAAGATAATGAAATTTATAAAAGCGATATAGTAATAAAAAATAAAATGGAAACATACAAAAATCATGAGTAAAATATTCACAAACAATAATGAAATGAAATCAAATAATAAAAAATAAAATGAAAATATATAAAAATCATCAGTAAAATATTCAAAAATGATGAAAAAATAAAAATTACAATAATAAAAAATTAAAATATACAAAAACGTCAATAAAATATTCAAAAATGATAATTAAATTAAAAAAAAATAATAATAAACAAGAAAATTTAAATATACAAAAATGATAATGAAATAAATGAAAACTATAAAAAAAAAATTCATCAAACGAACATCTGAATAGTAATATAAAAAATAAATAAAATAAATAAATAAAAAATACCTCAGAGTAGCGAGTACTGCCTGGCGGCATATAGTTGTTCCGATCAGCGCATGCTCTAGAAACATCCTGTAGGTATTTCATAAACTCTGTCACCTCTTTCCTCACACGCTCCATCAAAGGCTTAGAAATGAGAGACAAGATTAACCACATGAAAACTGCCTTGCATCCATGTACAGCAATCAAAACTGTCCCAATGTTAAAGTCAGGCGGTCGAGACTTGAGATGATCTATACCTTTGAATATCTGACAGGCTTGCCACTGAGAATGGCGAGATATGACCTGCGCTGCTTTGCGTTGATGGTGGTAAAGCCAGGGTAGGGCACGAGCGGCTCAGGGAAAGCAAAAATCTTAGTGGTCTTCACAGGTTTGGGTTTAACATGATTTTGAGACGGTTCGCATTCAGGCATGGCCTCATCTGAAACAAGGCTGTTCCTGACATCTGAATCTTCATCACACTTCACAGTCTTTACGTCTGCTGAGGGTCCATCTGGCTTTTTCTCATCCGTCTCCTCTGGTTTGACATCAGAGCTTTGAAGGAAATAATACATGATACACCTCAAAATGACAAACCTCAATAATATATCATCAATTTCCATATATATGTATATATAGGGGAGAGTGGGGTAAGTTGTCACACTCTTCATAACTCCAAAACTAGAGGCTCTATCTCAAAAATCAAATAGCCACTTTGTGTGACTTCTTCTATAGTCAACTTCCTGTTCACATAAGGTCAAGATCGCTCTAATCTGAGATTAGCACAATTTTCTTATTTTTTGGCTTAAAAAGTAAAACATTTGCACTTTAAATTTGATGCAATACAACTTTGTTAGATATGAATGTTAAAAATTATTATTTTGCACAACATAGAGGAGACAAAAACGTGTCTTTTGATACTTTAGCTATATATAAATAAATGTGCTTATATAACTTATACGACCACAGACACCCACCTTTGTAAAAGAGCGTATAGTTCTTTAACGTTAGGCGCGAGGGTGAACTTTTCAAACACATCTCTCGAAAACACGACAGGACCAGTGACAGGAGCATCATCCCTGCGGACAAACGACCTATAATGACACTATCTTCATCACAGTTATCAATAACATGTGTTTATTTAAAGAATCATGTTGTCACCTACCATTTTAACTCCATGGCCGCAGACTTTTAAACTTAGGTGCAGTTCACATCATCGTTAAATCATTGTACCGACTGACTCTTGTCTCTCACACGCTGACGTTCCCTCATATCATAACAGTGCGCCGATTGAATCTTCCGGGAAGAACCAAAACATGATACAACGGTTCCGCTTCTGATCTGTAATTATTCAATTCGTAATTATTATGTGGTTATTGGTAGAATACATTTGTGCTAACCTCCGGTTAGTAAAGTACTTGCAGTGATATAAAGTTTTGTCATAAAATGAAAAATACCAATAGCTTGATTTACAAAGTTTTTGTATCAGACATTGTGAAAATCTCTCTTTCTTGAATCAAAGTGTACATGATTTAAACTAGGTAATACTGAAGTAGCCTACAATTAAATGTGGATACATTTGATATATGTTTGTATTTACTTAGTAAAAAATAATTTGTTCACTTTCATATGAAAATTAGCCCAAGCTCACCCTCAAGCCATCCTAGGTGTATATGACTTTCTTCTTTCTGATGAACAAAATCTGATAAATATTAATAAATATCCTGACGCATCCAAGCTTTATAATGGCAGTGATAGGGTTCAATGAGTATGAGCTAAAGAAAAAGCTTCAATCCACATCCATCCATCATAAACATACTCCACACGGCTCCGGAGTGTTAATAAAGGCCTTCTGAGGCGAAGCGATGCGTTTGTGTAAAAAAAGAAAAAAAAAAATCCATATTTAACACGTTATGAAGTAAAATATCTAGCTTCCGCCAGACCGCCTTTTGTATTCAACTTCAAAACGCTTACGCTACGTCCTGCGTCTTCCGTATTCAAGTTGATACATCTTGGATGGGTAATTTTCATTTTAAAGTGAATCCTTTAAGTTCAATGAAACATGGATACATTTTATTTATTTAATTACTTAGGCTACCTATAACCAACCAATTATGTTTATGGCAAGACACTGACTTAAAGGGTTAGTTCACCCAAAAATGAAAATTCTGTCATTTATTACTCACCCTCATGTTGTTCCACACCATAAGTCCTTCGTTCATCTTCAGAACACAAATTAAGATATTTTGATAAAATCCGATGGCACAAGGAGGGCAAGACACAAAAGGTCATTGCAAAAGAGGCTGGCTGTTCACAGAGCTCTGTGTCCAAGCACATTAATAGAGAGGCGAAGGGAAGGAAAAGATGTGGTAGAAAAAAGTGTACAAGCAATAGGGATAACCACACCCTGGAGAGGACTGTGAAACAAAACCCATTCAAAAATGTGGGGGAGATTCACAAAGAGTGGACTGCAGCTGGAGTCAGTGCTTCAAGAACCACTACGCACAGACGTAAGCAAGACATGGGTTTCAGCTGTCGCGTTCCTTATGTCAAGCCACTCTTGAACAACAGACAGCGTCAGAAGCGTCTCGCCTGGGCTGGACTGCTGCTTAGTGGTTCAAAGTTATGTTCTCTGATGAAAGTAAATGTTGCATTTCCTTTGGAAATCAGGGTCCCAGAGTCTGGAGGAAGAGGCACACAATCCATGTTGCTTGAGGTCCAGTGTAAAGTTTCCACAGTCAGTGATGGTTTGGGGTGCCATGTCATCTGCTGGTGTTGGTCCACTGTGTTTTCTGAGGTCCAAGGTCAACGCAGCCGTATACCAGGAAGTTTTAGAGCACTTCATGCTTCCTGCTGCTGACCAACTTTATGGAGATGCAGATTTCATTTTCCAACAGGACTTGGCACCTGCAAACAGTGCCAAAGCTACCAGTACCTGGTTTAAGGACCATGGTATCCCTGTTCTTAATTGGCCAGCAAACTCGCCTGACCTTAACCCCATAGAAAATCTATGGGGTACTGTGAAGAGGAAGATGCGATATGCTAGACCCAACAATGCAGAAGAGCTGAAGGCCACTATCAGAGCAACCTGGGCTCTCATAACACCTGAGCAGTGCCACAGACTGATCGACTCCACGCCACGCCGCATTGCTGCAGTAATTCAGGCAAAAGGAGCCCCAACTAAGTATTGAGTGCTGTACATGCTCATACTTTTCATGTTCATACTTTTCAGTTGGCCAAGATTTCTAAAAATACTTTCTTTGTATTGGTCTTTGTATTCGTTCTAATTTTCTGAGATACTGAATTTGGGATTTTCCTTAGTTGTCAGTTATAATCATCAAAATGAAAAGAAATAAACATTTGAAATATATCAGTCTGTGTGTAATAAATGAATATAATGTACAAGTTTCACTTTTTGAATGGAATTAGTGAAATAAATCAACTTTCTGATGATATTCTAAATATGACCAGCACCTGTATATTGTTGAAAAGTCGTTATTTTGTTTTTTTGGCGCACAAAAAATTCTCGTCGCTTTATAATATTAAGATAGAACCACTGTACTCACAAGAACTGATTTAAATATCTTTTTAGTACCTCTTGAGGGTTACAGTGGCATTGCTGTCTATAGAGGCCTCACTGAGCCATCGGATTTAATCAAAAATATCTTAATTTGTGTTCAGAAGATAAATGAAGGTCTTATGGGTGTGGAACAGCATGAGGGTGAGTAATAAATTACATTATTTTCATTTTTTGGTGAACTAACCCTTCAACATTTTGACATATTACTCATATTTTCCTCTGTCCTGTTCGAAGATTTCACATTAATTTATTAAGATTTGGCCCTATACTAGATATTATGCTACAATGGTATTTTAGAGAAATACTATTTTATTTATAGGTTGACTTCTGACGTGTTAAAGTAATTATTGGAAACCGCAGACTTTTATTATGGCAAATTGTTGTCGGTTTAAAGTCCCCCTGGTCAATAATTTTCTCCCTTAAAATTCATCTTTGATCACCAAAATGACATATTTAAAGTTTTAATCCCCTGTGAAATAGCTTGAATGTAACTCTAGTCTACACCCTTGCTTTATTTAGTAGCTTATTCATCTATGAATATGCTAATTAGCCCCGCCTCCACTCACTCGCACGAGCTCGAGAGATCAACTGAACTGAGGTAAACGCTGCACAATGCTGTCGTCTTTTACAACGTCGGAGTCGGACACATAACGGTAATTAATATGATTAACGTTAGCCTTTTGCCTGACTACATTATCAAACAGCTAATAATGAGTTGCTAATGTTACACAAACCATGTTTCCGTTCGCCGTGTCAGAGTTAGACAGCTGCCTTCTAACAATAAGTATCCTTACAAACGCTTCGAACAAGATTGACGCTCAGAAAGTTCATCATAATATACATAATACACCTGCTATATTGCTAAATCCACCCAATTTTTCCATATCAACAGAAAAATATACCGGGATAACCTGGCTTCTCTTAAGACTCCCCTGCATCAGAGCGGTAATGGTAAAGCCCGCCGTTTTTAAACTGTCTTTAGATCATTGCAGTTTTAAAGAGAAAATACTCAGCAATGGTGTTGACTTATGAATTTACACATGGGTTGTTTTAAAGCATATTAAAATCAACACATAGACACATAAACAACATTAAAAACTTGATTTTCACCACAGGGAGTCTTAAAGTAAACTCTGCAAGCCACTTCAAACTAAATGAAGCCATAGGTCTACTCGTGTGTGTGTAGACTATCTATCTCATATGCATTCTTTATATTTAACCATTTTAAAGTTTATATTGCTGCCTCTTTGAGGAAAAAAAAAAAAAAGTCTGATCTGGTATTTTTAGTAGGCCTATATTGTCACAATTTTTGTTATTTCTTGTTGACTGCACTTTTAAATTTTTCCTGATAATTTACTCACCCCCATGTCATCCAAGATGTTCATGTCCTTCTTTCTTCAGTCGAAAAGAAATTAAGGTTTTTGATGAAAACATTCCAGGATTATTCTCCATATAGTGGACTTCAAATGGCCTCCAAACGGTTGAAGGTCAAAATTACAGTTTCAGTGCAGCTTCAAAAGGGCTTTAAACGATACCAGACGAGGAATAAGGGTCTTATCTAGCAAAACGATCGGTCATTTTCTACAAAAATACAACTGTTTATGCTTTATAAACACAAATGATCATCTTGCACATGCTTCCGCTTTCCGTATTCTTCAAAAAGCTTACGCTGTATGTCCTACGCCTTCCCTATTCAACTTACGGAACGAACACGGCGGCAGTTTCGTTTTTTTTCCGTAAGTAGAACAGGGAAGGCGTAGGACATACGGTGTAAGCTTTTTGAAGAATGCGGGAAGCGGAAGCACGTGCAAGACGATAATTTGTGTTTATAAAGTTGTTGTTTTTTTTTCGAAAATGACTGATGCTTTCTCTAGATAAGACCCTTATTCCTCGTTTGGTATCATTTGAAGCTGCACTGAAACTGTAATTTTGACCTTCAACCGTTTGGAGGCCATTGAAGTCCACTATAAGGAGAATAATCCTGGAATGTTTTCATCAAAAACCTTAATTTCTTTTTGACTGAAGAAAGAAAGACATCTTGGATGACATGGGGTTGAGTAAATTATCAGGAAAATTGTATTTAAAAGTGGACTAATCCTTTAAATATTCCGTTTCCATAACAGCTTTTCAAATGTTCTTCCACTACGTCAAATACAGGAACTTTGTAGTTCTATTTTAAATGTTGTGAGATTATGTTTCTTATTCTGCTTCTCCACTTCCATCTCTTTCATTTCTTTGAAGACTGTGTGGAACTTCAACCATGAAATGCATAAAGAAGTATGACACATTGAATAAGAGCCCATTACAAGCGGTAAATTTTATTATGGGATAACAGCACATAAAGCACATCTAAAATCGATGTGTCAAATGCACTTTTAATAAAGGTAATATTAAAGGTACAGTTTCTAAGTACAATATAACAACATTCATATTAGAATGAAAAGTATTTAAAAGACAACATTAAATTTCTTATTTTTCTTTACAGCGGTATTTACAAAATGAATCAAAATACTTATTTTCATATTTAAGAATCAGACAAACAGAAGGAGCAAAACCACTATTGAGAAGAGACTATCTCCTAAAGAGAGTTCCAAAGAGCTGAATAAAAAGGTACATGATCAACTGTCCCCATTTTAAGATCAGTAGCAAACATGTGACGTAAAAATATGTGACAACTGCAAACCGTTCTCTGCTTTTTTCCCCCCATCGCAGGTAAGCAGGAGAAAAATCCATCCCGTCCTGCCCCAGCCCTTGTGCCTCCCCTTCAGCTCAACAAGAAATAGAAGTATGCATCATTTTACATACACATATGAACACTTAAAATACATTGCATTAGTCATTTTGTTTCATAATCATCAACTTAAAACCTAATTGGCAGGAAACAACAGGGAGAATACGGAGTGGATTGTCTATTGTCCGCCAGTTTGTCTCTGCAAATATCCAAACAGGGTTCGTGTTCAAATACATCCAACCAGGGTGCAACTGACTGGATGCAATGTCCCATAACCACGTTAAGTTGTTCAGAGGAAAAGAAAGAGTAGCTTCGGGACATCACAGAGACAATAAAATGCTGTTTCCATGGCTATAAACAAACATGAAATGCCTCATTTACATACAAAAAGACAGCCAATGAAAAAAAAAGTCGGTAACACAAGACAGAATTCACCTACGTGTGCAAACACAGTCATTTGAGTACGTCGAGAACGGTGAAAACGATAACGGACGAATATAGTTTCTGCATCCTGTACCACTGAGAGGCACTCAGCGTTGTTTGCTATGTATTATTGCAAGTAGATTCTGCCTTGCTACAAAGATAAAAACAGGAAGTTTCGCACAAAACTTTGTACGACCGCCTTTGTTCTGTACAATTTATAACACTTAACCGTTGTGTGTGTATGTAAGTGAGCGGATGTCGATAGAAAAAAAATGAAGCGTGTTTTTTAAAAAAACAAACAAAAGGTAGAATAAACGAAAAAACGGAGGAAGCCAAAAAGTGGCAGACAATCCGATACTTTATCGCATGTTTAAAGTCCTTCCAGAAAATAAGCACTGGTTTCGAACAATCAAAAATAAACACAATACTGCTGCTTTTTTCCTTTTTTTTTTAAGCATGAACAATCGTCTTTGTTGCAAAAAAATTCTAAATTGCGATTTACTTAGCCGATACTTGCTAATAATCTTAAAAGTGGGAAGGAAACAAGCCGCGTCCCAAGACTAGCACACTGATACAGGTACTTGCTGGGTATTTGAAAGTAAATTTACCACTATCATTAACTTTATCGTTATTATCATTATAATTATTATTATTATTTATCGAGTCCTAATATCAATAATCAATACTCAGTGAAATGAATGGACTAAGAGGGCGGCCTAGTCTATGAATCCATAATTTTTCTTCACAAAAGTAACTTACCTAGCACCACACGTCAGTATAACACAAAAATTAATGTCCGCACACCCTACCGCTAATCGAACTAAGTCTAAAAGAGAGAAGTATACTCAGAACAGAGATATTGTACAGCATGATGTGTCTGATAAAACAGATAAATATTTGCACTGAGCAGGTCTTAATAGCAGTATTTTCTTCTTACCTATACAGACAGAAGTTACAAAGTTACTTTTATACATGTGATCGATAGAACATTAAATATCGTGAATTAAAAGCCGAAAGGAGGACAGGGAAACGTAGCTGTACAGTTTACAGGCCATTTGACGTTCGTAGTTCTCCACCCGGGAACAGAACTAGTCAATATACAAATAAAACGAACAAACAAAAAAAAATTGCGAAAAAAATTTAAACGCGATAAATAAGAAAATGTATTTACATGCAGATGTTCAAAGCCTATGCACAAAATGAATCATAATACACCATATATATTATTGCTTGACATTCGATTATGGCTAAAGACTTTTCTTTTAGTCTATTATCTAAACATAGTTCACTTTTAATAACGTGTCAGCTGTGCTTTTGGAAAGAAAACGCAAGGAAAATGATTGACGTAAATCTTAGTAACACTTCAACCTTCAGCTCGAATGCTGTCGCGAGCATGACACGTTCAATCCGCTGATCGGAATTGCGTAAAAAAAAAAAAAAAAAAAAAAAAAACGGTAAATGTGCCTTTCGACCAAAGTTCAAATGTGAGTGCATAGGCCTTGCGTTTGCATAAATCTAATCGAAATGTTAACGTCGAGGTGCGGTGTGTCATGCTTGTACAGCCTCGTCAAAGGGATTCAAGCTCAGTGCTACGAAAAACATTTTAAATTCTGGGAAAAAAAAAAACTTACGATCTTACATACAATTCACC
Source organism: Ancherythroculter nigrocauda (assembly GCA_036281575.1). Lineage (NCBI taxonomy): Eukaryota > Metazoa > Chordata > Actinopteri > Cypriniformes > Xenocyprididae > Ancherythroculter > Ancherythroculter nigrocauda. The sequence continues at coordinate 14,436,205 of VTFQ01000015.1, read as the reverse complement.
ATCTCACCCTGCTGCGTCTGATCTTTTAAAGCCTTGTCTGGGGGTTTGACCTTAAGCAAACATTACAAATAGCACAAACACATACATTTCCGCTTCTCGCATCCACATTCGGACGTATATTGCTTCTCACATAGATAAAAAAAAAAGGGGAACCACAGTTAAAAAAAGAAAAAAAAATGTAAAACAATGTACAATAAAGACCAAGGGAAAATGTTTGGATCTTCCACTGATAAGAGAAACACAGGACTTTTCTCTTTACATGTCTAAAATACCACAGATCCAGAGGTGTTTAAGTACCTTTGCTTGTATTAGAAAAAATAAATTTGTCCCAAAGTTCTACCTCTTAGCATATTGCTTTAAAATGTCTAACTACACTGACAAAATACGACATGCAAAAAGTGGCAAAACGTGACTTTACTACAGCTTTTTATCGAACTGACTTGATCATTGGACAGGCAACCGCAAAGCTTGTTCATCAAGGGGACTCCACAGCAGTGGTTACCCTGTAGAAACCCGTATTTGTCTCGCGTGACGATTCGGCCGCGCGGACGTCTGAAGGTGGAGAAAATCATGAAGAGGTATTTGGCACATAGACTCAAACAATTACGAGTGACGATCAGAACAAATCCCCATCCAGAGAAAAACAAAACTGGAAATTAGCGTAGCACGCTTGAGGTTATTATCTTGCTTTGTTTGATTTTAGGGAATTAGATCTTGGAGCTCTCTGGGTGATTTGATAAAGCCAGTGGCCTACGGGGCAATTGAATGAAATGACACGTTTTGTCTGTTTTATGATGTACCGCTGTCTTCTTTTGACTTGACAGCACAGATGCTAGTGAATAACGGTGTGACATGAGCACATAAATTGCGGAAAGATTTAAAAAAAAAAAGAATGGTAACAGATGAGCATGTGTTCCCATTTTGTAGTTTTGTATCATTACCAGGTTCGTTTGGCTTCAATTCTGTTCCTAGTGAGCTGTCTTGCTATCTACATAGGAAGTATCCTCCGAAATATCACCTTCTAAAGCCCTGTTTACACCTGGTATTAAGATTTTTGAATTTTGGTCGATCGGATCACAAGTAGATGACACATTCCCGTTTACACCTGGTGTTTTAATCTGTTTCTTTTGTCCACTTTCAACCACTTCTGTCCTGATTTCTTCTTTTTGGGTGCACAATTTACATATGAACGCACACGGAGACGACGGAAAAACATATGGAGGGCATCAGCTTTTGTTTCTGCTTTGAACGCTCTGAGTGCATGTTAGAAATCAGGAATGGTGAGAGAACATTGTGATTGGTACATTTTTTCGTCTTCAAATTAAACTTGGGTCTTCAACTGACAAAGTTTAAATCCCATCTGGCTAGCGCGCTTCCCATAATGTTTACGCATTCGGTCAGTAGGTGGAGAGTAGGCGGTCTTTAGTGGCTGTTCAAACACATTCGACCACATGAGCGTTTCCACTATGAAAGCAATCCGATCAAATGCGTTTTCGACTACCTCTGGAAGTGGTTGAAAGTGGACAAGCTCAAAACGTTTTAGACCCCGTTTACACCTGTATTTAGCGTCGTCCACTTGTGATCCAATTGTCCAAAACGCATATTTATACCAGAGCCTAAGTGACTGACTTGGACCTGTCTACATAGACAGCAACACTTTAAGTCACACAAATAGTGTGAAAAACATGGGTTGTCTCCTCTCACAATTGATTTTAATTGAGTTTTAGCATGTTAGCTTAAAGCATACTACTTTAATAAGCATTAAAAATCATATCCCCATAAATGTTAGGTAGATATATCCTTTTTAATAACATTTGACTATTATTTATCAATTCTTTTTGGTACTGAATGATATTCATAATTTTGCTCTTTTAGTTGTTGTTGTTGTTACTCATACACCATGCGGGAAGAGCGTATTTACAGATTTTTTTCGCAGTACACTCTGGGATTAACTTGAAATTTGACCAAAATGAAGCAGTGAGGGAGCACATTTACTTCCCAACTTTTTCCGTGTTGGAAGCACAGCTAAAATGCTGTCTAGGTAGGCAGCTCACTAGGTTTTGGAACTGATCTCATTATCTCCCTGTGTTCTCAGTTGTCCCAATATTACTCTTCCTGAGCCGTGTAGTATACAAACTGCTGATTTACAAGGAACTAAACGAACCTGGATTGTCATTCACAGATTGATGATGTATTGTAGTAACCAGGACTTCTTGGGAATGCATTGCACAGACTAATAGTTTGTCAATAGTAGAGAACTTAAATGTAATAAAAGCGCCATTCTTTATCTGTATTGAACATGCCATCAAGATCAAATTATTGAGCTTTATATGCAACATAGAGCTGACTAACTTGTTTAAGCTACCGGCTTCAAAATTGAGTTAGACAGACTCTTCCCTGAGGAAAATACTTTGTATCATGGAGAAAAAAAAAACATAAAGACATAAAGCTACCAAGATCCACTCAAATTTGGACAAAATGTTAGTTAGCAGGTTGTAGAGGTGATCAATGATGTTTTTTTTTCTGGATTATATTGGGATTTTCCATACGCCACTACATAGTTTTACTGGAATGTTACAATACAACAAATTTTTCAGACTCAAAAAAGCAGGAAAGACCACTATGGCACATTCAAGAGACGCACAAACACGCGCAACACACAACAGTTAGGTATTCCAAAAAAATAGCACTATTACTACTATTGTCTTGTTCTTTGAAAAAGACAAAAAAAAAAAAAAAAAATCATAAAAAACACACAAATTCTAATTATTGCAGGATTAAGTGCTATATCATCCTTCGTTCTTTCCCTTTTTTTTCTCTCATAGGCTTCATAAGCACTGTACAATGTTACAAAAATAGAGGATTTCAACCAGACAAGGCTTTGAATATTTCTCTTTTTTCGTCTTTTTTTCCCACTCTTACGTTCCCGACGAGCATTGTTGCTGGGCAAAGACCCTCACAAGAGCCAGTTTAAGGAAAATCAGCTGTTCACAAACCAGATCTGACTCCTCCACATGGTCATGTGGTGCACCACCACTAGATGGAACCATTAAACAGCATCTGAAATGTGTGGAAAAAGGGTCCACCATTTAATAGACTCGGTGTGCTTAGGTTTGTCCTGCAATGGGACAAAATAACAAGAACTAGAGCTTGATCTGGAGTTTTACCATTATAGCTCCCGTTTAAAGTGGAACTATGTGATGGAAACACTGAAAAATTTGCCCTCCCAGGTCATGTGATCCACCTTTTCCCAGCACCAACCTCCGCCTCGCGCAAATAAATACACAAACACGCACTCAAACACGCACCCACCCTCAGCAGCGTTAGGGTTTCCAGCACTCGTTCTCCATAACCGTGGTATTTATACATGCAACACATCACTAGGTAAATATACAAGTCTTAAATTAAAGAAAGGTGCAAATAAAAGTGCCTTATCAATTTTTCACAATTAAGAATAGTCTAGCTACTAATATCATACATGTTATTTAAAATAGATTCTATAAACATTTTTTTTTTTCTGTATAGTTTGTACTTATGACCAAATACCCTGTAACACGTTAGAAAACAGGTGGAATGGACCCTTGCATTGCATTGATGTTGGTGGTCGGACCGTTACGTTACGAACACCATTCTGGAGAGGGACTTAATAGCAGATGGCCTTAAACGATATCACTAAGCTAACTATGGTAGATGGAGTCTCTGACGGCTAAAAGCAATCGCGCATATTACGACTAGAATTACCAGAATTCTACGTTGATCCTTCTTTTTTTCTTTTTTTTTCTCGATTGTCCGTAGAAAGGTGCTGTTTTGTGTCAACTCTGCGTTACACTCCTCCTCCGTATCTCTCTTTCTCTCTCACAATTCATATTCTTCTTCGTTTGGTGCTGGTTTGACATCCCCAAAAAAACAAAACAAAAAAATCCAAGCTCACAGCGAAGGAAGGAACCAGCCACGTATGTTTCTACGTAGACTTTTTTTTGGTGCTACAATAACTGCTGGAACAGTTCGGATAATCGACTTTTTGATCTCAACTTTTTTGTTTCATTCTCTTGGCTTGAAAAGGGCTTTAAACTGTGTTCTTCTTCCTGTAAAAAAGTTTAAAATGCTGGATTCCAGGCGAATGCGCTCTGGGAATCGTTTTTCCGCTTTGGAAACGAGTCAAAACAATTTATGCTGATTGTGACAAATCGCCAAGGGACCGTTCTGGAAAGGTACGCGTGGACTCTTCAGGTTCAGTCAGAGAGAGAAAGAGAGCGAGGGAGCGTTCGGAAATAAAACAAGTGTCTTCATCTTCTCATCCTCTCCCCTGGGCTCCGAATCCCACCTGTGTCAGTAAAAGAAGGGAACAAACCCCAAAAATAAACCACTGGAGTCAAACCCAGTCCATTACCACCTCCTCCCCCACGAAAAAAATCACAAGGGAAAAAAAAAGAAAAAAAAAAGGAGGGGGGGGAAGTGTGTGTGTGTGTGTGTGTGTGTGTGTGTGCAGTGTGTCGTCCGTCCAGGTGTGTGTATGTGCAGGGCACTGCTAAAGTGTCTCAGATTTATGCTTGACATTCCCCACGGTGTGACTTCCCCCCGGGCGGGGCGGGCGCGGGGAAGCGCTACCCGTCAACGGGCATGGACTGCTCAAAGTCTGATCCGAACAACTCCTTGTACAAGGGGGGGAAGTGGGCGCGGACAATGTCTGGGTATATTGCTTTGAATGCCGTCAGCTTTTCCGTATGCCGGCTGCACAGGGCTCGCAGCGTGGAGACTTTGCATATCAACTGCAGAAAGAGAAAAAGAGAGAGAGGGAGAGAGATTTTAATTTGGTGGAAATTACCCTGTGGTACTGGGTCAAAAGGCAAAAGGCAGACCCTCTAATCCGCAGACACAACACAGATGGTTCCCGGTTTTTCACATGACATTAACTAATCTTTCGGCCGCCAGACCAAATATTGCTTTTCAGATGAAGTCATACATGAAATCAGCTATTTATTCATTCATTCTTAATATTCGATGGTCGGAAATTATTTCAGTTCTGTTAAGGCCTGTTCACATTAAGAATGATAACTATAAAGATAACTGTAACGATAACTATATATGCGTTCACATCAGCGAATAATAACTGTTTATTCTAAGCTCACGCGCTGCAGTTTCAAAGTGTGTACAACATGTTTTTGCTTTTCTTGTTGCATTTACACGTATTTAACCAGCAGATGTCCTCAACATGCTCTGTTTCGACTGAATAGCTAGTGTAATCGATCTAATCTAACAGTGAATTTAGCTGACAAAGTCAATATAGTGGAATAGAAACAACGCCTTGTCTTTTTCACTGCAACTTCAAAGGAAGCAAGACAATGTTGTCGAAACTAGCGCTGGATACCTGAGGTAATTTTATTTTACACTGTTTGCTAGCCTGGCATAATGATCTCATCATTAATACTTCTCACCATATGACAGATTGTTTTCCATGTATCGATTTTCTTTAAAGTATCCTTGAAAAGGGGGTTTGACTTGTCAAACAGTGGTGGCTTTTTCTGGACCTCTGCGATTAACTTCTCCGCACTGTCATCTGCCATTTTAAATGCGCGAGCCCTTAAATTAGAATGGATTCTGATTGGCTGTCAGTGTTATTATCGTTCAACAGCTGGAAAAAATCGTTCTGAAAGTGATCCCAACTATACCGTTTCTCTATATCGTTATAGCTGTGGTGTGGACAGTGCTATTCTTTTATCTTTAGAATGATTTTAGAACTATATCTGTATCATTATCTTTCATAGTTATCGTTCTTGGTGTGAACGTGCCTTTATTGTTAACTAAAACTAAAGCTCTTAAAAATAATTTTCGGTGATTGAAATGAAGCTGAAATAAAAAATAATTATTAAATGAAAAATTTAAATAAAAGAAAATGAAAATTAGAAATGTTGACTTGGCAACTAACTGGAAAAAAAGTTTAAATTGAAGTATGGAAATAAAAATAAAATAAAGCTAAGTATAAAACAAATTAAATCTAATTAAAATGACAAAAGCACAAGAAAATTACTAAAACTAAAATTAAAAAGAACTAAAAATAGAAAAAATTAAATCAAAACATTGGTAAATTCTATAATAGTAAATAATGCTAAAATCACACTGATTTAATTATTCTCTAAGATTTTAACAGAAAGTACATTTTTTAACAGAAATAAATAAACAAATTTGTTTGTTTATTTTATTTAATAATTTATTTTTATTATACATATAACTTTACTCTAATACTTAAAGTAAATATTTGCCAGATAAATATTTTAATAATTTGCTTTGGTATGATGACCATATAAAAGCTAATTGTTTAATTTAATTTAGGAAAAAAATGTCTTTATAAATGTCACGCAATATAAATGTTACATTTAATGTATCCTAATATTGTGTCTTTAATCCATATTTATTTGATAAAACAATATATAGATGCATACATCACATCTAATGACATCATATCCTGTTCCTTATGTGTACAGTACCTTTGTCAGTATGCCGTCCTCTCTGTGGTTCTTTTGTAGAACATGTTGGAGGGCCAGCTGGATCTTCTGCTGGAGTTTCTCCACCTTCACCTTCTCCTGGAGCCAGGACCGGTCTAAACACAGATTTTCAGATGCCTTTAGCATTGGTGCTCTCAAATGGAAAATGGTTTGAATCCAATCAATCTTTTCTTTGAAAATAATTTTTCAGACAAACAAGGTAATTTGTAGGTAAACTTTAACACAGAGCCGGTCTTACCTGCAGACATCAACACGAAGGCGGAGAACAGGGCGATCTCGTCTTCAGAGAGGTGCATAGAACACAAGTTTTTCCCAAACTCGAAGACAGAGCTGATCAAGTCGTCGCAGCCTGTCACCGTGGAGACAGAAAGAAAAAGTCGGTAAAAAAAAACAAACTGTGAGACGGAGCAGTAGACAGCGTCGGGTAGACACTTGATCTTTTAGCATGAGATGTCGGGGTGGCACAGAGGTAAAAAACAATACAATCCTTCAGCATAACAGAATGATTTTTCCCGCCACGGCTTTTTCCCCTCCAGGCTAATCATGCTTTGGCGAATGAGAGGGGTTATGTAAGCATGACTGGGGTCACTAACAAGACTGGATAAAAGCCATGACTCAGAGCTCACACAAACACTGGGAGATCATCTACAGCAGCACTTCTCAAACTTTCCAAGCCAAGCACCACCTAGAGGGAATGTTCCCTCTAATTTTGTCTTTCATTTTGAACGCAAGCATTAGGACAGGAACATAACGTAAATGTAGAAGGATCACGCTAAATCGAAACACAATATGCATGAATATACAACATTTTCAGTTGAGATCAAATACATAAATTATAAATATTTTAACATATTCATATTTTAAGAAATAAACATATTTTGGTCTGCCTAAAAGCATTTCCAGTATTTGAGTCAGGTCATCTTTATGTGGGAAATAGACTTTAAAATCAAATAAAATATCTTGCTTTTTTATATCAATCACAGCTTGAAAACTTGAAAAAGTTTATTATATCATTTATTAAGTGATATTCTTAGTCTTAGACATGAAAATATTAGACTTTTAAATAAATTGGATACTAGAAATTAAGCATTTAAAATGGTAAATAATTGAAACAAAATATCCAAAGTTGTGTCAAATACAAACTGTTCACATATTTACATATTTTGAGGGAAAATAACTGGCCTTTTATATCAAATGCAGCTTGAAAACTTGAAAAAAAAAAAATAAACATTGATAGTCAAAATGCACAAATCTATATTAGGCTTTTAGATATCATTAAAAATGGCAAATAATTTAAATGAAATATCCAAAGTTGTGTCAAGTACCACCTGTTCAAATAATTCCGTATTTTGTGGAAGAATCACCCTAATGCTAAAACACACAAACACCACAGCAGTATTATTTAGAAAGGATTGCGATGTGTTTGCATGAATTAATATGCAAATCTTGCATTCTGTTTCAAACGCATAAATAATAAATATACTTTAGATTATTCTTCTGTCTGTTTAGAATGATATCTTGCCTTTTATATCAATCGCAGCTTGAAAAAATTGTTCAACACAACACCTATTAAGTAATAATGTGAGTTTTAGATGCACAAATCTATATTATACTCATAAATAAATCAGATATTAAAAATTAAACATTGAAAACCAATAAATAATTTAAATAAAATATCCAGAGTGTGTTCAGTACCACCTGGGGGCACTGCACCACAGTTTCAGTCCTACCAGTTTTAGAGCTACTGGCTGAAAGCTTGGCAAACACATGCAAGCTTGTTAAAAGCGCCACACAAACGACAGGAATAAGATATTACACTCGTTATAAGGCTGAGGACGTCCACAAGAGATATGATTGAATGTAATCTTTCAGACTGTGGCATCTTGTGTCTAGATTTCTCATAATTGTGTTTGTTTTGGCACTCAGCTTTCAGCCCCAAAAGGTTTCCGATGTGCATGCATAATGACAGAGAAGGGATTTCACTAATGTCACGGCATTCAAACATAAATGCTATTTGCTTACACTAGAAAAACTCTACGCCCAGGCTAGGGCTGTTTAGATGGCGGGTTTGATAAAACACTCCTGGTAGACACTCAATCTTGCTTATTCAGTTCCAGACGCCCACCATATGCAGCAGCTACAGGAGCACAACTGCAACCCTGAGCAGCATCCTCAGTGAGGAAACTAACTCCAGGTGTGGTTGATATGAGAATCTAGAGCCGATCTGGTGTGCTTTATTCGCTTTTGTACGCACTTTATTTTATATAGTACCAGTAACGCTTTACAATAAGTAATATTTGTTAACAGTGCATTAACTAACAAGAACTAACTATGAGCAATATAATTTTACAGCCTTTATTAACCTTTGTTAATGTTAGTTTATAAAAATGTTCATGTTAGTTCGCATTAATGTTAACAGATATAACTTTTGATCTTAGTAAATGTTGATTAAAGGTACAATATGTAAAATTTTTGCAGTAAAATATCCAAAAACCACTAGGCTAGTGTTATATATTTTGTCCATCTGATTACAAACAATATCTCTAATGTTTTCAACTACTTGTAAATCATGAGAAAATTCCCATTCTAAACAGTGACACGGGGCAGTGCAGTCGCCTGTCAATGACGTCAGTTACCTTTGTTACCGCCTTTACTGACGTAGAAACCACATGACAACAGTGCCGTGGACAAATGCGGAAGTAGTGTCTAGCGTCCAGCAAACCACTAGTTTGCTTCAAGCAGTTCCTTATTTACTTCTTGCACGTTTTATGGTGGATTGTGTTACTTATTTATGGAACATAATTACTGTTTACCATCTGCCGCTGGTTCTGTCGACAAGGAAAGCTCCCGTAAACTCATGACCGGAAAAGCGGAAGCGGCGCCGGCGACTGTGTCATAATAAAAGTCCCGCTGCTCGTGAGGCGTATGTTGATCAATCGCTCCAGCTCCTCGTTCAGCTCCCGCAACACTCGGTCCTGCTCTGCTTCAAACTACATTAACGGTAATAATCGCATCCACGAACATGAGTTCTTCCAGACTCCAATCCCTATTCTTTTGCACCGTCCGTTGAGATGGAGACCACATGTCCCAAGTTTCCGCTCTAAAACTTGCCGTCATCAAACTACGCCTTTGTTTTGAATAGGCTTCTAGCGACCTCTAGCGGGAAAAAATATCACAAATTGTACCTTTAACATGAACAATGATTAATACATGCTGTAAAAGTATTGTTAGTTCATGTTAACTAATAAAACCTTATAGTAAAGTATTACTGTAAATTTAGGTAGAAATGTTGAGTTATATAAAATAAGTATTTTAAGTATAAGAGTTATTTAAGTAAAATACAATACAAAGACAATATATGTATATATGAGCAATATCACACTCGTAGCCGTGCGATATGGCTGTATATCAGCACGGCTGTGATTCGTCCGTAGGCACGAGGCCGCAGGCCATCACAGCATGCTGATATACAGCCATATCGCATGGCTACGAGTGTGATATTGCGTTTATACAACAGTTTGACTGTGTGTAAATAAATAAGAAATAACAACGGAGTGTCTTTAAAACCCTCTTTCGTGCAGCACTACTTCCTTCCGCCACGGATTCAAATCTCAAGTTGAGAGTTGGACCAAGCCTCCGTTACTAACTCTAAAACGTCACTTTAGAACTAGTAACGAAGGAACGTTGAGTTGCTCCATTGAAACTCATTGAATTTTGTACAGTATTGAGAGAGAGAGAGATCGCCTGAGAGAGTAGGCTATTACCAGTGTCTAATATATATTGCATTACATTCATTCTTCAAGTCGATGTTCATAATATTATATCCATTATAAAAGTCTGTTTGAATGTCCGCTGAGGAAAGCGATCTTGTATTTGTCCTTTTTACAGCTATGGGAATTTTCCATAACATCCATAACACCACAGCGATAAAACAACTTCCTTTGCAAAAGTTCCTTTCAATTTAAAAGTCTCTTGCGACTCACTGGCTCATTCACCTGTAAAGTGTTGCCGCCATCTAATGGCGCATTAATGTAACTTTCAGTCAATCCATATTACGCACTAATGGACATATTTATAAAAAATAATATTTATTGAACAACAAAAAAAACACAATTCTACAGTTCAGTCAAACATAAAGCACTACTGTGCCCGTGACGGTTGTTAAGTGTGCCGTGAATAATTACCAAATGCCAAAAAAAAAAAAAAACCAATAAATAAATGCTACACCTTGTATCTCTATATTTCCTAATTTTTGTTTTCTTATTTAAAAAACAAAACAAAAAACAATGCTATAGGTCACCCTTTACGCTTGTATGTGGGTTTTACAAATATTAAACGAATGAAAAGGATTTTCGTGAATGAAGTGCCGCACGCAGTTTGATATAAAGTTATGAAACTGAAAAGTAATGTGATTACTTTTTAACAAATAACATGGATTACATAATCAGATTACTTTTTGATGTAACAAGTAAAGTAACATATTTAAATTATTAACACCAGTGGCAGATTTGGACCCTGTGTGTACAAAACAACTTTACGTTCCTTGCAGTTAGGCAAATTGGTTAGGTTCTGCCTGCATTTGAATGCTGTTGCCATAGCTTAAGCAAGACACACACATATAGTATTCCAAACACAGATTTTCCACTTCACATACCAAATCCAAGTGGGTTTTGTAACTCACCTAATGACTTAAAGACATCAGGCCCGGCATACTTTCCGTCAAAATAGACTGTGTTGTTCTGAGGGTCGAAGGCACGGCACATTCTGACGAACACCACCTCCAAAGAGCCTACGCACAGATGAGAGACAAACAAAATTGTGATTTTATATAATCAAAAGCAAACGCTAGAGAAAAATGTGAAGGCAAATACTGCTAACTGCATTCTCACCACTGCCACAGGGTGTGCTATAGCAAGCATTTGGCCGTGTGTCCACCAAAGCATTTTTAGTCAACTGAAAACGCTAGACGCTCTGCTGAAAATGCCTATCTGAGAGCGCTTCGGCGTTGTGTTTTTTTTTTTTTTTTTTTTCAGCTTTGCTGCTATGATACGGAATATCCACGGCACTGTTACTTGGTAACTGATTTCGCAGATAATTTGTTTCAGACCAAAAATATCAACACAATGTAGAGTACTTGCTATGTATGTTCGGAGACCAGCAATGTTCATTTCTCATCCATTTTGTTCCGTTTTCTCTTTTTTGATGTCGTTGTACAGCAAGAATGTTGTGGCAGTTGGTCTGTGTTGTATTTGTCCCACCCATCCTCCACTTTGATTGGATAGCTGGCTAAAAAGTGACAATGATGAGCGCAGCGTTTTACTCCAAGTTGAACATTCTTCAACTAAAAAATGCCGAGCAATCAGCGCTTGAGTGTGAAAAAGACATCTCATTATGCTCCTGCCGTTTAAAAAACGCGGCGCTCCCATTGAAAACAATTGAAAAAGGATGCTAGCTGCTCGAAAAAAGCTTTGGTGGACACGCTCTTAAAAATGCGGCACTCCCATTGAAAACAATTGGGAAAATATGCTAGCTACTGGAAAAAAAGCTTTGGTGGACACACGCTCTTAAAAACACGGCGCTCCCATTGAATACAATTGGAAAAGTATGCTAGCTACTGGGAAAAAAAGCTTTGGTGGACACACGCTCTTAAAAACACGGCGCTCCCATTGAATACAATTGGAAAAGTATGCTAGCTACTGGGAAAAAAAGCTTTGGTGGACACACGCTCTTAAAACGTGGTGCTCCCATTGAATACAATTGGAAAAGTATGCTAGCTACTGGGAAAAAAAACCTTTGGTGGACACACGCTCTTAAAAACATGGTGCTCCCATTGAATACAATTGGAAAAGTATGCTAGCTACTGGGAAAAAAAGCTTTGGTGGACACACGCTCTTAAAAACGTGGCGCTCCCATTGAATACAATTGAAAAAGTATGCTAGCTACTGGGAAAAAAAGCTTTGGTGGACACACGCTCTTAAAAACGTGGTGCTCCCATTGAATACAATTGAAAAAGTATGCTAGCTACTGGGAAAAAAAGCTTTGGTGGACACGCTCTTAAAAACGTGGTGCTCCCATTGAATACAATTAGAAAAGTATGCTAGCTACTGGGAAAAAAAGCTTTGGTGGACACACGCTCTTAAAAACGTGGCACTCCCATTGAATACAATCGGAAAAGTATGCTAGCTACTGGAAAATAAAGCTTTGGTGGACACACGGCATTAAAAACGTGGTGCTCCCATTTAATACAATCGGAAAAGTACGCTAGCTACTGGAAAAAAAGCTTTGGTGGACACACGCTCTTAAAAACGTGGTGCTCCCATTGAATACAATTGGAAAAGTATGCTAGCTACTGGGAAAAAAAGCTTTGGTGGACACGCTCTAAAAAACGTGGTGCTCCCATTGAATACAATTAGAAAAGTATGCTAGCTACTGGGAAATAAAGCTTTGGTGGACACACGCTCTTAAAAACGTGGCACTCCCGTTGAATACAATCGGAAAAGTATGCTAGCTACTGGAAAATAAAGCTTTGGTGGAAACACAGCCTTAAAAACGTGGTGCGTTTTCTAGGCTGATATGGCTAGGAACTATACTCTCATTCCGGCGTAATAATCAAGGAACTTTGCTGCCGTATCATGGCTGCAGCAGGCGCAATGATATTACGCAGCGTCTCTCACAAACGTCTCCATGGTTGCAAGGCACGTTCCCTGTGCAAGCAGGGGCTCACGGGCGCTGCGTAATATCATTGCACTGCTGCAGCCATGGAACGGAAGCAAAGTTCCTTGATTATTACGCCAGAATGAGAGTATAGTTCCTAGCCATATCAGCCTAGAAAATCACAACTTTTTATTTTCCGTCGGTCTTAGTACACGATTTAACTACAGAAGAGTCAAGTTTTAAATAGGAAAAATATCAAAACTCTTTGGTAATTTTTAAGCGCGATGCTAACGGTCTAATCAGATTCAATGAACTATGCTAAGCTATGCTAAAAGTGGTACCGCCAGAACCGGAGATCGGCTGAATGGATTCGAAAACGGTAAAACTCAACTGTTTAACTCTAGGGGAGTTGGAAAATGAGCCTATTTTCAAAAAATGTGGAGTGTTCCTTTAAAAACGTGGTTCTCCCATTGAATACAATTGGAAAAGTATGCTAGCTACTGGAAAAAAAAGCTTTGGTGGACACACGGCCTTAAAAACATAGCGCTCCCATTGAATACAATCGGAAAAGTACACTAGCCGCTGGAAAAAACTCTTTGGTGGACACACAGCCTTAGCGTAAACAGTCTTCTACAGTAAATTTTCTCATTTAGGGGTGTGTTTCCTAAAAGCATCATTAGTCACAAGTTCCATTAATCTCTGTTGGTAACGACGGAACTTGCGACCATAGTTGCTTTTAGAAAAACGCACCCCAGGTTGATTACTGTCATAGCAGAGCAACAATTTGAAAAAATTTGAGTAATCTGAAATTAGTTAAGCTGTCGACATGTTTATTGTTTGCTACCTGAATAATAACACACATGTGGTATAATGGTCCAGACATTTGACTCTAGGTTTTTTATGTGAGGTTAATATTTGCATACTTGCCAGAGTATGTTTCTGGCCATAAGCAATGTCATAAATAAAGCTTTATTAAGTCACCAATCGGCTGTTTCTTTTTTTTTTTTTTTGAGTTGTGCTGTGTGTGGCTCAGGTGGGGTGTGTTGCTGTTATTGTTGTGAGTGGTAGCAGTAATTCTACAGCGGAGTGCTTTGGTGAGCACAGGCTTAGAGGATAAAAGCCACGTAATAGAAGCCATTACGGAGCTTTAGAAAGATGCCGGTGGTTTAAAATGTCATGTCAGGAGAGAGCGCTCACTCAGTATTTTGTTAATAATTTTGGTCCGGCCTGGCACAGACAAACACTGAAAGCTATTGCGATCACGACGGGGACAGGGTGTGAGTGTGATGTAGCATTTTGGCCCATTATTTGTGAGGATATAGTGTGCAGTGGTGGATATCATCTCAATAGTGCCTTATTTTTCAAAGAGCTGACAGATTGTCCCGATACAGTTTTCCTGTATACACAAGAGATACTCCTTTGAAGCGCGACACCTCCTGGTTTGTGACATCGGCTGTGTTCAGAATGGAATGCTTGCTATAAATACTTACTGTGCAGTGTACTGCTTTTAAATAGCAAAATAGTATGCAACAAAAATACTTTAAAGAGCAGTATTCTGTACATAAACTGCATACTGTGCACAGTATACATACAGCTTGTAGTATGTGATTCAGAAGCACTGCAGCAAAGGATTATTTGCGTTTACGCCCTGTAAACTAAGCCGGGATTGGATGATGGTGATGTGAACACACACTTTACCTGCTTTGAGAAGCACTATCTGATCATTCTGACAGAGTTCCATGAAGCCGTCAATGCGCTTGGCAAACTCCACCACATACTGAATGGCCTCTGTGATTTTAATGGCACACAACTGCCACATGACTTCCCTGGGCTGAGGGGAAACAAAATACAAAACCATTTGCAACAAATGCTTTAAAGAGGCTGTGTTCTTTTGTAGCAGTTTCATTAAGTACACTTCTTGCACCTAAAACAGTCATAATCCAGTTTGCATTTATATGACCATTTTATACTCACTCACTGACCCTTAGAAATAAACAGGCTACCATATGTACAGTAATTGTTTGCGGTTACCCAGGGTTGGGTAACACTTATGTTAAGGTTATTAGTCAATGCATTAGGTATCATGATCTAACAATAAACAATACATTTACAGCATTTAAACACATCGCAATATCAATGTCCTTGCAAGTTACAACATTAAATTGAAAACATCGCTACCTGAAGCTTCTGAAAGGCTGTGTGCGGCTTTTCAGGAACATGTGTGTTTACCTTGTTCTGGTAGCTCTCCACCTCCTCCTGAAGGAATGCCTGCCAGGTCATTTGTTGAAGTTCTTCTCTCAGGTACTGACACGTCTCCATGTGGGACTTGGAAATGTTCTGGGCCAGATGTTCTAAAACACAACGCAACGTACCGTCAAAAAAACCCTGTCGCGCTTGACTGCACTTAACGTACAGACATATTGAGCTGTACTATATATATGCATGTGTGCACGAGATGGCATTAGCATTATAAAAAGGTTCTTCCTACTGGTGGACTCATTTACACTTACAGAAATGCTGTAGATCTTTCAAAAGATGCAGCATTTTATTAATGTCTCCAATCAAGGAGCTACACTGTAACGGTTTATGATTTGAAGGCAATTTAGAAGCTTGTTGACTGTCTGTGCTTCTATACAAAAGGAAAATAGGACAGTACTTTAAGTACAAAAGTGAGTGTGTGTAATTCATGGGAACAAAGGTCATATTTGCTTTCAGCAAGAACGAGAAAATGGAGACGAGAGAAAGAAAAAACAGTATAAAAATTCAATCATGTTGAAAACACATCTGTTAAAAGGAGTCCCAGAGCAGGAGGGGAAGCTAAAAAAATGATTTCCCTTGGCGCGTGCCCTGCTGGATCCTGATTGGCCCTAATTAATGGAAACTAATTAGAAAAAAAGAGGTTCTTTTAATGAGTCTTTGAGATGAGTCTCCAACCTAATGCTATTTTAAGACACCTTTAGCAATGTTTGCCCCACGGTTGGGTTCTTCCCCCTAGTACCATCCCCTACCCAGAATCCACTTTGCCATTCTTCAGAATTGTCACTTACCCAACTCAGCCATGGAAACGGTGGGGGACGTCTCCCCGTTGGTGAAGGAACAGTAGGGGAAGAAGCCTGAACCCGGGGTGAAGTCGCAGATGGGCTCCGGCTTGATGCCGTTGATGTCCAGGCCGGACTGATCGGGTGAGGGTTGGATGTCCAGGTAGAAGCTGCTGACGCCCGAGTCAGGCTTTGTGCCGTCGGGTGTGTGGCCGTTCATGTAGCCGCTCAGGTCATCATGAAGCTCGGTCAGGCCATTGGTGGAAAGGCCGTAGGTCGGTGTAAGGGGTTCGGCCTCACCGGGCTGCTGCTGGTGGTCCCGCTGTTGCTGCTGGAGCCGGTGTTTCTGCACTTCCGCATACAGGCTGTCCCGCTGTTTCTTCGACATCCGACCGAACTTCACCGCTATGGGGGCAAAGACATTGTATTAAGAACAGAAATCTCTCTCAAATTGTGACTGCTTCCCTAAATATAATCAAATGCAAGTCTAAACAGGTTGGTGCGCCATCACAATCTCATGAGAAAATGTAACTGTTTTATAAGGTGGCGATTTCATATGAATTCGTACAGTGTAATTTGTACGTGTAACATGAAGGTCCACCCCGCTAGACCTAACCCTCAGTGGGGCGTAAGCAGATAGTATGAAAATGTATGAATGAGATCATATAAATTCATACACATTTACCACCTCTTTGGCAAAATGTAACAAATTTCCATGCAAGTGTGTTGGGTGTGACTTCCTTGTCAATTGAATGTGCTTATCAAAGGGGGAATTCCCATTGGTGCAACCTAGGGTTGAGTGCCTTGCTCAAGGGGATGATTGGGTCATGGTTTACATTGATCAAACCAGCAACCGTTTGGTTACCAACCACCACACCAAAACTACCCTTGCAGAAGGGTACTTTCAAGACTTCACCCCATAGCCATTGTTACTCAAGAAACAACAAAAGGCACAATCTCTTTTCCCTGAAGACTCTGGCCTTTGAAGGGGAGCTTAGTGTAGTGGCATGGAGAGTACAACTAACTCCCAGGAGTGGGTTTTAATGTCTCTCAGAGGGTATTAGTAGTGTATTGGGTCAAAAAACAAAAACACAAAACACTACTTGGTAATAGCATTAGCTTTTTCCTGCTTTCTACCAAGTCAAAATGATCCAAGAACAGAAAACCTGACTAGCATGAATCACCAATTTACAAGCACTCACAAAAAGGAAAGGCCTTCAGTCGCAACACCTTGAGGAAGTGGCAGAGAGACTGTATAGCTTAGAAAGAAAGAGCAGCTACAGCTTCAGCCTGTCTTTGAACTGCAGGAGTGTTAGAAGAACAGGAAGCTGGGGACGAAATACAGTGTGGATCAGATATAAGTGGAGATCAAGTGCTCGTAAAAAGGAAGGGCGCCTGGCAGAGGACAAGTTGATCTACTGATGGCTGGAAAAAGAGATAAATGTACTGGAGAGTTTAGTGGGGAATGAGGGGGATAATGGGGCTTTGACTGTTGGAGACAAGAGGAGACCAGAGAAGATGAGACAAGACAAAAGAGAAGGACAGGAGAAGAGACAATATGTGAGGAGAGAAGAAAAAGAAAGATTTCAGGAAAGAATAGGAGAGGAGAAAAGAGATCAGAAGAGAGGAAATGAGGCAAGAGGAGAGAAAACAAGGTGGGATGAGACTTGAGGTTGCGATTTGAAAAAGGGAGATGAGAGAAAAACAAGAAGACATTTGAGTAGAGGAGACAAGGTGAGAGGAGATAAGATGTGGAGAGGAGGGGAGACTGGAGACAAGTTGAGACATGAAAAGAGGAGATAAAATAAGAAAACCAGGCATGTAAAGAGGAGAGAAGAAGAGATTTGAAGACAGGAAAGGAGACAAAACATGAGAAAATGGAGAGAATGAGATTTGGAAAGAAAGCAGGAGATGAGAAGAGTTGAGAAATGTGGAAACAGACAAGAAGAGAAGAAACAGGATGAAGCTAGAGGATTTGATGAAAGAAGTAGAGATGAGAGGAGACAAGAAAAGAAGAAATAACATAAAGGAGATTTGAAGAAATAAGTGGAGATGAGAAAAGAATAAATGAGACAGAATGAGAGGGGAGGAGCTGAGAGAAAAGACAAGATGAGAAATGGAAAGTGAATTAGATTAAAGGTGAGGAGACAAAATGATATTCTAAGAAAGTAGGGGATGAAACAAAATGAGACGAGGACAGTACAAGAGATGAGAGGAGAAAAGTGCAAAGGAGACGAGACAAGACATGCTTGGAGGAGACATGAGTGAGGTGTTTAGAAGGGGTAGGGGATCAGCTCTGAATCTGAGGCGTATGAATGAAAATGAGTGGAGGCCTAACGTCATTGCAGACGTGTGTGTGTCTGGGTAAGCTCTGTGTCTCTGTCCCCATGTAAGGAAGGCAGATGGGGACTAGTGAGCTTCAGTCGGAGTGAAGTCAGAAGTCACCTTGCCTGTCCTGGTTGTGTGTGAGAGAGCAGCCCGGTAGACTCGGAAGACCTGGCCTGATTTCATCCTCCTGTCACGGGCCGTAGTCACACAGCCCAGCCGGAGGCCCAGCAGGGGGCCTCCACACACACACACACACACACACACACATACTCTCACCTGGGCACCCGTTAATGCTGCTCACCTGCATTGGCTTTAATGAGCCTGCTTTAATGATGCTCATTTAATAAAAGCTACTTGCTGTCAGATTCTCCACCCTGACTGAGCATGCCCCGCAGTCCAGAACCACAACTGCCTCTTAAATTCATCTTGTCACAAGTTTGGTGAAAAATTAATGAGTAAGGGGTGCTGACAGAACAGGTACTCTACTTAAATGACATGGCAAGACTGGGGACAAAGGTAAGTATTGAATAAAAGTAGTAAAGGACTAGATATATTCTATTACATTGTCTACTTAAATGTTTTCTTGAAGTCCTTAATGTATCGTAAAAATTTAGCCATACTTTATTTGTATAAAATGTCTGTGAAACCAGGCCTACGATTATGTGGAATTTCCAAATAAGCTGAAATTGTGTCAAATTACGAAATATACAAAAATATATATTTTATTGTGGTTATTTAGGATACCTATGAAATTAGCCTTTTTAGTCATTTAGACATTTTATTCCAAAAATTCTATTTATTTAAAATATAATTTCCATCAAAGAATGCTATTAAACAAAACATAATTTAAGATGGAAATTACACTGGTGGAAATGTATGTCCATTGTTGGATCAAAAGTTTTCTATGATACGTTCCTCTTTTACTCTATTTGTTGCAGTCAAGGTTGTAACTGAAAAACACTCGCTGTCAGGTTGCACGTTCACTTTACATGCTGCTCTACTTGGTATTTTGCATGCATTTGATGTTCTGTATCTGTGGAGACTCTGTTCTCCCTCTGGTGCCTGCTGTACTGGACACGGACTTACCGTCACGTGACATGCCCACGGCCAGACACTTCTGCAGCCTGCAGTGCTGGCAGCGATTCCGGCTGGTGCGGTCAATCAGGCAGTTCTTCTGACGCGGGCATGAGTACGCAGCATTGCTCTGCTGACTCCTCCTGAAGAAACCCTACAGGCCCCAGAGACGGACAGAGAGAGGGTTGATTAACCCATGCAGGGCTCAACAATAAGGACTTTTTCTTTTCTGCTGGCCCGGCAGGGGTCACTGGTTAAGATTTTTACCAGTCCCATCACAAAAAAAAAAAAAATACATTGTAGTTTTAGCAACACATTTTTAGATATTTTTCATGTTAAATTCTTTAATAATAATAATAATACATTTTTTGTTAATTTGCACTAACAGCTGCAAGTTATATATCCTTGTCTGCACATTTCTAAATATTATTTATATAAAATGTATTATATTATAACATTTTTATATCATATATTTATATAAAAAACATATTTATTAAGAAAAACATTCTAATTTATGCCACTAAACTATCACAAATTATTCTTGCAATTTTAAACCTTTATCTTCGCCATGTATTTATGTTAGCAAATCGACAAAATTGACCTCAAACTCATGGAAGGTTGTTTGTATTCCACTGAATACAAAATAAAAAAGGTAATTGCGACTTTTTATCTCACAATTCAGACTTTTTTTCCCCACAATTGCAAGTTTACATCTCGCAATTCTGACTTTTTTTCTCAGAATTGAGTGATATAAACTCACAATTGCAAGTTAAAAAGTCAGAATTGCATAACCAACGCTATCTTACGACCAATTTGTACGTATTTTACGAGGTGGCTAATTCGTTCGACCTCACTCGTACAAATTCATACGATTTGTCTAAACCCCAGTGATGGGTAGGTTTAGGGGCGGGGTTAGAGGTGGGTCATTCGTACAAATTCATATGAATTTGGCAACTCGTAAAATACGAACGATTTAACAAAAAACTAATTTTTACAAGTGAGGTCGTACGAATTTAGCAAGGTGGCAAATTATCCACCTTGTAAAATATGTATGAATTGCCGTGAGATTGGGTTGGTGTGACAAAGTTGCAATTGCATGTTGTAAAGCCAGAATTGCGAGATATAAACTCGCAATTCAGACTTTATTTCTCAGAATTGCTAGTTTATATCTCGCAATTCTAACTTTACAACTCAATTGTATGACTTTATAACACACAACATGCAATTCTGAGAAAAAAGAAATGAAAAGAATCTTGGGGTCATTTTCCCCCCTAAGAATTGTGAATCTCGCAATTCTGCAAAAAAAAAAAAAAATCTGAATTACGAGATGTAAACTCACAATTGTGAGGAAAAAAAGGTCAGAATTGTGAGATAAAAAGTCAAAATGATCTTTTCAATTGTTTTATTTTGTGGCGGAAACAAGCTTCCATGCAAACTGGGGACGGACATGCATCTATACCTTACAAGTGCATATTATTCCACATGAAGTGCTCATAAAAAAAATATTTCTGTGGCAAATGCTGAACAGATGGTGGCAGCTTTACAAACATTTGCCTCGATCATATAGACATGTTTCCCTTTAGTCAAGATACATCTGAGCAACATAATTCAGCGCGATAACTATAAAAAACAATTTGGAACGGGTATTTTTCCTCATTAACAATTGGCACGGCTAGCTCAGAGACGGGTGAGAAAGGTAGTAAATAATGGCGAGTTTGTGCGAGGTTATTAATGTTGAATAACAGAGCCCGAACCCGGTGGTTGGCTCGAGGGGGGGAAGGAGTGGGCGCCCACGTTGAGTTGATTTCTCATCCTTTTGACTTAATGAATTGATTCCAGCTCGTCATTAACACACCCCACTCCACAGCTCCATACACATATGTCTTAATTAGTTGCTCATTGGCTGTTTAATTACTAGAAAACAGCTGACAGCTGCCAAGTTGCTTTCTAATGGCAGCCATTATGAAAGCGGGGTAGGACTGCCGGTGACAAGCAGCGCTCCTTAATAATGCTATGATTTATGGGCCGGAGCGTTGTGCTCGCACATATCATTAAATGTCTCTGTGCCTCGAGTAATTAGTAACCATTAAAGATACATTTCAGCAGTTTATTCTTCAGGCTTGCGCGTTTCTGCCGCCGTGTGAGTGACGGAAGGAGATGCTGAGCAGAGAGTCTGTCTATTGTGCGGGAAAACAAAAAAACAAAAACACGGCGTTCAGGAGCCGCGTCCGCACGTTCGTTTCTGCCGAGCCTGCTCGCGGAATGCTAACGAGTCGCTCCGGTGACAGGCAGCAAACAGGAATACACAATAAGCACAAAATTCCTCTTTGCTGAGTGGACGCCGTGTTTGAAAAATGCACAAAAAGAGGAGCTTCGGTGGGAAAGAACAGGGGGGGCGTTGTTTCAAAACTGCTAACGACGTGCTGTGATCTAAAGCGCTTCCTAGTTTGACGGTTTTATTAAAAAAAGATGGTAAAGAAAAACAAGACAAAGGGATTACATTGTTGTCGTATTGTAATTGTGACGTTTTTAGCAACTGACTACATGAGTTATTAAGACTCAGATGTTTGAAGAATTGTGAAGTCCTGTAACCACAATAGTAGTTGTTTCTTCTTTAGATAGACAATAATCCGAAAGAAACTTCTCTGTTATTTTCCAGAATGTCTCATTTGTTGGCTTTTCCCGCTTTTTCTTTGTCACACACGCTGACAGGGTTGTTTAGCTTCTTACCTTGCAGCCCTCGCACGTTATCACGCCATAATGGATGCCTGATGATTTGTCTCCACAGATCTTGCAGGGAATTATTTCGATTTGAGCTGCGGAGAAAGAAAAGAGAGAAGGTACTGTCAGGATTTTTCACTGTCACCAGTCACCACGCAACACCTCCTCCACGGCTGCATGTTGCGACATGAAACGGCGCCGAGCTTCAAACGCATCACGTCCCTGCCACCCTCGGCTGTGGCGTATTTGGAGGAGGCCATTCTGACTTTAAACAGAAAACCCTCAAAAAGCATGGCAATCGTGATGTCAACCCGTGACTTAGAAACAAATGGAATAGTAATAAATCACCAATATTTCCTCGCAGAGCCTCTGGGCAGTAATATCGGGAGAAACCCGATTCTTTACCACATGACTGGACCTTTTCCGCCACTGGAATATTGGTTCAAAGCTGCCTGTTCAAATCAAAAACCGCCAAGCAGTTTTACCACCTCAGAGACGAAGTTCAGTCCAAGAGGCCTAGCGTTGACAAAAAGATGATGACAAGAAGGCTTGAGTATTTGAGGAAAAATCTGGAGAGGTTTTTTTCACTACATTAAAAGAAATATGTCATCCAAAAATAACATTTTATCATCATTTACTCACCCTCAAGTCATGACTTAAATTTTTTCATGAAACACAAAAAGAGATATTTAGCAGAATGATCACGTTGCTCTTTTCCATACAATCAAAGCACAAGAGCTGTCAAGCTTCAAAAACAACAAAAAAGCACTCTAAAATTATCTAAAGGTAATATATGTGACCCTGGACCTCAAAACCAGTCATAAGGGTCAATCTGAAATCATCTGAAAGCTGAATAAATAAGCTTTCCATTGATACAACTGTTTGAAAATACGGAATCTGAGGGCGCAAAAAAAATCAAAATATTGAGAAAATCACCTTTAAAGTTGTCCAAATAAAGTTCTTATCAATGCATATCCACTCACAAAAATTAATTTTTTGATAAATTTACAATAGGAAATTTATAAAATATCTTCATGGAACATGATCTTATAATATCCCAATGATTTTTCGCATTAAAAGAAAAATCGATAATTTTGACCCATACAATGTATTGTTGGCTTATGACAGGTTTGGTGGTCCATCTTCTGAAATCTGACCGATTTTTGTAATCATATCACATTTAAGTTTATGCATTTAGCAGATGCTTTTATCCAAAGTGACATACAAAAGAATAAGTTATTTAATGAAACTCTGTCATTAATGTAGCTCAAATATGCGCACATTGAAACTTGGCAATCACGACTGGTTTTGAGACACAAGAACCGATAATGTTTGGCATTATTGATGTCAAACCTAGCACGACATGGTTTGACACACCATATTTGAATATATACCAGGGCTGGGACAATACATCGATTCTCGATTAATACAATGATTCTGAGCTTAGTTTTAACAGCAGATGGCGCTCTAGGCTAGTTTTTATCTGCACACTCTCAAATGCTCATGAAGAAGAGTGCTGGAGAGCGCTCTTGCATTCGGCTGATTCATGTAAGCGGTTAAATATACTTGCACCTCAGCTCAGAATGCTTTTATGATGCGAGATTTGTAATTCGCTTCAACCTTTTCAAACTTTATGAATGATTATTTTAGGTTTAAGTGTTGTGTGTAAAGGAACTGGACTGTACGAGTGTTTCTAAAGCACGTATAGTTGGAATATAGGGTTGGAATATAGTGCACGACAGCCCCTAGTCCCCATTCACTTTCATTGTATGGAAACGAGCAGCATGAACATTCTTCTAAACGTCTCCTTTTTTGTTCCACGAATGAAACAACATGTGGGAAAAAACTTCAATTTATAAGTGAACCATTCCTTCACAGAAGTACACTTGATATTGATTCCGACAGATAAAACCTGGCACAATTTGTTTAAAAGAGTCAAAGTAAAGGCCACGGCAATATAATCACATCAAAGGACCTGAACCAAACCTCTGGCCATTGCAAAATAGACCTTACCACGCAAGAGCTTCACTCTATATTTAGCCGGATTACAGCTGAACAGTCACTGTTTAATGTAGCCTAAGCATTTTATTTCTACTTGACAGAAATTGCTCCCTCTAGTTCTCTTAGATCCCGAGCCAAAGTTCCCCGCAGCTACTTGCCTACCTCCAGCCAAAATACTGTGGCTCGATAATATTTTAGTGAACCTTATAAATCCAATCATACGGAATTAATTTGAACGCATCAAATTGCCACCACTGAGCGATGCATCCGCCGCGGCCCATTTCATCATCTGCCCTCGAGCTCCCGTTGTGTCATCTGGATAATGTCAACGTCCCCACGGCACGGCCAAGGGTCTCTCTCTCCTGTTCTCTTTCAGCTCTGCGCTGCTGATCCACTAACCCTGTACGCTCACAGTTGGTACACCGTCCGTTTGGTCAACATGCCTGTAAACGGCACATTAGCCCGCATTTCATGTTGCGGTGATCGCTGATATTTGTTCTCCTCAGGAGAGCTTCTTTCTGGGAATTGGCAGATCTGCTAATTCAATATCTAACGATCATGTTTTTTTTTTTTTATTATTATTAATAAGGAAAGCATAATCATTTCTTTTTTGTTGCATTTGGCAAAAAACAACAACAACAAAAAAAATCACGGCCAGTGCACTCTGTTGTTTGTTTTTGTGTTCTCTCGGCATGAGCATTAGCGCGCCAGTGTGTTCCTACTCCTTTAGCATTTTCAGCCTCATTACTTACATAATTTGTTCTGACATGCACTCACAACAACTGAAGCATGCTGTAATTAAGGCTGGCTGTGGTTGAGGTCCAGGAGAGAAGCTGCAGTACCAGGCCCCTGCCAGTAGGTGGCAGTCTAGGGCTGTGAGTAGCGTCTTTCCCAGACTCGTAATCCCAGCTTTCACGTTCTGCCCTACAGGCTGAAGCGGCTTGCGCCTCCACACTGCTGGCATCACAGACTACCAGGCTGCGGGTTCGAGCCCACGGGGCCAGCCGCGGCTCGCTCCCTAGGCGCTGCTCAGAGGGCCCTTCGTTTTAGCCGGAGAGAAGCAGGTACACTTGCTGACAAAGCTCGTGCCACATCAGTCGAAGGCGTAGGAAGTGAAGAGGGCATAACGCTGTGCTGGGCACTCGGGTTTGGGTCCGCCTGGCGCAAATTCTCGCTCTACTCTCCCTCTCGCCAGGCCTCCACATGAAACACTCACAAAGCTCTTTGTCTCCTGCCTGGCTCACGCTGCGGGTTGCCGTGCTGGATCGGAGCTTCCTTTGTCTACGGAGAGCGCTAAACCAAAATTGTTCTGCTGAAAAAAAAAAAAAAATCCTCACAGCAAGATTAGGATGGGGAGTAATTCATCCAGCTCCAGTACAAACACACTTGCCTAATAACACACACTGTGAGATATTCAGTTGCTCGAACAGTTCCACATGTTTACAGGGTGGTATTTGCCAACACTGGATAACTGAATAACTTCTGGGGAAAAATACTATGGTGTGTGTGTATATATATATATATATATATAATGTCAAATAAATATATTGTTAACCATTTTATATATATATATATATATATATATATATATATATATATATATATATATATATATATATATATATACACATAAAATGGTTAACTATATATTTATTTGAGAAATCTGGCATTATTTATATATATATATATATGTTAACCATTTTGAAAGCATACTGTGACTGTTGTTTTAAATCACAGTATGGTTTATAAAGAGTTCACAATGTATTTGCTAAAAATGTCAATAATAATAATAATAATTAAAAATATAAATTCGCTATGCTTTCTAAAGTGTTCATAATAATAATAATTGTTGTTATTGTTATTATTAGACAATGTTCTCATATAAATACATTGTTAGTTAGCCCTTAGCATACTATCTTAATTGTAATAATTAAAATTACAAAAAATTACATATGCTTATTATTATTTTTATTATTATTATATGAACTTTTTAGAAAGCATATTGTGATTTTAATTATTATTATTAAGATAGGATGCTTTCTAAAGGGCTAACTAACAATGTATTTATAAGAAAAATGTCTAATAATATTAATAATAACAACAATTATGATGATGATTACAGTAAATACACTTAAAATTACAATATGCTTTCTAAAGAGTTCATATTATTATTATTATTATCATCATCATTATTATATGTACTCATTAGAAAACATATTGTGATTTTAATAATGATTATAATTATTATTATTATTAAGATAGTATGCTTTCTAAAGGGCTAACTAACAATGTATTCATATGAGAAAATTGTCTAATAATTAACAATTATGATGATGATTATTAATGCATAAATACACTTAAAATTACAATATGCTTTCATATAACAATGTATTATTATTATTATTATTATATTACTCTTTAGAAAGCATATTGTGATTTTAATTATTATTATATAATTAATAATTAGACAATTCTCATACAAATACATTGTTAATCCTTTAGAAAGCATACTGTGACTATATATATATATATATATATATATATATATATATATATATATATATATATATATATATATATATATATATATAATCAAAATCACAGTATGCTTTCTAGAGAGCAATATATTATAATATATTCATAATATACTTATTTGCAAAAGTGACATTATACTAATTTTTATTATTATTAGACATTTTAACCCTTTAGATAGCATACTGACTAATAATAATTATTATTATTGTTATTATTAAAATCACAGTATGCTTTATAAAGAATTAATATTATTATTATTATTATTATTATTATTATTATATAGCCATTTTTCTCAAATAAATACACTACATAGGTTAGAAAGCCAGATGTTTATCACACCACAGACAAGAAGTGGACTGATACTGCATATCAGACAGCGTTCATGCCATACACCGCTGCTGGTCGAGATGGTCTCAGCCTACGGGCATTATCAAACACACCACAGACACACAACACACACAGTGTTACGCAAATGAAAACGCACAGTAAAAGGGCACAGGACCATGGTAATGCTAAAGATCAAACCCTTGCACTAAATGACTCCCATTGTGCCTACACTGAAATGTGTGGCAGCAAAGAGTAAATCTGATGCAGCTTGTTAGTTGGGTCTGCTCTGTTGTGACTTCCTGGAGCCCACTTCAAGGTCACTGAGTCAGAGCTGACAGCGAGACAGAGCCCTGAGGAGGAGTGACGTGTCACTTTGCTGTCCCCTCTCTCTGCTAATGCTATCTTTCTCACCGTCTATCGCCCTC
The DNA here is from genome assembly GCA_036281575.1 of Ancherythroculter nigrocauda. Lineage (NCBI taxonomy): Eukaryota > Metazoa > Chordata > Actinopteri > Cypriniformes > Xenocyprididae > Ancherythroculter > Ancherythroculter nigrocauda. The sequence goes on along the minus strand of VTFQ01000015.1, from coordinate 14,408,599 downwards.
CATCCCTCTCTCTCATTCTACGTCCCAATCGCAATCAGGCCCCGTCTCTGCCATGCCCTTTAAAGCCCTCAAATCAAGCCTCATGGGAGACAAGCCCCTGCTCTTGCTAACAGAAGCCCCTCAGTTTCTACTAACATCAAACACACTTGTCACTTGCTCACCAAATGGCCATTTTAATTGGTACGGCACATAGTTCATGCACATAAATTCAGACTGAGGCCATATTTCATAGCACACCATCAGCCGTGACAGTCCGGCTCTCTGAGACTGCTTAGCCATGCTGCACCACAACTGCAAAACACAGCAATAATGTGTCTCACTTTTAAGAACGCATATGATCGTCTGATATTTAAGGGAAAAAGAGCTGTATTCTGTATAAAATCAAGTTTGTCCCATCTTTTAGCCTTTGTATTTAGGCTACTGCATTTGAATCAGCTTAACATATAACAAATATTGTCATTAGAATAGAAAAATTAAAAAATATGAATGTGAAATACAGACTAATAGCTCTTTGCTAAGTTACAGGCGAAGCTAGGCTAGGCTAAATTGCTAGGCTACATTTAAAATTTGTGTAAAACTTCAGTATGACACTAATTATTTTTAACAGATGCAGTAAAATGATATGTTAGTAGACCAAAATCAAAGTGATTGTATCAAAGTGAATGAATTTTAGCAGTTAATAGCAAAGAGTTTCCTTTATTTTGCTAAATGAAACTGTTCCTTATTTTCCTCTGCTAAAGTTGGAACACATTCACACTTTAGTTCAAGTCTTTCTTGACAAAACTGCAAAAGAATGAAAACCGCAGCAAAAGGTTGCTCATCAAAAAGTAGTGACAATAATAATTTCACCATAATGCCTGCTAACGCCTCAGCGCTAACTGTCACAGTCGCCCTGTATTCTTTAGCGCATTAGCGCTGACATCAGCATCACAAAGGCGCTCATTCTCCATGCTGAGCGCTTCTTAAAAGTGCTCTCTCCTCATTTGTACCTGAGGAGCTTCGTTCTGAGTGAGGCAAAAAGTGTGATGTTGACACAATATATTGAAGGCGTGTGAAATATTCAGGAATGTTCGCTCGCTAATGGAGGTTTCCAGGAGCCCGCTAGTGGGGGAGGGTTGATTGCTAACTTCACCAGAGTGCTCCTTCCTGTCTGCGCATACAAAATGCTATGGTTTTTTTTCTGTTCAGCAATATTAAAACATCATGATCTCCATTTCTGCACACAGACGTCAGTGATATTGTTCGTCTGGCGTGCTGAAAATCAAGCTACGTGACTAGCGATAGGCCAAAGCGCTAACAACGCATTTGTGGCACATTTCCTCCTGCATGCAAATCAGCACAAAATGCCTCTAGTTATTCCCACTCTGGGCTAAAATCTCACTGAATTGTTTGATTGTTGACATAACCTGGTGGGATTAGGATTATCCTCTTATGCTTTCAGGACACATACTCATAAAGCTGAGAGCTTAACCCATTACACTAGTACACCAAACATATAGCCAACACTGTTCTTCAGCAAATCTATTAGTGTCTCCACTTGCAAACAGATTCAGAATGGTTCACTAACGATCGAAATATGTACCATGAAACCTTATAGCAGTGTTCACAGTGACTAGCAGTGGCAAAGCAACTGGAAATCATTAATTTTTATTGCAAGTTGTCGATTTCTGGCCACAGCGACCACTTGAGGTGTAACTAAAGCCCAAAACGCGAATGCTAGCATATGCGTACAACTGAACACATGTGCATGTGTGTGTTCAGATGCCGCCTTCAGGTGCTTTAGGAAATTTGATAATTTTCACTACTGAAGTGATGATTATAAGCCTATCGCATTCAAGTTTCGACATGAGAGGGCATTCGTGTGCAATTTTTTACCTACTGTAGGAAACCAACGCTATATCTCACAACCAATTTGTACGTATTTTACGAGGTGGCTAATTCTTTCGAATTCATACGATTTGTCTAAACCCCAGTGACGGGTAGGTTTAGGGGAAGGTCATTCGTACGAATTCATATGAATTTGGCAACTCGTAAAATATGCACGATTTAGCAAAAAACAAACAAATTCGTACGACTGAGTTTGTACGAATTAGCCACCTCGTAAAATATGTTCGAATTGCTGTGAGATCGGGTTGAGAAAAACACACAGAGATCATCAGCTTTCGTTTCTGCTCTGACAGCCGCAAGACCAGCTGAACGCTCTGAGTGCGTGTTAGAAATCAGGAATGGTGAGAGAACATTGTGATTGGTACATTTTTTCGTCTTCAACCTAAACTTGGGTCTTCAGCCGACAAAGTTTAAATCCCTGGCTAGCGTGCTTCCCATAATGTTTACGCATTAGGTCAGTAGGCGGCGAGTAGGCGGTCTTTTGTGGTTGTTCGAACACAATCGACCACATGAGCGTTTCCACTATGAAAGCAATCCGGTCGAATGCGTTTTCGACTACCTCTGGAACTGATCGAAAGTGGACAAGCTCAACACATTTTACACCCTGTTTACACTTCCACTTGTGATGCGATCGACCACAATGCATCTTAATACCAGGTGGAAACAGGGTCTATAACAACATTTGGCTCAACCAAATGCATGAGTTTGGGATGCAGCTAGATGTTTGAACAGTCAAACTTGACTGAAAACAGTTATTGTTTTTGCAATTCCACTTGGTATCTTTAGTGGCACAAAAATTGCATACTGCACCTTTAAATGCAGCAATGCCATGGGCCTGCACTGTGTGTGTGTAGGAGGTTGCTAATGTGCTTGTGTGTTGACAGCTGTCAGTGACCAAATGACGCAAGCCAGTGGGCTCATATCAGGGGATTATGTAAGTGATTGGACAGCCATGCTGGAATTGCGCAAAGTGCCACATTACAGCCAGATTAACAACGGTCCTTCAGGCCAGAGAACACGGACAAACAGCAGTTTAATCAAATTCCTCTGAAATGTTTCACTGCTGTTCCAGATTGTTTCTGTAAATAACGTAGCCCGTGTACATTATCCAAGCACCCTCTGTGGTACAACACAAACCTCTTGTGCTATTCGGGTGGGTTAAGTATAGGTTTAAGAAAATCTCCAGTTTAGGGAATCTGCTAGCTTCTGTTTGATAAGCTGGTTTTGTTGCAAGAAAATCTCACAGATTTTTGTGATTTGGCCAAGTAACATCCCGAAAAATAAGTTTACTTTTCTTTTCTTCCAATTTCAGAAGAAAGAAGGGAAGGTTATTTGAATGTCAGTTTCACAGGACAGCCATATTCCACCCACACAAACGTAAAAAAATAAATGCGTAATTTTATTTAGGGATTGTAGCATGTTGAGCCATTACCATCACTGACCTCGTGCTATTCTGGATGTCGCGAAACCAATTTAAATGCTATGAATGCTAAAAATTTTGCAACCACGCAATAAAGAGAGCTGGTTTCAAGTCTGCAGACCGGTGTAGAGACAGCCGTTTGATCACGTGGGTTTGTTTGTTAGCCTGTGCGCATGTTTGTTTGTGCTTCCCGTTTAATTCCCCGCGTTTAATCACGGTCCGCCGCCATGATCCACAGTCATTTGAGACCACTGGAGAGCTGAGAAGATCAGAGGAGATAAGGATGAGCGAGCAGGAGAGAGAGAGAGAGAGAGAGAGGCAGAGACGAGAACTTCTTATTCTTTTCCTCTTGTTGCTCCTGTAAATCGCTGAAGTGGCGGGTTCGACCCAGTGTTGGCTGCTTGCCTTTGGGCAGCTTTCAGGAGTGAACTCATGCATGCATCTGTGTGTTTGTTTGTGTATGAGGCCATTAATTTTTCAGTGCCACACACAAAACTCAAGATCCCTCCCAGCAAACACAGCAGCTTGTGTTACCGGCGCACTTCTAGATGTACCCAACCGGCTCAGTCAAATGCTTTTTGACATGCCATATACAGAGCAGGAGTGTTTCCCAGTTGGTAGTAAGAAGACATCTCACTTCAAGTGACTTTTTCTTGTTTATTTTGCACAGGTATAAAAATAAGGTATTTACTACTGAATAAATATGAAGAGTTCCATAGCAAAAACCTCTAAGTCCATCTGTCATGTTTTCTTCTAAAATAGTTTTTTAACCAGGTTCCTATGTTTAGGTTGAGTAATTTCACTTCAATGGCAATGAAAAGGTTATTAGTCAGTTACTGAAATGCCTTATTTTCAAAAATGTCACTTCTGTCAATTCATTAGTATGTAACGGATTACAAAAACCTCTAAGTCCACCTCTTTGGACAACTGAGACATAATAAAACATCCCCAGTTTGCACCAGGTGTTTTCCTCCATCTCTTTTGCCCACTTTCAACCACTTCTGTCTTGATTTCTTCGAGGACGGGTCCATGGGTGGGTACATGTATGAGCTTTTTCAGATCTTTTAATCTAATGGAAAAAATAAGCTAGGCAATTTACGTATGAACACGGCCAGAGATGACAGAAAAACACACGGAGAGCAAACTCTGCAGGACAGTGGCCCTCCAGGACCAAGTTTGGAGACCTCTGCTCTATACCCTTGCTTCATTTAGTATATGCAAATCTATGAATATGCTAATTAGCCCCGCCTCCACTCACTGGTATCACAATGGTATCACAATGGTATCGCTCTTTACAACGTTGGACACATAATGTTACTACTTAATATGATTAGCCTTTTGATGGACTATATGTAACGGACGTTGACCGTTAAGAGCCGTGCGCGTAAACCTCACTCCCCTGATCTCAAGAGGCAGTCTAGCGACTGACACTAGAGACTGTGGTTTTTAGTCTCCTTGTTAGAATGCCCGACTCCCATGCCGGTGGACCTGGATTTGAGTCCGGTGGTATGAACAGGAGGGGTTACATTGGTTTCGTGACCTGGATGGGAGTGAGGTTTGGGGGGGTGAGTGTAACGGACATTGGCCAGTAAGAGCTGTGCACATAAACCTTACTCCCCTGATCTCAAGAGGTGCTCTAGAGACTGCGGTCTTTAGAGTGGTTAGAGTGCCCAACTCCTATGTCGGCGGACCCGGGTTTGAGTCCCGCTTAGAGTGGGCGGTTTAAACAGGAGGGGTTACATATATATTATCAAACAGCTAATAATGTGTTGCTAATGTTACACAAACATATATATAATTTCAATACTGTGTAATAATATTAGGCCTATATCAAAGTAAGAGTCATGTGAATGAATCAGTTCAAAACTCAAAACACCATTTAATTATCCACTGCGATCCAAAATATACAGTGTATTTGTATTATTTAATTTATTATTTCTTAATTGCAGGTTTGCATGAACCTAATTTTTGAGGCAATCCTAAATATTATTCTTCCTTGTGGTGATTTAATAGTGTTGAAAACAGCATCTTATCTATTTTGGCTACAATGGAAGGTTGGTTGAAATAATGTTTTTTTCTGATTAGATAAATTAAAACGTTTTAAATAATTTTACAGCAAATATATAAATCACGAGGAGTGAGATGTACATCAAATAAGAGTGAATATAAGCTATACAGCCCAGCCCTAGTCCTCATTTATGCGTTCTGTGGCAAGAGATTGAAGAGCTTTCTGGCTGCGAGTATGAGCGAGACTGCACTCATGGGAACAGAACAAAAGGATGGGGGTTACGATACAGACAAGTTGCGCGGAGAGGAGCATGTGTGCCAAACTCTCTCCTCCGCCCTGCCCCGACACCCTTTTTCTCTCTCCTCCTGTCTGTCTCCATCTCTCTTTCCTCCTGTCCTCCTCTTCTCAGTGACAGGCAAAGCGTTTCCATCGGAGCAAGGAAGTCTAGAGCCACAGGGCACGCCACCTCTCGCTGTGTCACCGTGCACCTGAATCCCACGGGAATGAGAGACAGGGAAAGGAAGACGAGAAAGACGGAGAGAGAGATGCGCATTTGCATCGCGCCGTCTGTGCTGTGTTGCTCCAACAAACACAAATCAAACGCAGACAAACCTTCCACATGCATAAACATTTATCTTCGATTTGAAAAGGAGCCATTATCGCAATCATACGGTGCATCAAACGGATTTTAGACCAGGTCTAAATGTGTCATTTGTTTGTAAAACTGTCAGGAAATTTTGTGCAGTTGAGCGAAAGCTCACCATTGTCTATTTTTGTTTACGAATGCCATGTGTGGCAACGCTTGACGTTGCACATCGCTGAGGCTTAGAATCATTGAAGCTGAAACATCAGAGGAGCCATTTTTGGAGTCATGCTCCTGCAGTTTTTTTTTTTTCTTTCCTGTGTCGGAAGATGTTTTTTCCTCATCTGAAACCAGTTTCCAGACTGCTTACGAATACGAATGGGACTCTGCCAGCCGGGCAGGAGAGGCCACGCTGATCTCTAACATGCAATATGAATTTGAGCCTTGTATGGCTGATTTAATCTTCGATTGGGAGCTTCAATCTCCTACAGCTGAGTGCATTAGTTAAACACCAATCAGATCGCATCGAGCTCTCAGGGGAGCCAATCCAGCTCAATGAATGACAAAACAATAAAACACGGAGGAATGAATATATATATATATATATATATATATACACTCAGAAAACCTTTGCACAACAACAAAGAGGCTTGTTCGACGGCACAAGGGAATTCTGTTTCCATGTGGTGCTGATGTTTTATACCTGTAATTGCTGCATTAATATGTAATTCCAGCAGAAGCGTCAAGGCTGTGGATTAGAGATGTGCAAAACTAAATATTTTCTAGTCCTGAACATCTAGTCCATTAATCGGTTTTAAGGAAGTGGTGTATATTTAGGCTGGTTTCGGGTTTACCTGACCCCATTTTCCTGGCTGTTTATATAAGACATGTTTTTTGTGTTAAAAAACTGATATAGCATCTAAAACTTTAAAACGGATGGCCAAAGATGGCCATCTGAATGCATATTGCTGTAGCAGAAATAAATAAATAAAATTTAACAAAAATTTATCAGTGCCATCATTATGTACTAGACAATTTCAATATAAAAATGTAAAGTAAATACAAAATAATATATATGATTAGTATAAAATATTAAAATAATACAAAATATTTATATAAAAATTAAAGACAAACTAGTCATAGTATTACACCGCAATCACTGACATTCCATATATATACTGTGTGTATATATATATATATATAGTCACGACACATGACATCACTTATATATTGTGTGTGTATATATATTTTATATACACGTGACATTACTTTCATATATATATATGAATTTGTGTTCTGTATTTAACCCTTCCAGTTGTGGGTAATGACCAACATTTCCTGTCAGTACTGAGACTCGAACCTGCAACCTTTGGGTTACAAGTCCGACTCTCTAACCATTACATATATATATATATATATATATATATATACACGTGTGGCCACACGTGTGGCCAAGTACGGTGTCTGCATTTTACCCATCCAAGTGCACACACAAAGCAGTGAGTATTTTTGGTGCGGCACCCGGGGGAGCGATTAGGTTTTGGGTGCCTTGCTCAAAGGCACCTCAGTTGTGGGTAACAACCAACATTTCCTGCTGCTACTGAGACTTGAACCCATGACCTTTGGGTTACAGGTCCGACTCTAACTATTAGTCCACAACTGCCCCCAAAAAATAGTCTGCGGGGCGGCAATAGCACTATACTGTATGTCGGTGTGCTGCCCACAAGGCTATCGGGGGCGACAATACATATATACTACCACAGTCACTGACATTCCTATTCATACTAGGGATAGTCTGCTCTAAATTAACAGAAAAAATACAATATAATTTGCTTACTATGGTTGTGTGAGAAAAACAGACATGTTTGATTTGGACAGCATTAAAATCATGCAGTCTGTGGGTCCAGCGCTACCAAAAAAAAAAAAAAAAGTGGTGAACAAGGAGAAATGGACATCAGGAAGCCACTATTCTTAGGAGAGAGTATGTGTGCTGGTATTCCAACTAATAATTTAACCACCCACACACACCAATCACAAACCTGATTGACTCAGGCCAAATGGGAAAGCACTGACTGATTTCTACAGAGAGCGTTTTCACGGCAGCCAGCAGGGTTTCCTAATGGACAGCCAATGGGACACGACGAGCCGACCTGCAGCTGGGTCTCTAACACCTGACTGCACAATGTTCCATCCACAGCACCCCGCGGTTCCACTCGGCAGAGATACACTGTACAGCCTGTAATCACTGTGCAGTGAATTAAAGACAAAGCTAAACACATAGGACTACATGTCTGGTTAAGCAGTTTCAAAAGTGGTTAGATTACAGTTTGGCATTGAATATTACTTATTTGAAATTCAAATGGGCGGTGTTGATGAGTTTCAGGTTAAATACTGTACATTTCAAAAGTGAACCTATGTACTTTCTTAACTAGGGCTGGGTTAAAAATATTGATTTCTCCATTTTAATGAATTCTCATTTTGATGAAACAATATTGATTCTTAAATTCCAAGAATCGATCTTTTAGTCTATGCTGTTTTCAGTTGATGACTGAACAAAACTCTGGATAAGAAACATCTGTCAATTTTATAATGAAATTTAAACAATAAACACCATTTCGGCATTTTTTAATGTGGCGTGACAGATCGCTGTAGCACCTCAGTTCAAGAGGCATGTGAATGGATCATCTCTTCTGCTTTACTACTAATTATAGCATGGAATGTACATGAACATCAGAAGGTATGTTGAAAGATACGTTTCATATAAACGTGGAATGATGCCAATAAATTACATTTACCTCAGAAAAGCCATTCAATGACCATAAACCTTTTAGTTAGAAAAATGAACTTTACAGAGAAGCATTTTACTAGTTCACAGCATTAGTTGAGAGAAAAGAATCGCAAGCCTGTGAATCAAAATCAATTTGTGTCAATAGCCAGACCTATTCTTAACACAAGTTCCTGGTCTTATTGTCAACGATTCATTGGTGCGCATTCTTCTAAAGCAGGGATTTAACTCCAACTTGCCTCAACACACCTGCCTGGAAGTTTCTAATATGCCCAATTAGACCTTGATTACACTCTGCAGGACAGTGGCCCTGAGTTTGGAGATCCTTGTTCTAAAGAAAAAAATAGCTCAGTAATGGCAATTCTTGTCCACTGACATAACCAAGTAGCTGAAATGCTATTAAGACACCATTTTAGCACAATCACTGTTGTTCTGGCTCTTGTATTCTGGTATGTAATATCCATTTTTCACAATACACTTTATCCCAGTGGATGAAAAAGTTCTGTCCTACATTTTTCTCATTTAATCTTCCTTTTCACAGATATTTCACCCAAAAATGAAAATTGTGTCACCATTTACTCACCCAGGTTCTTCCAAACCTGTATGATTTACTGTCTTCTATGGAACACAAAGGAAAATGTTTTGAAAAATGTACCAGTGTTCCAATTTGGACCCCACTGACTTCCATTGTATGGACAAAAACAGTTTAATCATTCTTCAGAATATCCCCTTTTATGTTCACAGAAAAGGAACAATGGATGAGTAAATGGTGACAATTTAATTTTGGGTGAATTTATTTGGTTTTACCACTAAATAAATTACAACTCAAATTATTAGTTTGTAAAACAAAACACCAAAAACAGAAAACTACTTACATTGGAAGTATAAGGGCCAATCATTGTACGATGAAAACCAGAAATATAATTTGGTTGGTTGGCCTCTAATAATAAAACATTATAAAAAAATGTTGCCACAACCCTAGTTAAGTGCTATGACTATTGATAGATGTGCAGTATCCAGCTTTAACTGGTTGAAACCGTGTTGCGTTGGCTTGCGTATATGTGTGTGTGCATGCATACACATGTGTGTGGCTCTGCTGAGATAGTTGAGGGATAAAGCGTTCCATTTACCCAGAGACCAACTCTGCTTTTCTGCTCGTTTCAGGGGAATCGGACCAAACACCTGGCCTGATTCCTTACTCAGCCGTTCCTTCCTTATCCAAGCCTGCATTCACACATAAATCATTAGCCGATCCTTTCCTTCCCAAATGTCTACTTATCCTCAGATTTTCAACCGCCCAACTCGCAACTCCTTGTTAGTCACTCGGGCCTATTTGTTGAGTTCTGTTTGATTCGATCGTACGACACCAGCATTGTTGTTTTGAACCGTCTGTCTGTGCAGGCGGGCGGCCTCGCGTTGTGTCTTTCAGAGTACAGTAGGGCACGCTCGGCGGCCCCTGCCCCAGCTGGCCCTGTCTGTCAGCCCCAATAACGTCTCCGGTCTGCTCAGATTGTGTCACCCTCCTAACCATCATATCAGTTTACATAACAAGTGATGTGTCCTGGGCTCCAAGGTCAAAATAGTCACAGTCACTGCCTTTACTGTGCGGACCACAGTAAAGAGAACACAACAATCCTGAGAATGCAATTAATAAAGTTCAGTTCAACATTTTCGATTGAAAATGCTAAAAATGACATGCATACCACCTGTGTGAGTGTTTCTAACCCAGACAGAACTGATGAAAAATTCCCAGACATTCATTAACAATTGACATCAAGGTACAGAAAAGTATGTCATACTGAACAGCACCTCTATCCCTCAAGATTTGGACAATTTTCAAATGAAAAATGTTGTCTACTCTGACTAACATCCATTCAAAGAAGGAAAAACAGTTGAGTGGATCGATACAAATTTCCACTCCCGGCTCAAAGCTTTCTGTAATCACTCCACTCCAGGTTTATAATTTCTCCCTACTCCGAGTTTGCTCCAATTTGCATTGTAACTGCTCTATTTTCAAAGTTTGTTTGGATAATACTTTACAGTAAGGTTCGATTAGCAAACATTAGTTAAGAACAAATAATGTGGATGTTTATAAATGAACACTACCCAAAAATTATAAATGTCATAAAAATGTTAGCTATTTTTTCATTCATTGTTAGTTAAAGATACCTAATTTAATAACTAAAGTTATAACAAAATGAACATTATTGCAAAGCGCAACCCTTTTTTTAAAAATGCAAAATCACGTTGGCGCTAGAGTTGTCAAAAGTACCGACTTTGGTATCAAGTTGGTACTGAAAATTAAAAATGTGACACTTGTTGAGTCAATTCGTAAACTCCTCTGATTGGCCATTGTGTTCACAAGCTCAACAGATATGTCTGTGATTGGCTGCAATGGTCAACGCTTCAAAAATGTTGTAAATATTTTTTTATTATTTTATTTATATTTTATATTAAACAATGACGCACTTCCATGTGCTTTCAAATGTTGATCATAGTAGCCAATCACAGACATATCTGTTGAGCGCGTGAACACAATGGCCAATCAGGTGTTTACGAATCCACTCAACAGCGTCACATTTTTAAAATTTCAGTAACGACTGGTACCGAAGTCTGTATTTTTGACAACTGTAGTTGGCGCAATTTCTGTACAGTTGTGAAGAGAGTGACATATTCGATTTTATTTCCATATGTGAAAGAAACTTGACATACACTGATGTCATCATGCTTTTTTCAACACTTTTTACTAAAAAAAAAAATCTCGCATTCCCCTCTCCATCATTAATTTCAATCACTTGATTGTTGTGTCTTGTGAGGTCTAGAAATGCGTTTTTTTAAAAATCTGAACTTCTTTTAACTTGAGCACCGTATTTTTAGATTCTTGCTGACATGCAGTTGCATTATGGGCCGTTAACGTGTTATCCTCGTATCGGAGCGATCTTAGAGCAAGAGATAACACAGACACTCTAAAAACGCTCCAGGCAAAAAACATACAGCTCTGCTTCTGCTCCGCATTGCTCACATACTCAGGTTAGAAACAGTATGTAGTAACTGCAATTAGCTGCAATTTGAAAACAACACGTCTTTTGGCATTTCAGTCACTGGTGAAGCACTAGGTAAATGTGTGCGTGTTTGTATGTGTAAAATAGTGGGATTTTGTGTATATAAGGGAATGGATTCATTACTCAACACACCGGGTAATTCTAGCCTTGATGAGAAAGCATTATACCACCTCTCTCTCTCTCACCATCACATTCTCTTCCCTCCCTCCAGCTACCTGAGAGTGCTGCTCTCTTGTCAGCGAAGGAAAAGAGCAGCCAAGGACAGGCTAGATGAATGACATCAATGGCTTCACCAAGGCACTTGCAAGGATGTGTGACTGAGACAAATGGTCCTTGTTACATTAGAAGGCGATACCGAATCCTGCCATTCTCTGATGGAGCCCTGATAGAGCTGTAACCAGACGCACCCAACCTTTCCACAGATCCGCTGCGTCATGGGACCTCCGAAAGGCAGCTTTCTCAGGCATTCAGCTGGGGCGCCTGCTATCTCTGTGTCTCTCTCTTTCTCCTTCTCTATTATTCTCAGTCGTTAGCTGCTGTCTCCGTAATACCTGTTTGCTTATATATCGTCAGACCAGTAGTTTCCTGTCCTTATAAGAGGTTAGTGAAAGACATTTTAGGACCAATAAATTTTTTTTACATAATTTCCATGGCAATTAGGATTTCCTCCCCACCAATTCTTATTATCATAATGCAATCGATCGATCGTTTGATCGATTGATCGATCAATCAATCACTCAATCGATCAATCAATCGCTTGATAGATCAATCAATCGCTTGATAGATCAATCAATCGCTTGATAGATCAATCAATCAATCAATCAATCGCTCAATCGATCAACCAACCGACCAAAAGATCAATCAATCAATCAATCAATCAATCAATCAATCAATCAATCAATCAATCAATCAAATGCAATTATTTAATGTAAAAAATGTTATTAAAATAATAATAATAATAATAATAGCAATAGTAAAATATACAAAATAAATAAATAATCCTAATAAGGTAATGCCAACAAATAATTGCATTGTGTTGAGCTGAATGTAATTTCTTCAAATTGCAAATATAATGAAAAAAAAGATAAATGAAAAAGAATATTGTTTTAAAGCTGCAGTCCGCCATTTTTCCTCTTTGTCGCCATCTCTGTTTGAAATATGCGATTGCAGTCATATGCGGAATAGTTATCGTTACGTGGGTTGTGCATCGGCTCGTCAGCGCGGATGAATCTAATGTTTGCTGTCAATCACTACACCGGTGTGGATACTGTACTTCAGAATCACAGATTCTACATCTTGAAAGTATGACCAAAATAAGATTTTCACTGGAAAATGTCATCTGAACAAGGAAGTAACATTTCTGCCACTTTTGTTTTGACCAACTGAGGAAAAAAGCATTAGGCCTACAATAAATCACGCTGCCAATAGTGATTAAATCTAACGATCACTTAGCTCGGATCATGTCAAACCGTGCAAATTATTATTACTGTTATACTTTGTTCTCAAATTGTTAATGTTAACAACATCAGCATTGCGTGACTATCCCTGCGTCTCAATCAGCTTCCTAGCTCGTGAATCAGTATATCATGTAAATGAATGTGGCCGATTCCCTGATCAGTGCCCTGACTACTGAACTAGGGATCTGATTGAGACGCACGCTATGTGTATTTAGTGTATAATAGTGTTACCTGTAGATTTCAATTTCTGTAGCCACTCTACAGTCCAAAGTCTTTTGCTTTTTGACGACAGGTGAATCTCCAGTTGTCACTGATGATTGTCAGTGTCAGATTGACATTTAATTATTTCAGCTGCTGTGAGAACAGGCTATAAATGATCCGCTACAAGCAGCATCCTCACATGATAAAGCCCACTAGCCTGGACGGGACTCCTTCCTTTCTGTTTACAGATGTGACGTAATGACGCACAGATGAACTGCTGCATGCTCGAATTTCCCGTGGAAATCCACCAGGTCGCTCTTATTATAAAACATTATTACAAGCTTACCGTTGTGAATCAAGCTAAAATAAGGAGATAGTTTTGAACACTGGCTGGTTACGTACTTGCTCAAAAATTGATTTTGGATCATTTTTAACCAAAAAAAGTTACGGACTGCAGCTTTAAGTAAACATCTAATGAGGATCAAAGCAATTAAATATGTGGATTTTGGGGGTAAAATGTGTTAAACTGTCATGAAAGTAATGTCACATTTGGGGTGGAATTGACTGAAAAAATTGACCATTTTTGACAGGCTTTGTGAGATTCACCCAACAAATTTGCAGATGAAATGTCTTTATTTCTCTTCTGTCTGCCAGTTATAATGGTTGCTACGGCCCTGATGGATGGAGAGAGAGAGAGAGAGAGAGAGAGAGAGAGAGAGAGGGATGCTGGGAGAATGATAGAGATGAATCTTTATTCAGAGGCAGTGAAACATCTTTGTGCACTATAAAAGGTATGTTCAAGTGATGCCGTTCTTCAAGATGAAAAGCCACTGAAGCATTTACTGCGCCCTTGTACAAACAGAATCACTCCTAATGCAGACCGATCCAATTCAGATTAGTAATGTCAATATTTACCTCTTAAAACATAAACAGCCTGGTGAACTTACATTTATGGGCACAAAACGCTTAGATAATTCACTCGGATTTGCAATGTAAACAGACAACTTATATAAAAACGTGCGTGCAAAAATGAAAGATTATATACATAGTTCTGTCATGAAACTCTAGATGGCACAGGCTGATGGGTCTTAACACAAGCTGAGGATAATTACAGCGTTAACTACTGCCACAAGCTGATTGGTCCAAGTCACATCTGCAGCCAATGAGCTTGTTGCTCACACATTTAAATGGCTGGTTACATTCACTATAGCAGTTTGCAGCAATAATCTACAACAACAGCTATAATCTACAGCAGCAGCAGCGTAGCAAATCTATTCCACCAAGACCAAATATATTAACATTGTCATATCCATTACCATGCTAACAATCTTCCGAGAGCTGTTATGATAGAAATATATATATCTGTTTAGTTTTGCAAGGCACAGAAACTGTTGTATATGGTTATCAAATGTTAAATGATGGCATATTACTGGTCCACTGGGCATGTGACAGTTCCGTCAACTCCGAAACTCACGCATATCCTTATCGTTGATCCCTGATATGTTACACTTATGACCTGAGCAGACAAACATTCCTTGATCCTACAGTGTGAAATGTGGCCTCACACTCTCTGCTGTCAAACCTTACAGCAAATCTAGTCCCCCCTCCATACAAGTGTTTTCACAGCACTGGCCTTGTTCCATTCTGCACGCTGTTATTATACAGCCAGCTGAAATGCATTCTGTAGCAGTAAACGAAGCTAGTGTCAAGCATGGGTTTGTGTTTATGTGAGCGTGCGCTACCTCTATGTGAACCTACCTGCCGCCCAACATGGGGAATTCTAATCCCGGCCAATGAAAAGACATGGCCAGATTAATGATTGCATAAATACATCACAAATCCTGTGGAATTATACTGAACCACAGAGCCACATTCAGCAACAAGGGAAAAAGGCTATTAGAGTCAGCTGATTCGCTGCAAATCCCAGAGACCTGGAAGCCTTCTTGGGTTTTCCTTTACTAGCCTCATTAATACTTGGAAAGAGAGTCGTTTGAGGATATGGGATGCTTGGCATTGAGGTGTTTAAGGATCACCTCATCAAGCACCACTAAAAAAATATCAATGTACAGTGGGGCTGTACAATATATCAAAATAAAAAAAATAAAATCTATTACTGCACTTACAGTTGTGCCAATCATGTTTACGCACTGCCTCCGAAACTTTTGGTTCGGGTTCGAAAATTCAGATTTTTTGCGTTTTTCGCATCCGTAGCAAGCATTTTGAGAGGTGTTTTGATAATTCAGAGCCACCGTACAAGCGAACGCCAAAAATCCAGAATGGCGTCTGACAAGTTGATCCACTTCGTCTCGCAGCACAAAGCACTGTATGACAAATAAAGTGCGAAATACAAAGACGGAATATAAAAAGAGATGATTGCGGAACAGCTTGGAAAACAAGGATGGTAGTTACTGATTTCTTTACGCAATCTTAGGATTGGATGGACCCAATATTTCCTATTTCCTTCTTTTTCTTTTTTTTAAGAAGAGAGAGTACAAAAAAATCATCCTCACTGCTTGAGGACTCCATTTTGTATTGTTTTGCGAATTTTTTCGCTCAGTGTGCAAGTTTTCTGTGCGTGACGAATTTTTAGGATGACGAATACGAAAAAAACGCATACAAAAATTTCGGACTCAGTGTGCAAGGACCTTCACTCTAAAACCAACAGAGCATATTTTTATTTTCAACCTGTCAAAATAAAAGCTCAAAGGGTTATTATTTGAAAATGAGGAAATTAACACATAAATATCGGTATTGTAATTTTACAATAAAATAAAATATTTTGTTTCTCAATTTTACAGTGCAATTGTGTTATTACAATATATTTCTTATTTTGATTAATATTTTATTTTTAATAATAATATTTCACAATAAAATCATAATAAATATTATTTTATAGTCATAATGAATGTCAAAAACTACAGAAGCCCTGAACCGCATGGTGGGGATAAAAAAGAAAACTTATCTCGTTATTTCGACATAATATCACATTATTTCGAGATATTAAGTAGTTATTTCTACATCATAAGTAGTTTTTTCGACACGTCATTATTTCGACATAAGTCGTTATTTTGACATTACATCTCGTTATTCCGATATCTTATTTCAACATAATATCTCGTTATTTCGAGATATTAAGTCATTATTTCAACATAAGTCGTTATTATATATCAAGTTTAATAAATGACGCACAAAATTCAACATCTTCAGTGGCGCAGCAGTAGCGAGTTGGCTCGCAGTTTCTGGCTTTTACCGCGATCGCCGCAGGTTCGAATCCGCCTTTTGCCGAGCTCGCTCTTCTCTATTTTCCCATCACATATCACACCAGAAAGGCATTTATTTTCAATAAAAACAAAAATAATATTCTAAAAGTAGAAATAAACTGCAACGACGAAATAACGACTCAAGTCAAAATAACAACTTATTATGTCCAGTTTTCTTTTTTTCCCACAATGCTGTTCAGGGCTTCCGTAAAAAAAGGAATGTGGCCAATTAAAATTTAGAAACAATTTTCAATATTTTTATTCCAGTGAAGCTTTTCCTAAATCGTTCAGCCCTAAAATGATTTTGCCATTAAAAAAGTCTTTAGAGTAAAATGCTAAGCTGAATTTTCAGCATCGTTACTCCAGTCTTCAGTGTCACATGATCCTTCAGAAATCATTCTAATATGATGATTTGATGCTCAAGAAACATTTATGATTATTATCAATGTTGAAAACAGTTATTTACATTTTTATTTCATGATGCTATGATGAATAGAAAGTTCAAAAGAACAGCATTTGTCTGAAATCTAAATCTTTTGTAACATTAAACACTACCATTCAAATGTTTGGGGTCAGTAAGAATTTTAATTTTATTTTTGGGGGATAGAAATAAAATTAATCAATACTTTTATTCATCAAGGATGAGTTAAACTGATCAAAAGTTACAGTAAAGACAATTATAATGTTAGAAAATATTCTATTTTAAATAAATGCTGTTCTTTTTAACTTTCTATTCATCGAAGAAATTTCAACATTGTTTTCAACATTGATAATAATAATGAATGTTTCTTGAGCATCAAATCAGCATATTAGAATGATTTCTGAAGGATCATGTGACACTGAAGACTGGAGTAATGATGCTGAAAATTCAGCTTTGATCACAGGAATAAATTACACTTTACTGTATATTCACATAGAAAACAGCTGTTTTAAATTGGAATAATATTTCACAATATTACTGTTTTTGTTTGTATTTTTAATCAAATAAATGCAGGCTTGGTGAGCAGAAGATACTTATTTTAAAACATTAAAAAAATCTTACTGACCCCAAACTTTTGAACGGTAGTGTATTTGTAGAACAAATGCATTTTATTGTCAGTTTTTTTTTCCCCCAATATCATGTAGCCCTAATGTACAGGATAAAAATCATCACCACAAATTAAAATCAAACCATTATAAGATTCTACGAGACAGCTCAGCTCAAGCCGGTGAAATAGGAGGAACGTCCCCCTCCCCGCTCCAGGGGGCTGTTCTTCAGAACGAGTACAGAACACAACCCCTTGGCTAATGAGGGGTGACATGGGCCCCCTCTGAGGGAACCCTGCAGGCGGGACCCCTCCAGGCACATTCATTAAGAGATGAAACAGCGTGTCCTGGGGCAGTGCAACTATCCGCCTGGATCCGGACATGTTTAATCTGGGATCCTGAGAGGGACGGCGTGATTGGACACAGCTCGGCTGGCAGAGCAGAGGGAGCCAATGAGAAATTCAAGGCGGTTGCCTACACTGAAAAAAATTCTAATAAGATCAAAAGTGCACATTAATCAGTCGCGTTCATCATATTTGTGCTGCGTGTTTGCCATTTTCTTCATAATATCCCTTCATTATTGGGAAAAATGGGGGAAGAAAGGAATCATTTGAATTCAATTATACAGAAAAAAGACCAAGGGCCATTGGAACTCTGCTAATTAGCATGTAGGCTTTGTATCATGAACCCCGCATACCCTTTTATCCAATTGTATTTTAATATATTATTGTGGAATCTCAGTAATGAGTAATGGTGAACGTGGTACGTGTCCTACCAAAAACATTTCTACATGGGCTGCAGTGAGCAGATATCGAATGCTCTTATCATAGCCGTTCATCATTAGCTTCATGAACTCTCGTATTTATTACCAATGTCTCTTTGTGCTCGTTAGATATGTAGAATCCGTTTCTTGTAATTAGTAACTCCTAACCTTTGGAGCTTCTAATCCCGGCTGAATTGCGGATTTGTACATCAAAGCTCACTTTTCCATATAGCCGGGTCCTCGAAATTTGAGAACTCGCAATTATTTGTATAGCGCGGATACAAACAGCACTTCTCCCTTTTCCTCTTTCAGCCAGAATCCCGTGGGTTTGCAGTAAAGACTTCCTAATCCACTCCAGTCAAATCCAAATATAGAGTTAACACTGCATCCCAAAAACTCTAATGCTGCGCCTAGAGACGCCTAGAGACTGCGCACGTAAAGTGGAAATGGCTTTTTTTTTTATTTTTTATTATTATTATTCACATTGTAGATTAGATTTGTTTGGTAGCTTAACACATGCATAGCGATTGCTAACGTGCTCAACCAGTGTGAGTGTGACTGCTCTTTGCAGTCTGTTCCCTCTGCCATTAATTGAGAGTTAATTAAACAATCGATGTTCTCTGGCCTGGCCGTCTAATGTCACAGCTTGTCCAGTGCCTCCGATAATGGGTTCTTGATGTTGATTGCTGCTGAGGTTTGAGGGGAACACAATGTGTAATGAATGTCAGCCTGTTTCCACCTCAGAGTGAAAAAATAAAAGTGGTAATGAGCTATAGTTGCAACTGTGATAAATAATTACGAGAAACAGTCAAGCTTTAATATGTCGAGGTAAAAAGTCGCAATTATGAGTCACGTGAGTTATAAAGTCATAACTGATAAAAATAAATTCACATTGTGAGATAGGAAATCACAATTGGGAGAAATAGTCACAATTATGAGATATAGGGCCAGATTTACTAAACAGGGCAAATTAGAAAGAGCGCAATTCCAAAAAATGGCGATGGGAGTGGAAAGTACTGACGACGCGCAAATGAAAGAACACAGACGCAGCCGGATCACTTACATAATGACCAATGCAATATATCAGCGCAAATTAGCATCTGGTTTAAGACATGCTATTTTTAGGTAGTAAATAATGGCACAAATACCAGTAAATTGACTAGCACAAACCTTAGTAAACCACCTTGCATGATTCATTTAAATACTCTCCTCTCATAATTTTTGCGTTTGAAAGGGAATCTCCTACAAATGCATACGCAGTAAGGTCAGCCGCAAAAATAGCTAATTCAGCGCTAATTTTTCACTGCGTGTCTTTAGTAAATCCTGACAGTAGTTTTTTAACGGCAAAAGAGTGTTGTGCTGGCGCAAGCTGTTAGTAAATCTGGCCCTTAAAGTCTCATTGTATAACAATTGTCTCATATTGAATCACAAATACAAGTAATTGAAAAAAAAAAAAAGAAAGAAAAAAACAATTATGAGAAAAAGTCACATTGTGGGATAAGTTATAAGGTCACAATTGTTAACATGATCAATTTGAAAATTAATTTGATAAATATACAGTCACAATTGTGAGATAAAGTTGTAATTATTATGATAAAGTCACATTGCACAATACTCACAATTACAAGAAATAGTTGCAATTCTGAGAAATAGTCCCTATTATGAAATATTACGTCACATTGTCAGTTATATATTCACAAAATTACTAGAAAGTCACAATTATAAAGATGTAAAGTGGAAAAATAAAAGTCACATTGTGAGTCACAATTGATACAAATAAATTCACATAGTGAGATACATAATCACAAAAGTTGCAATTATGAATCACATCGTGAGAAAGAAATAGTTGCAACTGTGAGAAATCACAATTATGAGAAATAAATTCACAACGTGAGATCCAGTTGCAATTATTAAACAATATAAATAAGAACTGTAAGATTACAATTACAATTCACAATTACAAGATATACATTTTAAATTACAAGTAGCAATTATGAGAACCACAATTGTGAGATATAAAGTTGCAATTAAGATAAAGTCACATTGAGAGAATTGGAGTTACAAGAAATAAAGCTGGAATTCTGAGAAATAGTTATTACCATTATGAGATGTCACAGTTGTAATTTCGAGATATAAGCTGCAATTATGACAAATGCATTTGAAAGTATTAAATAAGAAATATAAAAGAAAGATATAAAGTGGCAATTTTGAGATATGTTGCAATTGTGAGATACTATATTGCAGTTGTGATATGAAGTAAAGTATTATACTTTGAGGTAGAAACAGGCTTCCAAAAAGATGAGTGTACATAGGGAAAAATTGGGAAAGGTTTCCACACAATGCATGAAAGGGCACTAGTGCAGTGTGAGCCTGGAGCATTAATTGGCTGTAATGAGGAAATAACATATGCAAGACTGTGATATTCTGACACAGAATATGGGCATACAGTCGATCTCACCATGACACATAACTACGCTTAACACATTCCCTGAATATGAGCTGATGAGATTTTTTTGAACACTTTTTTTAAACCCACCCACGATTATGCTCTAACCAACAAGTCATGTGTGAATCTGTGGAGAACTTGATGATCACACAATTTTAGGCTTTTTGTGCATGCAATGTTTTATTGCCTGTCAGGTGAAAATCGTAAGTCCAGTCGCCTCAACAAGCACCACAATTTGAGGTATCAATCATGTCTACAGCACAAATGGCAGGGAGGTCAATACACTCTTAAAAATAAAGGTTCTTTTCTGGCATTGATGGTCCCATGAAGAACTTTTAACATCCATGGAATATTTCCATTCAAGGTTCTTTAGATGTTTTTCACACTAAGAAAATAATGGTTCTTTTAAGAACTGCTCACTGAAAGATTCTTTGGGGAACCAAAAAATGGTTCTTATAAGGCATTGCTGTGAAAACCCCCTTTTGGAAGCTTTATTTTTGGTTTAGGGTTTTTGTTTCTGAGCAATACTAAAACTAATGCCTGCACTGGCATTAGTACTTTTGTACTTCATTGTACTTCAAGTCATTGTACTTCAAAATTTGAAGCACACTTTTTTTTTTTTCCAATGGTCCACTTTAGATATTCTACTAAATACAAAAAGTAACTACATGTCAACTAACTCTCATTAGAGTTAGGTTAGGTATTAGTTGACATGTAGTTGCAAAGTTACTTATAGTCAGTAGAATGTCTGTTGGTGGACCATCAAAATTAAGTGTTGGTAAGCAGACTAATACTCTAATGGGGCGTTCACACCAGACGCGACTTACGCAAATAAATTAAATACATCTAACAAGTAGGCTAAAGACCACAGTGTCAGTCGCTAGAGCACCGGCTTACCGGCCTACGTCCTTTAAATTCATATGACTCATGTAACTACATGAACTTAATTTAACTGCGTTGTTTCTACTAAAAATTAGCATTGCCAGCTTTACTTAAGTGTTTGTTCAATCAACTTAACATTGCTGAGTGAAACGCACAAATTAATGTTGACATAACTATAACTCGGCAGTGGATCCGTAGTTCCCAGCATGCTTTGCAAGAGACTGCATTAGGAGAGTAAATTTAGGGATTAAAGTGTTATTTTAAGTGTTTTTCAGTAAAGGGAAAGATGTTTGTTGGACATTTCTGTAATGTTTTTGAATTTTGTGGTTATGTAGAAGAGTGGTGCCTGTGCTTAGGCTGTGAGTACATTTTGTAGAGCAAATAGTTAATTTAATAAGGTGAATTAAGTCAATAAATGTGTTCACCTTACGTAATAAACAACATTATTAAGTAGACTGCACATATAAATATTACGTAACAGTGACAAATTCAATGATTTGTATTTACTCAAAGAAATTTTGCCACCTTTACTTGAATTTCTTTTGTTCGTTCAACTAAATTGTTATTTGTACAAATTACTCAATATAGTTGTGTGGAACCACTTGACACTGCTTTTTTTTAAGTAAATCCAACAATTCATTTTTTTAAGTGTGTACATGGTAATCCTACCTAGCATGATATTGTGCTGCTGAGGTAAACATGCTGTTGCTTCACTATCCTGCTGTGGTTTTACATTCCCAGTGCGTTAAAGAAACATAGAATTACTTCAATCTTAAAACACGGTTCCTGTTAAAAGTTTGACACCATGTTCGTATGAGCTGTCCTTTTGTTGTCCCACTGGCTAATGATTAGCTTGAGATAAATAAACAATGACGGTGAGGGGTATTTAAGGGTAAACAGATACTCCACTAGAAACACAACTCAGAGGGGACAATCTCCTTCCTTACAAGTCTGAAAAAAGAGATGCCTCACGCAGACTTAAATTACCGCACAAGTAACCGAATACTCGCTAGCGCTAGTCAGGTATGGACGCTTCAGATGCGACTCAATGTCATGGAAAATCGCTATCTGTTACAGCACCAATAGAGATTCATAGCCCTGTCAGGCCTATGTCTTCATATATAGTGAGATTACAGCAAGGGCGAGTGCGTCTTCTCAAGTCCTCGTCGCACATGTCAGATTTATTGTTCGATAGAAATATAACATATGAAAAACTCTGAACATGGCTTTGAGCGATAGCAATAACCTTGCACGTACCAGAGCCATGATTAATGGCCGCACGCGCGGACAGATCGTCGGGGGTGGAACGCTCCGCAGCGGCTCGTTTGCCGAGCTCGGCGCTGCGGCGGAGACTGAGAAAATATCCTCGCGCTGTAACAAATTGCATTGTCTGTTTATTCCAGTCAGAGTTTATGAAAGAGACAGACAAACAGGAGGTTGATGTATTGGCCTCATGTCACGGTATGGCAAGCACATTCACACATACATTCATCTCTCCGTTTAGAAGCCAAATGATACGTCTAATTTGCTGCGAGCTCAGTTATTTTTAACTTCTCCAGCTGTCAGATAATGGAGCTTGACTGTCAGCGCCGGTGTGTGTGTGTTAAAAAGGTTGCACTCTTTTTCAATTTACCGTTCTGTTTGAGTGAATTAGAAAATCCACATTCCATTAGTGGGGATGATTGACATGTCTTTTTTTCCTTATCAAAACCAAAGGCAGATGTTAAAAAGAGAGAACGAGAGTTAGAAAGGGAAGAGAACCCGAAAGGGGAGACAGTTGACTGGGGTTGGAAACGCATCTTTTCCCAACAGCTATCTGAACTGTTTTGACATTCCCTCCCCAATAATTACAATGCTGTGAATTTGCCTCAAAAAAAGCTTCTTCTGAAATCACTTGAAAGAGTCTTTTTTTCTCGCGCTTATTAATTAGATGAAACTATGTCTGTTCTGGATTGGGTTGATTCGCAAGCTTTCTAAATAAGCCATGAAAGCTTTCCATTCATTGTCTTAAAATCTGTCTCATGATGTTTTAACGGGAATCTGCGTGCAACGTTACAAAAGCCCAAGGCTTGGAGACGCTCTATGTTATTCTCATTTCATCTGAAAAAGAAAGTTCACAAAGGGGTTATTGACTGTCAAAAAACTATGTAAAAAGAATTAATACAAGATAAATCAGTCATAGTATGCTAACAAGAATTCTATAATATTTAAGTTTAATCAGATTCATACACAACATGAAATTGTTACTTTTTAAATATATATTTGGTTAAAGTCTGTTACAGTTTAACCCACATTTTTAATGTTGTACGTTAAATTAGGCCTGGGTATCACCTAGAATACACATCAAAATACATGTCTCACAACTGAATTCATAGCAACAAAACACAGTCGGTTTCAGAAGTAAAAACTCCAAATTTTTAAAGACATCCTTACTGTGAGCTACGGGTTTGTTAATCGATAGCATTTGCTTCTGTTGAAGCCGTCAGGTTGCATTATTTCAATGTAGTTTTTAAAATAAACGTGTTTAAAGGTGGGGTAAGCCATATTTCAAAAACACTGTTTGGAAGTTAGTCGGGCCAGTACCAACAACAAACTTGTAGCCAATCAGCATTAGGGGGCGTATGACAGTTGAGGAGAGAGAACGAGCAAGAGGGGGATTTGAAGAAAGACATTGGAGGGTGCGTTTTGGAGGTGGAGCAATGAAAAAGAGGGGTGGGTTTGTTTAGGTTTATTTTAAATATCAACAATGTCCAACAGCGTTTTTGAAATATCGCTTTGAAATACCCACCTTTAACAGCGGAATGTGTGGTGAAATCTACATTAGAGAGCTAAAACAAGCAAAACACATCCAAAAGATCTTTTTAGCTCCGCCCACTCAGTCAGTCGGTCTCCCTACACTCTAAAAATATATATATATATTTTTTTTTTTTTTACAATATTTTAAATGTTTTTTTGTTTTGTTTTTTGTCAGAGCAAAACTGACTAATCGTTATGACATGGCGAAACGCAAAATTGACTAAAACGAAAAAACACTGTAAAACATAACACTGCCCACAATGCACTTTTTTCTTCACCCCTGGAGGCCTGAATAAGTGTTAGGATTCCCAAAGACAGTGTCTCTCACTTTGTCTTTCTCACCCAAACACAAACATACACACGCATGTACAATCTTACTTAACAGCTGTGGCAAACGGACTGGCTGGTATTCTTGAGCACTTGTGATGAAGACGAATCTGAATGCCTGCTGTAATGAGAGCTCTCATAATGGATTCTGTGGCATCCTCACTTCATTCGATAGCAGTGTAAATCTTGCTGAATATATGATCTCAGCACTGAGGAGGATTCGACAGAATGTCACCAATGGAGCTAATATTACCACTGAAAATACTAGCATATGTCATACTAGTCCCCTAGCCAGAGTTCTTAACTTACTTAAAGGTGCCCTAGAATTAAAAATTGAATTTACCTTGGCATAGTTGAATAACAAGAGTTCAGTACATGGAAATGACATACAGTGAGTCTCAAACACCATTGTTACCTCCTTCTTATATAAATCTCATTTGTTTAAAAGACCTCCGAAGAACAGGCGAATCTCAACATAACACCGACTGTTACGTAACAGTCGGGATCATTAATATGTACGCCCCCAATATTTGCATATGCCAGCCCATGTTCATGGCATTAGACAAGGGCAAGCAGTATTAACGTCTGGATCTGTGCACAGCAGACTAGGTAAGCAAGCAAGAACAATAGCGAAAAATGGCAGATGGAGCAATAATAACTGACATGATCCATGATTACATGATATTTTTAGTGATATTTGTGAATTGTCTTTCTAAATGTTTCGTTAGCATGTTGCTAATGTACTGTTAAATGTGGTTAAAGTTACCATCATTTATTACTGTATTCACGGAGACAAGACTGTCGTTATTTTCATTATTAAACACTTACAGTCTGTATAATGCATAAACACAACTTCATTCTTTATAAATCTCTCCAACAGTGTGTAATGTTAGCTTTAGCCACGGAGCATAGCCTCAAACTCATTCAGAATCAAATGTAAACATCCAAATAAATATCATACTTACATGATTAGACATGCTGCATGACAAACACTTTGTAAAGACCCATTTTGAGGGTTATATTAGCTGTGTGAACTTTGTTTATGCTGGTTAAGGTAAGCGCGAGCTCCGGGGGAGGGGAGCATGAGATTTATAGGGGCCGCAGCCTAAATCGACGCATATTTAATGATGCCCCAAAATAGGCAATTAACAAAATGAATATAAAAAAAAAATCTATGGGGTATTTTGAGCTGAAACTTAACAGACACATTCAGGGGACACCTTAGACTTTTAAAAAGATGTTCTACGGCACCTTTAACCAGAAAGATTACCTTTGTCAAAAAGCATCACCAGAATAGTGATAAGTTAAATAAGTTTAGCTGGTCAACAGGATGGTCCATCAGATGCTAGGCTGGCACCAACCACCATAAACTGACCTGTACCAACATATCCATGCTAGTCTAATTTGGTCTTTTAACAGCTAAGAAAGTTTTCATAAAAGATCTAATAAAAACGATTTAAAAATATCAAATAAGAAGATAGTATAAGAAAAGAGTTTATGCTAATGCAGACTGATGAAAAACATGTCTCCACTGAACTATTTACTCACAGGAAAACCTTTGCTAATATTGGTCTCATGGAAGTGCTCTGTATCCAATACTGTCTGTTTTCAACTCCTAACAGAAATATATGAGAAAATCAATGATTTATGGATAAAAACAACAAAGTTCGATCTAAGATCATCTCCAACGGGGAACCTATTGCTAATGCTAATGCTAATGCTGACTACTGCATCTGACCATTCTCAAGATCTCTCCTGCGCACTTTTGACAATCCAAATCATCTTGACAGAACAAAATTGTGTGTAAGAGAGACAGATAAAGATGGAGAATGAAAAATAAGAGAGAAAAACAGTAGCAACTGGAAAAGAGACAGTCTGGAAATTTCTGGAAAGATGCTAAGCATGCTCAGGTCTTGAAATACCATGACAAAGATTAAATCTAAACCAGGCTTACAGGTAAATGTAGTCAAGTGTCATGCTCAGGTGCTGAGCTGACTCCAAAGCTCAGGTAATTCAGTTTTGACCTCACCTTACTGTAGTTAACTGCTTAAAAGCACTAGTGAGAGTTTCTGTAATGATTATGATGCAATGGACAGCATTAAGCATTATTATTTGCCTCAGAAGTGGGAAACCCAAATATTGTAATGGCAAATTACATAATTATTTCATGTTCTGCCCCAAATACACTTTTAAGTTTCACAATTATTCTCAGACCTTTACAAAAACAACATGACATCATGTCGTGGTTCAGATGGCATGACATCACAGTGGTGGAATATTTAAAAGTGCATGTTCTTGATTGCATGTCTTTATTTCAGTGCCACTAATCGAAATCAGATGACTTTTCCTGAAAGTAAACCAAGGAAAACTTTTAAGTTCATATTTTCCAGAGAGCTGGAACATTTTATTGACTCCAAAGCCGCCTCTGTGCTCGGTTTGTCAATATGGAAATCTCAAATATCTAATAGCTAATTTGTTTTCAGAAGAGCTGGCCAATAAGGAAACATATATCCCTTTGGCATGAAGTGTTACGTAAAAATGTCTTTTCAAACTCCATGACATAATTAGAATAAGCGCATGTTGTCAAATTATATTAGTCTGTATACTTTACCAATAAACAAAGCGTACTCCATTTATACACAGTATACGGTATGATGCTAACAGCTGCTTCAGGCTTTTTATTTAATTGAAATATGAGCAATGGAAGTCTAGTGTGGATTTAGTTCCTCACAACATTCCACTTGTACTGTTTGGCCTTCCATTTCCCAGAATGCAACTCTTAGGCCCCCTGATGCAACAGAATGGCATTTTCAGTTCTAAACTCTCAGCCTACTACATAGATTACATTGCTCTCTTCTTCACAATCCCAGCACACAAATTGCATTTGGCTTGTTTGCAGGAATAAATAAATGACTGGCAACTCTGTCGAAGACGATCGTGTATTGCTTTGGGTGATTTTTTTTTTTTTGCAGAATGAGCCATTGTGGAGCTGCTCTGCGCTAGTTAAATTACAGAGAGGGCTGTAGCGGGGGACTCCTCCTGTCGCAATTCTCTCGGCGTGTTTGTCAACAGCGTAGCCTGTCTATAATTGGTGTAATTGTCAGGTTAAAGCGGGAAAAAACAAAAGTGGGCTAATTTTGCTCATTTTGGCTCGACCAGGGCCATGTCATTAACCAGGACCAGGGATTTGGGACTTTCATGTAAAGATTGAAAAAGAGAGGGGGGGGGGGTGATAAAAATGGCTGCCTCTTATCTCTGCTATGCATATGAAAGGCTTATGCTGTCTCCATGACAGACTCTACGCCTCGTCAGTGTGGGATTCACTGAGGTAGAGTACAGCAAAGGACAGAGACAGAGAGATGAAATAACGTAAGGAAGGCTAGGAATCATTTTATACGTTTATGTACATGTGTAGGTGTGCGTTTGTATTTATGCATCTGCATGTGTGGCTGTGCATTCATGTGGAGGTGTTAAGCGAGAGATAAAAAGAACGGAGTTGGGGGGTGGGGGGGGGGTATGAGAAAGAAAGAGTCAAGATTACAAGCCACCCTCTGAAAACACATAGTCACCCGCTTGAGAGATTAAAAAAAAAAAAAAAAACTTTTTTTTTCTCCTGTGCGTCTTGGCTGAGGTTCAGCCTTTTCAAGTATGTTGTCAAAACAGAGAAGTGTGCATTTCTTTAACAAGCTCAAACCCGCCCCTTAATCTGTAATGAATACTTAATCCGAGGTGTAATATAGCACCTATAATTACAATAATGAGGAAGGGTATTTGAAGAGCCAATCATTTTCATTTCTAAGCACTGCTGTAGTGGTTATTCATCTTATTAATCAACGTTCTCTGAGCCTCTTCTTCTTTTGTTTCTTCGGTTGTGCATCATTCCCAAAATAAACAACATGTCTCTTTGAGCTACAGCTGTATAATTTGTCGGCGCAGCAAAGGCATTTATCTACAAATTTATTTTCAATCTGAGAAGTGCTGGTGTAATGAAAGCCGAATCAAAAATGGAGACAGGATTATTTTAGTAAACAGCAATACCGCCTTCCTGGCAGGGTGTGGGAAGGTGGGTCACATCATGTAAACCTCGTTGCACTCTATTGCATTCTAAGCTGCCTGTATGGGATGTTCATAGGCAGGTACTTTCTGTAGGAAGTGGGGTGGCAAATTTCCCCAAGCTTTGTGAAAACATCAAATTATGATGAATATTGTAAAGGTAATTTCCCATTTGTTATTTCACCAGTTCAAATAAGAGCTGCCCCCATTGCTCAGAGAGAATGCTGGGCTCCCTTGCATTAGCAGGGTCATGTCCTGTTGAGAATTGAATGGAGAATGCTTTTTATATTCCAATTAAATTCCTGAATTTGAATTTAGGTAGCAAACAGGATGCATAATTGCAAATTGATTTTGAACATAACTGACTTTTAAATAAAAAGTCAAAATCCAGGACTGAAAAAGTTTGAAAGTTTAAAAAAAAAAAAAAGTATAACAAGCCCTGAAGTTTGAAGGTTTACAGGACTTATGGACAAAGGGAGCAGATAGATAGATAGAGGCAGGCATGAATGTAGTACATATGACTAAAATAGAGATATAGCTTCTACACCCTTCAGTTCAACAAAAGGATGGAGACAGCCATAACAAATTTTGTGATTTAATCTTTGAAGTCTCTGTTTCTTTGCTCTAGGTATCTCTCAAAAAAGAAACTAAAACTTTTCTTCAACATCATTCCCCTGACAGACTTCAGTTATGTGAAATTCCTCTTTAAACCCTGAAATCAGAGGATGGTCCATCAAGGGCACTTGGTTCCATCCTGTATTAAAGGTGCTCCCATCATTGTTCCCCATGGATCTGCTACAAGAGCCACTGATGGGGCTTAGAGACACAGTCTTCAAATCCCGACTTAAACTGACGCCTCTGATCAACCAACCAGTCATTTCAGTTCTAATTAAAGAAGGCCACTGAAGTGAATCCTCTTCTGGCTGTAAACAAGTCCCCTAAAGATACCGGTCTAAGGCTTACTCTTTTAAAGTAGTGTTATGAGGTGGGCTTATTTCTTTCAATCCAGTAGCTTTTCTGGTAGTGGTATGGGTGCAGACCAAGTGCACTCAATCCTAGACATGGAGGTCCACCATCCTGTAGAGTTCAGGGCCATGCCAAAATGGTACCGTACCCTTATCCTTGGTAGAAGCTAATTTGTATTTGGTGAGTGTTTTGCAGCAAGATTTACCATCTAGACATGACCACAGTTTACCTGGCTGTGATTTTCAAGTAAACCCAACAACACTGGTAAGCTAGTTCAGTTATGTTTAGTTACTATTGTAACAAACATCAGCAGTAGTGGACCTCCAAGAGTTAGCTGAAATTCTAACCTACCTTGCGCCCTTCTGATGGGATATCGTGGCCTAAGAGGAGAAGTTGAACCACTTCAAGTAAGACCTGGATTTTCCTTCACTGCTCAGTCAGCTAGGCTTTTAGAGTCCGCTATCAGCAGCAGGCTAGATTTTAGAGACTGCCATTGGTGATCACTAATGGTAATCATTAGTGTCTTTTTTCAAATGCGCTCATACTGGCATGCACTGCATGTGGACAAAATTAAACACACAAAGGACAGCGTGCCAGCCAGGCCTAAGAGGAATGACGCTTCCTCCATCTACTATCACTCCCACACATAAACGTTCTGTACATTGTTCCCCCAGAATTCCCGCCAACTCTTCTCTCCAAAAACAGAGAATCCCCTATTCACCCATTGCAAGCTTTGTTTAACACATTCGTTCTTGGTGACAGATGGATAAAGGCAGTGCGACTTGTGGCGAAAACATCAAGGCAAGGCAGCTGTCCGTCAGGGCTGCGAGGCGGCTGACGGGATAGGAAAATGTGCAGTATGCCGATAAATATTTAATGCAAACTAATGCAACGCATGACTCTTCCCCACTGGCCAGAGGGAGGGGAAATGAGAGCAGGTAATTATCCCAGTGCCCGAAGGCCAAAAATGATGGAGATTGCAGAAAGCAGGGATATTTAGCCCAGCTAATGAAGGCTTGCGTTCTCCTGGTAGGCAGTGGGAGGTGAGTGTGCATCTCTATGTGTGTGTGTCTGTGTGGAAAAGAGGAAGATAGAGCTAGCGAGAGAGTCCTGTGTGTTTCAGTCCATGCAGGCGGTGGGTCTTGATAAGGCATGATTACATAATGCACTATCCAGCGTACTGTGTGCTAACATTGGAGCTCTCTGCCGCCCCATCCCTTTCTCTCTCTGCAGGACCTGTCCAAACCAAGCCATCACATACACCCTGGCCCCAATAGAGAGCAGAGCCTGAGGCAGCAGCCAGTGTGGATTACTGAAAGGAATCCTCGCCTTGCGGTTTAAGATCTTTTTCTCCTGAACCTCCTCTAGGATAAAGAGTGTTTTCAGTATCGGCATTAGGCAGGTTCACCTTTGCTGGACTGAAACTGAGATTTGAACCCGAACTCAATCTCATTCTATACCTACCATCTGCAAAAAACATGGTCTAATGTAGCGCTATTCTGAAGAGACAGTCCCTGCTACAGATTATATCATGGTTGTGGATCCAAGTAGTACAAATCATCATGTGAGGTCAGGGCATTTCATTACCACCTGCTTTGAACCTGTCAAACAAAATGTTCTTCCTTAAGCCTGGCTTGTTTAACCCTGCTGCGTCATCTCCCCTTCCCTTTTCAGTAGCTCTCCAGCATAGGCAAATCGAAAGCGAGCACTGAGTTTGTGCAGCTCCTCGCAATTCTTATGAAAATTTAACTATGCCATTTAGATTCACATGCTCTCCCTAGCTAGGGCACCCACACACTGGCATTGAAATTCTTAATTTTGTTCATCCCAGTTGGTAGAGGAAATGAACGGTAACATGATTCTGATTTGCACGATAACCTTCCACCTCTGAACCTGTCCAATCAGAGCCCTCTTTATCATGTTAATCTGAGAATGTGTGTGGTGTGGATGCTAAGAAGGAACACCACCTATCCGTAGTCTGAGTCAACTGACTTTGTACACCAAAATGTCAATTCCAATGCTGATCAATTACAGATTAAGTAACTGTGTAGAGGTTAGCATAGAGTGTAATGTAAACAAAAGTAACTAAAGTAACCAGGTACAGCTTTGTATAACACTTCAGCTCTCAGGTTTGCTTTACAGTACTGTATTTTAACATTTCTCATTATGTAAAACACAAATGCTACAGTTTATTTGAGCTCATTTAAAGGGATATTTTACCCAAAAATGAAAATTATCCTATGTTAATATTAATAAAGGCCTTCTGAAGTTAAGCAATGGTTTTTTGTAAGAAAAATATTCATATTTAAAACTTTATAAAGTAAAATAACTAGCTTCCTGCAGATGGCCGTATGCATCGATTTGCAGCGGAAGAGTAACCTCTGACCCGGCGCATGACGCAATGATGAAGAAAAACAAGACATCAGTCATGAATTAGAAGTCTAAAACAAGAATTTTTAAAGAGAAATGTCAGAGAATTTCAATATAAGAGAAGAGGAGCTTCATTTTGTTACCCAGCCATATTTCTTTAAACTGCAAGAGGCGTCTAAGCGTACGATATTCCTACATCCTACGCTGTACATCGCATCAGGGTTTACTCTTGTGCTGCAGTATGTGTACATTTGCGCAGTATGTGTACGGTTGTCTGCTGGAAGCTAGTTATTTTAGTATATAAAGTTTTAAATATGGATATTTTTCTTACAAAAACCAATCGCTTCGCTTCAGAAGGCCTTTACTAACCCCCTAGAGCCATATGGATTATATTTATAATGGATGGATGCATTTTTGGGGGGCTTCAAAGTATGCCCCCTGTTCACTACCATTATAAAGCTTAGGAGAGCAAGGATATTTTTAAATATATCTCAGATTGTGTTAGTCTCAAAGAAGATAGTCATATACACCTAGGATGGCTTGAGAGTGAATAAATCATGGGACAATTTTCATTTTTGGGTGAACTCACCCTTTAAGCTCTAGTAAAGCAGGAGGGAGAAAAACACAGTGAAACAAAGAAAAAGACAGTGTAAGAGTCATGAGTTGTGGGTTTATAGGGCTAGGCCTCCTGCTATTAGAGGCAGAGTGGTGCAGATCTGTTGTTTGGAGAGTTTGCACAGAGAGGAGCGCATCTTTCTCTCTCCTGTCACCAACACTGCATGAGCACCAGTACACACACACACACTTGTACACACCTTTACTACACAAACTTGTCTGTTTGCTAGCCTGCTGTGCGCTGGATACCACACACAGTTACGATCATTTCACCTTACCCCTCAACAAGCTAACAAACACAGGTACAAATGCACACACAAGCTCTCAAACACTCCGCACACATGCAAATTCCCGTTTTACATAATTAAATGCATCATTTAAAATCAGGCTTTGATGGTTCCTCTAGTAGCACCTTGTCATGTGGTTGCAGCAAGCGTCTGGGACTGTGATAATTGCATCCCTGTAGTAGAGCTGCTGGGCTGTGCAGCAAACAGGGAATTACCTGCCGGGTCCAGCGCTCACATCCTCACCACACTTGCAGAGAGCCTGGTAGACAACCATAGCATGTTGGGATGTAGACAACATACGCTCACATATGTATGAGCTTGCCTGTTCACAACAGTTCTTCAAATGTGGAAGAACGGTATCTTCTGATGCTGTAAATGAACGAATGGAATTTTTTTACGAATTCTCCGCTAATGTGGGTTCGCTTCACGGCATCCTCTGGGAGGAACGGAAGTGGTTGCAGTTGGTGGGGCCACGCCAGATGGGGGTGGAGACAGATGTGGTAGATTCACGGGTGTTATTAATGGAGCGCTACCATCCCAAACGACCTTGAGCCGAGTGAGCAACCCACCGCAAGAGCGAGGGCGCATCCAAACTGTATTTAGACAACAAACAGCAGGCACCGGGGGAAACACGGTGAGCAATCAATGCCACAATTCTACCTCTAATCCCGTCTCAAAGACTCACTGGCTGTTCCGCCAACACTCCGGGAACGATCACGCAACCAATCATATTTTATACCGCAATGCTCTGTGCACCAAAAATAGATCTCGATTCATGCCGCATACGCACTAATTCCATAAATCTCAATTTGTTTCCTGCATTATGGGAGATCTGGGCTGAAATTAATCTTTTTACCATTTTTTGCATAGGTTAAAAAGTAAAGCACTCATCTTTGCATGATTTACTCAATGCATTTGTTTGGGGGATGTGCTATTATGATATCAAAATCAATGAGGCAGTCTTACAACAAACATAAGAGTCATATTATCTCAGTGGAAATTATAATACACTATTAAAAACATCCAGCCGAAATGTAATCGAATATACCAGCAGCCCGAATATATCCTCGGGTTGTGCAGACCAAATAACAATGTTAAAAAATGTGCATATTAATTGCATAAATAAATGTTGCTATGGTGTATAATCAATTACAATTATAATGCCAAATGTTCTTCCCAGATCAGGTCTTTGAGACTCCACTAATGAGCTGATGAAATAAAAAAGGTATGTTAAATCCAAAATGTGCAGTGCTTTGGTACTTCAGGGCCATAAATCAGACATTGTAATACAACTGGTAAAAATAAATATATACACACAAATTATACATTTTATATTTACATTCTTTTAGAAAACACTTTTATCCAAAGCGACTTATAAATGAGGAAAACAACAAGCGAATCATCTTGGCAAATACACAAGAAAGGCTCGCAATAGAGAATTTCAAAAGTTTTATAGAAATAAAAACCATTTAAAGGTGCAATATGTAAGAATTTTGCAGTAAAATATCCTAAAACCACTAGGCCAGTGTTGTATATTTTGTTCACTTGAGTACTTACAATATTCCAAATGTTTCCAACTGTTTGTAAATCATGAGAAAATTGCAATTTTAACCAAGGCTCTGGGATGTGTGAGGAGTCGCTTGTCAATTGCGTCATACCCGCGTTACCCTCGGTTTCCGCTTTTATTTTGTAGAAACCATGGAAACGCCAAAGACGCTTTAAAATATTACACGTTTTATTAGACAACTGTTTTGATATATTTATAGACAGAAAACGAATTGTTGTTATGTAGCTCAACACGTTTAGTCT
Source organism: Ancherythroculter nigrocauda (assembly GCA_036281575.1). NCBI lineage: Eukaryota > Metazoa > Chordata > Actinopteri > Cypriniformes > Xenocyprididae > Ancherythroculter > Ancherythroculter nigrocauda. The sequence continues at coordinate 14,373,596 of VTFQ01000015.1, read as the reverse complement.
TACTGTTTAAATCTACTTTCTTGATTTTTTTGCGAGTACCATGCTTTACCATGCCTCAGAGAAAAACACTATTTTGTCAAATAGCTAACATAGCATAATCAGATGCAGCTTTATTTTTATTAACAGTAATACATAATTTTCTCCACCATACAATACGTTTTAATTGCATGCCACAAGACATCCAATATTTAATATGATATTCTAAAATCGATCTAGCTTACTGCAGTGTGCACAGCAGCCACCGAGCGAACGCACAGAGTAACGTTATAACATTTTCAACATTCTCAAATGTATCTAATATAATAAACAGAGCTGCGTTACCTCATACTCATGACCAGAAAAGCGGAAGCGGCGCCGGCGACTGTGGCATAATAAAAGTTCTGCTGCTCGTGAGGCGTGTGTTGCGCAATCACTCCAGCGGCCTCGTTCAGCTCCCACAACACTCGGCCCTGCTCTGCTTCATGCTATAATAACGTTAATAATCGCATCCGTGAACATGATTTCTTCCCGAATCCTATCCCTATTCTTTTGCACCATCCGTTGAGATGGAGACCACGTGTCCCAAGATTCCGCTCTAAAACTTGGCGTCATCAAGCTACACCTTTGTTTTGAATAGGCCTCTAGCGACCTCTAGTGGACAAAATTATTACATATTGTACCTTTAATTCAGTTGGATAATGGTCGCTTCAATCCCATCCAGCTCGCCCAACGCGAGCTGCAGAGTTGTACGTAGTGCAGCAGGAATCAGAGTACACTGTGATGTGAGTAAGTGACGAGATGACTGACAAGACCATGGCGTAGGATTCGTTGCACAACAGATCTACAGAGCCTAAACCTAAGCCTCTGACAAATGTCTTATCTTATAGAATGCGTGCTCAGCACCGCCACTTCCTATTCACAGAGTACGCGAGATTGCAAAATCGAAACGCGAGCGCACATTCAAACGCGCTTTGAAAGCGGCTCACCTATGCATGCATCTCTTAGCTCTGCTTGAAGAAAAATTTGGTCTCTATTTGCACTTTGAATATTGAGAGAGTGATTTGATTGTGGTTATCGTTTGCACTTAATAAGACTAAGAGAAAACATTCATTTTTATTTATACTGTTTTTATTTCTATGATCAATTTAAAGGAAAAGGAGTTCAGTTAGCAGGTCAAAAGTTATAGAAGCTAATAAATCATGTACAGTAAGGTCTGTAGAGACTCATGTGAAATCATACAGGAGAGAAGCCAGTCAGTTGTGTTTGTGGCAAAACCTTTTACAGTGCTCGAGTATTGTTGTCTTTTACCGCAAATGATAACTCATACTCAGAAAGTAGAACTGAAATGACATTCATTACAAGATGATTAGTGAAAACATTTCAAATGCACCTGCAGACTAGTCATGTATTTCATCATTGAGGATTTCTTAAAAAATACTGTGTAAAAATCTTGTCTCATTTCATGTCTCGTCTCGTCTTGTGAGCCAAATGTCTCGTCACACCCACAACACACACGTATAGTGTATTTTTACATATTTTACATATAATGTTCCAGGCATAATTTTCTTTTTGGGGTGGGGTAAATGTTTTTTTTTTTTAAAACAAACTAGCTGTTTCAGCTAAATATTCAGGCCGATTCAGAGTCCTACCCTGCGGCCCACAAAAGAACTATGCTTCATTGGGTTCACTGTGTGAGTTTCAGTGCTAACCTGCCTTTCAAGGACACAGTGATGACATTTTTATATTCCGTGTTTAAAAAACCGAGAGTAAAACTGTCCCGAGAAGTGTTTAAGAATTCATCGCTCTCACACAGTCCCTCTGTCCTTAGATTTAGAAGATGAGCAGGACTCGATTGATTTCAGCTGGAATTGATCAATAATGCAGAGCCGGCTCGCAGTCTGTCTGTGTATGAGAGAATAGAAGGAAGAGAATATTTTTACTATCGGCTCGATAATTACCGCAGGGATCGCTAATGAGAGGCGCGCTGTAAACGAACACAATAGCATGCACTGTTTACTTAAGGTTGCTCAAGCTTGGGAAAAGAGCGAAAACAAAAACACACACGTACACAAACGCACACGTAAATCCCTTTTGTATAAATTATGAAACTCCCTAAACCTCTAAACCAAGCAACAACGTATCCCACAACAGATCAAAGGCTCGGCCTAATCAATGCCTACGAAATATGTCAAAGATCAAAAAACGAGACTCCTCGACCGGGCCGGGCGCCCATTATTGTGCTAACGTCTCCCAGAGCATTTTCACACTCCTCTCATCAACAGCTTTGTTTACAATTTCAGCTCATAATTAAAGCTAGCTGGAAATCTGGTGCTAGAGTAGCCATGAGATTCGATCGTAGCGGCGAAGAGAGAACATTCAGCAGCCGATGTTAAGGACGCTCAGCCGCTGATCTGGTTTAATCTCTGGGATGTTTGTAACACATCACTGTAATGAGCTCCAACGAGCTCCTGTTTTCCTCTCGCATGCGTTAATACCGGTTTAGACACCGGGCGGTGGGAGAAAATGCTTTTTATAACAAAGACATTTGTGCGTATGCAGATTTTGGTGTCTGTTTCCTTTTGCCTTTTACTTGTAAAACGTAAACTGTTAAAAGCACTAAACGTGCTGTTGAGATGAGATCAGGCAAACAAACCCACCCACACACACACGCATACGCAGTGCACAAATGTTTAATTTCTTTACCCTTTTCTGTCTTTCTTTGTGGTCTCCATACAGAAACACGCACACACAAACCGCACGCCAGCCACCACCTACACAAAAGCAACTACACACATCTTCCTCTCAACGTCTCTCATGCATCTCGCAACAAATCTCTTCGCGTCCCTGCTGTCTCAGACAGTGTGGTTGCAAAAGTCTCACGTAAGGACATGTTTTGTCTCTCATCCTCACAGCGGTCTATCTGTTTGTACATTTCATAACTTTTTTTTTAATGTGTGAAATCAAGATTACAGCCTCATTGTCAAAGACAGACAGTTTTTGCCGGAATACAAGGGAGATTGGGGTAAACTGTGCCACTTTTTTTTTTTTGTGAGAGAAACATAAGGTAATCTAAAATGAAATGTAGAACCGTGACAAAAAATGAGTCACTTCATTATTTTTTTTCTTAAAGCCCACATAATGCACCCAGTCTTTGTCTGGAAAGAGATTTCACTCTTTGCTAAGACAAGACGCCATAATTCACAGCCGCCCACATTGTGTGACTGGTAACAGAGTGATGGTATTCATAGAGTGACACTCTTAAGACGAGTGCTGGTCTGAGAGGCTGTGATAGTGATTCAGAAGGCTCTCTGTGGACGAGCGTGTTGTGTCCTTCAGTCGACATATGAGACGAATTAATGCTGCTATCATCGCCAGTCCAGTCCCTCGAAACTATTGACCAAAACAAAACGAAACAAAGAACAGAGTAAGGAGTGCAGACAGCTGCTGCTGTGTAATGACCAGTCGTTGCATGGAAATGAAGGTCGTGGTTGTGATCTCGTATAGCCACAGATCAATTAAACAGGAAAAAAGGAAAAGTGAGGGAGTGAGAAAGTGATAAACAACGATTTTTGGGCTGATTCTTTTTAAGGTGTATATGGGAATTTCCAACACGTTTCCTATTAAAAAACAGCAACAACATACATTTAGGCTACCTGACATGTAAAATTGGTGGGATTTCCAACTAAAGCATTAAACATATAAGATATAGGACGTAAAGGGATAGTTTACAAAAAATTAAAATTCTGTCATCATTCACTCACCCTTATGTCGTTCCAAACCCATAAGACTTTGACGCACATAGAAGCTTCCATGAATATATGTGAATAAAGGCCTAAATTAAATCTGTTCATCATATCTCTTCACAAGACATGGATTAAAATGCTTGATTCATATGGATCAATTTTATGATGCCTTTATAACCTTTTTGAATCTTCTTGTTTTGGTTACCTGGACTTTCAACAGAGGGACAGAAATCTCTCAGGTTTCATTAAAAATAACTTTGTGTTACAAAGGTTAATGGGTTTGGAGACATGAGGGTGAGTAAATGACAGAATTTTCATTTTTTGGATGAACTATCCAAATCCACCATCAATATACAAGTATTCAAATTATTTTAACATTTTAAAATATGGTACATCAGTTTATTATTAAGCATTTTAGAACACCACAATTATGTATTTAGTCCAAAGATTTCATGATGTGCTACTATTTTAGTTTGGATATGTTTGGATTGGTTTTTGTTCAAAAGTTAGGTACTAGTTAACAGGTTAATGTTACTAAAAAACATCTATCTTTAATGTATTTGGAGTCCCTGGGTTTGCTGAGAGTCTGTGTGCATGATCCCTGGGTCTGTAAAGACTGAAACCCCTGCTAAAATTTGTTTTCAGAGAATGTATCCTGATTATCTTAGCAAGTGTCTTGTTCACTTGTGTAAAACATAAAACATAAACCTTACTAAATTACTCATTAAATGTTATTCCTCATTGTCTAAAAGCATTTTTTTGCTGTGTACTAGGATGTCACGATTTTAGGGGGGATTGGGCCAATAAAAAAAGACAGAAATGTGGACTCTGAGTTCACTGCCTCTGTGCTGATGCGGCTCTTGTTCGGGATGGACGGCTTCACAGTGTACTTCCAGACAGAAGAAAAGAAAGAAAAAGGGAGGGAGAGAGAGGAAGAACAGACAAGAACCTGTGCTCAGCAGAGGGAGAGCTCTCATCCAGAAACAAGGAGCCCAGGGGAACAACAAAAGAAGAGAGATGGGGTAAGAGAGGAGAAAAAACCTTCAAAACAACAACAAAACACTACTGGCTCTCCAGAGCGGACTCTGGGTGAATGCCAAGACTCAACGTAATCTCTGAAAGTAGATAGATAGATAGATAGATAGATAGATAGATAGATAGATAGATAGATAGATAGATAGATAGATAGATAGATAGATAGATAGATAGATAGATAGATAGATAGATAGATAGATAGATGGAAACTGACAGACAGACAGATAGATAGATAGATAGATAGATAGATAGATAGATAGATAGATAGATAGATAGATAGATAGATAGATAGATAGATAGATGGAAACAGGCAGTCAGATAGATAGATAGATAGATAGAGACAGTCCTATGGATGGATGGATGGAAACAGGCAGTCAGATAGATAGATAGATAGATAGATAGAGACAGTCCTATGGATGGATGGATGGAAACAGGCAGTCAGATAGATAGATAGATAGATAGATAGATAGATAGATAGATAGATAGATAGATAGATAGATAGATAGATAGATAGATAGATAGATAGATAGATAGATAGATAAAATGAAACAGATAGATAGATGGATGGAAACAGGCAGTCAGACAGATAGATAGATAGATAGATAGATAGATAGATAGATAGATAGATAGATAGATAGATAGATAGATAGATAGATAGATAGAGACAGTCCTATGGATGGATGAATGGAAACAGGCAGTCAGTCAGATAGATAGATAGATAGATAGATAGAGACAGTCCTATGGATGGATGAATGGAAACAGGCAGTCAGTCAGATAGATAGATAGATAGATAGATAGATAGATAGAAACAGACAGTTCGATAGATAGATAGAAACAGACAGTCCAATGGATGGATGGATGGAAACAGGCAGTTGATAGATAGATAGATAGATAGATAGATAGATAGATAGATAGATAGATAGATAGATAGATAGATAGATAGATAGATAGATAGATAGATAGATAGATAGATAGATAGAAACAGACAGTTCGATAGATAGATAGAAACAGACAGTCCAATGGATGGATGGATGGAAACAGGCAGTCGATAGATAGATAGATAGATAGATAGATAGATAGATAGATAGATAGATAGAAACAGACAATTCGATAGATAGATAGAAACAGACAGTCCAATGGATGGATGGATGGAAACAGGCAGTCGATAGATAGATAGATAGATAGATAGATAGATAGATAGATAGATAGATAGAAACAGACAGTTCGATAGATAGATAGAAACAGACAGTCCAATGGATGGATGGATGGAAACAGGCAGTCAGATAGATAGATAGATAGATAGATAGATAGATAGAGACAGTCCTATGGATGGATGAATGGAAACAGGCAGTCAGATAGATAGATAGAAACAGACAGTTCGATAGATAGATAGAAACAGACAGTCCAATGGATGGATGGATGGAAACAGGCAGTCGATAGATAGATACATAGATACATAGATAGAAACAGACAGTTCGATAGATAGATAGAAACAGACAGTCCAATGGATGGATGGATGGAAACAGGCAGTCGATAGATAGATAGATAGATAGATAGATAGATAGACAGACAGACAGACAGACCATGGATGGATGGAAAGAATTGTGCGTAAACGGTTTCTGTAGGAGATTGTTAAAAAGGAGCAAACAGCAAAAAAAAAAAAAAAAAAAAGACAGAGACAGTCAGTCCAGACTTCATCGTCTTTGGCATCTCATTCTTAATCAGTGCAGTGTTGGGTAGAATGGATGCTGACATGCAAACTGCTCTGCACAACAGGGAATGAGCTCCTAATCAGTAATCAGACTGTCTGTTTAAACGGTAGGGGCTCTTGGTTTCACTCTGGCACAGGTCAAGGGCCTCTCCACAGTCCCTCTTCCCTACTGCGGTACACCCATGCTTGCTACAGAGCAAACCGAAACCCCTACTGTCAACCCCACGGGACTCTAACGGGCAAACAATTCCTGTCATCTCCAGTGTCAGCGTTCTGTTCTTACAAGCATCCAATTGATTTTGTTGCAAAATGGTATTTCTAAGGAACGTATGTGGAAAGAGTTATGAATTCGGTTGAGGACATGCTGATAATTATGCTATTTGCTTGGGATTCTACTGAAAACACAGTGTTTTTCAAAACTTTTTTAGAATGTCAGAAAAGCTCTGGTGATTTTATTGTATGTTTTAAATAAACAAATAACAGATAAAAAATCCTTTCATCTTCATCATTAAAACGCAGGCATGACTTAATTTATAATAAATATATGTGCATATATAACAACGTTTCAGAGGTCGGTGGGGCTGAGAATGGTTGGCTTTGTTGTTGTGAAGAATTAAATTCATGCCATGTGGTTTGTTTAGAACACAGCAGGCCTAATCAAAGTAACCTTGAGATACAATTTCACGCTTAGACTGCATGCAGACTTTTACAACACGACATGCCAATGTTTCTTGTGATATAACTACAGTCGTGCTCATGTTTCTGTATGAGAACTATACACTGACAGCAGTTAAACGGCAAGTATTTGTGTGGTTGGTTGAGAGTAGATGTTCATACTCAACTGTACAAGTATCAATTGCAACGGTCCTGTCATATCAGATCCCTCGGTGTCGTGAATAATGTCTGGCCAGTTTGTCTATGCAAATCACTTTCAGCGTGAATGTGGTGTGCAGTGTATTCAACATCTTTCACAATGCCACCTAGTGTTCTGGAGTGGCATTTATATTTCAATTGTTTTCATATTTGAGTGAGTACAGGTGCTTGATCAGGGGGAACATACTGGATAAGAATGGAACAGCGGGACCCTCGATGGCCCCGGCAGGAACCCCTCTAAATCAACTCAATGTTGCTCATCTCCCTTCTGCAATCAAGCCTCCCACTTGAAGCTGCTTCTATTGTTCTGCCCTTCCTCCATCTCTCTCTTTCAGTCCTTTTCCCTAATCTCATAAAAATTCAGAAGGATACTCCCACATTTTGCTCCTCTCTCTCCTGCCATTCTTGAGAACATTAAAGCTGATCTCCATGGTGAAGAAGGGAGGATGAACTCTCTGGCCTCTCAAGTATGCACTCTGTGGAACCCTGCTTTTCCTGTGAACCAAAAGTGAGGCCTCTTTTTTGATATGTCATACCTTTTTTTGTGTGTTTCAAGCTTCAAAATACACCTTTATCTGACTTTAGAACTGATACCTGAATTTAAAACCCTACATTTATGTCCCCAAGTACTTGGAAGACTGCTTGATGTACGTATAAAAGAAGATACTCATACATTCGTCATTGCAATGTGAAAGGAAATAGAGAAAAAATAAACGCTGTAAGAATAGACCTGTATTATCACTCTGATACCTTCGTGGAAGCTTCATACCCAAGCTGTGCATAAAACATGCAGTATAATCAACACATTGTATAACATGTCGATAATACAATACAGATTAAGTCTCGGACATACAAGTGAAATCCAAATCTGCTCAACATTGCTCTGACAGTCTCGTGGGCAGCACCGACATATAATGCCGTTACGCTTCGGGCAACCCGAGTTCGAGTCCCGGTTCGTGACCCTTTCCCAATCCCGTCCCCCCTCTCTCCCACTTCACTTCCTGTCTGCTTACTGTCCTATCATAATAAATGCAAAGATGCCAAAAATAAATATAAAAAAAAAAACATAGCTCTGGCAAACTTTCTTTACTGATCTAGGATCAGCATCAAAACCTCAACTTGTAACCTTTGGGAAAAAAAGATAGTGATCAAAAATCCTGGATCAGGCTCTGTGAGTTAAGGCTGATTTATACTTCGCGTCGGACCTACGCCAGAGCCTCTGCGCCGTAGGCTATGCATCTGTTTTCATTTATACTTCTGCAACGTTGTCCGCGTCGACGTGCATGCAGACCACTAGTAGGCAGTGTCCGCAGTCATGTTGAGTATCAAGGCAAAAGCCCAAGAAGAAGCAGCTCGTCAAGTATGTTGTCACAGAAGCTTACAAATAGAAGCGGCAAAAAGCGGCAAATAGGTAACGACTTTTGTTGCAGTTTGACGGCGTTTGTCCTCTGAAACAGAGCATTTTTTCATTCCTATTGAAGTTGAAAATGCTTGCTCTTCTCCGAGTGCTCCGCACCAGTTTTTTGACCTGAGGGAGGGGTTCTAGCAGACCAATCACAGCGCTTGCAGTCCACGTAGAATTGACGTGTTGTTACATTTTTGAAGAGGTGCACGTCAGGCTACGTCGTAGGCTACACGTGGTACACACAGCCTACGCCGTAGCTACTGTGTACACTTAATGCAGACGTATAAATCTGCCTTTAGAAATTACTTGAGACAAGCCACAGATGGATGGATGGATGGATGGATGGATGGATGGATGGGTGGATGGATGGAAACAGACAGTAAGATAGATAGATAACGCTGTTGCGCTTCGGGCGACCCGAGTTCAAATCCCGGTTCGCTAACCTTTCCCGATCCCGTCCCCCTTTCTCTCCCACTTTGCTTCCTATCTCCTTACTGTCCTATAATAATAAAGACAAAAACGCCAAAAATAAATATATATATATATAAAAAACATAGCTCTGACAAACTTTCTTTACTGATCTAGGATTGGCATCAAAACCTCAAGTTGTAACCTAACCTTTGGAAAAACAAAATCGAGATCAAAACTCCTGGATCAGGCTCTGTGGGTTAGGAATGACTTGAGACAAGCCCCAGGGGTCTCTGCTTATGTCACAGTGGGGTCACCGAAGAGTGAGGAGAGAAAAGGAGACAATCAGATCTCATCTACCTCCCATGGGTCACCCTCTTTCTCTCAATCGTTCACTCTTTCCAAACACAAACAACTACACTCCTTCATGTATGCCTGCAGTGCAGATTTGATTACTGGCAAACCCTCGGCAACCCTTTCCGACTCTTGTCAGAGAAACCGGGTCAAGTCTGTGAGCTCACAAGAAAGATGATACCGGTTCGATGGAGTTGGGATAAGAGGGCTGACATCTTCAGGGTAGAAAGAGCAGGTTTGTCTATCTAAAAGGATTTGATTTACCCAGGGATTAATAGTACAAAAGCACAGGTTTGAGGAGTAGGGATCCTGGGAACTACTGTACAGAAGGCAGGGTGGCATAGTCAGCATGCTCACCTGTTTAGGGGCAAAGAATGGGGAGAGCGTCCGAAACCCTGGTCCTGTACATCAGAGTTTCTGTTGCACAATTCTCCATTCTTTTATATTTGAGTCTGACAAAACGCAAAATCGATAATGCTTTTCCCCCCATTTCCTCTTTGATGCAACTTCAAAAGGTTAGTGGACAGCTCTCAGAGGAGTGTTCAAAAGGAGGAAGGAGGAGCAAAAAGAAGATAAGGAGAAAAAGACACTCCCTGAAGAAAAAAATACTGAAGGGGCAAAACAACGTGCTTGGAATTGAAGTTGTGCAAGAAAAGCCCGGTGCGACTAGGAGCACCTTCAATCACCACTGTGGTTTGCCGCATTCAGCCAGTGAGAATGAGAGTAAAGAGCAAAGCGGTCTCACGCAATAATCTCACCTGCACCTGCAGGAGTGCATGGTGGACACCATGTGCACATAGACCTAAAACATACTGCGTGATTACAGCTGCATGTATATCAGTTAATAAGTTACACCCAAGGTACACCTAACTAACCTTGGTGTGGAGTAATAGATACAAGCCTCATTTAAATCTCAAAAGATTCTGTAAACCCTGAACTGGTGGACCCAGGCACTCTTTGAAGACAAATACGGCAGTGTTTGTCTGGGACCCCTACACTTGTTCTTGTGCAGCCCATCTACCCACTTCCTCATTCCCATTGTCTTCAAATGAAAACAACCTCATACTCTTTTCCAACTGCATTTTAGTGTGAGAATAATCACCTTTCACCCTACTCTGTGTTTGAGAGGGTAGAGTGTTTGTGCATGTGTGCGCTTCATGCGAGCACTCTCGGTGTGTGTGTGTGTGTGTAGGTGCAGCTGGACCTGTGGTGAATGTGTTATCAGTGAAGTACTGTGAGAAGGAGAATTCTGGCAGGCCTGAAATACATTCTGACAGCCTGAGACATCAAAGGATTCCTTACAACTGTGCTCTTAACGTGGAGTCAATGTAGGAAATTACTCCGAAGGCGTGAGACGACTATCTTTCTGAACAGTCAAATTTCACAAACATAAAAAAAAAAAAAAAAGATGCCTAACGAAATCTAAAGCAAATGGTAAATAATCAGAAGACATTGTGTGTTTAGTCAACAGGAAACAACATTCGCAACCCAATTAGTTTCGTAATGCAACATTTCCGTGTGAAGTGCGATATTCAACAAGACAAAAATAAAAAAAGGGGACTTGAGTTATCTGACAGGAATTGATTGGATCACTGGCACCTGCTAGTTGACACTTACTTAATATTCTGGGTTCATTACAGATTAAGCCTAATCAACAGCACTTTGATTACCACAAAAATTAATTACAATTTTTCCTTAAAACAACAACAACATCAACATTTTGTTGACTGTGAGGCGCTTACAATGAACCAAAGAGGGCCAATCCATAAATGTTAAAATAACTCAATAGTATGGCCACAAGATGTACATTTTTACTTTTTTTGCCATGACAATGTATCATTTAAAGGTAGGGTAGGCAATGTTTTCATAAACACTTTTTGTTATACTGGTTGAAACTGTACTCACATTCTGATAGCAATCAATAATAGAAGTCACCTAAAAATTAAAAAATAAGTCTCAGGACCAAAAAAATGTTCCTCCAATCATTGCATTCAATACGATGTCCTATCTGCCTGTCAACATACATATTTCTATACCATCACATGTCACCATTTTGTTCCATGAGGCTATGCAGAGTTGTAGACAGGCAGTCACCGAGTGCCACAAACAAACAGTGGCTGCATTTTACAGTTCCTCCTGAACCAAAACAACAATCTTAGGCTGCGTTCATGGCACACCATGTCATAACCGTAATTTCGAGATGGCAACTCGTGAAGTTCTACTCGACACTGTTCACGTCCTCAGACTCGGATTTATGCGTTTCTATGTCAACACTATCAACGCCAGAATTAATCTGCAGCAGTCAAGTGGTACAAGTAAGAGCTCTGCAAGTTGTTTACATTTATTATTATCATAATGTAAAGTGCTTTGAGACATGAGGAAATGTAACGCCGTCTCTCAATCGCAACGCTTTGCAGATTCTTCTCTGACTTCATGTGATTTGAAGGAAGTGTGGCTTTTGAGACGCTCTGAATGGAGGGTAGGATCTTATGCTTTCAAAGCTAGCTTGCTATTGCTATCCTCTCTGAAATTTCCTACCCTACCTTTAAAACCCTAAGATGACCATAACAATGGCAAGAACCACCTTTTAGCTCAATACACGTTTTAACAGAAAAACTGCTTTTCACCAAATTCAAAGCTTACATTTCTCCAAAAATCAACCACATTAACTTATAAACGCCTTACTGTAACACACCGTTTTTTTTAAGGGATAAAAACCAGGGTTTTTTCAAAATCGTATTGAGCCTGGAATATTCCTTCAAAAGGCCTTGGTGATATCAGCTGATAAGGAAAGTGGAGAAAGAAACGTTTTGAACCTCAATAATGTGTATTTAAGTAGATAGGATTAATAATTGTTTCATGTTGACAAAATCTAATGGGATAAAATTAGCACAGGTTTGATTGAGCGGAGACAGAAGCATCTGATGTAACAAGGATCTTTTTTCTTTGGAGTGGAGATTGTCTTGCCTGCCAAGAGGGTGAGTCGAGACTGGCACATGGGACTCATGCCAAACTGTCCGAGGCGCCAGGGCTCAGATGTAGCGTGAGGATGGGTGTGTCCGTGCATGGCATGGGTAACCAGGAGAAGTGCCAGACTACAATTCTTCAGAGAAGCTTTTCCTCCCTCTCCCCCCCTCTCTATTTTCTACTCTCTTTCGTCTCGATTTCACTCATTCATCCGCTCCACTTTCTCTCCCTCACCATCTTCAGACTGTCCGGATGCTTTGTCACACACACACACACACACACACACACCACTGGAGCTAAATCAAAAATCTATGCTCTCAATGGCCAGTCAATATCTCATTAAGCAGTCACCGTGCCCAAGCTGGCAGGTAATGCATTTCATAGTTCTGACACACACTCATACACACTCCGACAGCCTCTCTCTCACATGCCACACACTGTAATAACCTGTGGAAATGTGGCACTCAGTTTCTTTCACAAGTTGTGGTGGAATATGTTCACTCAACCTCCAACGATGACAGACTGTGTGTTGTGTTGTGTTGTGTTGTGTATGTGTGCGTGTATATGCTCTTATCAATCCAAAAACAACTTCCACATGCCAGGATTGATCCCATGGTTTGATCCAGTCATGTCTTTTGGCAGGTCTAGACTAGACTAGATTAAACTAGATTACAAAGCAGTCAGACACATGCCTATCATTTAGAATGCTGCAATGCCATTAAAGGATCAGTTCACTTCAGAATTAAAATTTCCTGATAATTTACTCACCCCCATGTCATCAAAGATGTTTATGTCTTTCTTTCTTAAATCAAAAAGAAATTAAGGTTCTTGAGGAAAACATTCTCCATAGAGTGAACGGGTTGAAGGTCCAAATTGCATTTTCAATGCAGCTTCAAATGGATCTACATGATTCCAACCGAGGAATAAGGGTCTTATCAAGTGAAACGAAAGTCATTTTCTAAAAAAAAAACAATAATTGTATACTTTATAACCACAAATGCTTGTCGTGCACTACTCTGCAATGTGCCACACATTACATAATCATGTTGGAAAGGTCACACGTGACGTAGGCGGAAGTACCGCGGAAGGGTGAAAAACACTTTTTTTTGTAAATCCTGTTTGACTTATTATTTACTTCCTCGCTACGTCCACCTACATCACGTGTGACCTTTCCAACATGATTACGTAATGCGTGGCGCACCGCAGAGATAGTGCAAGATGAGCATTTGTGGTTAAAAAGTATACAATTTTACTTTTTTAGAAAATGGCTAATCAATTTGCTAGATAAGACCCTTATTCCTCATCTGGGATCGTGTTGAGCCCTTTGAAGCTGCACTGAAACTTCAATTTGTACCTTCAACCTGTTAGTAACTGTTGAAGTCCACTATATGGAGAAAAATCCTGGAATGTTTTCCTCAAAAACCTTAATTTCTTTTCAACTGAAGAATACAGACATCTTGGAAGACATGGGGGTGAGTAAATTATCAGCAAATTTTAATTTGAAAGTGAACTAATCCTTAATAAAAATATAAGTAACCTCCCTGAAGCAAAATTCTGATATAGCATACTCTGCAAAAGAGTTTATGTTCTCACATTGTGCTGCCATTTACAAACCTCAGTATTCAAAAGTGCTGACAGAGTTAACGCCTGTGCTGTTAAACAATGATCTGCAAGAACATGACCACAGAAGAAGAGAAATTATGCAATACACAGCTATTGCGCCACCCCTGGCTACCATAAGAATGCAACAATTTTTAAATAGCTTTCTTACAAAATTCAGAAAACAAAATGGTGATAAAGTTCAAGTATAGCTTTTTTTTTTTTTTTGCCCATCAGAATAAAATCTCATTCTGACCACAAACCTGCCACTCAAACAGGCATCTGAATAACATATAGGCCTGGTTTCACAGACAGGGCTTAGACAAACCAAAGGGCATTTAAGTAGCTTTTATAAACGTGCCTTGGAAAAAACATTACTGGTGTGCATCTTGAGACAAAACAATGGCACTGACATATTTTAAGAAGTTTCTTTCAGTTAAAACAGCTCAAAATATGCAGTTTAGTCTGGGATTATTTTTCTTCAAATGTGATATTTTACATTTTAAAACTGCCAAAAATGCTTAAAATGTTTAATGCAAAAACATTAACACCATACCAAGTGGCATAATATCTAAGCTTAAATATCCATAAAAGTTACCGCACTCTATTGCGCCACTGCAGAAAGAGTCCACTTAACACTCCATGCTGGCCAGTAATCTTGCTCTTTATTTTTAACCCTAGCTTGTGGGCTACATCTTTACTTCACCTTAATCTGATTTTGCCTGCCCTCTTTCTGTCCTTTGTGGCTAACTGGATTACAGGCAATCTTGTTAACCTCTGCTGTGTTACCGAAGAGCCCAGAGAATCACACTAGTCAACAGCACTCTACTAGTCTAGCGACTAAAGAGGGAACGTCCACTTCAGCATGCAAATGTTATTTGCCTTGACTTTGTTTGTAACGTCTACATGCGTATACATTCATTCTAGCCTCAGAACACGTGCAGCAAAACACAGATTTCAAACAGCTCTTTTCCAACACACTTTACAGCTTATTAAAGGGTTAATTACCACACAGATGAAACAGGCCTGTTTTTTTTCAGTCTTTGGCACATCAAACAACTTTCTTTAATTATGTAATTAATATTTGGAGTTTTCATCTTAATTGTGTGGAGCAGGCTAGCTCATTTGCATAGGGTAATGAGAGGGATGTTTCCATTACAGGTAATTAGGTACTTGAGAGGCAAGTGTGTGGCTAGAAGGCTGGGAAAGAGGAAAGGAAAAAGGAGGGATGACGGGTACGATCGGAAAAAAGACTGATAACCGTATCACGTTACCGAACAAGGAGGCGTTAGCGTCTGTAACGACATGCCTGTCAAATGACTTGCCTGATGTGAACGAAATGTGGTTTCACAGCGAAATCAGTGTCACAATCAGTCGACTGCTCTGATAATGATGCTGAACTGAAATTACTCATAATTCTAATATGACATTAAATTCTATGAATGCATTTACAACAACAAAACAACAACATAAATACATAAATAAATAGTAATTATTTGTGATTTTTAACTTTCAGCAATGCAAATGAAATTGTGTAAAAAAAAAAAAATACGGTCCCACTTTATATTAAGTGGCCTTAACTACTATATACTTACATCAAAAAATAAGTATGGTGGTATGGGTAGGGTTAAGGTGTAAGGATGGGTCAACAGTGTAATTACAATGTAATTACATGCAGGTATTTTTCAAATATATGTACAATTGAAAAACATGTATGTACACAATAAGTGCATTGTATCAAATGATTAATTTAAATGTAAAATGTTAAGGCCACTTCAATATAAAGTGGGACCAAAAATACAATAGAAGATGTCTAAAAATACACAATTCTATCAAATATTGTAACTGATTCACTGCAATTATCAATCTCTAGTAAGTATCAATCTCTGTAAGACATTAGTAAATTATTAAATAGTTAGACACACTGTAGATGTGGTTTGGTTGTAAGATTATGGATTCCTCCAGTCTCCAAGAGCTCTATTTTCAGTTTGTAAGCCTCTTCAGAACAACCCACACATGAGACCCGGGGTCAGAGGCTATCTCATACACCTGCTCCAGCTCCACAACACAAACTTGCACGATCTTACCCACAATCACACACACACACTTTTAACAGCCACATGCATGCAAAAAGCGAAACCCACATGCACACTTAAACAAGGCGCTCTCATATTCAGATGCAGGTTCAGGTATGAACAAATCAAACACTCAAAGATCAGAAGAAGAAGAAAACATGTGCTTCAATGCAATTCCTTGCTAAATCAAATATGCATAAATATTCAATTAAGCAATAAGGCTTAGCGATGCATTTTGATGAAAAACTCAATACATTAATATGTATGCTATTTAACTGAGCCTCAACATACAGATAGCAGAATTACGAGGCGGTTCAGTGTTGTGGTAATGCAATAACTGCGAGTGCATTGGAGGTGAACTGTCGAAAAGCTTTCAGTGGGAGATTCACCGAGAGGGTGCGAAGGAGAAGAGTGGTGTTACCGCGGCTCAACACCAACATCCATTGCTTTTTCCACTCTCAACACCTCTCGCCTAATACAGAATGACAGCTGTGTGTGTGCTCGTGCAGAGAGGAGGGGGTGTGTGTCATGGAGCGCTAATGGATCGGAGAGTGTAAATGTATTTTAAAGTGTATATATACAAACGAAAGACTTCAAATGAAAAGCAATGAATATGAGCATGCAGGTTATCCATCTCAGAGGCGGCGGACGAGTGTGTGTGTGTGTGTGTGTGTTATGGCGGGGGGTTGGGACCGCCGAGCAGGATTACGGAGGCATGATCAACACCAGTATAGTGGTGTGGCGTTCACCCTGGTTGTTCACGGCCCAAAAAATAGGTCAGTGGTACACGACACACGCCGACGTCAACCAAAACGACAGGCAGTCGACATGTCCTGTGTCCTGACTCAAACTCTCCTCGACCTCTTCCCTTCAACAACACAAACACGCACACAAAAACTCTCGCTTCTGACTTGGGACAACGGGACCCCCAGTTCTTGAAAAGCTGGCTACTTAAAATAACCAAAAAATATTACATTTGCTTTCCATTTATCTGAGATTCTCCAGTGCAGCTCAGGAATGGGAAAAACCAGGTATCAGCATCTTTTCTTTTTTCTTTTGACATTCAGCTGCTTCAGAACTTTGTCATTCCTATCAAAGCACTAACTTAATTTCCTTGCATAATAGAAATATATGACAATGCCACAACTTAATTCTACTGGAATAAAAACTTGCACAAGCCAGCAACTCTCTCTCTCTCTCTCTCTCTCTCTCTCTTTCTCAAACAGAGAGTTGGCTGACTATAAATAAAGCCCTTTGCAGCTCGACTCGCTGGCAAAAAAGGAAGTTTACAAAAAGGACAGACAAAGCCCCAGCATGCTTTTCTCCTCTTACCTTTCATAGCTGAAATCACAAAATACATCATTAAGCTCGGCGGTCCATAGGCGAGCGGTCTTGCGAGTGCTAGCGCGAGCAGTCCACTGCTGTTTCAGCAGCAGCTGGCCAGCATAGCTCTGCCGCTCAGCTGCGCTCGCATGACCACACCAGAATCCATGTGACTCTGACATCAGCGCTCTCTCACTCTTGGGCCCGCCCCTGGGTTGTGATTGGCAGAGGAGCGGCCAATGAGAGGAGAGGGGGAGGAGAAAAGGGGGTTGGGTCTTTTTCTACAGACTGCAGTGGCTGTGACTGGGGATGATGGGATGGTTGGGGGGGGGATCGGGGCTGCTGTCACTGTCTCTTGTGCTTTATCGCCAACAAGAGAAAGTCATAACAGAAGCACAACGCAAACAAGTTTTTTTCAGCTTTCAATCATGATGGTAGAACAATTCCAAGAATGTTTAGAGTGATATAAAAAAGTAGTGACAAAAAAATAGAAGGCATTTTAAAAATTATTATAAGACTTTAATTTATTAAGTATTGTGAAATTATTAAAAGGCTTAAGCTAAATTACAGAAACATGTCATCTATCTATCTATCTATCTATCTATCTATCTATCTATCTATCTAAAGTTATTATAGAATGATTACATTTATTAAGTGACAGTGAAATTATTAAGATGCAACTTAAAAATTATTGGATGCAACTTAAAAATTATTGGCTACAACTTAAATTTTTTAAGTTACAAATTACAGACACATGATATGATCAACCTATGTCCCTTGAAAATTTAAAACTTGACTAACATTTAGTGTGATATAAAAAGTAATGACCAAAAAAAAGGCAAATAGAAGGCATTTTAAAATTATTATAAAATAAGTATTGTGAAATTATTAAATATAAAAAAAAAGGCTTAAACTAAATTACAGAAACATGCTATCTATCTATCTATCTATCTATCTAGGTGTTAAAAAACTTATTATAAAATTATTACATTTATTAAGTGACAGTAAAATTAAGCTACAACTCAAAAAATGTAAGTTGTAGCTAATCATTTTTAAGTTGTACATAATTTCACTGTCACTTAATAAATGTAATCATTCTATAATAACTATAATACATTACAGACACATGAACAACCTAGGACCCTTCAAAATTTAAAACCTGACTAATATTTTGATAAAAATTCTGTAAAAAGCAGTTCAGTAACTTAAATAAATAACTGCAAATATATATATATATATATATATATATATATATATATATATATATATATATATATATATATACAGACAGATAGATAGATAGATAGATAGATAGATAGATAGATAGATAATTTTTATAGACATTTTTTATAATGTGTGACCCATTCTTAAGGACTAGTTCCTTAAAATACAAGAGGCTCTAAACAATTTTTTCTGTCTCGAATTAGTACTGTACTGTACTATCGTGTAATTTAGTGGACACCAGTTCTTCACAGGGCCTGGGACATGTTCCCAACAGTCAAACACCCTGCCATCCCTAGTATGTATTTGTATATATATAATGTAACTAATGCTTTAGCAATGCAAAGTTTATGCCAATAAAGCTGTTGAACAAAACAGGAGGGGCAGAAAAAGGCAAGAGTCAAAAAAATGTCATGTTTTCTTTTGTCTTGGCGCTTTGACGGCAGTCTCTCGCTTCCTGTGTGCTAATATTAGACGGGCAGATGAGGCTGCAAGCAACTCCAGATGTTTTCAGAGAGAGAGAGAGCGTGTTACTGGCCGTTTCTCTGACCTCCCTCCAGGAGGCTGGTTTCATCTTTTCCTCTCTCGCTGCTCGGTGTCCTGCCTGCTGAGAGAGGCGCTCACACGGGCTGCCCTGGCAGCTGAGCTCCAGAAGATAGCAGGAGAGAGAAGAAGAGAGAGAGAGACTCATACTGATCCTTCCACCACACAGTGACTGTCTGATGAGTTTCACTATCTCACCATCCTTTTCATTTTCTCTCTCCATCGCTCCGTCGGAGACCCCCTCCCCCTTGTGAGCTCTCTCTCTCTCTCTCTCTCTCTCTCTCTAATAATCTGCTCAGGCTTCTTAGCAGCTGGCTGCTCATGATTCTGGTCTTAGAGAGAGCTGGCTCCGGCCACAAACCAAACCCAGCTCCATTTTGAGCCTCATAAATGAGCCCCTGCTCTTCTCATCTCCACCCTGGACTAATGTGAATCTGAGATAGCAATATTTCAGTGCTTTAAAAAGAAAAGGGGGGTTGGGAATCATATTATTAAAGCATCTTCTATAATATAACATTGAGCTGTTTTTTTTTTAACTGATGCTATTGCACTGAAAGAAAAAAAAAAATTGCTGGTTTAACTTAAAAAAGTAAGTTCTGAGTTCATTGAAATTAAAAATTTGAGTTAATACAACAAAGTCAATTGGTTTAATCAACAGAAAATCTAAATATTTTGTTATCTGAACCACATTAATTAAGTTGATTTGACAAAAAATAAAAAAATATTTTTGTAATAAATCATGAAAAAAAAAAAATATATATATATATATATATATATATATATATATATATTATTTTTTTATTTTATTTTTTTTTTTACAGTGTGTCAATGCACTGTGAATAATATTTAAATTAATTAATATCTACTAAAATGTACACCATTGTAGTGGATTTTTTTTTTTTTTAAATAGGATTTATTCCCCATGTAATTATAATTTAAATAATTTAATTATAATTTAAATAATGGATTCATGAATTATCAAATTACACACACACACATGTTGGGTTTCCATATTTTATGGGGACTTTCTATAGACATTATGATTTTATACTATAAAATTATATATTGTACACTGTAAAAAAATAATTGTTGGTTTAACTTAAAAAAACGAAGTCACCTGGTTGCCTTAAAATTTTGAGTACACTGAAATTTTTAATTTAATTAATACAATGAAGGCGATTGGTTATCTGAACCACATTAATTATCTAAGTTGATTTGACAAAAAAAAAAAAAAAAAAATATATATATATATATATATATATATTTTTTTTTTTTTACAGTGTATCCCCTAACCTCAACCCTAAATTTTTTTATTTATTTAATTTAATTGTCTTTTTTTTTTAATAATCATAATTTATAAGCTGTTTTCCTCATGAAGACCAAAAAATATCCCCACAAGAACAAAGATTTCTGTTACTGCCATCCATGTGGGGACATTTTGTCCTCATAACATAGTTATTGGTTTTCCAGGAGCATCTGTGTTTTACTGATAAGCTCTTGTAGCAATGGTATTTTAATAGAAACTATTGTTAGCAAAGTACAATTTGTTAGCGTTATAAACATTTCTGTATGTGTAATAGGCTAAGGGTAAAATCACTATTTACCTGAACGGCTGTGGTTGCTATGCTAATTTAACACTAAATGAGCAGGAATAACTGTGCTGTGAATCCCCTGAAAAAAAAAAAAAAAATTGCAAATACACACTCCACACCTGATGCCATAAATCTCTGAAATTACCGTCTGATCACGACCTCTTGTGTGATCCATTAGAGGCAGCGAAAATAAATTAACTCATGTTATGTCAACACTAATCCGTCAACGGTCTCCGCTTAATAAGCAAAATATAATTTCCCCTCCATGATTATCAAATGAGGTGTATCATAGCTGAAAATTAGCCACGTCGAAGCAGCCGCAAAGTTAAATTAGCCGCCGTGGAGGTAGTTTAGCTCGTGTCACGCTGTGCTGTTAGCATTAGTGCTAGCAGTGGGCTGTTTTGCCTCCATTAAGCTACTGTGTTTTTGACCGTGTGGTACTCGAGCTCTTTGGATGAGTCAGTCCAACTGCAGCTTGTGGTAAGGTTAAACTGCTTCGCTCTGTTGAGATACTTGTGGTCGGTAGGTAAGCAACAGTACTGTGGTTAGAGCAGACTGCTGAGAGAAAGGGTTTCAGAACAGCGTGCCTCTGGGCAGTGCAGTTCAGGTGCACACGTGTGTACGTGGAGTGGAAAAAAGGCTACATGTGCTCTCGCATGCAAAAACTAACAGCACGTTTTCATCTTCCTAAACCTTTAGATCTCAGTGCGATAACCCAAGATTAGACTTCAAATATGTTATCAGTAATGGTGAAAAAAAAATGTCTGTGGCTCTGAGAGTTACAGATGAAAAGGAAAGTGGAACATTTATCGTGTGCATGATTGTTTGCAACTGTAGCTCATACAACTTCTCAACTTTGCATATACATTATCACATGATATGGCACTCATTATATAGCCAAAGAGTATCAAACAATAAAACTGATATACAAAAGCATTACTCTCTACAAAATGCTAGGCTTTTAGACCAGTGAGGCATGTCAAATCACACTCTGTAATTTCCTAGTATGTCCCCAACTAGTCACTGGAGACGTCGGCATCTACAAGGTGTCAAAAATCAAACTGTGAAGAACTGCAACAATCGACGGAGGAATTAAGTGGTGTTAATGACAACAGCTGCCACCAGACAGGCCTCGTCTTCTCTGCTCAATGCCCTGGAATGCATTTCTCTCTCTTTTAAACATGGCTTTCCCAAACTCAGAACCAAGGGCTGTGGAGTTTGATGGCAGTCTCAGAAGATGCCACCTATTTTCAGGCAATGAATTGATTAAATTGGTTTGTTCAATCAGATCACTAACCCAATCTAGTGACCGTGAATTGCCAAGTAGGACACGTTCCTGGATCAGCATCCTTAATGGTCCTGGTACAACCTTCAAATCAACCGATCAGATTATAGGGATAGGGATAAAGGGTTAGGGGTCAAGGACTTGAACAATGTTCTTCTAAATAAAGCAGTTTTGTTCAGATTTAGGGTTGATATTTGGGATAGGGTAAGAGGAATGTTGTTCTAGGACCAACAAGTTATTGATCCAGGAACATGTTTTACTATACGAAATCATGGTGACCAGTGAATCAAAACCTAAAACTGATGAATGTGCTTTCACCAAGTACAACATGTTATTGGATCAATGCCTTTGTTGATCCTGGAACAAGATTCCAATCAACCAATCAGATTTGAGGGACAAGTTTACGGTCTATGTCAAGTTCAGGTTTACAGCCAGGGTTAGGTGCTTCTACATCAGTGTTATTCACATAGTTTTTTTTCACTCTGATTGTAAGGATAGGTTATTAGGTTAGGGATAGGACTAAATTTTGAGACAGAAATGTTGTTCCAGTATCAAAACAATATGTTGATCCAGAAACATGTCTCACTTGGCAAAATCACGGTCGCCTTGAATTCGTAAAATATGTTCCTGGACCAATGTCTTTTGTTGATCCTGGAACAACATTCCTGTCAAAAAATGTAGTCCCAGCCCTATACCTACCCCTAAACTTAACCCTAACCATCACTTACACCTAAAATCAAAGGGAAACGATAGGTGAATACGATTGGTGTACAAGCCCCCAAACCTGGTTTTAAGTCTAAACTTGATATCTACAGCTAACCTATCCCTCAAATCTGATTGGTTGTTTGAAATGTTGTTCCAGGATCACATACTAATTGGTGAAATCAATCACCCCCTAGAACCACAAGGCAAAGATTGGTTGACAAGAAGTTCCTGTTCCAGGAACAATAACAGATGTTGATCCAGGAACATCCCACTTTTGTAAATAACATGAAACATAATACGAGGTGAATGAGTTCAGGAAAGTGTACAACCTTTGTTTACACCACGTTTCATGTGCCATTTTGCCTCAAGCATAGAAACAATCCAATCTGGTTCTTCATAAAACATAAGTAAAAAACCCTAACCCAACAAGGTGATTTTCTAACCAACTTAAATCAAATATTGGCCCAGCGTGGGTGTATCCCTACCAAAGTACAGTGTGGGCCAAAGGTGGGCTCTGTCAATCTTTCCCTGTCTCTCTACATAAACACAGCAGCTCTAGTCAAGTGTCTGGCTCTCCACCTCCTGATTAATTCAAGCAAATGTATTTATTGTAAACAACCCCTGTGGGATGGAATTCAATTGAGAGGGGACGCAGAGCATCCACTGGTGCCCCCGAGGAGCCAGTCGGAGGACTGCAGCCGATAATGGGCTCATTAGCAGTCTGTCAGTAGCATCCCACGCACGGGCAGAACAGCAGCTGATCCTCTATGCTCTTTAACTCTTGCCTCTCCTCAACACTAAAACCACAGCTCCATGGAGGGAAGGAGTTTGCTTTAATGGAACACATAGCATGTAACTGAAGACAACTTGAGCTCTAAATGCCCCTCATACAAGTGTGAACGATTCATCAGCACATTACTTGACAGAAAAAGTTTTCATAATGTAAAAAGCACTAGAGGTTACTAGAGGCATATAACTGGAGAAGATTGACTATTTATATAAATTGGAGAAATCATTACGCTAAATAAAATGTTCTTGAAGTTTAAACAGTAGAGCATTATTGCTGACAATGGCAAAAGGCCAGTTTTTAGTATGGTTTGAGCTAAAGAAAACAACATTTGTGATACCAGTGTTGTCAGATTTTATTACTGATTTGAAATGTGTTATTTGAACATAGTTTGGACCAATGAATTTTGGTCTTTCTCAATTCAAGTAGATGGTGTTATAAAATGTAGGTATTTAGAAACTCTCCTGAGGGGTTTTATCATGCTAACAGTAGCATGCTAACAGTAACTGTTAACAATGACTGTCAACAAACACAATTTGGACCAATAAATTTTAGTCTTTCTCAATTCAAGTAGATGGTGCTGTAAAATGTAGGTATTTAGAAACTCTCATGAGGGGTTTTATCATGCTAACAGTAGCATATTAACAGTAACTTAACAATGACTGTCAACAAACATAATTTGGACCAAGAAAGTTTGGTCTTTCTCAATTCAAGTAGATGGTGCTGTAAAATGTAGGTATTTAGAAACTCTCCTGATGGGTTTTATCATGCTAACAGTAGCATGCTAACATTAACTGTTAACAATGACTGTCAACAAACATAATTTGGACCAAGCAAGTTTGGTCTTTCTCAATTCAAGTAGATGGTGCTGTAAAATGTATGTATTTAAACACTCTCATGAGGGGTTTTATCATGCTAACAGTAGCATGCTAACATTAACTGTTAACAATGACTGTCAACAAACATAATTTGGACCAAGCAAGTTTGGTCTTTCTCAATTCAAGTAGATGGTGCTGTAAAATGTAGGTATTTAAACACTCTCATGAGGGGTTTTATCATGCTAACAGTAGCATGCTAACAGTAACTGTTAACAATGACTGTCAACAAACACAATTTGGACCAAGAAAGTTTGGTCTTTCTCAATTCAAGTAGATGGTGATGTAAAATGTAGGTATTTAGAAACTCTCCTGAGGGGTTTTATCATGCTAACAGTAGCATGCTAACAGTAACTGTTAACAATGACTGTCAACAAACATAATTTGGACCAAGAAAGTTTGGTCTTTCTCAATTCAAGTAGATGGTGCTGTAAAATGTAGGTATTTAAACACTCTCATGAGGGGTTTTATCATGCTAACAGTAGCATATTAACAGTAACTTAACAATGACTGTCAACAAACACAATTTGAACCAAGAAAGTTTGGTCTTTCTCAATTCAAGTAGATGGTGCTGTAAAATGTAGGTATTTAGAAACTCTCCTGAGGGGTTTTATCATGCTAACAGTAGCATGCTAACATTAACTGTTAACAATGACTGTCAACAAACATAATTTGGACCAAGCAAGTTTGGTCTTTCTCAATTCAAGTAGATGGTGCTGTAAAATGTAGGTATTTAAACACTCTCATGAGGGGTTTTATCATGCTAACAGTAGCATGCTAACAGTAACTGTTAACAATGACTGTCAACAAACACAATTTGGACCAAGAAAGTTTGGTCTTTCTCAATTCAAGTAGATGGTGCTGTAAAATGTAGGTATTTAAAAACTCTCATGGAGGGTTACTAACGGTTAACAGTGACTGCCAACAAACTAAAAGACTTTCATCGAGGTTCTGCCTCTCCACTATAAAGCACTGCTGCTAAAAAAGCTAAAGCTCAACAAGCTAAGAAAAAAAAAATCGTTACGATCTCAACCTCACCAAACAACTAGTTGGTTTTAGAACAACTGACTCTGATCCTAATTATTTCACACTGAATATTCTGTTTCATTCTGAAATATTAGGTAAGTTAAATGTGTTACAAATGCTGTTTCAAGTCATATCTTACTGCACCCAGACTAGCCTACACACCAATATTGTCACAAGCAGCTATAACTTATAATGTGTTATGTTTCTCAGCACCCAAAACCACATCCTTACATAATATACACAGTAGCCTGTGAGCTACAGTCACCTACTCTTTGTTTCAAGGTTTATTAAAATGTCCTCTAAACCTAGAGGGAAAATGAAGAGGATGATGGTCTCACCGAGACATTTCGATCTACAGCTCACAGGAAGGAACTAATATCAGTCTATCAACAACATACATCCAACAACATGATCACCAGATAGAGGCCAAAGCTACTGCTTTATCTAGATTAAGCCAAGAGATTCTTTTACAGACCATCCTGACGGGAGTAACAACAGATATATCATTGAAGTGGCACTTTCTCGTAATGCCGAAAGTGACACAGCAACCAGCTCAGACCATTACTGAATTAACAAGTCACCCCTAAATGCACACCAACAACCTCAATATGGATCAGTTTAATATATATGCCGAAGAGTGCGGGAGCACAATATCAAACCGTAAGCGCACAAGCCCATATAAAACAATCATAAACCAATTTAGAGCCATTCCAGGCAATTTCCTGTGGCTTCCATCTGAGAAGAGGACTTCAATAAATCACTCCGACAACAAGGGGAATATCTATTTCCAGGATAAATAGACAAGACTATTGGGCTTCTTTTCGTTCAAAGAGAGGGAGACATTACAGGGGGAGTTCAAACACATACACACACACAAAAAAAAACAACATTGAAAGGATTAGTATGTTTTTTTCTTTTGAGAAACATTGATTTGAAATTTTTAGCACTGATTTAATAATCCAGAAATGATATCTGATTGAGATGTTTGATCAGAGACATGTATAACCACCACCACACAAAAAGGTATCATCATTAAAAGCTAATCTTTGAAATCAGCATTGGAGTGTTTGATTTCTGAAGACCACTTTCTAACTCCAAATGTCATGTTTGAATCTCACAGAAGACGAAGAAAGGGGGTTATCCGACCAAAATGAATCCCCTCATCAAGATCCAGACAAAATGTGCTCCCAGTAGCATCGAACAAAACCAAAAATGGGACAGTTTCTTCGTTAGTGTGCGATATAATGACACTATGCTCCAAAGAATGACTCAGCCTCAGTTTGGGAAGCAATTATTGAAAATGGGCCAATGTGATTGGTTTCATTGCACATTTTGGATACCACTTTGGGGAGACGGCTTAAAATAAAATATTGCAAAATACCCACTTTTTACTGGAACATGTCTGAATTAATTTTCAGGTTTTATATTTAAAAACTGTAGGTTTTTGTTGAAACTCTTTATAGCTCTTTTATTTTCTGACTAAGAAACGTTTCTTTTTCCCAAAAACATTTCCAAAATCATCAAAATGTAATTGTGCTGTAAGCAAAGATTAATAATCAACAAAATAAAAGGAGCCAAGTCACCAGACGAAACATCTAGAGCAAATACAAACAGACTTGCCAAGAACAAAGCGCGGAGACCAGAGACAGAAAGCTCTGTTTGACATGTTACTCAAACAAATCTCCAATCCTCCTCTACACTGAGCGTGTTTACTTCAAATTAAATTTGAACCCTTCCAGGTATTAATAATATGGAGACGTTTGGCAGTAAACAATTTGATAAGCATTAAACTCCCCTTGTGCTCGGTCTAATTGAAAACATCAGATGGCCCCAAGCGGCTGTTTGCTTGCTGTTGCCGTCGATGTTGTCGCTGCTCGGTTAGTTTTAATAGAGCAGAGATGTCAAACCAATTTCTTTGTCTTTGGGCATTTTCTCGTGTTGCCGACGTGGCTGAAAGAGACAAACAAATAAATGTGTTTATGAGATTAATTTGAGAGCGGTAGAGAGAGGCAGTCAAGGTGAGCTGTGAATCGCTAATAGCAAGGACAAAAAAATAAGGAAAAAAATGCTCAGAGGACCGAGGTGAAAATACTTCAAAAAATGAGAATAAGTGCCTCAGGTGTGGGATCCTATTTAAGATCATATCAACCGATACATTTAACCGACTGGAGGATTTGTGCTTCACTACGGTAAATGTGTATCGCCTTAGAGCTTAAGAAAAGAGAATAAAAAATGAGTTTTTCTGTCTTAAAAAAATATGCGAAGATCTCATCCAAGTCTTTGGAGTTTGAGAGAAGGAGACAAGGAGGAGGAGGGGACATAACACCATGTACCGGGGTCTGAACCGGGGCCAGGAAGAGATGTTCAGCATCCTAATGATCTCTTTCTTCCTCCCCGTGAAGCCGCACGAATCTCTCTCTCACTGAAAAAAAAGGAAGTGGAGGTGATTGGGAGGGGAACCTCGCTTGTGTCTCTACAGGAAGTAGGGCAGGTGATTTTGAGTGTGATAATTACGGTCATAACTAGGCATGAGGGATAGGTAATGGCCCTTCTTATCCTTCATGTGGAGCGTCTACGGTCACGGCGACTGTCGTCGGCAAAAAGCATGATTATGTTTTTCTTTGCGCGCTACTATGACTGCTGTACGAGCCACGACGACTGCTGAAAAGGGCAGCGGGGTAGCGTGGCCTTTGAGGGGGAAGTTAACGAATGAACTTCATTATTGAGGAGCATACCGGGGAGACCCCCTGGAGCGGGTGATGTATTACCCCGTGTCAAGGAAACACGCAACGCCCTCCCCCAAAACACACTACATCCTCAATGCCAAACGACCACATCAAATCTGAAAGAAGGCATAGGTGAACAGAAAGTTTACTTAAGATAAACAGAGTAACAGAAGACAAAGGCATTCATACTGAAAAAAAAAAAACACCTGAAAAATAGGGATGTAAAAATAAGTTTACTTAAGATTTTGTAAGGAATAATACAATAAATTGGCAGCTGTACAGTATAAAAAAAAAAAAAAAAAGATATGAGTAAGTTTACATAAATGGAAAAAAAATAGGAGTAACCCAATGTGGTAGCTGTACAAATTAAAATAAACAACTTGGGACTGAGTAAAGAAAATGAGACCACATGAAAAATAAAAGAATAACATAAGAAATGGCAGTTGTACATAAGGACCAAAAAAAAAGAAAAAAAAAAAAAGAAAAGAAATACAAAAACAATTTTGAAAGAGATGAGTAAACAAACTAAATTTTACTTAAATTATGGCTTGAAAAATAAGAGTAACACCCCCCACAACACAACACAACACAACACAACACAAAACAAAACACTCTGTTTTGCTTTTGTTGAAACTCTTTATAGCTCTTTTATTTTCTGACTAAGAAACATTTCCTTTTTCAAAAACATTTACAAAATCATCAAAATGTAATTGGGGTGCAAGTAAAGATTATTAATCAACAAAATAAAAGGAGCCAAGTTACCAGACGAAACGTCTAGAGCACATACAAACAGACTTACAGCAAAACAAAACAAAACAAAACAACAACAACAACAAAAAAAAACAAAACAAAACAAAAAACTGGCTGCAGTACAAATAAACAACTCTGACAGACAGGGTTGTGTAAAGTAAATGTTTACTAAATATGCTGCATAAAAAATAAAAAGAGTAACTCAAGAAAATGCCAGCTGTACATAATGACAAATAAATAAATACAAAAACATTTTTGAAAGTAGAAAGGAGTTAAAAACGTAAGTAATGCAAAAAGAGCAACAGTATATTATAAAGACAAATGAAAAAAAGACAAAAAGTGAAAAAAGTTGAGTAAACAATGTCAAATTAAAAATTTAAAAGAGCAAGGCATTAAATGTGCTTTAAATAATAATAATAAAAAAAATGTAGTGCAAAATATGCAAAGGTTGACTTCAAATGGCCATTGAAAAAAATAAGACTAATGCAAGTAAATGGCAGCTGAACATACTGGGAAAACTGGAAAAACAAGGTAAAAAAAGATGAATGAATAAATATTAATATTACTTTAGATAAACACAGTTACATAGAAAAAACAAAACAAAGTAAAAATATTTAGGGAAAAACAAAATCAACTTCATTTGCATATACATGTTGTTGTTGTTGACGTCAGTTCTCTGATGTATGAAAGTACTTTCCAAGCAATAAGGTCAAATTGGCTTTCAACCACAACTGTGGCACGCAATAACTCTTCTCAATAATTTTGAAGAGGTGCGTCACTCTACCACATCGCTCTACCACACAGGAGCAAACCGCAGAGACCCTCCACCTCTCAGAGCACATATTCAGCTCATTTATTAGGATTTACATTGTCCTGCAACTTTCCCTCCAACTAAAACACCATTATACTCCTCCAAGATACCGTAGCTGTGGGAGAGGCTTTCTCCTGAAGATTGAGGGAGTTCTTGAGGCTACAATACTCCTTGAATTTGGCCCTTTCGGTAGGCCCAAAACAACATTCTTTTTCTTTCTCCCCTTGCATTTTTGAGCTCCTGGTCAGAGGGCTCTCAGCTTTTCTCTTTTACTGTTGACTTATGAGTTAGCCAGGGATGTTTGGGAGCTATTTATCATGGGCCTGGCTCGTCCTGCACCCTCACACATTAGTAATGTTCTCCACCGAGGAGTAGGCCTGTCACAGCTCTCTTCCCCCAGAACCTTTGAACAAGGTAGGTCACGGCGAGGCCTCGTGCATGCCCCACTTTTAGTCTTTCATGGCACCTTTAAGTTCGCCCAGGCCCGGTGCGGACGGAGACGGCCTAGGGGCATTGTGGTTAAGGATTGATGCTTGTGTGACTTGAAACGCAAGAAGCGACAGATCTTTTCCATATTGTGATGTACAACCGAGTGTTACGGATATTTAAAAAAGAAAAAATGTAGGGCCAAACCCTACAAACCCTAGGGTTTGTAGGGTTTGGCCTACAAACCCTAACCCTAACCCTAACTGTAACTCTATAGTAAGTACAAGTAGTTCATTAATACTACACAGTACTTATTTGAGTAATTACAATGTAACTACGGCCCTATAAAATAAAGTGTAACCGATAGTTCATGTTAAATAATGTAGTTAACTAATGTTAACACATGGAACCTTAAGGTAAAGTGTTACCCAAACATTTTCTATAAAATGATACAATGCATATTTCAAAATAAAATCTATAACATGCATTTAGAAAAAATATTAATTTTCATTTCAAGCAATGCATTTCAGTATGTGCATTAACTGGGAATCGAACTTACAGTCTTGCCGTTAGTAGTGCAATGCTCTACCAGTTGAGCTACAGGAACAGAAAAGGATGGGTCCAAAAGTATTGGAAAACATAAGGGGTGAAACGATGTCTCCTATAATCAGTAAACAAAGTGGCAACCTCATTGGGGGAATTAAAAAAAAATCCCCCCAACCTTAAGACTACTACTTACATCTCTTCCTGTTTTCAGATTTGTCATTTTATTTTCTGTTTGGACGACAAATGCTGTTTGAAACCAAAACACGGGATTAAGGGATAAAGTTGCTGCACGTCGACCTTGATTCAGTAATCCAGTACATTATTGGGTAAATGTACATTTGTCTCAAGAACACAACTCCTAGAGGAGTGTAATCTCTCTCTGTTACGACAGCTTCTTAACGCAACACAAAATGTGATGAGGGCTTCTTTCTGCAAATCAATCTACCTTAAAATTCCTCCTGAGCTATTTGTAATCTGCAAGGCTAAGGAATATAATATTACAGGCACCGTTCACCCAAAAATGAAACATTGCCTTCTTATCTTTCTTCCGTGAAACACAAAAGGAGATGTTTAGCAGAATGTCCTGTCTGCTCTTTTCCATACAATAAAAGTAAACGGGCATGGATGCTGTTGAGCTCCAAAAATCACATTAAAAGCACCATAATAACAGTCTAAATTACTTGTATGCCATATTTCACGTTTTCTGAATTAATGCTGAATAGCTTTCTGTAAGAAACAGACTAAAACGTATGTCATTAAAAGAATGTAGATGACATTTGAACTTCTTTTGTGTTCCCTGGAAGAAAGAAAAACATACATGCTTCAAAAAACGTGATCGAATTTTCATTTTTGTTCTAAATATCCCTTTAATATTCCTTCAAAACAGCAATTACCATTAATTTTCAGGAACTATAATGCACTTTAAAAGGTTCTTGAGTTTTATGTTAAAATTTGTACACTTTTTTCTGTGTTCGTCTGCAGTGTATACTGCAGGGTGCAACCGATTTGAATTATGCAAGCAAAAATTAAAGAGGCGAGTTCTTTAATGACCGTGTGGTGAAAAATGAAGTTGATCTTTGGAGCGAGTCCACCACATCATTAAGGAGTCTGCCACTTAATCAGAATGGATACAAAGCCGGCAAGGTGCTAAGTGCGCAGGTGGAGTCGCGCTGACAACCGCTGATACATTAAAACACTGAAAATGAGGGAAAATGGTACAGGTAGAAGAGGAAACAAGACCTGAAAAGGACAAACAAACAAACAAACAAACAAACAAACAAAAAACAATAAGTTTTCCTTCCTCTGTTTTAAAAGGATGGTTCACCCCAAAAATGAAAATTCTGTCATCATTGCATACCTGTATGACTTTCTTTCTTCTATGGAAAACACAGATTGAATAATGTGCCAGTCATTGCTTTCCATGCAATTACAAATAATGATTACTGTATCTTTCAACCCTCAAAAAGGATGTATAAAAAACATAAAAGTGCTCCATATCACTTATGCACTATATTTCAAGTCTTCTGAAGTCATATGATAGCTTTGTTAAAAGCTTTGTTTTAATTTTTGGGTGAACTATCCCTTAAACACAACTTTCATGAGGACCAAAAGAGACACACAGCTCTAATCTCTCAGATACAGCTTCTGCAGTCCGTTCTTCTGCAGCTATGAAGTGGTTTTCCAATGGTTTTTAAAGTATCTCTAATTTGAAAGACTGATCTCTTTGAAAATCCCAGTCTTTTGCATGGTTTATTCAACAAAATTACAAGTGAATAATTTAGAAACAGAAGTTTTACAGGATAATTATAGTTCTCATTATTCCAGAGTGCATAATTGTCTCTGCACTTCTACAGTTATTGCCATTGTAACTCACATAATAAAGATGGTTTGTGAAGAGGCATAATTCTTAAGGTTCAGCATAATATCCTTATTTCCACAGTGACTAAACTGAAGATTATTTATATATACGTTTGGGATCATACGATTTTTCACCTTTTTGAAAGTCTCTTATGCTCACCAAGACTGAAGACAAGAAACATTTATTATTATCAATATTGAAAACAGTTGTGCTCCTTCACATTTTTGTGGAAACCCTGATACTTTTTTCAGGATTCTTTGATGAATAGAAAGTTAAAAAGAACAGCATTTATTTGAAATAGAAATCTTTTGTAACATTATAAATTCTTTACTTTCTCTTTTTGATCAATTGAATGCGTCCTTGATGATTTAATCAATCAATCGATCAATCTGTCAATCGGTCAATCAATCAATTGATCAATCGATGAATTGATCAATCACTCAATAAACCAAGCAACCAACCAAGCAACCAACCAAGCAACCAACCAATCAATCAATCAATCAATCAATCAATCAATCAATCAATCAATCAATCAATCAAATCAAATAATGAATCGATCAATCATTCAATCGATCAATAAACCAACCAACCAACCAACCAACCATATCAATCAATCAATGAATCGATCAATCAATTAAATAAATCAATCATTCAATCGACAAATAAATCGATAAACCAAGCAAACAAGCAACCAACCAACCAACCAACCAATCAATGAATTAATCAAACAATGAATCGATCAATCAGTCAATCATTCAATCGATCAATAAATCAATCAATCAACTGACCGACCGACCAATCAATACATCAATAAATCAATCAACCAATCAATAAATCAATCATACTAACCCCAAACATTTCAAAACAAATATTTTCCAGAATAAGCTGCAATTTGGACCAGGTCTTAAGCCATTTAGTCAAAGCTCTGGCTGTGGGAGACTATGTGGGTCTGCTGTGTATGTGTGCGTGAACGCGTCTGCTTGCACGCACCAGACCGTAGAGGAAGCTAATGATGGCACAAGGACATTTCATCAGCACCATCTTAAACATCAGCAGTCAGCCTCCATCAGTGGCGTTCATATCTGCCGGAGCCAGATGACCTCCGTTTCTGTCCTGCCCCATGAATCAAAGCCCTCATTTCATGCTGACATGCTGCACTTGTCGGCCACTGGACGGCTGTGCGAGACAGAAAAGTGATGAGACATGGTGAAAGTGGGGAGTGACAGATAACCGCTTTAGCTTGTACAAGGCCGTACCACTTTACCAAATGGCAAGGAAGGTGCACTATGGTGCCGCCCAAATGCCCACGCAGGCACGTGCCTGTCCACTGTCACTGCAAAGTTGTAATCCACCTTAGCAGATGGAGCTCTGTATACAATCCACAACAGCAAACACGCGTTGTGTGCATGACGCATGTCACTCGCTGTTGTTTTTCAAGGCTGACATCTCTTCACAACAAGGTCTTTCAGGTCTTCACAAAGGGACAGCACGGCTGGAGAAAAGCTGACGAAGCTGAAGATGGCACAAAGCATGCCCACCATAGAGGGGAAGAGACAGATTATGTGACTACAAAGAAACTGAAGGGGGCCCAGTACCCATCCTTGAGTAACCCCTACTGTAACAACCCCACGCCAGACCACAGCCTGGTCAAAAAGGACACAAAAGCAACTATAATGCCAAACCTCTCTCATTTAGACAGCGTCAGCCAAAGAAGGTGATGGAAGAGCAAAAAAAAAAAGAAGCCTTGCTTCAATTTATATAATTTATGCAAAAAAACGCATTCACTATGGCCCATTTGCAATTCTGCGAAATGGCCGATCATAATGCTTTTGCTGAAAAATGAGGAGCTGTCATTTTCTGTGGATGGAAGAAAAAGTATCGAGGGAGAGAGAAGAAAGGGATAAAAATCATGCTGTCCTGGTTTACGACAAATAGATGTCTCTATTGATTTCCTTTTTACTGAAGCGGCCCATCCTTCTCTGTTGTGAATATACTGACCTATTTCTGATAAAAAATGGCAGGCTATTATGGATTAAAGCAAAGTGTCCAAAAAGAAAATATTCTTTCCATGGCACAAACAAATGGAAAAAAGATGAAACATAATCTATTGTTAAAATTGGAGAGTGTCAATTTGAATGTGCTGCCTTTTTTTCTGCAGAGTGTCTCTTGTTGTTTGAGGATGGAAAACTTTGGGTTTCTGAGGCATGCTGAGAGCAAAATCGCTTCGTCAGAAAGCGCACTCCTGGGACGCTCCGTCCATTCAAAACAGTCTCTCCTGACGAGCTAGTGTTCACTTCATTTACCAAGCACTTAGCCAACTGGCGTGATAAAAAACATACACCGTAGCATGCTGTGACCATCACTTCTCTTGATAGAGGACATATAACAAATCTCTTCCATATGTCAGTCTTTAGAAAACAAGATGTTGAAGGTCACGCCTTGGTGACTTGTTGCTCCTCGATCTCGTGTCGTTCTTAAATCCTTTCAATACTTTCCAGCCCTTCATCTGGAGCACATAACCAATCTTGACGAAATCATCATATAAATTTTTCCTCAGAGAGGCAGTATGCCAAATCAAGACAAGATGATTAAATGTATTTCAACAAATAGGCTCTCCAATACAACTCTTATTTACGTTTTAGCTGTGCAATAGAATATGTCAGACCACTGCTGGGATGCATTATTGGCTGTGTACAACATGATTATGTTTAATAAATCCCTACAGCGTTAGATTATCCATAGACGGCTCTCATCCAAGTTCAAGCAAACAACCTCGCTACAATGACAACTTATAAATAATGATTCATGAAATGCCATAAAACAATGAAGACAAGGAAGTTGTGAAATCCATGTTTGATTAATCGTTTGAATGGGTACTGTTTATCACGGTTTCAATATATATTTTTTTCAAGTCTGCTTTCCTGCTCAGTCAAGGCTTGTTTAAAGCTCAGCTTCAGGCTATTGGGCGTTTTTCATATTGGTGACTTTTCTAGTTAAATAAGGATGTTTTAAAGCAAATATTTGTTAAAGTATAATTTTAAAAATTCTAGCAAAAAAGTGTTTAAAGGGATAGTTCACCCAAAAATGAACACCCTCAAGTTGTTCCAAACAGTTGATGGGCCCCAATGACTTCCATAGTATTTTTTTTTTTTTCCATATTATGGAAGTCAATGGGGCCCAAACTGTTATTAAACATATAATGAGAACAACTTGTTGTAGATAAATTCTTATGATATTTAGTCGACTAAAACTAGAACAATTCAGATGCCTAGAATATTAATAAAACTAAATGGCATTTTAGTCAAAAGACTATGACTAAAACTAAATTGCAATTTGCTGTCAAAATTAACTGTGAATGAATAAATGAATGAATGAATGAATGGGTCTTATTAGCAAATCTAAATCTAAATTTTTTTAGAATTATATCTTAAAGGTGCCGTAGAATGTGTTTTCAAAAGATGTAATATAAGTCTAAAGTGTCCCCTGAATGTGTCTGTGAAGTTTCAGCTCAAAATACCCCATAGATTTTTTTTAATTAATTTTTTTAACTGCCTATTTTGGGGCATCATTAAATATGCGCCGATTCAGGCTGCGGCCCCTTTAAATGCTCATGCTCCCCACCCCCGGAGCTCGCGCTTGCCTTTAACAGCATAAACAAAGTTCACACAGCTAATATAACCCTCAAAATGGATCTTTACAAAGTGTTCGTCATGCAACATGTCTAATCGCGTAAGTATGGTATTTATTTGGATGTTTACGTTTGATTCTGAATGAGTTTGATAGTAGCCTATGTGTGGCTAACGGGCTAAAGCTAACGTTAAACACTGTTGGAGAGATTTATAAAGAATGAAGTCACGACAGTCTTGTCTCCGTGAATACAGTAAGAAATGATGGTAACTTTAACCACATTTAAAAGTACATTAGCAACATGCTAACGAAACATTTAGAAAGACAATTTACAAATATCACTAAAAATATCATGATATCATGGATCATATCAGTTATTATTGCTCCATCTGCCATTTTTCACTGTTGTTCTTGCTTGCTTACCTAGTCTGATGATTCAGCTGTGCACAGATCCAGACGTTAATACTGGCTGCCCTTGTGTAATGCCTTGAACATGAGCTGGCATATGCAAATATTGGGGGCGTACATATTAATGATCCTGACTGTTACGTAACAGTTGGTGTTATGTTGAGATTCGCCTGTTCTTCGGAGGTCTTTTAAACAAATGAGATTTATATAAAAAGGAGGAAACAATGATGTATGAGACTCACTGTATGTCATTTCCATGTACTGAACTCTTGTTATTTAACTATGCCAAGGTAAATTCAATTTTTAATTCTAGGGCACCTTTAGTCAGTCTATTCTATACATGAAATAGAATAAAGAGTACATACTAGGTTTTAATTTCTAAATATTTTAATTTTATTTGTAGATTTGCTAACATACCAAAGAGAAACAGGTTATATGTAGTTACTAGATTTTTTTGTTTATAAAATGTAACTGCAAAAGTTGGCATCAGCTATTCATTGTTAGTCTTTTTTATACATGTAAGGGTCACAAGAGGAACCTGTATTGTAGAATGACCCATTAATACTTCAGAGAGGTCGGCCATAATGTCTTAATCGTTTGATTGAGATTAGCATGGCTGCCTCTTTGTGACTCTCTCAGTGCTGGACGGGGCGGTAAACAAATGAACTGGCAAGGGTGAGGCCATGCTTCTCAATAAACACTGACACAGCCTGTCCTCACTATGGAGACAGATAAGCCTTCTCTACAGCTCGCTCACTCAAATTCTCCCTCCTTTTTTTTCCAGAATTCATTTCAATCAATCTGTCTTTCCATTGCTTTTTCTTTCTCTCTGCCTTTCTTACCATTTTTCTATCTCTTTCTCGCATTGAATCAATGTCTCTGCGTCCATGCGGTCACGACTAACCTGTACGGGACTCAGACGGGCTCCACTAACACTCCACTACAGCTGTCGCTCTCTCTGTGCCGCCCTAAACAAGCAAATACTTCATTTGCTCAATACCTGTCATCCATGACTAACAGCATCAAGGCAGAACAATGCGTTAGGAGAGAATAATTCTCGATAGAATAACAAACCATGGCGTAATACCGAGCCCATTTATCTTCTGCGCTTCATACCCGGAGCTTCTGACAACTTCGGAATATCACATAAATCTAGGCAGATTTCCATGCATGCAAGTAGATTGCGTGTTTATTATTCGGTATTTGCCGGGAAATAAGACATACATACAAAATAATCTGATTTTGAAGACTCCATGAATTCAGAAATGAAGTTGTGTGGCTTTTAGTCCATGTGTGCTAACTTTGACACTATCTATGTGCTAATTTACTCCTAAAAGTTTAGGATTTATTTAGAATCTACAGTCCTCTAGAAAAAAATCATTAAAAACAGCGATGACTCATCCTGCACCCAGGGCCGTGTCCAAATTTTTGTCCAATCAAATGTCCTCTAGAATGTCTTTTTCCCATTTCCACCTGCCTCCAACTAGCAATAACTAGCAAATTATGGTTCATAACTACGATTTAGAGGACCTTCGATTTACCCTCATCACAATGTCCTTTTTTCAAAAGGAAATACGTTGATGCTATAAAAGGTGCTTTTGCACCGGGTAGTTCTAGGAACTAGCCACAAGGGTGGATCCCCGAGAACTAATAGTTCCCCCAGGGCCATTTTCCTGGTTGCATTAGCACCGCCAGTAGGAACTCTGAAGTGACGAGAGTAAGCTGCGCTTGTTGTTGTGACTTTTATTTTGACAGCGCGGTGGACCTTTATTTTGACGCCGCTGAGAACGCCAGAGCCTTAGCAGCACACAGCGCTCACATTCTCTGTCTTCATTAATTTACGATTTGTCTAACAGCCCATCTAATATGTTATTTAATAGAACTGTTCAAAAGAAAGAACACAGTATATGAAAAAGTACTAGCGTTTGCCGTGTGGTTCATGTCCAATGTCGCTAGCTGAGCAGAAATACATAATCATGTTTTGCGTTGTCCCCTCAAAGTTGCGTTGGATTTTCTCCTTAACTCGAGACGTCCATCTATCATTGTTTTCCATGTTCACAGAGTTAGTTTGTGGAGTAAATATATAAGCTATAAACTGCTTTTTTAAAAATGGCGGGTGCCGGTGTTCCGCGTGTGTTCGGTCTATCAACTTACGTCACTGTTAGTTCCTATAGTGCTGGTTTAGACCCTACTCTGAAGTAGGAGCTAATGTAGTTCCCCCCAACTAAAATCGTTCCTAGTTCCTGTGGTGCGCAGACAGCAAAATCCGGGTACTTCCGCCAATAGTTCTAGGGACTATGAAAAGGTTCCTCCGGTGCAAAAGCCCCTAAACCGTACTTGTTAAGAGACTGTAAGTACCTATTAACTAAACCATTTGCAGGTTAGTTTCATATGTAAGCACCGTGTCTCTGTGGTATTTTCAAAACATTGCTCTGTTTGTTTGAATATCCCGACCTGCTTAGCATAGCAACATAGCAACACAGCCAATGGCGCGCGATTAGGGTAGGACTGTTTGTTTG
Organism: Ancherythroculter nigrocauda; assembly: GCA_036281575.1. Taxonomy (NCBI): domain Eukaryota; kingdom Metazoa; phylum Chordata; class Actinopteri; order Cypriniformes; family Xenocyprididae; genus Ancherythroculter; species Ancherythroculter nigrocauda. The sequence continues at coordinate 14,334,419 of VTFQ01000015.1, read as the reverse complement.
TTCAACCAATAGCAGACAGGGGGAGTGTGTAGGAAACCTGTTTAAAAACTGATGGCACAGAAATGACTCGCTTCAGCTTTAAACCTGAAGTAGCCAGACATGCAAACATGCTGTTTAGCTGCACAAGAGCTGCTATCTGTTACTGAGTACTAGATCCATGGCCCTAATCATTTTGCTGATCTGTTTTTTTTTTCTTTCTTTTTTTTCTTTTTTCAAGGTGCAGCGACTTGGCAAGATTGACGTTTTCTCTGGCCATGGATCAGCCCTGCGATATGAGAGCTAAGAGACACACACACATACCTAAATGCAAACATACATATGCAAATAAAAGATTAAATCCTAGTCTACTGCCTGTAATCACCTAGTACATCTTATCAACATGTCTTGTCATTCTTCTAGACAGGTAACAACAACACCAATGCATCACACTAAAGCAAAGACTGGACTCTACTGCAGTCTAAATATGAATCCAGGACAGAGTCACATTCTACCAATGCTTTGAATTCAACTCAGGCATAATTACATGAATGTGGGAATAATTAGCAATATCATGTCAGTGGCAGGTAACAATTTTCAGAAGTTTAGTACATGAACATGAACCACACCACAAAATATGCGCTTGTTGAGAAGAGGTGATCCATTATTTTTCTATGCAGTTAGAATTACAATTTTCACTTGGAACACTATAAAATAAACAAGTGAAAAAATTCTGTCGACTGACACTGAAAGAACCAGAATATCAAAATTTGGGGATGGACACTTTTTACATGGACAGTAATAAACCACCTAGTAACAGCCTAGAAACTACACATAAAAACCCAAGAAACTGCATAGTCACATTTGAAAGACACCATCTTAGCAACTTTGCACAGGAAAACACTTATATTTTCTTTTACTTAATCAAGTTAATTCCAGTCTGAAAAGCTTGAACAAACGAATTCACCTAGAAAACAAGTACTTTTGCACTAAAAGTCCTACAGAACTTTTATAGGACAATATTTTTGTTCTGTCATTTATTTAAATTCCTCGGAACACCCTGTTCTTAACGGGAGACATCTAAGTACTTTATTTCTGTCTGGTGTTGTGCTTTTCCTCTCAAAGAGCTATTAAACAGCACTGTTTATCTAAAGAAAAGAGTCTGTTACCAGAACGAACCACATGGCCTTGCAGTAGCACTATATAAAAAGGCCGGTCGTAAAACTGTCAAGTTCAAACGCAAAGAAAACCATACATGAAACCGTGCTGTAAAACAGAGCCTGTGGGGAAAGTTTCAGACACCGATGCCACATTCTCAAAAGACTTGAGAGTGTCTATTCTAATCATACAAATGACAACTAAAAGATCAGCATTTTCAGAAATGTAACTTATTCTGCATCTTATTCTGTTTCAAAAGTATAATTTTTAATACATTATTTTGCCCTTTTATTAAAAGGAAATGAAATGGGGGATGGACTTGAACTTGTTTGCTAACTGCTAGGTCACAGTTCTGACAAAATTAGAAACTTTTGTATTTTGTAAATTTGTATGCTGTATTAACTTAATTATGTTAAACAAATATATTGCCCAGGCCGATAAATCAATGATTTTCGTCATTGCTTCAGTCGATAAATGTGCTAGACTGGGTGATTGTATGAAGAATTTTCTTAAAGGGGACATATCATGAATTTATTCTCAAAGATGGATCGATACCACACTGTAAAAAATGACCGTGATTTTAACAGTAAAAGACTGTAAAAATGCTGCGGTGAAAAACTGTCAATTGGTTTACAGAAAGTTTCCGTACTATATACGGTGAATAACTGTAATAGATCTAACGGTACATTTAATGTAATTTTACGGTAAAATACCGTTAAATTCACAGTTTTTGGAAGTGAAAAATAACAATTCATTGTAAAATTTACAGTGAAAAAACGTAAATTGACATTCCCACAATTCCCTGCGTGACACTTCACATTTGATATATTTTCGTTGAAATAACTCTGTTTCTTCTTAGTTTTTCTCATTTTTTTCTAATCAGTTATGTACAATAGGGTTTTATGTTACATCTAATGTTGTTAAATTAATGTTTATTGCATTTTTAAAATTTCATGCATGTTACCATAATGGTGTTTAGTGTGTGTGTGAATGACACTGTGTGCACCTTCTATATGTTAGTGTTGTCCTTCTCAGCTTGTGGAAAATCTGCTTGTGATGAACTTTGATTCATCATGTGACTCTTATCACCACTGTGTTTGGTGACTGTCAGTGTATTATAAAGGTACAAACCAGATATTAGTACTTCATTAGGTTGGTAAATTAACATTATATCAGTTAATGAAATACGTTATTTTACCGTAAATTTAACAGATTTTTTTTTTACGTTGCTACTGTATTTTTTACGGTAAAGTTCTGGCAACCACAGCTGCCGTTTTTTTACCGTAAATTTTACCGTAAATACTGGGATTTGTTTTTACAGTGCAACTGTTCACGTTCCAATTTTCTTTCTGAATGTGTCTTGTTAGAATGTTGCTAATGTACTGTTAAATGTGGCTCAAGTTACCATTATTTCTTAGTGTATTCACGGAGACCAGAGCCATCTTTATTTTAATTTTTAACCCGAAAACGCTTCCAGTCTGTATAATTCATAAACGCATCTTCATTCTTAATGAGTCTCTTCAACAGTGTGTAGCTCTAGCCACGTTAGCCACGCAGCTCGCTATCAAACTCATTCAGAATCGAATGTTGGCAAACATCCACAAAATACATGCCATACCTACATGATCTGATATGCTGCATCACAAACAGTTTGTAATGATCAATTTTGAGTTATATTTGGCTGTGTGAGCTTCACCTGTATTGTTTTTCCCTCAGTGTATTGGAATCGTGAGCTTGGGGGCGGGGAGCACAAGCTCATTTGCATTTAAAGGTACACACACCAAATCAGCATATATTTTTTCTCCCACCCAGGCAGTCAGAACATGGTATAATAAAAAATCCATGGCACATTCTGGGGACAACTGAGACTTATATTAAATCTTGAAAAAAGGAGCATAATAGGTCACCTTTAAAGTTTATCTGCAGAGGAGGTAATATATTTATTTTAATGGGCAATGTGACTTTTTTTTTTTTTTGCATTAGCCAATTAATAGTTTTTGAAAGTTTGTTTGTAGTTTTGAAAGTTTTTTAATTTTAAGTAAAATTATGTAAACATTCTCATTCGTCATGATTAAGCTGTATTATTTATATCTGTGCATTACATTGGCCATGATAAAAAAATAAAAAAATAAGTGAAATTCAACCTGAATGTTTGTTTCTGACATGGATGTTCATTTATACATATGCTTTATCTCTGTGGCACTTCAGAATAACATTGAGTTGGTCAGAGAGGCTGCTGGTGGGTCGTAAAGAGGAGAACTGAAGTATCTGTTCTCTTTGAGAAAGTGCTCAGGCTTATTAAGGGCTGAACGTGCAGCCAGGGGAGGCCGAGAGGGAGCGGGAAAGTGCCTGCTAGCCAACAGCTGCCCTGTAATTTATATTGATGAGGGGACCGGTGGGTTGCTTCCACGGTTTTGATCATTCAGGCAAGAGTGGAGAGATGAGTCTGATGAGTCTGTGTGATGTGTGTGTGGGTAGATGAGAGTTTGCAAAGAGAGTGTGTGGTTAAGACTGCAGGGTTACTGCTGTCACGGGTTGTTGTTTTCTGCAAGTCAAAACAGGTAAGAATACTATTTTTATAGAACCAGAAATGCCAAGTGTTGTTATGGACTACAAAATACAAAAAATGCACATTATAAAAACCTTAGATAAATACAAACTTTTTTTTCTACAACTGTAGAAATGAACAGTGAATTTACAGGTGAAATCATTTAAATGAAGGTAGTTTAATGCTTTTACATTACACCGTAAAAAACTGGAATACACTACACAACTTAAAGGTGCCATCAAATGTTTTTTTACAAGATGTAATATAAGTCTAAGGTGTCCCCTGAATGTGTCTGTGAAGTTGCAGCTCAAAATACCCCATAGATTTTTTTTAATTCATTTTTTTAACTGCCTATTTTGAGGCATAATTAGAAATGCGCCAATTCAGGCTGCGGCCCCTTTAATTGCTTGCGCTCTCCGCCCCCTCCCGAGCTCTCGACTCTATTACTGCATAAACAAAGTTCACATAGCTAATATAACCATCAAAATGGATCTTTACAAAGTGTTCGTCATGCAGCATGTCTAATCGTATAAGTATGGTATTTATTTGGATGTTTACATTTGATTCTGAATGAGTTTGAGGCTGTGATCCGTGGCTAACGGCTAATGCTACACTGTTGGAGAGATTTATAAAGAATGAAGCTGTGTTTATGAATTATACAGACTGCAAGTGTTTAATAATGAAAATAGCGACGGCTCGTCTCCATGAATACAGTAAGAAATGATGGTAACTTTAACCACATTTAACAGTACATTAGCAACATGCTAACGAAACATTTAGAAAGACAGTTTACAAATATCACTAAAAATATCATGTTATCATGGATCATGTCAGTTATTATCGCTCCATCTGCCATTTTTCGCTGTTGTCCTTGCTTGCTTACCTAGTCTGATGATTCAGCTGTGCACATCCAGACGTTAATACTGGCTGCCCTTGTGTAATGCCTCGGCTGGCATATGCAAATATTGGGGGCGTACATATTAATGATCCCGACTGTTACGTAACAGTCGGTGTTATGTTGAGATTCGCCTGTTCTTCTGAGGTCTTTTAAACAAATGAGATTTATATAAGAAGGAGGAAACAATGGAGTTTGAGATGTCATTTCCATGTACTGAACTCTTGTTATTCAACTATGCCAAGGTAAATTCAATTTTCAATTCGATGGCACCTTTAAAATCCTAGGCATTGTTAACTCGCCGACTGAGAAAAACTGGGCATCATACTTACTAAATCACTTAAGACTTTCAAGATGTTCCAAACACAACAATCTCAAGCAGAAAAATGTGCCTTGTTGCTAGGAAACACATGACAAATGAAAACATGTTTTCTAAAATAGGCCCAAAACATGTTTGATATCATCAGTCTGAAGCTAAGAAACTGAAGTCTGTGGCCACCCTATACTACGTGATTTTCTGTGAAATCTGGCAATCCAAAATCTGCAGATTGGCTCGGACTGTTGGAAACTAGTGTCGACTCAAAAATATGGGCACAATATTTTTGGGACTCAAAATGACACTGCCAACTACTGGTCTGGCATGAATAATATGAATAATTTATTCGTTTTCGCGGATCCATGCGAACAGGGATCGTTTTGACAACATTGTCGTCTGTACACGAAAAACGCAAAGGAAAAACGTTTCAGTTTTTAGTACACCGTTGTCATGTAAACGTACCCTAAAAACAATAGCATATTTTCTGGGCTGGTTTCATTTGATATTAGGCTAGTTTGAGTTAGTTTCGATTGGTTGTTGGGCTGTCTTTTTCTCACAGTCCTGGCAACCCTGGATTGGGAGAAATGTGTGTAAATGTAATGTTTAGTAGTTATAGCCTTGGGTGTGTGTGTTTGCATGAGCATGTGTATGAGCACGTTCCAGTTCAGTTGCTTCCATGAATGCATTATGGCTGCATATGCGGTCTAGTCGATTGTAAAACGCAAATTTGCACAACCCCCAACCAACACACACATCCTGTACATTCTCTAGCTAATCTCAGCTGATCCCTTCATTAAAGTCAGCATGAACACCATTTTAGTTTCTTTAATGTGCCGTATTTGCAAAATAGGCTAATTTAGCTAGTTACAAATGCTAATTTCTTTCATATCTGGCAAGACCCTTTCTCTACCCATTATGTATCATTTAAACCCTTTCATTGTCAAACAGCACCCTTTGACCCTTGCCACCAGCCTTAACTTGTCATCTTCACACTTCATTCTCTTTGTATTTCTCTCCAACTGCCTCTCTCGCTTTCTCTGACACGCATCATTAGCATTTCTTTCATTGAGATTAAATAGTGAAGTCCGGTCCGTGGCTTTGAACCCTCTTACTTGAAACGTTCTTTGATTTCACTTCCTTCTGTTAAGGAGAAGTGATCAGCAATGTAATTAAGATAGCAGTAGGGCCCTGGAAGAAAGGATGAAAGATCCACCTTTATGCTGGATGAATGGAGAAGACAGCTACAACTGGATATTTCTAAAGCCTTTCAACAAGTCAAGTGAATGTAGACGGATGAAAGAATGGCAGTATTTTTTATGTAAAATGACAAGATGAGCTTTCATTAGATAGATTTACAGCTGACTAAAATGCAAAACAAATACAACCTCTCAGGAATTGGTCATTGCTAACTAGCTAGCAAAACTACTGTTTTCAGTAGCGACTGTAGGTCAAATGTTTTCAAAATAGTGTTGATTTTCCAGTAACAAGGTACTTAGCAGCTTGTAGCAGAAAAGTAGCAGTTAGTGTGACAAACTTGACTTGACTAGTTGAACTATTTTTTAAAAAAAAATTATAAGTATATTTAAAGTAGCTTCCCCAGCACTGAAGTTGGAGAAATGTATCCAAAAATCAGCTTTTAACATCTCTCTTTAGAAGCTCAGGTGTGAAATCGAACCGACCTGCCACCTCAACAAAACTTTGAACCAAGATCAAGTCACTGATATACATAATCTGTAGGATGCGCCGGGTCCCGAAAGGTCACGTATGCAACCTGTCAGAGATTCAACAGTCTTCCCTCCAGACCTGATCCCTATCTCTCTCAGACACTTATCAAAAGGAACGTATTTAACCCCGCTCACGAAGGTCACGCACAAAACCGCATCCTTGTTTTCAAAGAGCAAGCAGAGTAGATAATATAGCACCAGTTCTAAAAAAATTCAGATTTCTTAAATGAACAATAGCAGACAAGCTTTCTTTTTTATACAGTGAAAACATAACTGTGACATAGCCTATTGTTGACCCCACACACACACACACATACACACACACAAAGATACATGGAGAAAAAGAAAAAAATAATAAAACTTTAAAAACCTAAATTATATATAAAGAAACATAAAATACTCACAAGTGTGTGTCTTCTTTGTTACTGAAATACCTGCAAGAGAGAGAAGAGAGATACAAAAAAATAACATTAAATTTATTTTTTCATTATTTCACAAACAGTATGTAAAAATACAGTTGTGTACAGCTGAAAGCAATGTAAAATACAGAAAAAGCTGACAGCAAATTGGAACGGAGATGCTGTAAGCCGTGACATTGACCGAGAGCCAAAAGCTAGCTTTGACTGTGTTAATGCTTCCTAGCACTGCCACAGGCTGTGTCTAAGCAAGGTCAGGCAGGTCAGTATGTTGCCGTCACACGGACCAGGCAGTTGCCTTGCTGTCACAGTTGACCTCCACGCAATGAAAATTAACAGGAAATCACATACAGAATGCTAAACAGATCTGTGAATATGTTCATGTCTGTTGGAGTAGCCCAGAAGCCCTGGGTGCATCTTTATGTCTGACCTTATAAAGCATGACTAATGCCACAGAGGCATGGATGGATGTGTGTGCGTGTTTCTGAAACAGAGGGTCCCATGTGGACCGAGCATGCTCATGCTCTATGGGCCAGAGCAGACTAATAGATCCCACTTGTCATGCGGAAGCAATGGCTAATATTTCTACAGCTTGCATTGGAAACTCAAGGGACGTCGAGCTGACATGATTCAGTAATTCCACAGAAAATAAAAAGAGGTCTGGCCGGCGATAACGATGCTTCAGATGTTTTTTTGAGGGAAGGGGGAATACACGTCAAAGACAGTAAAGCAAATGAGAAGGCACACGTGCACACAGATGCACCTGAGGACACGCCAGCAAAAACACAGAAAGGACCCAGAAGCGAAACTTGAGGCGCTCCGATCAAGCTTCAGGATCAACAATGCTATCGCTGGAAGCGCACTGTCCAACAACAACATTACACAAAGAAACAAACAAGCAATAATCCTCTTGTAACTTACACCTGCAATCAAATCACAAAGCACTCAGCATCGGGGTAAATGGCAATGACCGAAATATGACGTCAAACTGTGGCTAATAGTAACATTGGCTAAACACAAAGGTCATTCTAGGAGCCAGTGTAAATGAAAATATTAAAGGCACAATTCAACCAAAATTGAAACTTCTATCATCATTTACTCATTCTCATGTTATTCCAAACTCATTAATCGTAGTCGCACGGAAAAGAGTGACCAGTACAAAATTTCATCTTTTGTGATCCACTGAAGAAAGTCATAAGGTTCGGAACGATATAATTGTGAGCAAATTATGAATTTTAATTCCCTTTAAAGGAACATTTCTGTTCTAATGGTGTGAAATTATAACAAGGAGGGTCCAAGGTAATAAGCCATTTATCCCATCTCTGTGATTTGGGCCAAATTCTTTCAAGGCGAGCTCTCGAGTTTTACAAATGAAATAACTGTCCAGTAACTGTCATGGTTAAAACTCTGGCTGGAAATAGGAAGAGTCATTGAAATTGTCCTATTTATTCACTACAGAAACGCATTTTGGTTTAGTTTAGGTAGGATTCATAACATTCAATCTTGTAAGAGTGGATGACAGGTTTCAGTAGTTGATTACAAGGTGAGAATAGCTAAAACTAGACTATATATTTCCAAGTTCAAAGCAACATGCAACATGAAACAGCATTCAAAAATTAATAGTCTTTACATATCCTAAAGGCAACACTTTCCCAATATATCTTCTTTTGAGAGAGAAAGTCATGCAGGTTTGGGAGGTTTTAGAAAAGCTGCATTACCTACAACAGGAGCCTATAACAATGCCTAAATAACCATTTAATGCCTTAAAGGGGACCTATAATGCCCCTTTTACAAGATGTAATATAAGTCTCTGTTGTCCCCAGAATTTAGCTCAAAATACCCCACAGATCATTTATTACAGCTTGTCAAATCTTCTCCTATTTGGGTGTGAGCAAAAACACACTGTTTTTGTGTGTGCCCCTTTAAGGCAGGAACACACCAAGCCGACGCCGACGAACTAGTGGCCGACGGACCGACGAGCTCCAATGCCAATTCAACATGTCGAATCGGCCGAAAAAAAGCCGATGAGGACCAACTTCAGCCGACGGTGCGGAACACACTGAGAAAACTTAGTCGGCCCAATGGCCGACCGTCGGCTGGGTTGTTCCTGCCTTAAAATGCGAATGAGCTGCTGCTCCCGCCACACTTTCCAGAAGAGGGTGGAGCTTTACATGGCAACATGGCCTCACCCCCTTTGTTGTGTGTTCTCAGGGGCAGGGTTTATGTAAGTTTTAGGGTTAGCAATGTCACTAACCCAGGAAAATCTCGCTGCAGTCCCTACCAGCCATTTGTTGTAGTCCTTAAACAGAGAATTCTTTAAAAGAAAATATCTCACTTTGCATTGAACTTTGAGCATCGTATCTTTGCAGATGTTGTTTATGCTCAAACAGCAACATTACACATCATAAGTGAAATCATAATCAACCACCCCATTAAAAACATATAGTACAGCCTAGGTGACATTATGCCTTTCAGAGATAGCTTTGTGAACGTGCTTGTAAGAGAAGTACCTGAGGAGTAACCACAAAAATCACACAACACTGAGGAAAAAACAACAACATATTTTATCACCATGTGAAAAAAAATGGCCACTTGCACATGCAGCATGAAACAAAACAGGTTGCACTCTGTGGTTATCAGATACCTCATGAACTTTGCTAAGAAGACTGTGAGGACACCGTCAGTCTTTGATCCAACTTCTGTCACTATCACTCATTCTTGGCCTGTCCTCCCTCTCTATCTCTAACTCTCTCTCCATGCGATCCCCATCCTTATTCTGTAGCACTATCAGCTATCTGTCTCTGATCCTTCCCAAACCACAACAGCTATTCTGTCAATGTCACTTACAGATATGAAAACCAATCTTAACACAAAAAAATGTACTTGCTCGGAAATCATTACTGTCAAAAAGAGGACGCTAGGCTCGGTCAGAAAAATGGCCTGTTGCTAGGAGAGAGAAGGGAGGGGTGGGGAGAGAGCCCACTTCCTCCTCTAGGTGTCATTGGGAGGGCTATGATTGGAGGGTGCAAGGGGAAGGGGCCAGGGAACCAATGGGTGAACAGAGTTTGGAGCTGGAGGGGGTCTGGGTCTAGGCCCTGACACCAGTGAAGCCTGCCAGGTTATGTCTACTCCACTGGAAGATGGGGTGATGGGTCAGTTTGGAGGTGAATCCATCCTTGACAGATGGAAAAAGCTTGTCCGGCCTTCTTCAAAGGACGACATCATGATTGCGGTCACAAAGTGCTGTGAAATTCAGCAACTGATCATTCTACTGGAGGACAGTAAACAATAGATGCAACAGATAGATAGAATGGTAGAAAAAGAGAATGTTAGAACGACAGAAAGAGATAGATAGATAGATAGATAGATAGATAGATAGATAGATAGATAGATAGATAGATAGATAGATAGATAGATAGATAGATAGATAGATAGATAGATAGATAGATAGATAGATAGATAGATACTGGCTCTGACATAAAAATATGCTTGTTATCATTTGTGGACATGAAAGTCAACTCAAGGTTAAAGATTTATTCATGATAATTTCCACTTTTTGCATCAGCCAACCAAAAGGTCATCTTTCCAGATGTCTGCAGGTAAGTCATACAAAACTGATATAATCTAGACATTATTTTGTGTGCATACAGTTTTTAAATTATCAAACCATTCAAAAAAACTGTTTGTAACCCATGTCATTTTTAGCTATAAAAACAGAATTTCACAATCATAATATATTACTGTTCATAAAAACTGTCAGGGACAAACAGTGCTGATAAAAATGTTCTGGGTATTTCCTGGAAAATATTCTAAGCATGTCCACAGCTATCATTCATTGCTTTCTTCCTCTTGTAGATTCCATATGCCGAGCACACTGATGACTGTTTGAAGTTAACCTTTAGCACATCTGCCACAGAAGGCCAAGTCGTCTACATTCCTGCCAGGTAAAGTCGTCTGTATTGCAGATGGGAAAAACATGGCGACAGTGTCACACTGATCTGGGTAAGCTTCTGCTGGTGAAACCGTGTCATGTTCATGTTTAAGAAATAGAAAAAAAATGATCTCAGACCTGTACAACAAGGCAGGGTCTTTATTCCTTATCCAAATCCCAGTGTAAACAGATAAGAAACATGGTGAAACCAGTCTCATATCAGAACATAAAGGATCTATGCAGGGTCCAAATTTAATTTTTGGACCCTAGACGTGAGCAAGAAGCTTCTGTCGCCACCCAACCAGTGGGACTAAAGAGCGCTATGTGTCTGGGTCTGTCAGGCAGGCTGTGCATCATAATTCCAGCTTCCTTAGCGCCTGACAGCAAATGATTATCATGGATGGTTATTGTCAGCGAGGCCTCTCCGGCAGGGTGCTTGACGCGCTGCGCTAGGGTTCGGCACTCCGTGACATTCAAAGTTAGAGTCTCCTTGACGTAATGGAGCTGTCCCCTCACCGAGCTAATGGGAACGATCCATTTAACCTGTGGCAGAAACACACAGGCGAGGAAGTTCCTAATGCGAGGCCAGTCCCGTGGGGGGGCCCGCTCAACGTTCTCTCTTCCCCCCCGGCTGCTGCCGGTCAGACTGCTTGATTCATTGACTGCTGCTTCACACTTATCCTCATTCACTGTTCAGTCTACGGAGACCGGCGAGGGAGGAGGACAGTGGCTCTCTCAGCCATACAAGGACAAGGCTGGTATAGACACCCCTGGAAAAGTAACAGCTGAGTAGGGGATGACAGAGATAAAGATGGGTGGCTTGCTTGAGGGTTGGTGGACCCCAACGCAATTGTGATATATTGGAAGAATGGACTTTGGTTTATGCTACAATTACACAAAATGGCCCTGAACTGAATGCAATTTGTATTATAAGAACAAAAAAGACCTTCCTTTTTTTTTTTTTGGTAGGCCTTTCGAGACAAGAAAAGTTCTTGGACATAATTCTGCAATAAAATCGAAGAGTGGGCCCTCTTTTGTTGCTAGACTTTAAGACAATAAGGGTCATCAGAGCCGATAGCCCAGTGGGCAGCACTGCAATATGTAATGCGATTGTGCTTTGAGCGACCCAAGTTCGAGTCCCTGCTTGTGTACCTTTCCCGATCCTGCACCCCCTCTCTCCCAGTCGGGTCGGGTCGGGAACCACTGCTCTACACTTTTCCTATCTGAATAAAAGCAAAAATAAATCTTAAAAAAAATGACATTGGTCGAAATCATGTCTGCACAACAGTTCAAGATTTACAGTCAGTGTACACGTGCTAAACCAGTGGTTCTCAACCCACTGCTGTGCATATTTTGTATGTCTCTCTTATCTGACTCACTCAGTTCAGTTCATGGAGCTCTTTCCTAACGAGTTGATGACCTGAATCAGGCATGTTAAATAAAGAAGACGTACTAAATGTGCAGAGTGGAGGGTCCCCAGAAACACTGAACTAAACAATAGGCCCCAAACTCAACTTATTGAACATGGCTACGTTTCCCAAAGTTTCACAAGTTGATTGTAAAGACCTACTGGTTTCTATGATCTGCTTAGGCTTACAGAGCTTTTGGTAAATTCAGCACATAACAGTAAATACTATTCTAAATGCTAATGGACAGTTCTATAAATTGAGGACTGGACCTTCAGGTTTGGTGGTTACAAAAATGGGGTCTGGATGGACTAGTGTCAATTAACATCTCACAAATTTTAAAAGGAAGTTGTGACAACCACAAATGTTTGTATATATGGAGATTTTCCTCCACTTCTGTTTGAGGTACAGCATCATCAAGAGACAAGATTATGCCCATCCTCCCTCTGACAATAACCTTTTATGAATCATTCATCCTGTCATCTAAATTATAGAAAACATTTTGGTTTCCCAGACACAGACGTCTTAAGCTGGTCAGAAAATAACATGCGGTGCACATTCTTTAGCAGATTATGCATGCTCCTGAGTATTGCCTAGCTCAAAAATGTACAGTAAATTCCTGTCTAAACATACTATGCAGAGTATGGAAAGCATTATCTTTCTTAGATAATCAAATAGATAGCATATTGAGATTTATTATGTTTTGTTATTATTTTATTTTTAAAATCTTTAGCATTGGAGTTCTATGGAGTGAATCTGAGTCTGAGGTTAATAGTAATTAGAAACTGAGGATCTTTGGATAACCAATTTTGCAAAACCAGCACTGATCTCATCTCCACCCATATCCCATATTATGAAAACCAAGAATGCTTTTGCAAGAACTGTGCTATGATCCATACAAGTCAAGCAGTTTATTATATCCTTCATGTACGCATACTATTGAATAGTATATAAAGTGTATTTTCTCATGACAGATCACCTTGTAAATCATTAGTAGAGTTATTTAATCAGAAAAGAGGACGGATGTCATCCAAGTTTTGTTTCGTCAAAGTCATTCTCTTATCCGTTTTGCACTGACACACTTAGCCTTATTATACTTCATAAACTTTCAAATGCAAAATGCAATGATTAAAAAAGCTTGACGATTTTCATCATCTCTCCTCCTAATATTCTAAAACACTTAAGGAACTCCGTAGAGAGGCCTTGCACTCTCCAGGGAGGTTCAAGAGAAAAATGACTTCATCTCCAGGCGCTGTTATTTCTGGTCATTTCTAATTGGTTTTAACTAAAATCAAGCCGTCGTGGCTGGCTCCACAGGTTCCCACTGAACAATTCGCCATCTGACATCTCCACAAATAGCAGATTTACATCCAAATTAGTTTTAGAGGACGTAGAAATTACATTGTCGTAGTGTCACGTTGAAAAGGAGAACATGACGAGAAACCAAGCAGAAGTTTGTTGTGGAGACAAATCATGTACAATAGAAGACCAGAGTAAACAAGTAGATGAGCATTTCTGGAAGGAATCTAGAGCAGTGCTTCTCAACTTGGGTTGTGATTAAATCCACACCCAGTTACATTTTATCATTAGCAATTTTTTCCTTGCTGTCCTAATCAGAACAGGCCTGTCACCACAAAAACCACTGATCTAAAGGTCACAGAAGCTGGACATCCAGAACTTCACTGCATTCCTCAAGCTCAGGAGTCTCCAGGTAAGTCCCCAAAATTGTCTGGTAGCTTGTGAATAATACATAGCAGCAAAGGGGATTGACGTAGGCCCAGGAAGGGCACATGAACAGCAGGCATGGCTGGCAGGCAGATTGGAGACTCCGACGGAATTTTAATTGTACCGCAGGGAGTCCGGACGATAAGCGCCATTGTTATTGCTAAGATGCAGCACAACAGAAGCTCATTCAGCCGAGTGCTTAAACAAACGATGATTACGGCAAATCGTTCCCACAACACAGCAGAACCATTACGGGCCCAGGCGCAGGAGTCGTTAGTGCCGCGCACGTGAGAATACAGTAATCAGCTGATCGGAAGGAAATACGGATAATGTGTAGTTATTCCTCAGAATGCTGACTCTACATTTGCTTGTGGTCCACTGCGGCTACACACCATTGCAGGCAAGGTCCATTCGGACATGTATGCCTGGCTACGTTCACACAGTAGCAAAATATGGTGAAAAACGTTCACACACAGTTCAGATATAAACCAGAGTGACATCTGGACTCTATAACCTAAATGGCTACCTAAAAGAAGGGTTCTCAACTCTGGCCTTCGAGGTCCAATTCCCTGCACAGTTTAGCGCCAACCTTCAAATCAAACTCACCTGCCTATAACTGTCGAGTAATTCAGAATACCTTGATTAGCTTGTTTAGGTGTGTTTGATTAGAGTTGGAGCAAAACTGAAAGTGGACATCGAGGGCCAGTTGAGAACTAAAAATTTCAGGACTTACAATCAATTTTGAGAGCGAGTTTGATACAACTGGGCTATGTGAGCAGAACAGCAGTGGACTAGTAATGACTATGCTAAAAGGGAACTGACTTCATTTATTTGTAGCTGTTGGTTAAACCGGGAGTCATACCTGATAGTAAATACTTTTATAATTTGTCAATCCCCACACTTTTGTTGGCATCTTCAGCTCATTCAGATGATCAGATAGCAGACATGACTCGGGAGGATGGAGGGCCCCGTCCTCTCCCACACTCCAGCATTCCCATTCCTTAATAATCTGTTCGTGATCCCCAGCTGAGCTCCCCATGAAACTTGAACCCACCATCGTAAACACAGCTCCCAGCATTCAGCAAGACCACCCTGTAAAATATTTGACTGGACCTCTGTGACACAGAACGTCCCACTAAAGTCGTTGGTTTAGCCATGTTCATAAAAACAAATTATGCTCAGTCTATGCTGACATGTTTGGATATTCATCCTTCGCTAATATTTCCCATGCTAAGAATTACATTCCATGTAGCGCTTGCATAAAATGCTCAGATGTGTTTACTTTATGGTGAGAAGCTAAATTTGCCCACGGGTGAAGGCCAGGACAGGGAGTGTACAAAATAATTAAATGAATTTATTTATCTATTTATTTAACAAACCAAAGTTGTCTCCTCAGGCGGAGATTGCTGCCGCATTAACCAATTGCGGACACAAGAGAAGAACTAATCTTTCAGAGTGTGTGCGTGTGAGAAAATCAGTGTTGTGGTCTGTGGTTCAGCTAAGGAATTTGAGTTTTATGTCTTTCTAACCAGACTTCACACTCCTTGCTGCTCTATGAGGCTGACTTAACAAAACACCATAAATATATATGGAGACATTTAACATATCTGTGAGCCAAGAGCTATTTCAGGTGCCCATTCGTCAAGCATACTGGACATTGCTCACCATATGGGAGCTCGAGTGATCAAGATGTAACTTTTGTCATACAGTTGGAACACAGCCAGCCTTTTTTTTCATATAAAATAAACAATTTGACTTCTGTTATGCAGAGAGATAACAAACAGGAAGATAGTATGGATGTAGAGCCAATATAAGAGAATATCTTTATACATTTTCAGATTTTTGTCTATGCAAAATTCATCAACATGATGATTTAGCATTGTGGGCGATTGCCAAGGAATTGTTATGGTAGGTAGCTATGGTGTTCTGGATGGTTGAAAAATGAAAATTTTGTCATTAATTACTCAGCCTCGAGTGTTTCCACATTCGTAAGACCTTCGTTCATCTTCGGAAAACAAATTAAGATCTTTTTGATGGAGTCTGAGGGGTTTCTTTCACTTTCAAGGTCCAGAAAGGTAAGAAAGACATATTTCTGTGTGACAAGTATTTGCTGAGTTTCAGTTCATTTTAAAACGCATTTTAGAATTGACTTCACTGAGAGGGAGATATCAGATCGCACATCATGTTCGTTTACTTTATTTTGCGAAAAGCAAAGTGTACACAAAAAAGTACACACTTAACACTTTAGAATGATATATAACACTGGTATGTGTGATCAAATTCAACTGAGTATTTTGAGTCTCTTTCACACTGCTAAGAAAAATAGAGAGGTGGTATCGCCGGCGCGACCACCGACCCAAAGGTGTTAAAGTACTCCATGTGACTCCAGTGCCTTCACCTCAGTTTTAAGAAGCGACGCAATTTCTTTGTTTGTGTAGAAAAACACAATTTAGCACTTTAAAATATTGATCTGCATTAACGACACATGCGTGTTGTGTTCAGACTCACAACGCACATGCGCAAGTGTTTACGAGAGCACCACGATGCATACGTTTTGACATTGTTGCATGAACACACTTTGGATAATATTATTTTGTAAATAAAGTGGTAAATTATGTTTGTTTTTTTTGCAAACAAAGCACTCGTAATTTATGTAATTAATGACAAAATTTTCATTTTTGGGTGAACTAACCCTTTAAGGCATTACTGAGTAGTTACTAAGGTGTTGTAGATGGTTACTGAGCCATTGCTACGTGGGTACTAAGGTGTATTAGTAAAAGCAAATTCAGCTGTGTGTTGGAAAGCACAACAGTTCTGCTGTGGCTTTTGTTGGAAATATTATTTTGTTGCAAAATAAAGCAAACAATATGGAAAATACTGTGTTTAAAATGTACGTCTCTTAAGCCTTGGGTATGCTTCGTTTTTTTACGCATACGCTTCATTTGACTCATAGCCTATGCATACACAGACGTTCGATGCATGAGCAATCTCTCGCCATGAGTTATAACCCATGTAAACATCTTTGTATTCATTCATGCTAAAGTTGTACAAATGAGGGTACTTTCTAACCCCTTCGTACAATCTCTCGTCTGTATAGGCCTCTATTGTCGCTGTAGCTTGCATGAGTTCCGGTCTGTTCCGTTTATGCAGTTTTTCTTTGACTACCTTGTGAATAGACACCCCCAGGGCACAGTTGCCACCTTGTGGATAAACTAATTAATGCAAAAAAAATAAAAAATAATGCACGTGCGCATTTACGCATGGTTACAAAAATTCAGCGGTGCACATACAGTATGCGCATACTCTTCCGATGACGAAATTCGTGTCACGCAATGTACTCTCGTGTATGTATAACTATATTTTGGGCTTAAATATTTCCTTTTTGTTTGTTGAACTGTTGTATAAAATCAATGTCACATTTGAATAATTTGGAAAAAATAACATTTTTGCTCATATGTGTTTAACAATAAAAACAAGAAGAAATCACACAGGGTATATTTCTGTATCAAAGAGAGTTTGAGTCTTAAATAGATCACTATGCTCTTTCTGTATCTATAATTGTTCTTCAAGCTAGTAAATCCCCAGCTAAATCCCCACTTTTACAAAGGTACATTGTCAAGAACAGCAGTAATGTGGCATGATTTGCTAGGGCAGCATAGTTTGCAAGCAACCTATCATATGCACGCTGCTTGTGCGGATGCAGTCAGATTTGACCGCAAAAGATGAGGTAATTTGATTGGATGTCACGTATGCCTTTTATGGCACTACCATTTTCCTGTGTTTACACTAGATGCACCATTTTGCCTGCTAGAAATACAGGCTTGGCTTTAAGGTTATTTTAAATGGGGTAGAATTAAATGAACAACAAAACTCAGCATTTTGCTCATGTCTGACCACCTTTATCACCGCACATACCCCCAGGGGTAGGCGTACCCAAGTTTAGGGAACCACTGATCGAGATGATGAAAGACATTTTTTGCAGCTTACCATCATGATCATAATTTACATATGGATAGATTTACAACTCAGCAGTAGCTCCCACTGATACAGTGGAAAGGATGTCTTGTAAGAACAAACTGTCCTCGCTGAGAAACCACAACAAGCCGTCACATGATCTTCAATTGCATCCACAGACTGGCTAAGCAGCAATTGGTTCTTGAGACGTCTGCAAAGCCCGGACTTTATGACTCATAATGAACACAACGAGAAATTCCATCCCAGAGTTTCCCGGTTTGTAAGCTTGCTGTTGATTCATCTCAAAATGTCAATGCAAAAATCAAAAAAGCACAGCAGATGTATCAACTTCTGAACGTGGCAGTGTGGATTGCAGCTTACATATCTTCTCTTTCATCTCACCATCCACCGAGTGTGTGAACTTTGAGGCAGCTAACGTCGTCTTGAGAAGTGTGGGTCGTCGTACTTTCCAAGGCCAACCACATCTAAAGGCCACATCTACCGCGTTTACCCTCCCTAAGCATTTCACTTGAATGTTTTTCTTTTCCCACCAGCCATCTCTCAGACACCTTTTCACTGGTACAGCAGACAGACTTTTAAGCTAGCGGCTTGAGTGCAGATGAATTAAACATTCCTTATAATCCCAGTCAGAAACAACATCCAGTCTGGCGTGTGTGTATTTGAGTAAAGTGGTGTAGGGAACACGCTTCCCGCTATCCGCAGGGACATCGGCCTGTACGGCGTGCTGGTCTCAGCTCATTGAATTGAGGAAACTGTAATGGTGAAACCGGGAGGAAGACCGGAGAGTCCACTTTGTCCACATCCTACACCGGCCAATAAAGCTAATTGCCCCGGCAAACCTCTCAGGTAATAAAGCCCCCTATTAGCTGAATTACATGTCTGTCAATCCTCTAATTAATGTCACAGAATTACTGCAAACCCCTGGTCCAGGAGAAGGGAAGAAATAGGAGGATCTTTCAAGATGTTTGCGAGAAAGGCAGTAGCAACTCTCTCTCTCGGCTACTGTACGCGTCCGCAGCCGTGCCTGGCACTTAGTTCCGCATGTATCTTTCATGTTTTTCATAATTAAAACCTGAGAGCTCGGCCAACACTCTTCCTAGTGTGCTGTGAAGATCAAAGGGGCTCTTGTTACAGAAGAGAGTCGATCAGAGAAGTCACTTTCCAGCCAACGGGGTTCAGGCTTAATGCTTCAATATCCTGCACTTATTTGGAAGTATGTGACGTGGGGGGCCAATGAGGCGGACGGCCAATGACCAAAACAAACTGGTATCTCCTCCCTTAAACAATTTAGAATGACAATATTTGTCAACATCTAACATTTAACAAAATAAATTGATAAAGTGCCAACAGAAAAAAAAAAAAAAAAAAAAAAATAAATAAAAAAAAAAAAAATAATATATATATATATATATATATTTTTTTTTTTTTTTTTTTTTTTTTTTTTTACACTTGCTGAAGTAAATTTGCTTGCACATACAAAAATCGCCACAGTGACTAGCATGAAAAAAGTGGTGGAGAAAGCGGGCAGCTGCACAGACCTGCTGCTTGTTGTTAAAAATTAAGCTATTTCAAGCTAATTTCTAAGTAAAAACCTAACAGTTAACAATAACATTATATTTAGAAATGCTCCCAAAAAAAACATTTAAGCAAACATTTTTAATAGCACTTGAGCTTTAATTTTTCCACATAAAACAAGCACATTATGTCATTGCTTGGGTTTGCCTAGGTTGTTAAGGTTGTCAAGTTATTTGAAAGAGTGAAGTGAGCCATACCTAGAGACCAACCCTTCAAAAATAAGTCTGTAAGTGAATTTTTTTCCAATTGTATTGCCAATTTAATCAAATGATCTGAGGTATCATTCATGTCACGGTATGGTAAAGGTTTGGAATAATTATTTTTTCAATGTTTTTGAAAGAAGTCTCTTATGCTCACTAAGGCTGCATTTATCAATCAAAAAATACTGTAAAAACAGTTATATTGTAAAATAGTATTATAATAAAACTGCTTTCCATTTTAGTATATTTTGAAATTTTATTTATTTCTATGATGCAAAAGCTGAATTTTCAGTAGCCATTGATCCAGATATCATTGTATCATATATATATATATATATATATATATATATATATATATATATACACACACACACAGACATATAACTTAGAAAATATATTTCCCAATGTACAGGAATCTATACATGTTCGGGAACCACATTACCACCTATGAACACACATACCGCCTCCTGCTCCCTTGAGAGAACAATGAGGTTGAGGAAACACAAGGGCACTAAAATATAACAAGTCGAGTAATCAGTGAAATGGGGCCATTTATTTATTAATTTGTCCCATTGACTCTGAAGTAACATGAGCCTCTGGGGCTTTCTGTCTGAAAGCACTGGCTGTATAAATATCGCTTTCTCTTTTGATGAGAAGACAAATCCATTTCCACTGCAGGAAACAAGTCTTGGCATCACTGCCAAACTAGTTATATGACTGGCATTTAGTCAGTGACTCAAACATCACTCAAATTTTCTTCACTACACCCTATGGCTATTTTGTGATTTCAATAAACAACAACAAAAAAACGTATCACATTTGATTGATACAAAGCTAACTGTGATGCTAACAAGAAGAGGCACTTGTTTACTGAAAAAAAAAAAAAAAAAAGTGGCAGTGCTAATAGATACTTGGTAGTTTATTGCCAAGTTACCACTTTGTGGCAACTGTAGGTCCGGGAAGTTCTGCAAAGGCTCATTCTCTTGGAAAGGATTGGTGTGCGAACATGGGAGAGCATTAGCACCCCATAATTGATGTGTTTCAGTTCTAGCCAACAGCACTGTAGTTTAAAAAGCAGACTCTACCCTGCCAAAAGTAGATGACAATGTCTGATAAAATGATTTCAAACTTTAATACAGTTAACCAAATACAAGTATTGATGACCTCAAAGCTAATGCCACAAAAAAATAAAAATAAAAAATAAAATTCATGTTCAAATTAGACAAATTAGTCCTTAATTCAAAGACAGCAAAATTCAGACTAATTCTAATTCATGACATCTCTCTGCACTTCAGCTTCTCTACAATCTTAAGCGTCCCGCCCCCTAAATTATTAAATAGACGGTCACTTGTTCACACAATTACTATTTTCTATATGATGAATGGCACATAATGCACCCTACAGGGGATAGGGAATGATTCAGACAGTGTAAATATGCTTTCCATTGGGCCAAATGAAGTCTGGTTTCACGTTAGTGTCACGTGAACCGCCACAGCACGCTCCGGTCCAGAGACAAGAGAGCACAGAGCGGATCATATCCGCAAGTCAGCACAGACCACGTATCGGAAAACGTATCGGACCCATTTGAATTCTCCACAGAATGCTATATTTTAAAGCAATATGGAGGAGATTAGGAGGAGAAACGGTTAGAGATTAGAAGGAAACTGAGGCTTTACCAAGCTCAACAGCTCTGGCCGAGCTGTGATATAAACAAAACGCTACTGGCTATTTAAAAAAGGGGGAGGAGCTGTTCGATATGTCCCACCCTGTTTTCCCGTTTCAGTAGAAATTACATCAAGACACTGAATAATGCTGCAAGTTTCAAGACATTTCAGTGGGCCTTTAAGGACTGAAGTACTTGATTTATTTTATTTTATTTTATTTGTGGGCATAAATCTGAAAAAATGAAAAAAGCCAACGAGGTAAGAATAATTCTTACATTTTGCTTATATATTTTACTGTACAACGAAACAAAAATACTGAATAAAAAAAAATAAAAAAAAATTACAGGTACCTATAGTTTCTACACTGCCAATTACAGTCATATGAAACACAGTCAAAAGGAATGCAACGTAAAGCTCTCAAGTGTGTAGTGACCTCCAGTTTATAACAAAACAAGAGGTTAACCACAGGACATAGTCATAGAAGGGTCCATACATCCCCCCAACACATAAAGGAAGTAGCCTTGCAGTCCAGTAATTATTAATGACAAAAGTCTATAAGCATTCCATTAGGTGCAAGCAGCTGTCATAAACATCTTAATTAATTTACAAAGCACACGACTGGGGAATTACGACGATGTGAAAATCTGCTTCCCTCTGCCGCTCCATAGCACTGGAACAGATCGGGCTTTTAAATTTTTAAACACGTCTTTCATGTTCTCCAGAGCACAAAAAAGCCTTTGAACAGTCATCTTGTTAGGAGACGCACCTAGCAGCACCGCTACCTTTTGGGTTGTCCCATGGTCCCTTTTTCCGCAAACAGGTGACAAGGCTTTACAGTTCAAGTTTAAAGGGATAGATCACCTGCAAATTGTTTTAAACCCCTAAAACTTTTCAAATTACGTAAAGCACAAAAGGAGATGTTTAGTAGAATGTTCACGCTGCTCTTTTCCATATAATGCCATTTTGTGTTCTGCACAGGAAAGAAAGTCATACAGGTTTGGAACCACATGAGGGTGACTAAATGATGACAGAATGTTCTCTTACTGTATAAGCTGAGGTTCTAATTGTTTTGGTATAAGTTTGTTACACCATAAACCTCATCAATGACTCGGAAATCAACCAAAAATTCAGAAAAAAAAGTCCTCTTTTAAAAACAACAGCTGTCACGGATATGATTGCATAAGAACACTGTCTCTGGAGGGAAGGAGAGAGAAATAGAGGCTGTTTGGCCCCCACGGGACAGGCACCGAGGTAGGACTACCACATTGCACTATTGATGCTCAACTGGACTTCCCAGAGAGTATAGCTCAACTACAGTCAAACTACCTTTATGAAAACATATTTGGATGCAAGCCAAATGCGTAATATTATAGTTTACAAAAACAGCGTTGTAGCTCTTTTTCATGGTTACCACTAGGCTTCTGCTAGCGGATTGAAAAGTACCTTGTTACTGGAAAACCAGCTCTGTTTTGAACAGCTGGAAGGATGAAATAACCTGGAAGCTAGTAATGACTATTAGCAAGCACTAGCATCTGATTCTCAAAGACACTCTCAGTCTTTCTGCCACCCCCACCCGAATATTTGCATAACCCACTCGTGTGTTCAATGCTAAAACAGTCCCAAGGCTGCTGATCAAAGTCAGCAGTCAATTCACATTACAATACATTGATTTGATGCTTCCTAACCTTGCTAGTCTTTACTTAATGGCTGTCAAAAGCCTTAAGCACATCATAGACCATCACACATCCTGTTTGTGTTACTGCATATTTTAGGGGTGTAACGGAACATGTATTCTCCTCAAACCGTAAGGTACAGACGTCACGGTATGGTTCATACAGTCAGTCACAGGCAATTCTCACTCTAATCCAGAAAGGGGACGCTGTTTGCTAAATGCTACAACAGGAAAAAGTGCAGAAGAACAACAGAAAATATATGCATAGATATGTTTACGTGTTTCAACCATGGAAAGATATCAATAAAACAGCTTGAGAATAATCTCTCACGTAGCATTACATTTACCTCAGGCAAGTCATTTAGTGTCCACAGCATGTTAGTTCACAAGAGAAATTAACCCTAGAGGGGAGCATTTCAATAAATATATGCACTATACTACCTTATATATTTATTATATTTACTTTATAAGTTAGTAATGTCTTAATTATTTAAAATATGTTTAAATAAACTTGTCATGAAAACAAGTTTTGACAGTAACTGTGTAAATGATTGTATTTCAAAAATGAATTGGAGTAATAATTTACTATAAGTTAATATATAATATAAGTTAATGCAAAACCTGCCTTATGTGCAATTTACATGTTTTTATTTGAGTGTTGATTATTATATCAAAAAACAAATAGCAACTGAATTAAATAGAATTTAAAGGTGCCCTAGAACTTTTTTTTTTAAAGATGTAATATAAGTCTAAGGTGTCCCCTGAATGTGTCTGTGAAGTTTCAGCTCAAAATACCCCATAGATTTGTTTTAATTCATTTTTTTAACTGCCTATTTTGGGGCATAATTATAAATGAGCCGATTCAGGGTGTGTGGCCCTTTAAATCTGGTGCTCCACGCCCCAAGAGCTCGTGCTTGCCTTAAACAACATAAAAAAAGTTCAGACAGCTAATATAACCCTCAAAATGGATCTTTACAAAGTGTTCGTCATGCAACATGTCTAATCGCGTAAGTACAGTGTTTATTTTGATGTTTACATTTGATTCTGAATGAGTTTGAGGCTATGCTCCGTGGCTAACGGCTAATGCTACACTGTTGGAGAGATTTATAAAGAATGAAGTTGTGTTTGTGCATTATACAGACTGCAATAGCGACGGCTCTTGTCTCCGTAAATACAGTAAGAAACGATGGTAACTTTAACCACATTTAACAGTACATTAGCAACATGCTAACGAAACATTTAGAAAGACAATTTACAAATATCACTAAAAATATCATGATATCATGGATCGTGTCAGTTATTTTTGCTCCATCTGCCATTTTTTGCTATTGTCCTTGCTTGCTTACCTAGTCTGATGATTCACCTGTGCACAGATCCAGACGTTCTGCCCTTGTCTAATGCCTTTCATAATGTTGGGAACATGAGCTGGCATATGCAAATATTAGGGGCGTACATATTAATGATCCCGACTGTTAAGTAACAGTCGGTGTTATGTTGAGATTCGCCTGTTCTTCTGAGGTTTTTTAAACAAATGAGATTTATATAAGAAGGAGGAAACAATGGAGTTTGAGACTCACTGTATGTCATTTCCATGTACTGAACTCTTGTTATTTAACTATGCCGAGGTAAATTCAATTTTTGAATCTAGGGCACCTTTAATATATCTTTCAAATATAGTTGGATTCACAAGTTACAAAAAAAAGTATATTAATTTATTATTATTATTAACATAATAATAATTGCTATAACTCACCTTTCTGAAAACATAGTTGGATGCAATACAGGTTACTAATGAATAAAGTCTACTATTAGTAGTCTATTATTATTATTATTATTATTAATGCAAATCTGAGCAGTATTTATTTGACTCAAAACAATTAAGGATTCTCAAGTAGGAAACACTACAAAACTAAACAATGCCATAATGTACCTAAATAATAATAACAATAATTCATCTACCTTTCTGAAAATATAGTTGGATGTACAACAAGTTACTAAAAAGTGCATTTATTATTATTATTATTATTAATAATACTAATGCAAATCAGGGATCTCAAGTAGGAAACACCACCAGTTTCTAATATTACATAATACTTCAATGTAATACTTGAATGTTCACAGACGCCGCTTGTCCTTATGCTGCAGCTACATTCGTTTTGAAGCCTGACATCGGAAGAAAACAGAACGGAATAAAAATTGCCTCGGTGCAAAAACTCAACTGGAAAGGTCACCTCTTTCCAGCCTTACAGCTCTGCTGCCTCATGCTCATCTGATGTAATGAAGGAAGAATCGAGTTGCATCCCTCCCCTCTGTGTCCAAGATGGTATCTCCCACTACACTGTATGTGCTGGGGGGGAGGAGGGTGTTTTTCTTCTTTTTTAGGGGAAAGCCTGTCAAAACGTATCAACATCGCTGACATGGCACAGTGACACACTGACCCACAACCGCCAGAGGAGAATGCGTGTGTTACTGCGAGAAGGAAAAAAATAAATTAATAATAGTAAAAGAAAAAAGCAGCTATCGATTTATGTAAGAGCGCTAGTCATCGTCACATTGGCTTAGTGGTGTAGGGACTCTTTAATTATTTCTCAGGAGCCAGACAAAATCAGTGTGCCGTGAAGAGACTACATTGATTTCCCTTCAGCCAAAGCAACATACTCACTCTGTGGCGGCCCACGGTAATGTACTAGAGAGAAGGAAAAGGTGTTTGTCTTATAAAGGAGCTCTGGCACCCAAACAAACGGATGTTTCTCATGACAGAAATAACGGCCAAGTCATGGCAGTCAAAAAAAGTTAAGGATGGGATAAATAAATACGCTCCTGCATCTGAATATGCACACTTCCCTGTTGTATAGTATCTAAAAAGCAGTACATCAAAACAGTTAAAGGGGACCTATTATGCCCCTTTTCACAGGATGTAATACCAGTCTCTGGCATCCCCAGAATGTGTTTGTGAAGTTTCAGCTCAAAATACCCCACAGATCATTTAGTATAGCTTGTTAAATTTGCCCCTATTTGGGTGTGAACAAAAACACACCATTGTTGTGTGTGTCCCTTTAAATGCAAATGAGCTGCTGCTCCCAGCCCCCTTTCCAGAAGAGGGCGGAGCTTTAACAGCTCGCGCTTCGGTTGCTCAACAACAACAAAGCAGGAGAATCTCACGCAGCCAAAATGAGGATTGTCAGTAACGTGTTCAGCCTTACATTGTTCAAACCGGAGTCGACACTGATGGAAAGAAGTTACAACTTTTAGAATGCAAATGGACATTTTTGAATGGTTAGTGGATAAATTTATGTAGTTGCTGTGGAGTTGATTCAACTCATCGACTAGCATTTACTGTCATGTTAATCTTTTGTGCAAAACCCTTATGGACGGCCACTATACATAGCGTACCTGTTTGCCAAACAGAGCCATAAACACCAGGCTAACGTTTATGATTGCTATCAAATGCTGTGAATGGTCTAATATTTTTTCCAAAATATCGCTCAGACAGAAACGGTTCTTTTTTAGCAATCGAGCTTGCCAGGGTCAACTTGCAGGCTATCCAAGCTAACAAGACTCTAAATAGTGCCCGTCTGTGCAGCCAACGACAGAACAGTTGCTCGAACTTTTCCCGTGACCTTAGAACTGGTACACCCTTTTCGCTTGCGAAAACAAAATGGATGCACCGTGGGTGGAAACGTTCAGATTAAAGGGCGGTAATATTATAATAAGATTCCCTTCCTAAGTCACAAGGGGAGCGAAATCTGAGCGGCTCGTTATTTCACATGCTTGCAAAGAAAGGCTTACCAAAACACAGTTACTGGGTTGTCCTTTTTCACGTTTTCTGGTTTGGTAGATGCACCTGGGACCCAATTATTGCACTTAAACACGGAAAAAAAATTATTTTTATGATATGTCCCCTTTAAATGATGAGCTGTGGTGCTCTTATAGGAAACGCCGGTTCGAATATGGCCTGCAACCTGTCCCCTTTTCTCCTTAATAGTTACCTGCTACTTTCTCCTGTCTGTAAAATTGTTTGAAACATGAAACATTGAAGTATAGGGAGGCAGGAAGGCATCAAAGCAATAGCCAATAATCCTGAGCATTTGATTGGTCGAAAAAATAAAAATGAAGGAGTGGTAGAAATGAGTTCAAATAAGCTTAAAGAAATGGGTATTCATGTTTTTGTTATAATTCAGTTTTTACAGAAAATTCAGCAATGTAGTCAATCAGTCTTTTTTTTTTTTATCTGTAAAGTTAAAAAAAAAAAATGACCCAGTGGAATTATTTCCACGCATTAAGGATTTTGAATTAATCGCATTCTTAAACACGTTAATGTTGACAGCCCTATTTTAAACGCTAGTGTATTTATTAATCATAAAGCATGTGATTCTGTAAATAAAAAATAAATTCCTTTAAAATAATTATTCTATTATTAAACATTCTATAATAAAAAAAGCCTGCCTTTAAAAACATGCGACTATGGAGTACAATGGATAGTCATAAAATGAAAATGAAGCACTTCTTCACAGAAATGGCCAAACACAAGTGGCAGGCTGTGGCTAACACCTTTGTTTCTGATTGATGTTTGTAGGATGAGTTGCAAACGTCCTTGTGGTTCACCGTAGGCTGGTGGTGGTTGTGCATGTTCTTTTCGGGGAACTAAAATTAGCACCCCATGTGTATTTCCTGCCCGCAAAAGAATCCAAAAAGCGCAAACAAACAAACAAGCAAACAGCAAAACATCTTTCAACTCGTTGGAAAATGGTACCTGCGAATGCGGGGGTACTTAACACATTAAATGGCCTCGAAAGGTCTTTCATTCAAATCTATAAAAAGGCCATGAGAGAAGATGATACATTCTCTCCATAAGCCCCACCTGAGGTAAGATACAGCTGTCGGTTGTCGGCATGAGCGCACAACCGTGAACAGAGCATGAACTAATTCGCACTGCAACGATGCATGCATGCATGCGCTTCCCATGTCTAGCCAGACATTTTGTAGAGACTGTGTTAAAAATGCATTGTTATGTCAGTTGAGAGCTACACTAATGCGACTGAGTCTCGGTTTGTACCGTCAGCATCACTCCAGCTGTTTCCATAATTTATGAACATGGTGCAGTGGCGAAATGGGATGGGTTAATGACCTGGGGGGCGGAGTTAGTGCATTTACATCCAATCAGTTTTAATTATTCAGTCAAAAAAAAAAAGTGCCACAAATTTCAAGGGGTGTGCAATTCTTTTGCTGCATCAGAAATCACATACTGGGCCCTATTTTAACGATCTAAACGCAAAGTGTAAAACGCACGGCGCAGGTGCACTCAGGGCGTGTCCAAATCCACTTTTGCTATTTTAACGACGGAAAAACGGTCCATTTTTGAAATGGGTTGTCCCTATTCTCTTAATGAGTAATGGGCGTAACGTTCAATAAACCAATCAGAGTGTCATCTCCCATTCCCTTTATGAGCGAGATGCGCTTGCGCCATGGCGGATTGCTATTTACATGGCCGAATTTGTTGGCGATGAGTCAGTTAATATATGTGTGTGTGTATTGGCACGATTGTTCAATTAATTAGCCAATTTCGTTCATCATTATAAGTAGTAATAGGCTGAATTGAAAATAGGTAGCCTAATTCTAATACACGCAATGACTATTCATCATTACATTTTTATATTTATGTAGCCTACACAATAATATTCTTTTACACTGTAATCCTTTTGTTTTTAATATTTGGCATGTTTGTGTGATGCGCATCCCTGTGTGTAATAAGCAAAGTCAACGCGCACTGTGGACTCGCAGTTTCTACCAACGCGCTCTAACAAAAAAATATTGCGCCATTGACTTTAGACCAGGTTTGAGTTGGTCTATGGCGCAGTCTATTTTCAGCTCCTTAAAATAGCAATGCGCCGGCAATGCGCCTGAACACACCTCTTTTTTTAGACCAGCACGCCCATGGGCGCACTAACTGGCGCAAATGCATTTACTAATTTAGGGACGTGGCGCTGAACGGGAAAACGCGAACGGCGCCGGACGCAAACTAGCAAACACACTTGCGCTGTGCCTTGCGTCGCATTGCGCCGGGTGTATTATAGGGCCCACTGTCTTATTAAGCACTACATTTGAATTTGAATTTACTTTGTGACTGTTAAAAAAAGTATGTTCTATATACACTCTAAAAAAATGCTGGGTTAAAAAACATCCCAAGTTGGGGTAAAATTGGATAAACCCAGCGGTTGGGTTAAATGTTTGCCCAACCTGTTGGGTAGTTTTAGTTAACTCAACTATTTATTCAACTTTTTAATTTCAAGTTAATTTTAAGCCAGCCATATAGTAATTTTTAAACAATATTTGGGTTAAATAAAACTGCCCAGCATGTTGGGCAAACATTTAACCCAACTGCTATAAGTTAAAACAACCCAATTGCTGGGTTTGTCCATTTTCAACACAACTTGGGTTGTTTTTAACCCAGTGTAATGAATTATTATTCATTAAACATATTAATAAATGTTAATTTCCAACATACTTTGGGTTCATTTCAAGCAAGCAATACAGTAATTTTTAAACAATAGTTGAGTTAAATAAAACTACCCAGCAGGTTCGGCAAACATTTAACCCAACCGCTGGGTTAAAACAACCCAGTTGCTGGGTTTGTCCATTTCCAACCCAACTTGGGTTGTTTTTAACCCAGCATTTTTTTAGAGCGTAGTATGAATATGGGTAGTATGAATGAAATTTGTAAGTACTATATCCGACATGTTATTACTGTCACATGACTGACCAGTGTCAGTTGTGTCTCTTCACTGCCATTCATAAATCCTCTCCCGTGGCCTCATGGGATAGTAAATTGTCCATCGAATGCACACTTTGGAATGTAGCCAGAAGTAGTAGGTCACCCGGGGACTTTTCGTCTAATGTTTTTTGATAACTAGTATATTAGTACATTATATAGTAAGGAATTTGATTTCGGATGCAGCATTTGTCTTTAGATGTAGCAGCAACAGGTACTGTAGACTGCTTTGAGACCTGAGGAGTACTTACTTATCCATCAACTAAGATATGTTAAAGTCCAGATGTGCTGAGTTTTTATACTCTACCTAAACTAAAGAGACATTATTTTTACAGCACTGCTTTGATAAGGCAGCATATTAGCTACGCTAACAAAGGTAAACTCAGCAGAGGCAGATCTGAACGTTCTGTGATAAACAGCTGGCGCAGCGAGCGGCTTATCTAGGGTGGGTGTGTTTTTAATCTAGTTATTAATGTCGTAAATTAGCTCGTATAATTGAATGTTCATATAACATCACATCCTTCCCCAAAGAATTACTATTGGACTGCTTATAATAATATCTTATTTCCCAGATGAATATTATTGGACTTGAGAATAATTCCATCACTCGGCTAATTCTGGAGACAAAAGGGTGGAGTGGATCTTTGATAAGGGGGCTATGGTTGGTAAAAGAAGGTAAATGGTATAAGATAAACGTTGTTTGACTGGTGACAGCGTGAACAAAAAGACAATGTTCTGCCAATACATATCACCCAGAAAAGGAACAGTTTTTGTTTGAACAGAGAAAGATTGTTCTTGTCCACTTGTGTTTTAGGGCAGGGACTCTCAAATATTTTTGTCAGTCGAATCCCATTGAGCTAAAATATTACTTGAAGTCCCTCTGAAATTTTAAGTTAATATTTGAGTAATTTAACAAACATATTCACTATTCTCTAATATTGGTTAATAGTCACATTACATATTATATATATTTACATTTTGTTTAAAAAAAATACATATATTTACAAAATTATATATATAACAGTGTGTTTTATTTGGATTGTTTTGAATGTTAAAAATATTTATTCATTTAATTTTTTAAGATTTAATTATAACTAGTTTTTCATCAACTAAAGATGTTTATTACTTTGTTTCACAAAACAGGAGCCATTTAATATGGAAGCTTGTTTATGAAAAATTAAAAGAGTAATAGAGACTTTTATCTCACAATTCTGACTTTTTTTCTTGCAATTTCGAGTTTATATCTTACAATTCTGACTTTTTTTTTTCAGAATTGCGAGATATAAACTCGCAATTGCAAGTTATGAAGTCAGAACTGTGAGATATAAACTCGCAATTGTGTGTTATAGTGTCAAATTGTGAGAGGAAAAGACTTTTTTCCTTCAGAATTGCAAGTTTATATCTGACAATTCTGACTTTATAACTCGCAAATGCATGTTATAAAGTCAGAACTTCCATATATATATCGCAATTAGATAAGATTTTTATCGCAATTCTGACGATTAACATTATAACACGCAATTGCGAGTTTACATCTCGCAATTCTGAGAAAAAAAAAAAGAATTTTGAGATAAAAAGTCGCAATTACCTTTTTTATTTAGTGACAGAAACAAGATTCCATAATTTAAGGACGAGATCCACAATATTTTAGAAATTACCTCTGGCACATGCTCAAATGTTTCCACCAGCTTTGTGATAGGAAAGTTTTGGATTTTCTTGAACAATTTATTTGGGATACTTCAAAGAACAGGAAGAGTAAAAAAGTAAAAGGAATGAAGAAAGAAAAGAAAGAAAAGAAATGGTGTACATGCCAAATCAGGTCCGATTAAATTCATTTTTTTCCCGAACTCTGCCGCTGAATCAAAACACATTTGAGTTGAGCTGCAAAAAATGTCATCCGAGACAAAAGTGATTAATTTCAGAACCGATGAAAACACAGAAAAGCAATCTCGAACATGAGAGCGTGATTATTTCATGAATTCTAAATAATAAAAAAAAGAAAACACCTGACATAGAAAATAAATTTTCAAAAGAATATTGCAAGAAAGAAGAAGAAGAAGAAAAAAAAAAAAATGCAACCAAATTATCTGGAGGCTTTTTTTTCCCCAGCCTTCCTCCACTTCTCTTTCCTCAGTCTTTGGAAAAGAGAAATTTATTTCTGCCTTCATCTCTAAATTGGATGCAATTTATTGCCTCTACAAAGCTCGTTTTTCACCGGCCGTGGCAGCCAATGCGTATCTGCCTCCTCAGTGTGGCCTCGGGTGCTAATATGCAGAAAGTGGCCGCGGGGAGACGCGACTCGGTGAAGGGGAGAAGGGAGGGAAAAGCTGGGAGACACAGCCCAGAATCAATCCATGATAGAGGGAGGGAAAGATGAGTGTTTACTCATAGAAATATGGCCGCTCGGGATGTCAAAGGGGGAGAGAAAAAGGTTATATAACTGCTAGGTTGAATCAGAGAGACCCAAGCAAGAGAGATGGACTGATCAGAGGAGAAATGAATAACAAAAGTGACACAAGACAGCACTGAGTGATCATAGGAGCAAGTAGGCTTATGTAGCTAGACAGATTTTTAGGTAAAAGGCTAAATATGCATACAGAGTTGAGAGAACAGGTCGTAGGTCAGCGGATTTTGAGTATGTTGTGTCGGCGGAGCGTATCACGTCAGCTAGAACAGGAAATGTGACATGCAGCAAACAGGAAACACACACAGGCAACCGTCTCTTTTCAAGAACAGACATCAGCTACTGTGCAAACAATTCATATGACTTTTTCTATGCGAGATTGCCGTGGTCACCGCAACCATGCAATTCATTAAGTCTTGGGCTGGATAACTTCCAAATTGTTCAGGGAAAGTATTGCCACATGTTCGAGTAATTCTCGGCGCTCCTGTGGACTTTCAGTGTTGCCAAGCATTTGTATTAAACACAGGAAGCGACATTACCTCTGCTTACAAAGTGCAAAACTGCGGTTTGACACAAGCATCTCACTCGCCCTCACACTTTCACTGTTTCTCTTCCACAGACGTACTTGCCCACACTTCTCCCTCAGTTAGCTCAAGGTGCAGTCCGTCCAGCGACCTTGCTGTGGAACGCCTACACAGGCAATGAATAAGTATCACATTTTCTTCGTTGACAGCTGACACAGTCGGGCCCAGGTGATATACCAGACATGACAAGTGATTCTAATTAAACGTTGAGGCTAAGGATATAAAATGGCAGGTAGGGAACAAACCCTGTCCGGCCAACCGGCACACGCTAGTCCTAATCTGATGAGCCGGGCTTGTCAGGCCCCGCTCATCGGTTCCGTCAAACTCAGGCCTGAATCCCAGGAGGAAAGTGACAGTTTTCCACCCGAGGGGAAGACGGGACTTGGCGAACCCCTGCCCATCGCAAACAATAAACACTAGGCAAAAGAAAAATCGAGAGCCGGTGTAGACCGAGCTTTCGGGCTTTACGAGTTTGTCAGACTGCTGTTCGGCTGAATGAAGTACAAATGAAGCACTGCCACCGCTGTCCCCAGGCTTAGGTAATACCTGTCAGACTTCCACTTGTTTTGAGGTAGAAACCAGAGACACCTTGGAACCGAACTCACCTGGAGCCACGGGTGACAAGAAACATACACGTTTAGCTTCTTTCTTGTTCGCCGTGACATTGTTGTGTCTCCGTTTCTGCGCCTCGGCTGAAGATGCTGAAGGTGTTTTGTGTAGCTTCTTTAGAGAAGCGAAGACAGTTAGCAGCTTACTCGGAGGAAAACACAAGCAACGTCGCATTTTTACACTTACAGAGAACATCCCGAGAACATCAGGGAAGGTCAGAGTTAGACTTTTCCCACTCCCCACCCGGAATCAAGGCTTACCAGCTGACAGCCCATCATCATCAGGGTTGCCAATGTCACCAGGCGGGGGAGGCTGCCAGTTGGCGCTAGATGGTAGGAGAGCGATTCTCAGGAGCTCGCCAGGAAATCTGTATTTGATAATGCAACTTCACACTCCACTGCCTTCCTCCTCAACTCAATACATCAGACTTTTGGCGTTGTCTTTTCTATACTACAGCAGTCAAAGCCAATGCCTGGCATCCACGGCCAACTAACTTGTTTCAAACAGCGGCTAATGAAGGATGTAATGCCTCTCGTTGTGAGGTGTGCTTGTTCTTACATGCTGAATTTGATTATCGTTCAAGGAGCACTTTCACAGATGAACAGGAAGGGTGGGATGATTATTTTATTGTGTGCTTTTTCTTTGCAATTAAGATTATACATTCGAGAGCTCCTTCCGGAGCTCCTGAACCCTTACTGTCCACATTATGGCGATGCATCAGGGATGTTATGAGTGTCTACGATGAAGAAGAGGAAAAATCTTTAAAAAAAAATCTAGTTTAAAACACAGATTTTGTATTCATGTTGGTTTCATATAGTTTTACACCAGAAAAGTTTAAATTTAATGACTAAAAATGTCATGTGGTGTAACCATCATGTAAAAAAATAACATTCACCTTACATCTTGAATACATGTTTGTGTTACACACCTTAATCATTTAAAAAAAAAGTTTTTAAATATATTTTTTGTATTTTACAAATATCATACCCTACTAATTAATAAATATAATTTGATGTTTTTGCACTACATGACATTTTCTGATTTATGCATGTTGGTTACTTCAAATTATTTTGTTTTGAGAAAAAAAGCATTTAAATATTCACATATTTTGCAATGAGGAAGTAAGCTATTTTTCTGTGAATGTGTGGGCACTCCCGATTCATTAGCTGCTATATAACTGAAAGCATAGGCACCGATCCAGTGGAAATGGTCGAGCGCCCATGGAAAAATACGAAATATTCTCCATTGATTTTAACCAATAAAAAAATCGATTGGAGCTTTCAGACATGATCTTCACCCTTTTTTATAATTTATTTAAGACTGTTTCTATGGCGATATTTTAATGGCAAACATCGAGAATGCATCCAAGTGATGCGCGAGTACAAATGGCTCTGCTCTCGATCAGATACATCCACGCTCAAACTCAAACTCTCCTTGCATCAGATATCAGTGAGAGCATGACTCGCGACAGCACTCGTGAAAAAAATGTGGTTTTGGGTCGAAATTGTCATCTTGCTGCATATAATGCAAATTAAACATCCAGTTGATTTGAATGCTTAGCTCGGGTCTTTAGTGACCCAGGACGTCATTCACTACCCTCCTCCTCGTTCATTTTCTAAAGTTAGACATCAACCTTCTTGGTATTCCTCAATCAATTCATTATAAAGAATATAACAAGAAAAAAAATCATAAAATTATAAAAATAATGCCTATTTTTGTATTCATTTTTTGTAAAAATTGTATAGGGTCGCTAACGACCCGAGGTGTGTATAAGTGTATGTATATTTTTTCTGCACAACAATAATTGAATCTTAGGTTACGGAATAAGTGCAATTCACCTTTATTCCACAAGGTGGCAATGTCTGATACACAATGCTGAAGTGACGACTCATGCAGACAGAAAACGAAATAATAAGAGAAACATGAAATGGCTCAGCGAGCAAGTACTGAACGCAATCAAATATGACTGTAACTGTCACTGGATGGATCTGGTGAAGCTGTTAGCTATCGAAATATTGATTTTGAAGATGTTGAAAATTATATAGTTTTGAGAATACGTTTGAGATCGTGAATGGGCTCATATTCGTGACCTCAAACATAAAACTAGCCTATTATTTGCTGAATTTACTGGGAAATGAGCTCTGACGAGGACAGTGATGATGGCATAAAACATCTGCTCAAACTGAGCCCTTTCAAGCTCCAAAATGTAACAAAATATGATTTATTTTATTCTTCTGTAATTGTTACTCTAATATCAGAGGAGTTTTATATTATAGCGACAGGTTGAGATCCTTCCGTGTTAGATATAGATCCGGGTCGATAAAGACCCGAATATGTAATAATGATTGGCGAAACAGTCATGCATTTAAGGGTTAAATAAGAAGCGAACTAGCGCTGAAACGTGTTGTTTTTGAAATCATGCTGAGGAACTTTGTGGCTCATGCGCATCAATCTATCGCTTAACTCTTCTTTCCAGGGAAATTACTAACAAAATGCGCACAAATATGTCCCTACTTTTTATATACAAACATTAATGAACTTTTTTGAAATTTATGAGGAAAAAAAAATATATGAGGGCAGATTCGAACCACTGATAATTAGAGCACGGCTGAACCTCTGACTTTATTAACAAAAATTCTACCACGAGATCGGCGCCTATGACTGGAAGAATAACAAAATGCTGTAAATGGTAAAATAATTTCTGCCACTAACCAGTGTTTATGATAACAATAATATGAATTAACACTTAAACGCACAGCGCGGGTCTTTAGTGACCTGGGACGTCATTCAATACCCTCCTCCTCATTCATTTTTTAAAGTTAGACATCAACCTTCTTAGTATTCCTCAATGAATTCATTATAAACATTATAACAAGAAAAAAAAAAAATAATCAAATTATAAAAGAATGCCTGTTTTCCCATTCTTTTGTAAAAATTATATAGTGACCCGAGGTGTGTTTTTTTCTGCACAGCAATGAACCTTTAATGACTGAATGAGTGCAATTCACCTAAAACTGATACACAACAATGAAGTGGCGTTTCACTCATAGTTACTGCAGGCAGAAAACAAAAGAATAGGAAGTATCATCAGCAAAATTTACTGCAGTACAAGTACTAAACGCAATCAAATATTAGTATCACTTTCACTTGATGGTGAAAATGATAGTTTTGATAATGTCTGAGATCGTGAACATGAGCCAGATGCTGAATGTACTGGAACATGAGCACTGACGAGGACAGTGATGATGGTATAAAACATCTGCTCAAACTGAACACTTCCAAGCTCTGAAAGGTGCTTGGAATGCTTTAAGATGCTTTATTTTATTCTTCTGTAATTTTTACTCCAATATCAGGAGAGTTTTATATTATCGCGACAGGTAGAATTCCATCCATGTTAGATATAGATCCGGGTCACTAGTGACCGGAATATGTAATAATGATTGGCAAAACATTCACGAATTTAAGGGTGAAAATAATATGATAACAAATAACAGTTTGCAATAAAATAACTGGAAGTGGATGAGACCGGAAGCCTTGACACAAGGCTTACTTTATGAATAAGGTGAATAAGCACTGAAGTTATTTATTTATTTATTTTTCTAAAAGACTATGCCAAACCATAATGAATAGAATTCTTTTCAATGTTGTACCACATTAACATTTTTGACTATATGCCAACCAAAAAACAAATTAAAATGAATTTTACTACAGAAATTTAAAAGGTGTATTCAAGTCAGTGTATAAGCAAATAGCACATGGACATCATCAAGGATACCATTTGGCACCCTGTTGTAAAAGCTTTGAGGTCCACAGAGCTTCACCCTGGGTGCAATAAACGAATGGATGACGGTTCTTGTGCAGGATTTCTTTTTTTGAATACTTGCTGTCGTCTAGCAAGAGGATGAAAGATCTGAGTCGAGCTTCCCTCTCATGACAACCCAGCTGGCTGAGCTTCAGCTCTGGCTGAATATACGGGGAGTAAAGATGATTTGCCAATGCAGCCAGGGAAAGATATTCAGCTCCTTCAAGTCAAGCAGCTCTGAATAGTACATCAAGATTATTCATACAATATTAGTTTCAATCCACTGCTATGAGGTAAGAGTTTAAAGTCAAGCAGAGGTGTGTCACTGACAGATGAGAGCCCGATAAGGTAATTAAACTATAATCTATCAGAAAGATATTGCATCAGACTGATCTAAGGTCAGTTTTCAAGTTTCTTTTATATGGCTTTGTAAATGTTTAATGTATTGCTGAACTGTTCACGGGGAGTCCTGCCAGCATTCTGAGAGAAAACGCACTAACTGCTTCCCTGTGCTGTCTGGCCCTGAAGGAGGGAAGAAGGATGAAAGGAACAGAAAGAAGTTGTGTGCTGTACTATGTTTAACACCTCTCTTCCAAACATTTTGGGACTTTAAAGGTATAATTTCATAAAATACCTTTTTTTTTTTGTATTATTATATTGGGGTCCACTAATAAAGTTAGTTTATGCAAGATTTTAAACTGCAATTACATCTTTTCTTATTTTACTAAATATGTCTTTTTGAGCTTTTTTGGATAACTGTATATCAAAGATACTCATTTCAAATTAAAGGGTTAGTTCACCCAAAAATTAAAATTATGTCATTAATCACTCACCCTCATGTCGTTCCAAACCCGTAAGACCTTTGTTCATCTTCGGAACACAGTTTAAGATATTTTAGATTTAGTCCGAGAGCTTTCTGTCCCTCCATTGAAAATGTATGTACGGTATACTGTCCATGTCCAGAAAGGTAATAAAAACATCATCAAAGTAGTCCATGTGACATCAGAGGGTCAGTTAGAATTTTTTGAAGCATCGAAAATACATTTTGGTCCAAAAATAACAAAAACTACGACTTTATTCAGCATTGTCTTCTCTTCCGGAATCCTTTCCATTGAATTGATTCCATTGAATTGATTCCATTGAATTGATTCCATTGAATCCTTTCATCTGTCGGCATTGGTAATGCACTTTTACGTCGCCGTGGTTGTTTTTGGCGATTAGGACATCCACGACATTTTGAAGCATCGAAAATACATTTTGGTCCAAAAATAACAAAAACTACGACTTTATTCAGCATTGTCTTCTCTTCCGCGTCGGTTGTCAATTCGCGTTCACGACTCTGCTTCTTCTTTTCTTCTTTCCTGTTTTACGGCGGTTCCTGTTTTACCGCCCCCTTCTGCTCCGGAGTGTGGTTCACGTCTCCGCAGTGATGCTGCTATCTAAGACGCTGCTGACGTGTTATCTAGTGCGCCCGAGCTTCGTTTACAGTCTGAGGGAGACGCACGCTGTATTCAAGCTATTCTACATTGTTTGTATTTTGGTATTGCTATATTTTTTAAAATGGTGCGTAAGTGTGCATGTCGCGGATGTCCTAATGGCCAAAAACAACCACGGCGACGTAAAAGTGCATTACCAACGAAAACAGATGAAAGGATTCAATGGAATCAATTCAATGGGAAAGGATTCCGGAAGAGAAGACAATGCTGAATAAAGTCGTAGTTTTTGTTATTTTTGGACCAAAATGTATTTTCGATGCTTCAAAAAATTCTAACTAACCCACTGATGTCACATGGACTACTTTGATGATGTTTTTATTACCTTTCTGGACATGGACAGTATACCGTACATACACTTTCAATGGAGGGACTGAAAGCTCTCGGACTAAATCTAAAATATCTTAATTTGTGTTCCGAAGATGAACAGAGGTCTTACGGGTTTGGAACGACATGAGGGTGAGTCATTAATGACATAATTTTCATTTTTGGTTGAACTAACCCTTTAAGGACAAATATTATTTAAATTAATAAAAATATTTTAATAATATGGAATTAAGCATTTAATATGGAAATAATTTAAAGGACAAAAAAAAAGGAATATATAAAAATACAGATTAGATTTTAAAGCTACGCCATAGGAAAATATTTTCAGCAATTAATAACTTAAAGTCGGCATGAAGCAGAAGTTGCGATAGTATTTTTTCCCTATATTGTGACATATATCTGAGTGAAACAGCTTCTCAAACAAGACAAAAATTAGGGCGGGACTTGATTTTGTCAATGGGGAACTGATTGTGAATTGGTTGTAGTTTGCTATAGGTGGATCTCATGTGAGTGAGAGGTTGTCCCGCCCTTGTGCCTGTAAACACATCATAGAGAAGAGAAGAGGAGAATTGCATAGTATTTTTTTTTCTTCCCATACTATGGAAGTCAATGGGGCCCATCAACTGTTTGGTTCTTCAGAATATCTTCTTTTGTGTTCAGAAATTCATAAAGGTTTGGAACAACTTGCGGGTGAGTAAATGATGACAGGAATCCCTTTAAAGTGCGGTCAGATTATCGAAATTTTTCAGAAAAGTTTCATGAGCAAAAAAGATCCATTGTCAACAGTGTAGCGATTTATGAAGCACAGCTCACACAAAAGTCAGCAGTTTTATGTTGGTCAAGGTGGCAAATCTGAATGTCCAACCCATAGCAAAAACTGTGGAGAAACACAGCATGGGCTATGCAGCCCAATATGCAACAAACTGTGATGCACTGTGTATTCTGACACCTTTCCATCAGAACCAGCATTAACTTCTTGTTTATTCCACCCATGACCCTGTCGCCGGATCACCACTGTTCCTTCCTTGGACCACTTTTGAGAGATACTGACCACCGCAGACCGGGAAAACCCCACAAGAGCTGCTCTGTCGCAGTCGTCTAACCATCTCAATTTGGCCCTTGTCAAACTCACTCAAATCCTTACGCTTGCCCATTTCTCCTGCTTCTAACACATCAACTTTGAGGACAAAATGTTCACTTGCTGCCTAATGTATCCCACCCACTAACAGGTGCCGTGATGAAGAGATAATCAGTGTTATTCACTTCACCTGTCAGTGGTCATAATGTTATGCCTGATCGTTGTATATATGGTATGATATATATATGGTATTATGGTGACATAATACTATAGTGAAGTACTAAAGATGATAAGCCAGTCACAAATAAGGACTGCACTAAAAGCATTCTGTGTGATTTTCAGGTGTGGCAAACCCTCTCTCTCTCATTTCACTCCTCTTGTTCTATGTCCACTCCTGCCCCTCTATTTTGGGTGCCTTTACAAAGCTGCTGATGTGATTATAGAGGATGATGATTACGGTTACATAACAGCATCAAATTAATTTACTGCCCGCAACACAGCGGCAGGAGGAAATCACACTCCCCCCTCTCGCTGCTCTGCTGCTTCATGCGTCAAACATTTCCCATCTGAAACTCCTCCTTCATACAAGCACACATATTCACCCCCCTCCCCGGCAGTCCATTAAAGTCACATCAAGGGGATTAAGACAAACTGGGTCAGTGGAGCACTGCTGTGGAAAAAAAAGCGAGAGGCAAACAAACCATGGCCAAACATCACCGCCAACCTTATAAAGCAGGGGGGGTTGGGGGCCGTACCGGGATTCATAGGCCTGGGGATTGTGTCTGGCTGGGGAAAAGGAGCATTCTTGCAGGCATTGATGAGTGGAGGGGTGTGGAAGATCTGGCCACGGCTAAGATCTCACGAGGGCCCTACAGGCCTGGCCGTAGGAAGAGAAGCCAGGCACATGGTTTTTGTTTTCTGTCTCTCTCTACTGTGTTTCTTCTCTCTCTCCAAGAAGCAAAGACTGGCTCTTCATGATGAAAAGCACTGGCTGCTATGGTGTAGCTCCGCAGGGGAATCGCATGCCAACTTCATGCACAC
Organism: Ancherythroculter nigrocauda; assembly: GCA_036281575.1. NCBI lineage: Eukaryota > Metazoa > Chordata > Actinopteri > Cypriniformes > Xenocyprididae > Ancherythroculter > Ancherythroculter nigrocauda. The sequence continues at coordinate 14,293,131 of VTFQ01000015.1, read as the reverse complement.
ATACTGTACTGTTATGGGACGCGCTTGATCATTTTGAGTCGAAATTTGCAAAGAGCCGTTTGTGGAGAAATGCCAGCCAAAAACTTGAATTTGGACCCCTTTTTGTTATTTAGGTAAAAAAATGTTTTACAAAACACATACAAGCGGGTAAAATATTGATTTTCTATAGCATCGCAATCTGTCTTTAGTCTATGTGCTTTCTTCAGTTGATATGCATTTAAAATTTCACACCTCCCATCCAATAATCGCAATATCATAACACGTTTTGATTTGTTGGTTTTGATAAAAGTCTCAGTTTTCAAATGATGCCAATTTTAACACCAAATTCAAACAATAATGTCAGTTTGACATTTTAAATCTGCCTCAGTGCATACGTCACAACAAAGCGCGCATGAAGAATCGCTCTTTGCTACTATTTATAGCATGAATAAGCATGAACATCAGAAGGTATGTTAGGAGATACAATACAGCTTACGGAAACATATCTCATGTAATCGGCCAATCAATACTTCAGCCATGGAGAAACGTCAATAATACAGCTTACGGACCACGTCAACTGACGGTACATTTACCTCAGGGCAGTCGCTCAGTGTTCATCTCTCTTTAGTTTGCTAGACAAAAGAACATGGGAAGAGCATTTCGCTAAATAAATTGTTAAATATACACTGAAAAAAGTTCACTCAGAAAATGCTTGTAAATTTCAAATAATTACAAAGAAAAGGCAAGTAACGTTGAATTAAAGGTGACATTTTGAAGTAGACAGACTGAAATAGTATTTTCTTGTAAAACGTATTCACTATCTTTCGTATACAGTATATTCATTATATTTTTACTCAACCTGTTTTATATGTATTAATTATAAAATTTTTAGTCAATTTGACTTTCTCAAACACGTTATGACAACCACCATTTACATAATTATATCTCAAAAAGCTGTTTGAATAGACATTTTTATGGAGCCGGTCCTGAATATTTAGTGGCCTCCATCAAACTTCCCATCATCTCCTGTGGCAACAGTACTGCTGATGTCAACACAACCAACTCTTCCAAAAATGTCTCTCTCTCTCTATCATCAAAAAAAAAAAAAAGGTAGAATCCAGCAAAACCGGCATAGAGGTCTATATTAGAATAAAGTCCGCCAGCACCTGAGGCCCAGCGCAGACGCAAACCATCCGTTTGAAATGAGTTCCCTTCAGAAGCTCTAAATCATGAGATTTGTTCATATTGACTTGGCTACACTGTCCTAAAGTGCTTTTTAAATGACACCAGAGGGAATTTCTCGGTGCCAGCTACACATAAAAATATATGAGATCTAAATGGAGACCATAAACTGCACTCTGAAACAGCACTTTATGCTCAATAAATAAGATTCATGGAACGACACAGAGATGGTCATTATCCCGCAATACTCCCAAAGCACAGCTTGAAATGAGCTGAGGGGGATCTGGCTGTTGTGATTGGGTGTGATGAGGGTAGAATGTGTGTGTGTGTGTATATACAGTATACTGTATTATAGTGTCATAATACCAACATTTTAATAGTCGATACTGGTAACACTTTATTTTACAGCGTCATTGTTACACGTTACATGTAGTTACTGTAGTAATAACTTGAAATTATGCATAATTACATGCAATTAACCCTAAACCAAACCCTCATCCTAACCCTAAACCTATAGTAAGTACATGCAGTTAATTATTATTACTCAGTACTGACAAGTAACCCTTTACTTTAAGGTCTCCTTTTTACAGTGTAATTATACATTTAAGTACTGCGCAATATTAATTAACTATATGTACTTACTATAAGGTTAGGGTTAGGAGTAGGGTTTGGTTTAGGGTAAAGTGCATGCCATTATGCATAATTTATAGTAACTACAAGGACACAACTATTGGAACTGTTTTATTTCAATAGTTTTTATATTTACCCATTATTTTTAATAATTATAAGTAAAACACAAACAATTAGCAAGTTGCCTTCTAATATTGTTCAATTAAACACTGCATTAAAAATATCAAATGAAAAGTTAGTAATAAAATGAAAATCAAAGAAACTACAGGAAGTGGCAGGTCTATTGCACTTAAACTTTAAGACTTAATGCACAGATCTATTTTGATATATCAGATTTTTCATCTGACATCAGTAATTTTTTCATCAGTTTAATTTCACAATTCTGAGAAAAGAAGTCAGAATAGAGAGATATAAACACAATTACAAGAAAAAAGTCAGAATTGTGAGTTTATATCACACAATTCTGACTTTACAACCAGCAATTGCAATATATATTCAATTATGAGAAAAAAGTCATTAAATTATGAGGAAAAAAGTTATTAAATTACGAGAACAAATTCGTTAAATTACGAATTTGTTCTCATAATTGAATGACTTTTTTCTCATAATTAAATGAGTTTATTCTCAACATTTTATCTCAACTTTTTTCTCGAAATGTAACGACATTTTTCTCATAATTTAACAAATTTGTTCTCGTAATTTAACAATTTTTTCTCGTAATTTAATGACTTTATTCTCCACATTTTATCTAGACTTTTTCTCGAAATTTAACAAGTTTTTTCTCATAATTTAACAAGTTTATTGTCAACATTTTATCTCGACTTTTTTCTTGAAATTTAACAAGTTTTTTCTCGTAATTTAATGAGTTTATTCTCAACATTTTATCTAGACTTTTTCTCGAAATTTAACAAGTTTTTTTCTCGTAATTTAACGAGTTTATTCTCAACATTTTATTTCGACTTTTTTCTCGAAATTTAACAAGTTTTTCTCGAAATTTAACGAGTTTTTTCTCGTAATTTAATGAGTTTATTCTCAACATTTTATCTAGACTTTTTCTCGAAATTTAACAAGTTTTTTCTCGTAATTTAACGAGTTTATTCTCAACATTTTATTTCGACTTTTTTCTCGAAATTTAACAAGTTTTTCTCGAAATTTAACAAGTTTTTTCTCGTAATTTAATGACTTTATTCTCAACATTTTATCTATACTTTTTCTCGAAATTTAACAAGTTTTTTCTCGTAATTTAACGAGTTTATTCTCAACATTTTATCTCGACTTTTTTCCGGAAATTTAACGAGTTTTTTCTCGTAATTTAATGACTTTATTCTCAACATTTTATCTAGACTTTTTCTCGAAATTTAACAAGTTTTTTCTCGTAATTTAACGAGTTTATTCTCAACATTTTATTTCGACTTTTTTCTCGAAATTTAACAAGTTTTTTCTCGAAATTTAACAACTTATAATCTCGAGATGGTTTTATTTTTTTATTATTGCTTGGCCCTAATCCTCTTCCGTGCTTTTTCAGGACATACAAGCTTGGTGTCTTTTATGTTGTAGAATAAAACATGAAAACATCTTTAGCTTGTGTTCACCACAGACCTTATGTCAGGCTTTTAAACAATCACAGTCAAAATCCCATTGATTTCAAGATGATGGAACCAGAAGTTCTAAAATGTTATCTCTTTCCAGGTTTTGGCCTACAAAAATATGTCATTTCTGCAGCTGTCAACAGAAACCTTTGACGGTTTTCACAGAGCGCATACACAAATACACAAGGGGACATTTGAATCAGTGTGTTCTGGATTGACCCGATACTTGGTACTACCTGTACTGCAGAAAGGCTGGTATTGTTATGTTTTTAAAATTGAAGTATCAACTTGGTACTTTCCTTTATTATTAAGTCAACCTACCAATCAGTGTGCTTTAGAAAGCACTTTCTAAAACAGCTTCCGATTGAGTCACACTGCAGTACACTACTATTACATCTCATGTCAACTGCCCAATTGGGTGAAAATCCCTGATGTACACATAAGCACTGCATTTTATTGGGCCTGCACTGGTTTAGCAGACTACAACACAGCACAACTTGTAATTTTCCACCATATCCTGCAGGTTACGCAGGCTGTGACTCCAGCTTTTTCTGAAAGCTTAGCTCTATTTGGTCTGATTCTCCCCCGTGACCGCGTGAGCCTGCGAGCAGGAGAAGATCTAACATTCTCTGACAGCAGATATTCCAAACACTTCCTCAAGAAAAACTTTCCTTTCAGCACTCATATCCTGGCAGATCCTTCCTCTCTCCCCAGTAAAAAAACTACTACAACTGTGCAAGCACTCTTAATTATTGTGCATTAATGTTACAAAGTCTGAATCTCAGCTGATGAAGGCCGACTCTTCTTTATACTTATTTAATCTTCCTTTCCTCCTCTTAGTTTCATTTTTCCTCCTACTTCCTTCCTTTTACATGTGTAATATTTCTCTAAGATAAACTCACACTACCATTCCAAAGTTTAAGGTTGGTTTAAGGTTTAAGGTTGGTATTAAAAAGTAATACGCTCTATCTACTCAATAAAATTGTGGCAACAGATTACAAACAATATTATTAATTAAATTCAACATATAAGAATTGAGTTAGAATTAATCAAATTAATTCCTTAAAAGTCAACCATTTCAAATGTGTAAAATTAGCAAACACCATTACAAAAACCACAAACTGACATAAAAAGCAAAGAGTCAAACTGGCCAACTAAATGAAAGACTGATCAGCATAATGGTGACCAAACATTAACATCAACATCTAAACCTCTGTTAATTCATGTGTTTCTCTTTCCTTCAGTGATTCTACTTGTTATCAACAGGTGTCTTCAATGTTGACAATATATTTGTTGACAGATATTTTCGTTTAAATTTTACTCGTTTTAAATGGTTGATATTTAAGGAATTAATTTGATTAATTCTAACTCAATTCTATTTGTTGAATTTAATTAATAATATTGCATGTAATCTGCTGCCAAAATTTTATGGAGTAGATATAGCGTAATACTTTTTACAGTGTACGTTTTTTGAATGTTTTTGAAATAAGTCTTTTATACTCACCAAAGCTGCATTTATTTGATGAAAAATACTGCAAAAACAGTAATATTGTGAAATATTATTACAGTTCAAAATAACATCTATTTTAAAATATTTTATAATGTATTTTTTATTTTTCTGAATTTTCAGCATCATTACTGCAATCTTCAGTGTCACATGATCCTTCAGAAATCATTCTAATGCCGATTTGCTGCTCAACAAACATTTATTATTGTTATCAATGTGGAAAACAGCTTAATATTTGTGATTCAGGATTTTTTTAAATTAATATAAAGTTCAAAAGAACAGCATTTATTTGAAATTGAATTTTTTTTGTAGTTATATATGTCTTTAATGTTACTTTAGTTCAATTTCATGTATCCTTGCTAAATAAAAGTATTAATTTCTTTCAAGAAAAAGAAAGTGTCCTTTTTGTAATCTTCCCGGAATTTTACATGCATCTAATGCTCAAGTGGAGAACATCTGATCAATAAACACTCCAAGAGAGGCTTTTTTTTTTTGTATTATTGAGGATGTAATCTTGTCTGGAAAGAAAGGGCAGATGCACAATGCCATCAGGCAAAGAGAGATTTCACAAGCCCGTCGAAGCTATCTGTACTTCAGTAAGAGATGAATGCTATAATTTGCAGATGGATGGTTGCAAAGCAACGTGCCGCACACAAACACATGTGCGGGAAAGAGAGAGAGAGTGAAAGAGAAAGAGGGACCAGATGCTCAGTCTATGAAATGACAGCCATTAACTAATCAGCTACAGTTTATGTAATTGTTGAACATCTTTCAAAGCAAATTGTGTACATGGGTTATCAACTAAATAAAAGCAAACATTCTCTTGCTCTCTGCCTCCCTCTCATTTCATGTTCATTATATCATCATCTGGCAGCCGTTTGCCTGCCATCCTTTAGAGTGAGACAAAGAGCAGAAAGAGACATAGGAGTCGTACCCTCAATCACTGGCTTTCAAGGCCTTATTAAAATTAAATTTGATAATGTCTAAAACATTAATAAGCACAGGATAATCTCACTCAGTATTGAAACACCAGTCTGATAGATCTGTCTTCAGTATGTCTAACAGTGCTAACATTGTCAACATCCAAAGCTAATCTACTCGTTGCATGATGCTATGGTGCGTTGATAAATATGTTATGAGTGATTTTTAGTGTTCTGAATGTTTTTAATGTGTTGTTATAGAAATTTGGATGTTTGTTAGGTGGGTACTTCCTTGTCCAAGTCTAAATAGCCCACCATCTCTGATATATTCTGATATAAATATGGCTCAGATTCCTCCTTGAGTGTAAGGCTATTTCATTAAATCTGTAACATGTATGGTAGAAAATAAATAAGATTCTTCTGAAAGTCAAATAATGGCTTTGGATAAAAGATGAAGAAAGGCTCACGATAATTGTTAAACTGATAATCATGACTATTTTGCTTAAAATTGATTATTGTAAGAAAATGTCAACTCATACGCAGCATTTATTTGACCTAATTTCCTGACTTATATTTATATATACACATTTTAAGTTATGAAAGCTGGTAAAACTAAAACAGTGACAAACAACAACAAAAACAAAAAAATACTTTGGTTGCGTAAGTGCATTTATTCATAAACCACAATTGCAAACAATATAGTTAAGATTCATGTTTGAATTTATTACAATTGGTGACTGAGAAGGTTTAGTGGTACCAAATAATAAAAGTAATAATATAAGCAATAATTAAAGGTGCAGTATGTAATAATTTTGTCCGCTAGAGGTCGCTAGAAGCCTATTCAAAACAAATGCGTAGCTTGATGACGCAAAGTTTAAGCTGGAATCTTGGGACATCTGGTCTTCACCTCAACGGATGGTGCAAAAGAATAGGGATTGGACTCGGGAAGAAATCATGTTAATGGATGTGATTATTAACGTTACTGTAGTATGAAGCAGAGCAGGGCCGAGTGTTGTGGGAGCTGAACGAGGCCGCTGGAGCGACTGCGCAACACACGCCTCACGAGCAGCTGAACTTTTATTATTCCACAGTCGCCGGCGCTGCTTCCGCTTTTCCGGTCATGAGTATGAGGTAACGCAGCTCTGTTTATCATATTAGATACATTTGAGTGTGTTACTCTGTGCGTTCGCTCGGCGGCTGCTGTGAGACACTTGTTTGAGACACACTGCAGTAAACTAGATCGATTTTAGAATATCATTTTAAATGCTGGATGGCTTGTGTTGATAAATGGCATGCAATTAATTTTAATACGTATTGTATGATGGAGAAAATTCTGTATTACTGTTACTAAAAATAAAGCTGCATCTGATTATGCTATGTTAGCTACTTCACAAAATAGTGTTTTTCTCTGAGGAATGGTAAAGCATGGTACTCGCAAAACATCAAGAAAATTAGATTTAAATAAACACTAATTTAAACAAGACAAAACGTGTTGAGCTATATAACAACAATTTGTTTTCTGTCTATAAATATATCAAAACAGATGTTCCCTTGTCTATTAAAATGTCTTTGGTGTTTCCATGGTTTCTACAAAATAAAAGCGGAAACCGAGGGTAACGGGGAAATGACGCAATTGACAGGCGACTCCTCACACGTCCTGGAGCCTTGGTTAAAATTGCAATTTTCTCACGATTTACAAATAGTTGGAAACATTTGGGATATTGTAAGTACTCAAGTGAACAAAATATATAACACTGTCCTAGTGATTTTTGGATATTTTACTGCAAAAATATTACATATTGCACCTTTAAGTGTACATAATTTATAAGCTAAAAAAAAAACCACCAAAAAATTGTGTATGATTTTTCACACCAAAAATAATGCAGTCTTAAGGCCAATTCACACCGCACCGACAACAGCCAACAAACGCCAACAAACTCTTCTGTTGGAGTTTGTTGGATCGGTGTGATAACCCTGTTGCCGTCTGTTGGCGTTTGTTGGCGTTGGTCGGAGTCGGTTTTCACCTGACTGAACATGTTTAATCGGCGTTTGTCGGGTCGTGGAATGTCTGCGCAGTGTGAACAGTTTTCCAACAAACTGCAACAAACTCTGACGTAATCTCACCTGGCTACAAACCGTTGCCATGACGACGAAGCAAGTCCCCTGCAAAGACAGATCGCGCCTGCGCAGGCACCTCACGCACACACAACAAAGTACTGGAAACGTGACATCGCAGCTTGTTCGTTATAAAAAATAAAATACAGTTAAAAAAAAATAAAAATATACAAAATGTACAATAGTCCATAGTGCAATCCATGCCATTCAGCAAGAGCAGCTGCTCCACTTCACCGAAAGAGAGAGGTAACGTTATAATCACCATGAGAGCAACGCAGGTTTACCTTCAGTTTCGTTTTTTTAATAATTCGTTTTGGCTTGTTTAGCTACATGGTTATGCTTATGGTAGGGCTGGGCGATATATCGCATGCAATTGTCATGCACATTTCGTCAGTAAAGTCGGTTCCCTGATTACTGCTAAATCACCATCACCTGCTTTCAAATGGAGCGGCATTTAATAGACAGAGCCGTAGTTCACTGATAAGCTACGCAATATCGCGTTCATTATCGCAGATGAATCGCCTTCGATAATGAACGTGATATTGCGTAGCTTGTCAGTGAACTACGGCTCTGTTTATTAAATGCCGCTCCATTTGAAAGCAGGTGATGCCGATTTAGCGGTAATCAGGGAACCGGCTTTACTGACGAAATGCGCGTGACAATCGCATGCGATATATCGCCCAGCCCTAGCTTATGGGTCTCGTTAATAAAAAGGGTCGCGCTAAAAAAAAAAGTTTAGGTTACGATCAGATCGATGGCTACAGCGCTTCGGATTTCAGGTTAGTATTTTTGTTTTGCCTCAATACTTAAATACAATAAAAATATATATGTTACTATATTATTAATATAATAAACTTGCCTGACAATATTAACATGGTTACACGTATAGTTGTGGAATTTTCCCAGACGTCACTCGTTTGTTGGTGTTTGTTGGGGCGGTGTGAACATGACAGTTTTTTTCTCATAGAATTCTAAATCCAACGGCCAACTTGTTCGTTTTCGTTTGTTGGTGTTTGTTGGTGTTTGTTGGCGTTTGTCGGTGCGGTGTGAATTGGCCTTTAGGATGTGTTCACACTTGCCATGTTTGGTTTGATTAAAACAAACTCTGGTGCAATTGTTCTGTTAGTATGGTTCATTTGAATAAGTGTAAACGCTGACATCTGAACCCTGGTGCGCACCAAAGAAGTAGGCCGAAACCCCTCAAAATATGGGTCTCTGTCCGCTTCTAAGTGAGCTCTGGTGCAGTTCGACTGAAATATGAATGCAACATGGATCAAAGACATGTAAACGAACTAAAAACAGGTCATGATGTCACAAGATGTGACCCTTAAAAGGACAAAATGCTCAACCATACCTGTTTTTTCTCGCCATAGTTGCAATGTTGCCCATTAGAGATCAGTATCAGAACAGCGTCTCCTCACAGCAGATTTTTGATTGTGTGTGTGACGGAGGGATTCCTGCCGCTGTTTTGACATCTTTACAAGCTCTTCATGAGTTGTTAGATCCATACCATCAAATGTTCGCACATACAGCGGGCAAATTTAGCACAGAACACAGCATTGATATGGATGTTCGACAAGTTCCGTCGCAAAATACATTTGGTTTGGTGTTAAAAATGGCAGTGTAAACGCTAAGCAAACCAAGACTAAATGCATAATTTTCTCTTTTGGTCTGGAGCTGAAATACAAGTGTGAACACACCCTTGATGAATACTGAGTGAAATATGTTAGATGTGTTGAAACGGCTGAACTTTGAGTGGTCTCACATTTCGTATGCAGATAATTTGAGGTAAAAATAACCGAAAAGCATCCTAAAAGTGTTTTCACTGAATATGTGCATGGTTGAACAAACAAGGGAACACTGCACCGCTGAAAGCAAATCAATGTTGTGGTAAAGATGTATTTCCACCACTGTAACCTGATAAACACACCGTCTGATTCACGACAAACTCCTTCCGTGTTCATCACGATGACTTGTGTTGACTGTGTCTGTGAGACTATTTTTGTCAGAGTGTGTTTTTTTCTTTTCTTCACGACCTTAAATTGATAGAACAGGATGGTCTTGCATTGCACTAAGTAACATCCCTCATCTGATTTAATCATTCTTAGAATTGAGCGTGTTCTCGGAAAAGCGTCTTTGACTTTAGAAATTGGTGCATAATCGCTGAAACTGAGGGGACTGAGTGTGGTTAGTCAATTCATTACATGATTACTGTGGTTACAGTGCATTTTTGTGTTGAAGAATCTAAGAATCAAGGAGTAACAAAGAAGATCTGTTTTCAAGTGAATTTACTGTACACGCCAAAAGACCTTCACTCTTTGGAAAATGTCATTAACAGAGGATAAACAACCAAAGGGTTTGTTTTAAATCAACTGTGGTAGTTTCATAATGAATAAAGAACAAGCCATTTCCTTCAGGCCTTTCCTACAATGGATGTAGTTTCAGAAAATGTCTTCTATACATCAAAAGTGGAATATTGGAGAAAACATTTCTGTTTTGCATAGCACTGGATAAGGAGAATAAATGTTGAAATTAAGTGTTAATTTATTTGTTTTTAGTGAAAGACCTTCAAAAAAATGAAAGACCTGTTAGTGTTAAATGCTGTTAGATTTGACATTGAGTTTTTGTGGTTATCATTGTGCCGAAGAGTAGATACATGAAGGTAAACACTACATTGACTCTGTTAGCAATGACTGCGCCAATGCCAGTGACAAGTAATATCTTACTTGTTCATTAAATATACATGTTCAATAAGTTATGTTAGCTGTTGACTTGAACTGAAATAGATAAGATTAATTGGTTCCAGGGCTACAACTCTGGTAGTTGGAACAACTTAATTTTTTTGAGTAAGCAACTTAAAAATGGGTGTTTATGCTACAAATGATTAAAGGAACACTCCACTTTTTTTTGAAAATAGGCTCATTTTCCAACTCCCCTAGAGTTAAACAGTTGAGTTTTACCATTTTTGAATCCATTCAGCTGATCTCCGGGTCTGCCGGTACCACTTTTAGCATAGCTTAGCATAGTTCATTGAATCTGAATAGACTGTTAGCATCTCGTTCAAAACTGACCAAAGAGTTTTGATAATTTTTCATTTTCCGTTGGTCTTAGTACACGATGTAACTACAGAAGAGTCAAGTTTTAAATAGGAAAAAAATTGAAACTCTTTGGTCATTTTTGAGTGAGATGCTAACGGTCTAATCAGATTCAATGAACTATGCTAAGCTATGCTAAACGTGGTACCGCCAGACGCGGAAATCGGCTGAATGGATTCGAAAACGGTAAAACTCAACTGTTTAACTCTAGGGGAGTTGGAAAATGAGCCTATTTGCAAAAAAAAAGTGGAGTGTTCCTTAAAGTTCCTCTAACTCAATGTAGCTTGTTGGCTGAATGTAAATTCACTCAAAGTTGTCATAACTCAAAATCTTGATGCAAACTGTTGTGTTATTTTTTTTGTTGTTGTTGAGCCAACACATTATTTTTTAAGAGTGTACTTTAAAAGATGTATACTTTAAAATATCTAGCAGATATTTACAAAAGAAAAACAAATGGGAAAAAAGTGTACAAAAACACGTACTATGTTAACGATCCCCAAGTCAGACTAAAATAGTTAATATTAAAAGTTAATATTTTTCATATTTCTAATTTTTCCCTGTAAAGTAAAACATTGTAGAATGGTGCATCACGATTCAGATCATCGCTGGTGAGATTAACAAATCTGACCCTCTCAGCAAATGGCTGTGACAGTGTGAAATTTCTTGGGCTTGTTGGCTGAGGGGATGAAAGTCTATGAAAAGAAAAACGGATGAGATCCGCATCCCAAAAAGGAGCCCACTGCTCTAATCTCTGTATTGTAACGGCAAAAAGACGAGTGACTCACATTTACGTCACCATTTGTTTGGGCTTTTTCTTTCCTCACAAATTTCCCTTCCTGCTCCCTCCGTCAGTCTTGCCTTCAGGAGAAGAAGCTGCGCTTTGGAGACGGAGCTTTTTATTTGAAAAGAGTGGGAGGCAGTCGAGAGGGTGTTTTAATCGCTTGTATAAATATTTGCATCCGCATGGCCTGACCCCCTGAACCACCTATTACTCCATCTCTCTCTTTCTCTTCCCCTCTCGTCTGGGCTCAGGGGCAGACAGACATGCTTCTTTACCTCTGCCACTCATCCATTACACATCCCTCGTTCACTCCATTCGTACGATTGCAGAGTTCCTCCACAGCGCAGGCCAGCTTTGATCTGACTCAGTATTCATGAGGCATCTTAGAAGTAGAAGCGCACCTTCCAGATCAGATTTGTCCTCTGGACATGTAGGATGTATCTGATCTTAGACCAGCAAGAATCTGATCTTAGACCAGCAAATGTGCTCTGAATTTTAAAACGAGTTTTTTTTTTGTCAAAAAAATGAAAGTCAATGGGGTCCAAACAACATTGTCTGAAACCCATTGACTTTCAAAATATCTTCTGTGGTCCATGGAAGAAAGAAAGTCACACAGGTTTGGATCAACATGAGGAAAAGTAAATGACGGAATTTACATTTTTGGATCTAATCCTTTAAGATAGAAATGTTTAGAACTTAAGCAAGCCGTAATTATTCAATTGTGATGGTGGGTACCTGCGTCGACAGGGACGATGGGTACAACTATTTAGTGTTTGGGTGGATGTCCCTGCACATGCTCAGCCCTCCCTGTCCGACAGCGGTCTCCACAGAACGAGTGCATCTTTAATTGTTCGGAGGTAAAAAGACTCATCACAATTATAGAGCATTCAGCCAGACTCGGAGCTCATTTAACTCGAGTCATTAGGGAGCCAGAATCCACTAAATACAAATTCCGTTTCTACCGCTCCAGGGCAAAAATACCCTTCTTTTCTTTTTTCTTTTTTTAAGATTAATAAGATAAGAGATTAAAAAAAAATCTAAAATAAGGAATAAAACTATGATACATTGGTTGAAGGTAGGTATCACTCAAAATAGACTGTCAGCTTCTCTGATAATCATTTTCTTGATGTAGATACCTAGTGGTACTTTACACATACTGTGTGTATACATTATATATATATATATATATATATATATATATATATATATATATATATATATATATATATATCAGTGGCGTGCAGTGGTGTTCTGAAATGAGGAGGCACAATTTTTATTTAGGAATCAGTGTAAATTCATGTGCATTACTCTTACCGTTGACACATCTTCCTTGTTAAATGAACATTACTTTAGAGAAGAAAAAAAAAGAAACCAAATACAATTCTATTTTGTAATTTTACATTAACAATGTATTGTAATGTTCTGTTTATCAAAACCAAGTCAATCTCATCTAGTTAGTGTTTTAAGCATTTCTACATTCATTCCAAAATAATAATAAAGGCAATAATAATTTAAACAACATATTTTATTTGTATATTGATGTTTTTCTTTTTAATTGTCAACTTAGGCTATTTTGGATCATCAGTCATGCTCCGTAAACACCGTCTGTCACAGACACAAATTGTATTTTTAATTTCACCTTGCTGATTGCACTAAAAACCCGCAGTCATCATGTTTTCAGTCCATTTCAAGTTTGATTTTGACGTGACATAAAGCAGTGTTATCTAACTGGGTGATCTGTTTACTTACTTTTCAATTTGTTCATTCAAACTGACGCGCGGAACGCGCACGTCAACAAGAGGCGGTATTTATCGCACAAACCAATCATAACCAATTACATCCAATCATAGCGCAATGGAGACATTGCCTCCTCTCACGTGACTTTCACCCATTCATTCTCAATTACCCCCCACAAAACCCACCGCACGCCGGGGGTCTAATGGTTTTCTATGAGAGCAAAGGGAGGCATGACTCCTGCTGTAACTTCACCTGCGGGTGTCGCTGTTGGGCAGTGTTCCTTAAGAAATACGAGTGACTTGCGCTCTTTTTAATGTCATAATTTGTAATATTTGTGTTGTTTTATATGTAATATGGATTATTTTCTCATCCTATTTTTTTTGAGGAGGCACTGCCTCCCTTTGCCTCCTCGGAGGAAACGCCCCTGATAGATATATATATATATATATATATATATATATATATATATATATATAGCCATCTAGAATTTCATGACAGAACTATATATGTATATAGTGATCTTATGTTACAAAAATGTTCTATTTCAAATAAATGTTGTTCTTTTGAAGTATTAAGTATTAAGAAGTATTAAGAAAAAATTTTAAGGAGCACAGTTGTTTTCAATATTTATTAAAAAGCAGCAAATCAGCATATTAGAATGATTTCTGAAAGATCATGTGACACTGTAGACTGAAGTAATGATGCTGAAAATTCAGCTTTGCCATCACAGGAATAAATTACATTTTAAAATATATTCAAATAGAAAACAATTACCAGTAATATATAAATTGTAATAATATTTCACCAATATTACTTTTTTGACAGAATAAAATTTAAAGAATCATTAAGAATTGAAGTAACTTTAAAGCTAGTGTGTTTTTTTTTTTCTTTGTAATTCCAGAATACCTTCCTGTCTCATCTTAACATTAAAGACAACTATAATTCATATAGAGTTGACACTCTGAAAAGTATAAACACTAACTCGTTTTCAAAACATTTGAACAATCCGACCAGCCTGACATAGTAACACTGGCTCAACCAATGGTGTGAGATTGGGGCGGGGCTATCACTTTATCCAACTAATGGCAGATGGCGGAGGGTTCATAAACAATTTATACTATTCCTTTCTGCTCGGTAACACAGAAAATAAACACTTCAGCATTAAAGTTAAAGGCACTTACTACTAGCCAAGGTGTTAAGAGGTACTTAAGACAGAAGATAAGACAAAAGGCCCACGGTTGCTGTAATTTCATCCACAGCAAGCTGCATTTGATGAAAGCATAAGACTTAATGGCAGTCATGACACAAAACACACACTTCTAAGGTTTAGAGCTGCAATCATTTTTGCCAATAATAATTGAAGTAGTTTGCATATTGATGATGTATGTGTGTTAGCGAGACATCTGAGGAAAGGTTTCTAATATAAACAGTCAGTGAGAGAGAACTCAGCTTAGCACGGGGTCTGAAGTGAAGGAAGGGTGTGAAATCCATCTGCGTTCCAACGCTTCGGCCCACCAGCGGGAACATGCTCACCTGTCAGCATCCAGTGCCGAGTCACTCGGCTGCCCACCCTCAGCTACTCCTAACCGTCTACCTGTCTCCGTCTCTCACCACTGCTGTCAAGGGCCATGACGCAAAATAAATACTTGCTCAAAACTAAATGCATTGTCATCCACCATATTGTGTGTCTCAGGCCGCAGACATACTAGGATCAGTGCTATGTCACAGATCACTGCTGTTATTGTTAGCTATAACTAAAGATATTACAAATTATTTTAGCAGAAATCAAATAAAATATATTAAATGGAAATAATAAAACTGAAAAAATGAGTTGAAGTACTAAAATGTATGAAAGCTTGTTTCCACCACTTTTTTAAAAAATAAAAAATGATTTTTGCAACTTTTTATATGACAATTCTGACTTTTTTCTCACAATTCTGACTTCTTTTCTCAGAATTGAGAGATATAAACTCACAATTGTGAGAAATAAAGTCAGAATTGTGAGTTATAATGTCAGAATTGCGAGATATAAACACAATTGTGAGAAATAAATTCAGAATTGCGAGTCATAAACTCACAACTGCGAGATATAAACTTGCAATTCTGACATTTTTCTCGCAATTCTGACTTTTTCTTGCAGTTCTGACTTCTTTTCTCGGAATTGTAAGATATAAACTTGCAATTACGAATTACAAAGTCCTATTCTGAGGAAAAAAATGCTTTTTTTCTCAAAATTGCAAGTTAATATCTCACAATTCTGACTTTATAACTGACAATTGCGTGTTATAAAGTCAGAATTGCGAGATAAACAATTCTGAGAAAAAAGTCAGAATTTTGACTTTATATCACGCAACTGACTATAACTCGCAATTGCGAGTTTATATCACACAATTTTGACTTTATAACTCTCAATTGCGTGTTATATAGTCAGAATTGCGAGATATTAACATTTCTGAGAAAAAAGTCAGAACTGCGAGTTTATGTCACTCAATTCTGAAAAAATGTCAGAATTGAGAGATGTAAACACACAATTGCGAGAAATAAAGTCAGAATTGTGAGTTATAATGTCAGAATTGCGAGATATAAACACAATTGCGAGAAATAAAGTCAGAATTGCGAGATATAAACTTGCAATTCTGACATTTTTCTCGCAATTCTGACATTTTTCTCGCAATTTTGACTTTTTCTTGCAGTTCTGACTTCTTTTCTCAGAATTGTAAGATATAAACTTGCAATTACGAATTATAAAGTCCTATTCTGAGGAAAAAAATACTTTTTTTTCTCAAAATTGCAAGTTAATATCTCACAATTCTGACTTTATAACTGACAATTGCGTGTTATAAAGTCAGAATTGCGAGTGTAAACTCACAATTGTGAGAAATAAATTCAGAATTGCGAGTCATAAACACAATTGCGAGATATAAACTTGCAATTCTGACATTTTTCTCGCAATTCTGACTTTTTCTTGCAGTTCTGACTTCTTTTCTCGGAATTGTAAGATATAAACTTGCAATTACGAATTATAAAGTCCTATTCTGAGGAAAAAATCCTTTTTTTTTTCCTCAAAATTGCAAGTTAATATCTCACAATTCTGACTTTATAATTGACAATTGCGTGTTATAAAGTCAGAATTGCGAGATATAAACTCGCAGTTCTGAGAAAAAAGTCAGAATTGCGAGTTTATATCACACAATTTTGACTTTATAACTCTCAATTGCATGTTATAAAGTCAGAATTGCGAGATCTTAACATTTCTGAAAAAAAAGAATTGCGAGTTTATATCACTCAATTCTGAAAAAATGTCAGAATTGAGAGATGTAAACACAATTGCGATAAAAAAGTCAACATAAAATAGAAATATTATAAATATATGTTAAATATTATCTGATTGTTAATTCTATTCAAAATTCTGTATAAATCTGAAAAGATAAAACTATAGTAGACTATAGTAGTGTTTTTTTATCAGAATGCCTCGAATGATTCAACCCAAGTGAGGTGAAACCCTGCAGGTTACTTCATAAATGTTGTCACAATTTCATTACTATTTTGAATAATAGTTCACTCCATAGTCCATATTCTTAGTCCATTAACCACTCTTAAAATCAGAATGAAAGCATTCGATCTGCCTCAACACTTCCTGGATAGTCTAAAGACTTGATTCTCCCTGCAGAGTAGAAGGTAAACATAACATTTTGCTGGCTTGTTGTTAACTAAAGCAGTAAGTGCAGCCCCGGGGCAGTGTTTACTCTCGTACCTGCAACCCCTCGACTGCACTGCCCTCAGACTATTCTCCCAGTGCATGTCCTCCAAACCCCCAATGCCTGGTCTTCAAACAGAGCTCGAGACTAGCACAAAGCAAACAAGGGCTTGGTTCAACTTGGCAATGTTGAGCGCAAGGGGTTTGCCTGCAGATTCCACAAAATAAACGCAACCAAGGCGTTGCATAACATTGACAAGAACAAGATTTTCTTCAAACTAGCAAAGGGCCGTTTTGAAACTCCAAACATTATTGCCTCCCTGCAGGGGCGACTTTTGAGCCTCTGAACGAGTCAGACGACAATTTGAAGTTTATTTATTTATTTATTTTTTTATCAAATATAATCATTGGGAGACAAAAGAAAAAGCACTTTTTCTAACTCCAAGATCATCTACTCAATGCGACATCTTCACATTGAATCGGGTCCCAACTTAACCTCAAATAACTGATCATTTTAGATCTTCTAGGTGGGTTCATTTTCCATTGATTCTTTTGGCTGGCATCCATGACAATAGCATCATTTATAAACATGAACATCCAGATGGTGACAGGCATCAAAGCCAACCCAGCTCCCCTGTAATCTGCACATTGGCTTCCACTCGCAACACCTCCATTAAAATGAATAACATGCTGTTACCGTTGCCCAGCCCTCCCCTTCAAAACAAACTCTATAATTTACCCACATGCAAAAAAAAAAAAAAACTAAATTTTTAGTGGCACACACACACACACACACACACACACACACACACACACACACACACACACACACACACACACACATTATATATATATATATATATATATATATATATATATATATATATATATATATATATATACTCAGCAAAAAAAGAAACGTCCCTTTTTTCAGGACTCTGCATTTCAACAATAATGTTGTAAAAATCCAAATAACTTTACAGATCTTCATTGTAAAGGGTTTAAACAATGTTTTCCATGCATGTTCAATTAACCATAATCAATTAATTAACATGCACCTCTGGAATGGTCGTTAAGACCTTAACAGCTTACAAAAAGTAGGCATTTAAGGTCACAGTTCTAAAAACGCAGGACACTAAAGAGACTTGTCTACCGACTGTGAAAAACACCCAAAGAAAGATGCCCAGGGTCCCTGCTCATCTGCGTGAACGTGCATTAGGCATGCTGCAGGGAGGCATGAGGACTGCTGATGTGGCTATAGGGCAATAAATTGCCATGTCCGCACTGTGAGACGCCTGAGACAGCGCTACAGGGAGACAGGAAGGACAGCTGATCAGCTGTTCATACAAATATTTACACATTAAGTTTACTGAAAGTAAAAACAGTTGAAAGTCAGAGGACGTTTCTTTTTTTGCTGAGTATATATATATAAAACTGTCCCTTTATAGCACCTAATCATTTATGTCTCCACGTGGCCCCCCACCTCTTTGCATGAGATTGATTTTTAATAAGCAGAGGTATCATCCATCTATCTATCTATAAGTGTCACCTCAGTTCTCTTTCGGGGATAATGTTCTTATTGTATGCAATCCTCTGGGTGCTGGAAGTCATGCTGTCTTTACTCAGAAAAGCAGAGGGGGGAGAGAGAACTGTGGGATTAGAGTCTCCGACCTCCCAGCGTCAACTATCAAAAGCTCCTAGGCCCCGAACGGGACTGAGGACTCAGCAACACTGTTATTTCCTGTTACCTGCAGACCACGAAGCGCTAGGCCAAGCACATATAAATGTGCTCAATTACGAAGCTGCATCTGATGAATGTTTTGTGGTTAATTTTCAAAGAGAACCATATCTTGTGATTAACTGCAGAATAACAATTACTAAAAGGAGAATGTGGAGTTTATGGAGCAGGTTCAAGTGTAAAATGGATTTAATATAGAGAGCAAAAACAGACACATGCAATGTTATTCATATCAGGATACCCAGCATACATGTGTCACCACTTTTCACAAACAGGGTACAAATTAGTGTCTGAAGTGCTTAAAAACCTCATAAACATTAAAAAATATATTTATTTTATTTTATTTATTTATTTTTGTCAAATGGTCTGTTAAAAAGAAAGCTCTCAACTAAATCACTAATCTAAAAAGGTCAAAACAGTTATTATTTTACGTTTTATTTTCTATTGAGTTACCCTGTTAATAACATTTGGGACATGTCTAAATACAGTTTTATATGGAAGCTTGTTTCTGCCGTGAAATAAAAAATAAAAAAGATAATTGCGACTTATATCTCACAATTCGCACTTTTTTCTTACAATTGCGAGATATAAAGACAGAATTGCAAGATATAAAGTAAGAATTGTGAATTATAAAGTCATAATTGCGTGATATAAAGTCATAATTGTGTGATATAAAGTCAGAATTGCGAGTTATAAAGTCATAATTGTGAGTTATAAAGTCATAATTGTGTGATATAAAGTCAGAATTGCATGATATAAAGTCAGAATTGCGAGTTATAAAGTCAGAATTGTGTTATAAAGTCAGAATTGTGAGATATAAACTCGCAATTGCGTGTTATGTGCAATAGAGAAGGGAAAAACTGACATTTTTTCTTTATAAGACTTAATTGCGAGTTTATATTTTATTCTTGCAATTGTAAGAAAAAAAGTCAGAATCGTGAGATAAAAAGTTGCCATAACTTTATTTATTTTTTGTTGCGAAAACAAGTTTCCATCATTTTAAGACCTGACAAGTACTCTATAATAATAATAATAATAATAATAAAAATATACAAATATTAACATTAAATTACGGAAGAGGATTAGGGCCAAGCAATAATAAAAAATAAAACCATCTCGAGATTAAAATTGTTAAATTTCGAGAAAAAACTCGTTAAATTTCGAGAAAAAAGTCGAAATAAAATATTGAGAATAAACATTAAATTACAAGAAAAAACTCGTTAAATTTCGAGAAAAAAGTCGAGATAAAATGCTGAGAATAAAGTCATTAAATTACGAGAAAAAAGTCGTAATTTAACGAATTTGTTCTCGTAATTTAACGACTTTTTTTCTCGTAATTTAATGACTTTATTCTCAACATTTTTTTATGAATTTAATGAGTTTATTCTCAACATTTTATCTCAACCTTTTTCTCGAAATTTAACAAGTTTTTTTTCGTAATTCAACGAGTTTATTCTCAACATTTTATTTAGACTTTTTTCTCGAAATTTTACGAGTTTTTTCTCGAAATTTAACAACTTTAATCTCGAGATGGTTTTATTTTTGTATTATTGCTTGGCCCTAATCCTCTTCCGTATTAAATAGAACATCTGTGCATTTTTTATGCTATGGTTTACATAACATATCTAATAATAAAAAAATAGCAAAATTACAAACAAAGTAAAAAAAAAAAAAAAAAGTAAAACTAAAAATAAGCTTATTGACAATACATTGTTACAATGCAACATATTGAATATTATACCAACAGACATACTGTATAAAATACAGTACAGTTTTCACAGATGTTTTGCCGACGTACATGTGATTTTCGAATGGGTATTCACTGACATTGCCGTTCCTCATCTGGAACCCTCAACAATAGGTAATAAGAGTGATCCAGGATCTTCCCTGAACATCTACTTGGTTTAAGAACATGGCTTCTGACCTACAGTACACTGCACTGAGAGCTGGGAAAAGAGAGGCCCATCTGTCTATGTGAGATACACAGTGCCCTTAACAGACTGCGAACAGCCCTCACACTCCCTCTGCCTCCTCTGGGGACTTGAGAGGACTGGACAGAGGCTAGTCAGCAAGTGCCAGGTCTGTCCAAGGTCCAGGGGCACTTCTGGACCCATCAGCCCCTGCTGCTGGGAGCAGACTCAACTCTCAGAGCCCTAATATGGAGAGTCATTATCTGTGGACTTACTGCCTGTGATCTTAACCTCATACAGTGAAGGCGAATGAGAACCATGGAAGTTCATTAGAAAACTACTAGTGGGAACAAATGTGAGAGCACTCGTGCACTTTCTTCTTGACCTGCATGTAAAATCCAGAGCAAATTAAGCCACACCCCCACTTCGGCAAATTCTTATCAGCGATCGCAATTTCTTAGAGAGCGAAAGAGGACTTTGGCAAAAGAAATCTTGGGGAAATAACCCATCATATATGCTTCTAGGAATCTGATGGTATCAATGTTGTTGGCACCTAATCTGGAGATCAGTGTTCCAATGTGAAAGAGAGATAAGCAGGGAGATCTGTGTCTGAAAGTCAGAAAAAAAGAGCTAAGAGCCATTAGACGAAAGCCTTATCCCTTTATGCCTAGAACTCAGGGATGAACTGGCACTATTATACTGATTGGTTGAATCATATTTAGCAGAAAAGTTTCAGCAAAATAGAATATATGTAAAAAATTCTATTTTGCAGCAGATTTAAATGTGAATCAGAATTTATAATTATAATTGTATATTTAAACAAAATAGTTTAATATATTTACATGTTTAATTTCCTACAAAATTACCATAGTGTGCTATATACAGTTACAAATTAAAGGGTTAGTTCACCCAAAAATTAAAATTCAGTCATTAATTACTCGCCTTCATGTTGTTCCACACCCGTAAGACCTTTGTTCATCTTCAGAACACAAATTAAGGTATTTTTGATAAGATCCGATTGGCCTCCATTGCCAGCAAGATAATTAACACTTTCAATGCCCAGAAAGCTACTAAAGACATATTTAAAACAGTTCATGTGACTACAGTGGTTCAACCTTAATGTTATGAAGCGACGAGAATACTTTTTGTGTGCCAAAAAACCAAAATAATGACTTTATTCAACAATATCTAGTGATGGGCAATTTCAAAACACTGCTTCATGAAGCTTCGAAGCTTTACAAATCTTTCGAAATTTCAATGGTTTCAATGGTTTCAATGGTTCGATGGCAGTTTGATACACGCTCCGAACCACTGATTCGAAACCAGAGATTCGTAAAGCTTCAAAGCTTCATGAAGCAGTGTTTTGAAATCGCCCATCACTAGATATTGTTGAATAAAGTCGTTCTTTTGTTTTTTGGCTCACAAACGTATTCTTGTCACTTACATTTCTGAGGTTGAACCACTGTAGTCACATGAACTGTTTTAAATATGTCTTAGTACCTTTCTAGGCATTTGACAGTGTTAATTATCTTGCTGTCAATGGAGGCTGTCAATTTTTACCAAAAATATCTTAATTTGTGTTCCGAAGATCAAAGGTCTTACGGGTTTGGAACGACATGAGGGTGAGTAATTAATTACAGACATTTCATTTTTGGGTGAACTAACCCTTTAAGCAAGAAAATTACTCATAACTGTATCTAAATAAAAGTGTTAAGTGAAACCCAATTATGAAGAGAAAAGTTATTAATTGAAGCTGTATCCCTTTGGTGTCCCTCAGGTGTCTGTTTTGGGCCCATGAGTTTTTCAAACAAATCACAATCGAGAAAAACAACAACGATCCCATTAACCTAATAAAAACATCACTCATAATGACAAAAACTATAGTGGTCTATAGTGTACTGCAGTGCTTATTTTAGATATCCCCGGCTCTATTTGTCCCATACCTCTGTTCCTTTACAGGAATCCTCTACAGCTCCCTTAGCAGCTTCCCGCACCCCATCTCTAATTACCTGCTTTACTGTATCTGCAGTCCGATAAAATGCTAATTTCGCAGCACATTAATTCCTTCAGGCTGAACAATAAGCAACACAAAGCCGCAGCCCTGCTGTCTGGGGTAAAACGAGGAGGAGGGGTGATCGAGAGAGAAGCTGAAAGAAAAAGAATGAATGAGAGAGAGAGGACGGTTTTCCCCAAGCAGGACTGTGGAGACGGCTTGAATTATCCAGAGGTCAATGAGATGAAGTAAGAGTTCATTGATTGGCCGTTTGAAAAGCAAACAGAAGTGTTGAGAGAGAAAGGAAAGCGATGATCTATCGGCAGAACATGAGCAGAGGTTGCCGGGGCAGACCGGGTCAGGATACACCCCTGGGACAGCACTAGCAGACTGAGAGAGACGGGAAGGTTACAAGACGCTGTATCATTTAAACTGCACCTGTGAAACAGAGAAACGCCAGCCCAAGAGAGAGGGACAAATGTCTGTCTGTGTCTACAACGGCATCAAGTGTGGACCATATGTGCCCGAGTATGTACTTACTGTTGCTGCACAACATGCTGTTACACAGCATGCTTTCTTTTTTAAGGCATTGCGTTTTTATAAACCAACACTATGGGGAGTGAGAGGGAAATGTCATTTCTGAGGAAGAAGTTTACCAGGTTTGCGGCATCAGACCTTTTTTGTCAGTCAGGTGGTCCCTTCCTGTCTCTAACTGAGCAGTTCTTGGCTACAAAAATATGTTAAATGTCTGGCTTTGTTGGAGTACTCAGGCTATTTTATCTGTATTATTTGTTCGTTCATTCCTTTGTTCACTCTTTCTTTCTCTTCAGCAGGCCAAATCCAAATCTGAGCAAGCAAAATAGAAGGACATTACATGCTTCGTTGACATCTTGGGTTTCACCTCTTTCGCGCCGTAGTCTCTGGATTAGCCGCCAGCTCATACTGGGTGCTTCAGAAATCAAACAGTTTCAAAGCTTAATGACTTTTGCTTTTTAATGGCTTTACTTACGCACCTCATTTATTCCTTTCCGACTCATGATGCAGTAATTAACCAGATTTTTGTTTAATTTCTTAGAGGCCGTCAGGACCACTGGAAGAACCGAAAGGAGAAGAGGAAGGGTTAGTTCACCCAAAAATGAAAATTCAGTCATTAATTACTCACCCTCATGTCTTTCCAAACCCGTAAGACCTTAGTTCATCTTCGGAACACAAATTAAGGTATTTTTCATAAGATCCGATTGGCCTCCATTGACAGCAAGATAATTAACACTTTCAGATGCCCAGAAAGCTACTAAAGATATATATTTAAAACAGTTCATGTGACTACAGTGGTTCAACCAACGAGAATACGCTTGTGCTCCAAAAAAACAAAAGAACGACTTTATTCAATAGTATCTATTGATGGGTGATTTCAAAACACTGTTTCATGAAGCTTCGAAGCTTTACGAATCTTTTGTTTCGAATCAGTGGTTCGGAGCGCGTATCAAACTGCCAAAGTCACGCCCCCCAGTGGTGAACCATTGAAATTTCGAAACACTTATGATGTAACGAAGCCTCGTTTACTGAAATCATGTGAATTTGGCAGCTTGATACACGCTCCGAACCACTGATTCGAAGCTTTGAAGCTTCATGTTTTTAAATCATTCACCACTAGATATTGTTGAATAAAGTCATTATTTAGTTTTTTTTGTGCACAAAAAGTATTTTCGTCGCTTCATAACATTAAGGTTGAACCACTGTAGTCACATGAACTGTTTTTTCCTTTTTTTTTTTAAATATGCCTTTAGTAGCTTTCTGGGCATCTGAAAGTGTTAATTATCTTGCTGTCAATGGAGGCCTCACTGAGCCATGGGATTTTATCAAAAATATCTTAATTTGTGTTCTGAAGATGGGTGTGGAATGACATGAGGGTGAGTAATTAATGACAGAATTTTCATTTTTGGGTGAACTAACCCTTTAAACTGAAGGATGATTGGGTGTTGGTTGGGCCGGAGAGGGGGGGCAAAGCTCAGACTCTCTGAAAAGGACAGATTTCAGTCCACGGCTAAGCTGCTCTCTTCTCGGTCAGTGATAAGCTAAGCAAAACAGTGATCCATGCACAAATCACTTCCTCTGCAAGTACACAGGAGATTCACATTTGTATAAAAGTGCCTGCGAACTAACTTGCTTTCAATTGTCTTGATTCACTGGAGCATGATGGACATTACAGCCATTTGAATGCCTCCAATAGGCACCATATGTTTGCCCAGGGCCCCTGGCCTGATCTTTGAAAAGGTTCCCGGTAGTTTGTTATTCGGCAGCGAGGAGATATATCAATGAGATCAGGCGCACAAGTACATACATTCAAATACAAGGTACAGAAAGAAAAGTTTAACAACCCTATAATCTCGTTAATCCAGTGGAACAGAGTTTGAACCATGAGGGACAATGTGGGCATTCTGTCATTCCCAGAAAAGACGACACGGAAAAGACCAGTGAAACACTGGGCACTTTCAGAACGGTTGGCTTTCATTCAGTTGGATAAAATAAAATGTTACATCATAACTTGTTAACCATCTTCCTACTGGCCGTGTCTGTTTCCACTGAGGGTGTGGAGGAACGGGTAGGGTGTGCATTGCCCTGAAGCAAGCAAACTTGCTCTGTTAGCAACTTGGAGGATCTAATTTGCAAGATGTCTGCAAACGTTTATCAAAGGCAGTGACTCGAGAGGTGCCTCTGGTTTGGGAAGGACTGCAAATCTTCGAGGAGTGAACGGCATGATGTTTGTGTCCTTAACCCTAACCCTTTAATTAAAGTCTTACGGTTGGGTGTGGAGATTTATCGGGCATTACATAACGCAGTTGCTTTTACTTTAGACGAGTAGAGCGCTACAAGAGAGGGATCTTCAAGTCCCTTTCATCTTAAAGAAGGCTCCTGGAGTGGGCCAAATGTGCAGAAATTCCTCACTCACTTATTCAGCAGAAACACATCCACTCTGCTTGTAGAGTCGAGCCAGGAACTCATGAGAACTGCATTGAAACGCCTGCAGTAACTTAGTACCTCATAATCTGCACCGTAAAATGCAGGAGTTTTCCAAGAATTTCACTTCAGACAGGATGCGCTCAGCTATCTCTTCTCCCTGGGAGGCGTCTCTGCCGAAATGCGTTAACGCGGCGGCCAGGGCACGTCTGCTGCTGCATGCGACGGATAATCCGAAGTATTCCTGCAATGTCTGTGAGCTACACCCCACTACACTTTCTGCATGAATAATCGTGGAAGAGCCGCATAAATTTACATGGCCTTCCAATTTCCCCAAAAAGTCAGGAAAACCCTTTTTTTAAGAGACATGACATCTAATGAAATGTAAACCACATTAGGAGAGAGGAAAAGGTAAGAGTAATGTTAGATATGCCAGGAAGTGCAGGCATGTGTTTATGGAGGTATTCTGCAAATGTGTTATAGAGGCGCAATCAATTACTCTAAACATTATTATATAAAAATAGCTTTGTATAATGAGCAGCCTTTCTAACATAGCTTCCTACGATGGAACGGAACGATTTCATACACCACACATTTCATGTCCTCTGCACATGAGACTTGAGTTTTGAGGTTAGCATGTTGCTAAGCTAAAAACATGACAATCTAATAAACATAAAAATGCAAAACTACATAATCGTGTGCAGTCTAAAATTAAATTACATAAAGAATACATGCTATGCTGTCTTGGAATTAGGCTAAAACTAGAACTAGAACTAGAGCGCTGTATTTTTATTATGTTTTAAGAGGTTTTTGAGGAAAAAATTCCAGGATTTTTCTCCATATAGTGGACTTCAATGGGGTACAACGGTTTGATGGTCCAAATTGCAGTTTCAATGCCGCTTCAACGGGCTCTACACGATCCCAGCTGAAGAATAAGGGTCTTATGTAGCATTTTCTAAAATGTATATAATTTTTAACCACAAATGCTCATCTTGCACTGCTCTGCGATGCACCGCGTATTACAAAATCACATTGGAAAGTTCACGCGTGATGTAGGCGGAAGTACTGATCCAGTGTCTACAAAGCAAACATGTAAAGACTAAGGGCCCTATAATACACCCGGCACAATGCGACGCAAGGCGCAGCGCAAGTGCGTTTGCTAGTTTGCGTCCGGCGCCGTTCGCGTTTTCCCGTTCAGTGCCACGTCCTTAAATTAGTAAAAGCATTTGCGCCAGTTAGTGCGCCCATGGGCGTGCTGGTCTAAAAAAGAGGTGTGTTCAGGCGCATTGCCGGCGCATTGCTATTTTAAGAAGCTGAAAATAGACCAACTCAAACCTGGTCTAAAGTCTAAAGTCAATGGGGCAATATTTTTTGTTAGAGCACGTTGGTAGAAACTGCGCCTCTGGGCACGTCCACAGTGCGTGTTGACTTTGCTTATTACACACAGGGATGCGCATCACACAAACATGTCAAATATTAAAAACAAAAGGATTACAGTGTAAAAGAATATTATTGTGTAGGCTACATAAATATAAAAATGTAATGATGAATAGTCGTTGCGTGTATTAGAATTAGGCTACCTATTTTCAATTCAGCCTATTACTACTTATAATGATGAACGAAATTGGCTAATTAATTGAACAATCGTGCCAATACACACACATATATATTAACTGACTCATCGCGCGGAGCTATTTGAAAGCCTGCATTTGCAAGCCCTCTTTAACTTCGTGCACGAGCAGATCGGTTTCTTCGCTTGAAAAGCGTTCAGCTTTTCCGCCAACAAATTCCGCCATTTAAATAGCAATCCGCCATGGTGCAAGCGCATCTCGCTCTTAAAGGGAATGGGAGATGACACTCTGATTGGTTTATTGAACGTTACGCCCATTACTCATTAAGAGAATAGGGACAACCCATTTCAAAAATGCGCCCCGGCGCACGGACCGTTTTTCCGTCGTTAA
The DNA here is from genome assembly GCA_036281575.1 of Ancherythroculter nigrocauda. Classification (NCBI taxonomy): domain Eukaryota; kingdom Metazoa; phylum Chordata; class Actinopteri; order Cypriniformes; family Xenocyprididae; genus Ancherythroculter; species Ancherythroculter nigrocauda. The sequence continues at coordinate 14,265,339 of VTFQ01000015.1, read as the reverse complement.
AATAGCAAAAGTGGATTTGGACACGCCCTGAGTGCACCTGCGCCGTGCGCTTTACACTTTGCATTTAGATCGTTAAAATAGGGCCCTAAAAGTCTAACGCCCTTTACAAAAAATGGTAAAACAACAATGTTGGAGGATTTTAAAGTTGAAGGAGAAACTGAGATGGAGTTTTTCGCCCCTCCCGCGATACTTCCACCTATGTCACGCATGACCTTTCCAGCGTGATTATGTAATGTGTGGCACATCGCAGAGCAGTGCAAGATGAGAATGTGTGGTTATAAAGTATATACATTTTTAAACTCCTTAGAATTCAGTATAATTAAGATACCTAAATGGAATAACCTTTGCATCTGAAGTGCATCTATGATGCCTTAAAATGCTAGATTTTGGAATAGAGCAAAAGAGTGTGTGATTAGCAAACATTTTTTCAAAGTTTATACTTTTTTCAGATCTCCGATGTGACATTTTGATGCCTTTTCTCCATGTCATGTTCTAGCATTTTCATGAAGCATTTTCCTGATGTGATCTTACGCAATAGGTGCCACAAATGAAACGACCACAGTGATCAGAAATCACAATAAGGCTCTACACTTCTCCACTATGCTCTCTGATTATTCATGAGGGCTTTTGAGAGGAGATCATATCAGATTTGATGGAGATCCATCAGAGTCTGACAGACGTGCCACTCCATAACCTCTAACTTGCCACTTCACAAACACACCGCAGAACGCTTCTTCGTAAAATTCCCTTCGCAATCAGCAACAGACTTGTACGATCGTGACAATATACTAATCAGGCTCTCTCTCTCTCTCTCTCTCTCTCTCTCTCCATTTGGCTCTTCAAGGCTGGGTTCACGCTCGCAGAAGACTGTTTGCTGAAATACATCCCTTTCGCTGCTTCTGCCAGACATCAGGCACTACTCCTGCCAACTGTCTCTACCTCCTCTCGCCTATTGTTTTCATTGGCTCTCCTGGTCTTTTTTCTTGACTCATCTCTTCCGCTTGTAACTCCCTCCTCATCGCTCAGTTCTCTTTGACTATGTTAGCACACTAATATGCTACTCTTGCTATTTCTGCAGTACATACACAAAATACATTACATACACATGTGGATTTTAAAAGAAAACTCTGTCATCATTTGTTCACCCTCACGTCTTTCCAAACCTGTATGACTTTTTCTTTCATTCAACACAAAAGAAGACATTTTAAATAATGTATTTTCTCTTTTCCATGCAACAACAGAATAGCCACACAAAGAAATTGAGGAATAGGAGTCATTATTCATTAATAGTCACACGGGTTTGAAATTACATTAAGGTAACATTATTTTACTATTATTTAACAAAATTTTACTTTTACTTGGCTGGACTGCCAAAACTTAAGGCATTTTGCATAAAAAGAAATAAAAGTAATATAACAGTCAAACCACAGATAAGGTGACGCTACTCAGGGAATTAAAAAACATACTTAATGAGATCAGTGCAGCATAGAGTAACGCATGTCTGCATATAATATAAAAAAAAAAAAAACAGTACACTAAAAAAGTGAAATTTAGGTAAAAAAAAAAAACAGCTGCTCGTATTTAATTTCAGATATATAATAATTATACTCTGAAATGTTTGTATGCAATTTGGTTGCACATAAGGTAGTTTTCATAAGCACTTGTCTTCATGACAAATTTATTCAAGCATACATATGTAATTAACAGTAAATGCACTTCTCTCTAGTGTTTTTTTATGGCTAACTAATGAACTGTGAACATTGGATAACTTTCCTGATGAAAATGCAACATTAAAGTAAGTGACTTTCTGCATTTGAAACTGATTAAGCAATGAGACATGATTTATTTTGGTAAGTTGTACTGTATCTTTCAACATACCTTCTGATGTTCATGCATGTTTTTCATGCTATAACTTGTATTAAAGTGGTAGAGACGACTGCTGAACTGAGGTGCTACAGCGATCTGTCACGTAACCTTTAAGAGTGTTCAAACTCTATTTATTGTTCGAGTTTTTGATAAAATGGACATGATCTGAAATAATGTTTGATGTAGGGAAAAACTGCAGACCTGGCAACCCTGCCTTGAACTACGGGTGATTCATAGGGTCAAACAGAGCCTGCTTTAACTTCATTATTTTTTTAACTGTTAATGTGTTATTGTCTCATTAACGTGCCCTAAATTCAACACAAGAGATTTCTTTAAGTTCCAGTCTGAACATGTTTTTCCGCCCCCTTTTGATTGAGAGGATATAATTGACCCTGATCATTGGCTGTTTTTAAACAATCGGCCGATGACTGATAGTGAAAATAATTGCTTTTATGAGCTGGTACCAATTATTGGCCGATTCATCTGTGCATCTTTGCAGTTTTACAGCAAAAAATGCAATAAACATGAATTTAATAACATAAGATGCAACATAAAACCCTAATGTACATAACTAATAAGAACAGAAAAAAAAACTAATAAGCAATATATTTTTTTCAGTGAAAATATTTTTTTTACTGTAAATAATAATATGACTGTTTTTTTTTTTACTTCCAAACATTGTACATTTAAAATATTCTATTGCAAAATTGTATTAAATGTTCTATTAGATCTATTAGTTTTTCATGTATAGAGTAAAGGAACTTACCATTAACAGGTTTTTACCATAGTATTTTTTACAGTCGTTAACTGTTAAAATTACATTTTTTTTTTTTAACAGTATACTGTGCAAAATACAGAAGGCTATTCTCTTCTGAACACAGCTTATCTTTTTTTTTTTCTTTTTTTTTTCTCTCTGAACTATAGCACCTCCCCCCCAAATATCTGCTCCTCTCCGTCTGCTGCTGCTGGATGTTCGGTGCTCGCCTCCTTGTTTTCCCAACAACGCTGCAACTGCGTCTGCCGTCTGGCACAGCTGTTCTCGCAGGGTCCCCACGGCCTCTTAAAAAAGGCAATAAATCAATCCGGGCACTCAATACAAGCGGGAAATTGACCAATTAAAGTGGCCCAAGATGCTTATGTTCAGGCGGACGATTTTACAAATTGGCCATCTATTTAGACTGGGGACTGGCAAATTCACTGGCTGGATTCAGTCCATTAGTGTTTCTCTCTATCTCCGTCTATTACTTGTGGTGGTTTGACACTCATCGGTGTCATTTCACCAGCACAGATCAACATAGTCAGGCACCGTGTGCTGGTTTAGAGTGCAATCTCATCTAAAACCGATCTGAAATCCTTTTTTATTACCCAAAATTCCTCCTTACACTGTTTAGTTAACATTTTGAAGTATGAATTATTGAATCAAAATTACTTCAAACCAAGAATATGATCATGAAAGAAACAAATATAATAATAATGTTCCCATTATAAGTTATTGAATCTATTTTTATAGCTATAAATCACCTCTAAATAAAAGTGGATATTATGTTACTGTATAGGATGAATTATTTCAATTTCTTTCATCAGTGTTTTTAAACAAGGTATCAGCAAAAAGCAGAAATCAGACTATGATAGCAAAATAAGCAAACTATTGATATTGGCAAATGTTGTTCTGAGTAATTGGATTAAAATAATTATATGAGATACATTTTTATTAATAGAAATACACTGTAAACCCTAATGCTCAAAATAATTAATTGGTTTGAGTAGGACAAACTTAAATTAAACAAATTAGTTCAGTCAAATTAACTTTAATGAGTATTTAGCACTTTCTTTTTCATTCAAGTTCACAGCACTGACATATTTTAAGTAAACTGAACTGTTTCATTGTTTTGAGTTTTATGAACTTATTTCTTTTAATTTGAACAAACAAACTTAAGTTTAACTGAAACTGGGCTGGGATTTCTATTTCCCAGCATGCTTTGACCATGGCACTCAAATAGGAGAGTAAATGCTAAAATTAAGTGTTATAAAATGTTTTTTTTGTGCAAGATTAATATTAAGTGGGAGATTTTGTAGCGATTACTGTTTTGTTATGCTAATCTAGAAGAGTTTCTGTTAATATGGGTTTTTGGAGAATTACTATAAGTGACAAGTGGTGCATGCGGCTTGATTTGAGAGCAAGTATGTTAAATCTTTATATTGATGTACTCATTCAGCAATGCTACAACATGCTATTGCTAACATGTTAGCAAATTAGCAAGTTAACATTGTCTGAATTAGCTTGTTATAGCTAGCTAAGTTTACACTAATAAAAAAGGTTACACTGAGGTTACATGATAATTTTAAGTTAAATGTATGAATTAGTACTCAAACATTTCAAGTTAAGAACAATTAAAATGTATGAGTACAAAATAACAATCTGCCAGTTCTGCTTACTTATTATTACACATTCTCAAAATTTCATGTTTTGGACTTTACTTAATTAATAGGTCGGCATTCATATTTCACATTCGGTATATCTCCATATATGCCTCTGTGTTGACACAGCAGGGTCATATTTCACCATTTGTAGTATGACTGTTATTGTAAGGCTGATTCCAGAGCCCAGGACTTCATTTCAGTGTTATTTGTGCTGCTTTCAGAGTCCGATTACGCCCTCTAAGTCAACCAGCCAGCAAATCTGTGCTGAAAAATGAGAAATGCTACAGGTGTGCCGGCAGCTGTTTGCAATTTTTCTGTGTGCTGGCTTTTTATGGTGCCTCAAAAAAATTCATTATCATTTTTTCCCCCTTTAATGCACGTGCATGTATGTTTGTGTCAAATCTTTTCTTGTGTTATTATCAATCTCAAGGTAATGATCCGGTAAATAAACAGATGTATGGATGTTTCTCTATATTCTGTCTCCAGTGACTAACGAACTGCTCGTTAGTGCTCTTCTTCCTCGTCTCGTTGTTTTATCATGAGCAAAAGTGTAGCACCCAGAGTTTGGTGCTCAACACTGTTTTTTGTTAAGTTAATTTATGGTACTATGGCAACCGACAACGACAACACCATCTGATCTACATCATCCAAGGTCTGTTTTCCTCCATAAGTCTTGACTTCTACAAACAATTTAAAAGAAGAATAAAGAGTCAGAGAAACGAAACAGAAGAAAACAGCAAACACGCAGAATCATAAAAGTCCAAAAAAGCTGTTTTTTCTTTTTCTTTTTTTAAATAAAATTGTATAAGTTGGTCACAAAGGTAGATATGAGAATTTAACAATTGTGATTACGACCCTACCGTTTCCTGCATTAAATGGCCAAAATTATATACTGAACAAAGATACTAAACAAATACTATTTACATAACATAATCATGTTATTTATTTATTTAAATTGTATACATTTAAGTCGTACACATCACAATATCCCTCATTTAAATAATTCCTGCCCCAAGGCTTAAGCAAAACAAGGGGCGAGGCCTGGTTGAGTTGCGTTAGTAGTGTGTTGAAACTCAGGGTTATGGTAAAATACGTGACATTTCCCAAACATGCTCGAAGCAGTTGACCAATCACAACACACTGGTCCAGCCAACCAATCAGAGCACATTGAGCTTTTCAGAGGGAGGAGCTTCATAGAGACCGGAACTAAACTACCATTACTGACAGACTGGGAAAAGAGGTGCTGCAACAATGTAAAATATATTAAAAAAATAATGTGTTTTTTGAACATCCAAGTGAAAGTGACAGTTGCTGTGTTTTGCGCAAAACTTTAGCGATATTTTCTAAAAATCAATAAAAAACTATTGCGAAATAATGCCATTTCCATTAACCGATCCATTAACCGAACTTTTTTTTCCCTCTCGCGATAAGTCATTACAAAAATCATGGCAACGGATGTTGTCCTATCTGCTTCGAGGACTTGATAAATTCAAATTATGGCATTTCTTTGTTGTTTAGAATCTAGTAGTCCCGTAATACTTTTGTCTTTTATGAGTTTAATGAAAGATCGACTTTTACATACGTCAAGTGACCTGTCAATGCGAAAAAACTGTTTTCATTGCAGTTTTGCGAAATATTCTTTTTTCCGAATTGCCTGAAAACCACTTCATGCAAGCATAAAACTTTTTTGCGATATATGGGAGTTTTTGCGAAATTGAAATTTCCATTGGGTGTATTTTCAATTCGCAATTTTTATTTGCACAATTTAAAGAGTAATGGAAATGCGGCTAGTGAAAGTGACATGTGAAGGCCAAATATGATAACCCATGTTCTCTGTTTTTAACCCATACATGTTAGTAGTAGTGAACACACACACCCGGAGCAACGGGCAGCCATTTTTGCTGTGGCGCCTGGGAAGTGATTGGGGGAGTTAGGTGCCTTGCTCAAGGGTACCTCAGTCATTTCCTGCTGGTATTGAGAATCGAACCCCCAACCTTCAGGTTACCAGTCTGACTCTCTAACCATTAGACCTCAACTGCCCTTTTTAATAATAATAGGTCCTCTAGTAGAGCCTAAAAACAAAATCAAGACTTTGTAAAGGGCATAATAGGTCCTCTTTGATTCAAGTTGCTTTATGACTGATTCATTAAAAATAATCAGCTCATAAAATTCACAAATTAGACTCCACTGGCCATGTTTTTTTCATATAATCAGCAAAGACAAAGCAATTGAAAGTGACCTCAGCTGTCAATTTCACAGAACTAATTCCTGCCACAGGAAAATGACATTTTGACAAAGCTGATTGGCTAATGGCTCCACACAGAGACTTTCACTAGTGACATTTATGATGCCAACGACTACAAAAAGGGGAAAAAATAAGTCCATTTCACACTTTTCTTCCAAAAAATACTTACTTAAAGAAGTGTGTGAACTACAGAACAATGAAAAGAGGCAGCAAAGGCACATTGTGAAGCTCAGCGCTGGTAAAATGGACGGCACTTCATCTATTGAAGAGGCAGAGTGAAGAAGCATGAACTTTCACCACCCTCTGAGACATACACTTACTAACCATCATTCGCTCTCTCTGTGTTCAATGATGGATGCCTTATTAGACCCACTCCAGCTTACCCTGATCTGAGATCTGCTTTCAGTGTCTCCCTCATGATGTGTAAGTTACGAGTACAGCAGCAGCAGCAGCAGGTCTTGGATCAGCACAAACAGGCAACCTCAACCCAGAGTTTTTAAGAAAGAGCCGTAACGCAAAGCGCCCTCCGCATAATCTTCACGTGTGCCTGTTAAGAAATCTCAATGCAAATTCATATTTCACACATCTGAGTCAGAGCTTTATGCTCTGCGGGAGAAAATCTTCCACAGTAGGGCCAACAAATCTGATTTTTTTTCTTTATATCTGTAATTAAATTTCGAGGGATGTGATTTAAAGCTCTGTCGCAACACTGTAACCTTGCTTTTCTATTTCGACTTATTGGACTTAAATATTTTACCGTATTGCATTTTTAGATGCATTTTTTTCGTCCGTAATTGCGACACTATTACAAATATTTAAATAATACAATAGAGTTCAAGCACTTCCATTTTTGATGCCATCAATTACCTCGTTATTTCTCAATTTCAGCCCGTTAAATATTAATATGACTCTGTAATGAGGGTGAATAGTCCGAATCGTTCACTGTCCCTCGCGGCGGTGCAGCAGTGGACGCGGACCGTGATGAATAAAAGCAGCACATTAGAGCTCGCTGCTCGGCCCACTCGGGGCTTTTCTGGCTACTTTGTCTTCTGGTTAGTGGTGGGAGAGTGCTTCTGCCTGCAGGTGCTCCGCTTAATAACTGCATTCTTCTGCTGCGGCACACATGGAGCATACTGTCGTGTTGAGTTAGCATGCCCCAACACGTCTCAGACTGTGCGTCTGTGTGGGAGGAAGGAGGGTTCATCTTCAGGAGCATTTCATTCGCTATGGAAAACATGCACGTTTTGATGCTTGTCAGAGTTGTTAACAAGATTGGTGACGTCACAGACGTGTTTTGCATGTCAGTATTTTTACTGTGTAAATTAAAGAATTAGTTCACTTCAGAATAAAAATTTCCTGATAATCTTTCTTCAGTCGAAAAGAAATTAAGATTTTTGTGGAAAACATATGGATTTCTCTCCATATAGTGGACTTCAACAGGGTTCAAAGAGTTGAAGTTCCAAATGACAGTTTCAATGAAGCTTCAAATGGCTCTACATGATCCCAGACGAGGAATAAGGGTCTTATCTAGCGAAATGATTGGTAATTTTCTTAAAAAAAAAAAAAAAAAAAAAAAAAAAAAAACGTAGGCGGAAGTACCGACCCAGTGTTTACAAGTGTGGAGAAAGAGGACCGTTCAAAAGTTGTTGTATGTTGAATAACACATATTTTTGTCTTTGTGGTAGTTTATTGTTTAAAATTGTCCTTTTGTGTGCATATCCTGGACGTTTAAATCTTTTGAAACACTGGATCGGTAACTTCCACCTACACCACACGTGACCTTTCCAACATGATTACGTCATGCGTGGCGCATCGCAGAGCTTGTGCAAGATGAGCATTTGTGTTTTAGGGTATATACATTTTTATTTATTTTTTTAGAAAATTACTGACGGATTTGCTAGATAAGACACTTATTCCTCGTCTGGGATCATGTAGAGCCCTCTGAAGCTGCATTGAAACTGCAGTTTGGACCTTCAACCCATTGGTAATCCTGGAATGTTTTCCTCAAAAACCTTAATTTCTTTTCGACTGAAGAAAGAAAACAAACAATTTGGATGACATGGGGGTGAGTAAATGATCAGGAAAATTTAATTCTGAAGTGAACTAATCTTTTAAAATTGTAGTCTGATTAATGACAGGATCCTTTGTGACAACTTGCCCCAAACAAATGAGTTGTGGAAAAAAAAAGTTTAAAAAATGCAAAAATGTGGAGATATTCAATAGCTGTTTTTGTGTAGCCAAAATGTAACTGTATGTGTATGTCAGTGTTGTTATCATTCTTTAAAAAATGTTGTAATTGAAATAAAAAAAATAATAATTAAAAAAAAGCCAGTCACATTACAAACAATGAACATGACAATAGTCATTTACAACATGTAGTATAAAAAAGTACTTGAAATAAAGCTGAAATAAAATCAATATTACTATTAGATGAAAAACTTATACTTAAACTTGAAAATTAGACATGCTGCCTTGGAAACTAACTGAAATTAAACATGTTTAAATTAGGGCTGTCAATGTTAACGCGTTAATGCATGCGATTAATTCAAAATCCGGAAAAAAAAATCACGGAAGCATGTGAAATTGCGATAAGTGTGCGATTAATCGCGATTCAGGGTGCGTGATTAATCGCAATTAAAAAAAAATAAAATAAATAATCTATTGACAGCCCTAGTTTAAATTGAAGTACTAAAATTACTAAAACTAAAATAAATTAAAGCTGAATAGAAATATACAAAACAAAAACTAATAAAATGACAAAAGCACAAAAATTACTAAAATGTGAACTAAAAATAAATGTAAAACTGTATATATATAAAAATGTAAAAGCTAAATAAAAATATTACTACATACCATAATATTATATAAATAATACTGAAATAGCACTGATGTTTAAACAAAAATTGACATTCAAAAATAAACTTTGCCCGAAAAATATTCACTGGAGTAAAAAGCACAACAACTAGCCCTGATCGCCACTATTAAAAAAAAAAAAATAGAACTGAGGGTACAGGAATTAATTGAAAATACAGATTATGAGATGTTGCAGGCCAGAATCGAACCTAAATTTCCCACATGAGCACCACAGTTCAAAGTGTGGCACATCCATGTAAATGCAGTCAAACAGCTTTCATGCAGCACTGAAGCACTCCAGAAAACAGACATTAAAAACCTTTTTTTCCTGCAGTAAATAACTTTAAAAATCACTGGAATTGCCGAAAAAATGAAAGAGACAAATAATTAGAATGGCATGCTGGGAGCAGAATGAAAAGGAGTCGTGGCGCTATCAGTTTTGATTGGGGCACAGACGCGTCGGCCTCAGCTGTGCAGAGAAGCTTTCAAGTCAAGGACCCTATAACACGCCTCCTTCCCAATCCAATTAGCCTCCCGTCCTTCCGCAGAATAAGCAACCGAGACTGTTCGCTAAACGACTCCAGATGAACTGCTCGTATCATTGTCACATCCATCGACTCTTCCTCTGCCAAACTGTCACCCCTGCAGTGACCACACGACTGACTTAACACTATTTCTAAAGTCAGGCTAATAGGGTGTGAAATAACCAACAGTTAAACCACTTAAACGGAGAAAGAGAGGGTTAACATAAGGTCTGTGGCAAACTCAAATGATGAAGTGACCTTCTCTAATGAGCCGTTTCTCCGGTGGACTGCTTCTGAATGTGTCTCTGCTAAATGATCAGCAGTTTTTTGTTGTTGTTGTGGACCTTCAGCCAAGAGGTTTTTACATTATTTTGAAAAGCAAATCCATAAACTAACACCACAAATCTCCATCGCCAATGCAAACAGAAAGAAAGACACATGATCACATGCAAAAAAGCACGCATGTATGCGCGCACACAAATATACACTAAGTCAGCAAGGCTTGGCAACTATCGTACACAGATACATCTTCATCCTTTCTGTTCCCATGGTAACGACTGAAATCGAATTCCCTCTAGAACTTTGGAACAGCGATTCCCTTTTTTTCCTCTGTATCATTGCAAATAAGAAGATAAAGGATGTCGGTGCCAAACTAGAATCCATGTGATCAGTGCTGTGTTTTAGTTGTCTTTCCAGACCTTTAGGAACCTTTATGATTAAAACCCTTGATTCTGACAAGTCTGGTCGGTTTGAGACCTGCAACTTTATTTAAAAGGAGATTGTTCCCGGTTCATGAATACTGAGAAAAGTAAATGTTCGCAAACTATTTTTTTAAAGCCCATTTTTTCATTGTTTCGAAGTTAATGGGAGATTTTAATCACAGGAAGTGGCTTTTCATTTCTTTTATCACAGATACTTATGGAAGCATGTTTCCACCACTGAATAAAAACTATAAAAAGGTAATTGTGACTTTTTATTTTATTTTAACTTTTTTTCTTGCAATTGAGAGTTTACATCTCACAATTCTGACTTTTTTTCTTTTAGACTTTTTTTCTTATAAAATTGCGTGACAAACTCCTAATTGCGAGAAAAATAGTCTTGCTTTCCTCAGAATTGGACTTTATAACTCACAATTGCAAGTATATATCTCACAATTCTGAGAAAAGAAGTCAGAATTGCAAAATATAAAGTCACAATTGCGAGAAAAAAAGTCAGAATTGCAAGATATAAACTCGCAATTGCGAGAAAAGAAGTCAGAATTACAAGATATAAAGTCACAATTGCGAAAAAAAAGTCAGAATTGCAAGATATAAACTCGCAATTGCGAGAAAAGAAGTCAGAATTGCAAGATATAAAGTCACAATTGAGAGAAAAAAGTCAGAATTGCAAGATATAAAGTCACAATTGCGAGAATTGTTTTTAAATTTTGAGATATAAACTCACAATTGCAAGATATAAACTCACAATTGCAAGAAAAAGTCAGAATTGCGAGAGATAAAAACTCACAATTGCAAGAAAAAAGTCAAATTGCGAGATATAAAATCACAATTGCGAGAAAAAAGTCAGAATTGCGAGATTTAAACTCATAATTGCAAGAAAAAAGTCAGAATTGCAAGATATAAACTCGCAATTGCGAGAAAAAATTCAAAATTGCGAGAAACAATTGCGAGAAAAAATTCAGAATTGCGAGATATAAACTCATAATTGCAAGAAAAAAGTCAGAATTGCAAGATATAAACTCGCAATTGCAAGAAAAAATTCAAAATTGCGAGAAAAAATTCAGAATTGCGAGATATAAACAATTGCGAGAAAAAAATTCAGAATTGCGAGATATAAAGTCACAATTGCGAAAAAAGTCAGAATTGCAAGATATAAACTCGCAATTGCGAGAAAAGAAGTCAGAATTGCAAGATATAAAGTCACAATTGCGAGAAAAGTTAGAATTGCAAGATATAAAGTCACAAGTGCGAGAAAATTTTTTTGAATTTTGAGATATAAACTCAAAATTGCAAGAAAAAAGTCAGAATTGCGAGAGATAAAAACACACTTGCAAGAAAAAAGTTAGAATTGCGAGAGATAAAAACACAATTGCAAGAAAAAAGTCAGAATTGCAAGATATAAAATCACAATCGCAAGAAAAAAGTCATAATTGCGAGATATAAAATCACAATTGCAAGAAAAAAGTTAGAATTGCGAGATATAAACTCAAAATTGCAAGAAAAAAAGTCAGAATTGCGATATATAAAATCAAAATTGCAAGAAAAAAAGTCAGAATTGCGAGATACAAACAATTGCGAGAAAAAAGTCAGAATTGCAAGATATAAACTCGCAATTGCGAGAAAAAATTCAGAATTGCGAGATACAAACAATTGCGAGAAAAAAGTCAGAATTGCAAGATATAAACTCGCAATTGCGAGAAAAAATTCAGAATTGCGAGATATAAACAAATGCGAGAAAAAATTCAAAATTGCAAGATATAAACAATTGCGAGAAAAAAACAGAATTGTGAGATATAAAAAATTGCGAGAAAAAAATCTGAATTGCGAGATATAAACTCACAATTGCAAGAAAAAAAGTCAGAATTGCAAGATATAAACAATTACGAGAAAAAATTCAGAATTGCGAGATATAAACAATTGCAAGAAAAAATTCAAAATTGCAAGATATAAACAATTGCGAGAAAAAAACTGAATTGTGAGATATAAACAATTGCGAGAAAAAAATCAGAATTGCGAGATATAAACTCACAATTGCAAGAAAAAAAGTCAGAATTGCAAGATATAAACAATTACGAGAAAAAATTCAGAATTGCGAGACATTTCTGAAACACGTTCAAAATAGTTGCCCAATTACAGCACACTGATCCAGCTGACTAATCAGAGCACAAGACTTTGTAAAAGTGCACAACAGGTCTTCTTAAAAAAAGTCAGTTCAAGTATCTGGACAGCAGTAAAGCAATTCAAAAACTAGGTTCAGAATCTCTGACATCTTTTTGTGTCATGTCTCAGTGAACTACTGTCATACATCTCGACTGAAAACAGGTTAGCTATAGGGGTTAGCAGATTGACGCATTGAGCTTCATGCAAGCGACGTGCCTTTTACCAATCCCGTTCCTCTCCTTGTCCCCATTGATAAAAGTGGACCACAAATTCGATACAAAACCAGTCTGAAGTGAACACTACACAGCAACTCCCACCAATCCAGACAATTACTCTAGCGGTCTGACATCCCTCCCAGTCTGGCCCTCAGCCAGTGGGCTGAAACCCCATTGTGTGTCTACGGTTTCCTCTCTCCAGCACATACATCACGGGTGGACAGAACACTGTGGTGGAAATAAAAGGGACAAGCAAGCGGCCGTATTAAGTACAACAGCGCGCCATCCATAACCGTCAGCATTAATAGCCATGCCGGCCATTTAATTTTTCATCTACAATGAGGCCAATTAGAAAGAGTTGAAACGAGCCTTTGGAAGGATGCCCATAATTTACAAGCCCAGTGTCACACAACACTGAGGTTCTCCAAACCGTCCCTCCCCTTACCTGCCAGAATTAATGGCTTCAGACAACATAATTATCCCGGCTAATCTGGATTATTTTTGTGTGTAAACCAAAGACGGCAACAGTTTGATGAGCGTCTGAGGTGAGTTCTTGCTCATCCACAGATCTTGTGTGGTGAGATACACCATGAAGGACTGGGTGGAAACAACAGTGATTTTAAACAATGAGTTCAGTCTGGAAAAAGTCAATGAATACTGCACATTTCAGAGGGTAAATTATATTAATTTGACTTGAGAGCCAATTTACAAATAACTATAGTGTCCTTTAATGGCCAATTTCTTCCATACTTATTTAATGAAAATCAACAACTAGTTGTATTATTTTAAACTTTACTGCCATCGTTAAGCTCATGAAACATTTAAAAAAAAATCCACAAATCTATCATAATCTAAAAAAATATGTACAAAACAGATACTGTTTTTACACTAAAATAAATTTTAATGTAACTATTTTGAATAATAATAATAATGTGTATTATTATTATTATTATTATTATTATCATCATTATTATTATAATTATTAAAGAATTAATCATTCACAACAACAACAGCAATAATAATAGTAAAAATAATGCATAATTAATACAAATTACTAGTTTTAGTAATTATTAGTTTTATTATTAATAATAATAATAACAATAAGTGTTATTAGTAATATTATACTTATTTAATAATAATAATAATAATAATAATAATAATAATTAGTTGATTAATAATTAGTAATTATTAAATGATAATAATAATAATAATAATAATAATAATTAACCATAATACTATTTTTATATAATACAAATAATTTAATATAATACAAATAATTAATACTAATTAACCTATTTATTATTTGCATTAATAGTAATAATAATAATAATAATAATAATAATAATAATACTATGTGCTAAAAATAATAATAGTTATTTATTATTGATTATTATTGATTATTATTATTATTATTATTATTATTATTATAATTATCAAATAATAATAATAATGACAACAACAATTACTTATTTTAATAATAAAAATAATAAGTCATTTTATTATTGTTAGTATTATTATATACAAACTAATAATGATTAACTATTAAATAATAATATTAATAATAATATATAATTATTATTATTATTATTTAATAATCATTAATAACACAAACAATAATAATAATAATAATAATAATAATTATAATTAATAATTACTTTATTTTATTATTATTATTATTATTATTAAAACATAACAAAAACAACACATTATTAATTAATAATAAGAAATAATAATAATAACAATAATCTAATAATTAACCATCATTTTTTTGTATATAAAATATCAATAATAGTAATAATAATACAAACAATTAATAATAATTAGCATATGTATTATTTGCATTAATAATAATAATAATAATAACAATTATTTAAATAATAATAATGAGTCATTTTATTATTATTATTATTATTATTATTATATATTACTTTAAAATGATTAACTATTAAATAATAATAATAATAATAATGATAATTATTATTATTATTATTATTATTTAATAATTAATAATTAATAACAAAAACAATAATAGTAATATAGTAATAATAACAATACAAGTAATTAATAATTACTTTTTTATTATTATTATTAATTATTATGTTGTTGTTTTTTATATTAAATTGAGCTCTAGATAAGGACAAGGCTCAGCTGTCAGTATCCTAAGCTCAGAAAATAACGAACTTCCCTCAAAACAAGAATTTGCAAAGCTAGTGGGGAGTGAAACTCAACTACATACGCAGGAAGCAGTTTTTATTTTGCATTTGGCGTTGTGATTCAGGATCTGTGCCTTTGTGAGAGCAAGACCACAGCGGCCAAACGTGCAGGTGCATCAGCAGCCTGTGCTCGCCACACCTGCTCTGGGAACAGCTTCCACCTACTCAACCTACCTGTTGAGTCTTGACCTCTCTGACTGTCGGCTTGGATTGTCTGTAGAGAGATTTAGGACTTCCATGAGGATTCATTCTCATGGGCTTTAGATAAGCAACAATCACGGTTCCCACATGATTTGACCAATCAACTTCCATGACCTTCAAAAACTACAGATTTGTAACAATCATTTGATTCAAACCAATAATCATTCATTTGACTAGTTATATCAAAGTCCCTTTAAGACAAGTCATTTCACTCTGCTTCCATCTTGAAACGCCTCTCGGACATCCAAGCACAGCTCCTTTTTGAATAGGGAAACATCAAATTCTCCAAAACTGTTCACTAAGCTTACGATTAAATTTTTGAAAACACCAATGAAATCTGGCAACAACAGTCTCATAAAGCTTATTTCTTATGTTCAAATAGCTTGTTTTTCATGCTAGACCAGCCAATGCGAATGCTAGTCATGAGCGCGAGTCTGAGAACGCTGCCTGTTTCTATAGGAACCAGAGATTCTAACGGCAGCTGCAACAGCGCGATGACTTTACTAATCAATGATTGGCTCTTTCACTTAGAAGGCGGGGCTTATTCGCCATATTGGGGGTTGCACTTTCTCCAATTCATAAATTGTCTGGGATTGTGTAGAACATTTTGAAGCTGCAATGAAACTGTAATTTTGACCTTCAACTGTTTGGGCTCCATTGAAGTCCACTATAAGGAGAAAAATCCTGGAATGTTTTCATAAAAAACCTTAATTTCTTTTCGACTGAAGAAAGAAAGACATGAACATCTTGGATGACATGGGGGTGAGTAAATCATCAGGAAATTTTAATTTGAAAGTGAACTAATCCTTTAAATTGTTTTGATGTCTAAACAAAAATCATTGATTTTACTTTTTAGTGTTTTATTTTTCATTTATTAGGACAAAAAGTATAACATTTTAATATCAGCCATAACAATACAGCACGTCTGTATCTGCCAGAACTCTTCCAGGTCTGTGCAAATAACAAGGACATGCAAATAACCTGATATTTTCAGCTTTTCTACATGGAAATCCTGGAGAATAAGGTCCTGATTATAGTACACTGACACCTGCTGGGAAAGTCCAAATCCCTGTAAAGTTAACGGAAAAGAACAAGAGTAGGATACTCAGCAGATATATGTTGCTGCTGGGCTGGACGAACACAAGTTCAGAGATAAAACACTTCAAGTCGAACTGATCAACCACTAAAACTGATACGATTAGTCAGCGTGGGAGAAGTGATGGAAAATTTTGCCGGGAGCAAAAGCTAACCTCTTTTTTGGTATTCCGACTTGACTGGGCACACATAAAGAATCTCAGCCCAGCCATGCACAAAAAAACCTGGAAGTGCAAGCCAGATGTGGAGGCACATGTTCAAGCCTGTAACCCCCCCAAAACTAACACTCACAGCCACATCCCCCTCCCCAATGCAGATTAGCCCATCCTGGGGAGACGAGATAGCACTCGAGGGGGGCAGGTTTCATTTGGCTCCCGAGGCCCCATGAGGAGAACAACTCCACCTGTGCAGTAATCAAAAACACAAGTGAAAAACACCCTATTTTGAACAGCGTGGCATCCTAATGTAAAAGTGGCATGTGGGCACATTTGAAGTGGGTTGTGATTGATCCCCAGCTGCTTGGGAAATTGTCCACCGTCCCTGAATTCAGGTCAGAGTGATAAGAGTTGTGGGTAGGGTCCTGGAGGAGCGGCCCCTCCGCGTGCTCCGCTCCAGGTGTGAGAGAGCGCGCATGTGTCTGTAGGACGGGTCATGCCGTACCGGTCGACGTGATAGAAACGGGTGACGTCCACTTCACTGACGCATGGTACATATCAAACAATGCTTCTCCACAAAACCAATTTAGAAGTCTAGCTGTTTGTGCACTCGCTTATTGAAAACGACAGCTGTCGGAGATGTGGCCTAGCAGTTAGTTCAACAGGGTCCAGGGGAGACTGCTTTGAATCGAGTTCGAATAGTCTCAACTTATAATTTCTTGACCCCTCTCTACTGACTGTGTCAATAAATAGTGTCAAAAAGGCAAGTAATTAAAAGTATTAATAATAATATACTATATATATAATATATAAACATATGGGTCATTGATGAATAAGGTTTTTAAAAGTGTAAAAAAAACATAATGGAGATATAATTAATTGTGAGGTTTTATTAAGTGTTATCAATGAGATTATGTGGTTTTTATAATCAATCAACACTGCTTTTGTCATTTTTAACAAGATTTATCACCAAAAAACTCATTCGGTTTAACCAAAATTTCGGTTTTACTGAATGACACTTTTGGTTTTACCGAATGATGATATTTTCAAACATTGCTAACATCTAGCTAACAAAAGGACAATCAAACTGTGGCGACCAGGGCGGGCGAGAGCCGTGAGGGAACGGCGCGAGGCCGGTGGCGCGAGTGTTAATGAGCTTCACCTGGGAGGCGCACCGGCCTTGAGTCCCTCACGGAGGAGCTCCGGGAGCATAAAAGGAGGAGCGACTACAGTGAAGGACGAGAGAGGACCAGGCCTGGACTTTATTTTATGTTTTGTTATTACTTTCGTTTTCTTTGTTTATTTTGGAATTAAACTTTGTTTGAACGTTCGCCGGTTCCCGCCTCCTTCTTCCCATTTACGAACTTCGTTACATTGGTGCCGAAACCCGGGAGGAAGGAGGGACATGCTGTCGAAGAGCCCTCGCTGCTGAGGGGGATCGCGGTGCTGCGGAGTTCGGGCAGCGCGGGAGTGTGTGTAGACCGCGAGAGGCTGCCCGAGGCGGTGGTGCTGGAGCCTTGTGAAAGGTGGGACGGAGACCCGGATGCCGTGCTCCTGGGACGAGGTGGGGTGGCTGCCGTCCTGGACCTGGAGGGAGCGGAGGAGTCGCCGCCGTCTGCCGTGGGCCGGAGCCTGCTGCCGTCCGCCATGAAGGGGAGGAGCAGGGGACGGGGGACTCGCTGCCGGCTGCCCTCAGTCGGAGGAGCCATCGCCGGCCGCCAGGAGGCGGTCGAGGATCGGGCCGTCCACCAAGCGTCCAGTGCCACCGCATGGCACCGCGAAGAAGAGCCTCTTGGCAGGCTGAGGACCGAGCGGCAGTGTGTCGGGGAACCGGACCAAGAATTTTTTTTTTTTCCACTTCCTCTCTCCCCTCTCTCGTCCTGTCGCTCCCCTTGCTTCCGTCTCCTTTCTCTCGTCTCGTCTGTCCTTACCCCCAGGTGCTGCGGCCGCCGAGACAGGCCCCGGGGGGGAGTAGAGCGCAGTCTCGGGAGTACCCCCCGGCCTGCGAGGGGCGATGGGGGTATGTGGCGACCAGGGCGGGCGAGAGCCGTGAGGGAACGGCGCGAGGCCGGTGGCGCGAGTGTTAATGAGCTTCACCTGGGAGGCGCACCGGCCTTGAGTCCCTCACGGAGGAGCTCCGGGAGCATAAAAGGAGGAGCGACTACAGTGAAGGACGAGAGAGGACCAGGCCTGGACTTTATTTTATGTTTTATTATGTTTGTGTGGCCGGCAGACGTCCGCGAGGGTCTGCCGGCATTACTTTCGTTTTCTTTGTTTATTTTGGAATTAAACTTTGTTTGAACGTTCGCCGGTTCCCGCCTCCTTCTTCCCATTTACGAACTTCGTTACACAAACATTTTATATTTAGTACAAGTTTTTAAAATATTACAACATTTTCCATGTTTTATAGCGGTTGCACCGCATGACCTGATGTTTCGGGACATGCGTATGAACAAGTGAAAACATGAATTTTCAAATAGTTCAGAGAGAGTTAGTTACTTTGCTTCGTGACCATGTGGTCCTTTGCAGGTGTCTGAATGATGTCACATCCTGTCACATGATACTGACCGCATGACTTGATCCAAAATGGTCCCTTTATATTGGTTACTCCGAATGACATCAATGAAATTCATTTTTCCGGACATTCTTTCTCATAACAAATCAACGACTTCTACACATAATTTTAATATCATTTTGCACTATGTTGATATATAATGTTATAAAATCATGCCAGAATAAAAAATACATACATTTATTATATTTTAAGATATTTTAATTACAAATGAAATGGCTGTATTGGCCTTTGGACGGTTAAACCCAATGACATTATAGAATAGAATGACTATATTCTTAATTTAAGCAAGAACACACACACATATACACACATATATATATATATATATATATATATATATATATATATATATACACACACACACACACACACATATATATATATATACCCTAACCCTCTCATTCTCTTCCAAACCTGGACCACAATCAAAGACTTCCACAGGAGGAGTGGAGAGCTCTGACAGAAAATGTAATAAAAACTACATGAGCACTCATCCATTTCTAATGGGGCTTCTTTAAATCTTGAAAGGGAGACTTTCAATAGTGCATTAGTCTTTTTCCTTTCTTTGTTGTGTTCCTTTAATGCTTTCCCACAGAAATGTATGCAAATCTCTGGCTAATGCTAACAGCGATGACAAAGAGCCAGTTCCTCCCTGAATCTGTGCCATCCAGAGGACTGCCGGCCAACCCAGACTCTCCTCTTTGATTTCTCTCCGTTTAATAAAGTCATCTTAATGTTTGCAGCAATACACATCACTGACAATCACCACCTATTTACTTTTCATTATAGCATAAATATGCATAAGATCCAGCCTTATTATACATGCATGAACATATAATTTATATTTTACATTATACATATATAGTAAATATGTTAATACCTGTAAAATTATATATATATATATATATATATATATATATATATATATATATATATATATATATATATACATATATATATAAAATATAGATATGACATCCAAAGTATGTAAGGTAGCACAACTAGATCTCTTTTATTGAATCCAAAAGGTTTTAATTATATTTTGCTACATATAAAGGTATTTTAAATAATTTGAAGTGTCAAAAGGTCATTTGCTTTAACCGTCCAAAGGCCAATACAGCCATTTCATTTGTGATTAAAATATCTTAAAATGTAATAAATGTATATATTTTTTATTCTGGCATGATTTTATAACATCATATATTAACATAGTGCAAAATGGTATTAAAATTATGTGTAGAAGTCGTTGCTTTGTTATGAGAAAGAATATCCAGAAAAATGAATTTCATTGATGTCATTCAGAGTAACCAATATAAAGGATCAAATTTTGGATCAAGTCATGCAGTCAGTATCATGTGACAGGATGTGACATCATTCAGACACCTGCAAAGGACCACATGGTCATGAAGCAAAATAACTAACTCTCTCTTAACTATTTGAAAAATTAATGTTTTCACTTTCTCATACGCATGTCCCGAAACATCAGTTCATTCGGTGCAACTGCTATAAAACATGGAAAATGTTGTAATATTTTAAAAACTTGTACTAAATATAAAATGTTTGATTGTCCTTTTGCTAGCTAGCTTAGCAAGCAAAATTGACCACAAACCGTTTAAACAATGTCAGTTCTAGGCAAATTGTGTTTCAATGGCAGATTATATGGAGTAACTTACTACAATGTCTGTGACTTATTCACATTATTTATGAAATATTTCATACAGAATATACCAGATGCTAAATATAAATCCCAAAGAGATGTTTCTTGCTAGTGTCTGTGTGTTAGAGTGGCAGTGTGTGTGTGTGCTGCGTACTGTTGTCACTGAGTGATCTGCCGCTACGTTTGTTCACAAACTACTTTTCATTTCTCCACCCAATCCCTCTTGGCTTTCTCTCTTTCTCTCTCTCTCTCTCTCTCAATCAGTAGAAAAGCCCAGCAAAATACCCCCCCACCCTCCCCTCCCCTCGCTGGAGTGCAGAAAGAAAAAAAAGAAAAAAGCCAACGTGATCCTCTCTTGAGGGAAATCAGATCCCTGTAAGAGAGCCGGGCCATTCACTCCAGGATACAGATACAGAGCCGCCAACGGACACCAGCGAGAGGAAACGATACTATCACATAGAGAGGAATAAAGGCCGGATTATACCAGGCATAGAGACACTGTAAATGGCATGAAATAAAACCTAAAAATACCGCAGAAGCAAAAAAAACAACTACGGTTGTATAAAAAACTCTCATTCGATTACAAGAATGGTTATTGAACATCTGCATCCTTATGATAATATTGCAGTCCTTAAATTAAGTACTATTTTGCCCTATCATGGTATTTTGCACATTTAAAATAGTAAAATATTTTTTCCCGCAAACAAATTGTATATGAATTAATACTTTGCCCATCTCACATGCAGTTGCCAAGGTGTTCTGAGTGTTTTTAACAAATATATATGTTTGCTAAAATTTTCAGAGCACATTTTAGCATGCTGCTATACAGTTGATACGGACTCATTTTAGCATGTTGATAAAGATGCTAAGCTAAAGGTTTGCTAAGCTTATGTAAGTATGTTTTTATATTGATATACAGGTTTTGCGAATTATTTTTAGCATGTTGCTACACATGGTAAGGTTTCCAGAGTAGCCTACTTTTTAACATGTATGTGTTTGCTAAGGTTCTCAGAGCATGTTTTAGCATGTTGCTATGTGGTTGCAAATACTTTGGGGAACCAATTTAACATGTAGATATGTGGTTGCAAAGGTTTTCAGAATCATTTATATCATGCTGCTATGCCGTTCCAAAGTTTTGAGTAGATTTTAATGTGTTTGCTACACAGCTACCAGGGTTTCCGGAGGTTTTCCTATATAGCAACATGCTAAAGCTACTGCAAGTAGTTTAGGAACCGTTTTTAAACAGATTTTCATTTACCAAGCAAAACAAAAAAGTCCAAAAAAGTGTTAGCACATCTTGACAAGCCAAATGATTTGAGATATCATTCATTTGTTAGCAAAAACCAGAAGAAAAAACATTAATAAACCCTTGCTGTTTGCACATACTGTAGCATTAACATGGCTAGCATCTGAACTACTCAAAGAAGGATGACAAAGCAAACCGAAACATCCTAAGATTAAGCACTCTGGCCATATTTTGCCTGAAAATGCTGTCTAGGTAGTCAGCTCACTAGGTTTTGAACCAGAACCAATCACACTGGTAACAGCGAAGCCCGGCCCCTAGTCAAAACCAGAAAAGTGTTGCTGTAGCTTCTGTTCAGAACACACTGGTTTTCCCAGCCTCTTTATCCGCGGTGAGTGAACAGGACAACAGGGCAGCCATTTCTTCTTGTCAATACCCACCACATCCATTCTCACCTGGCTGACACCTTTTACTGGTCAAGGAATGAATCAGTCACACTTACTGTTCTCCCCAGGTACTGTAGACTAAAAAAGGACATCAACATGAAGAAGGACTACAGCGTTTCCCTGTCAGCGGCGGCCCAGAGGGTATGGTGAAAAATCGCCATCGATAAAATAACATTTTTCAAAGAGCGTTACTGCTCTTTTAATCTTCGCCCGCGACAATGGATGGCTTCTGGGATGTGTTTCATTTCATCTGAACACAAACAATCTTTCAAAGGGCTTAATAACAGTTACACAAATGAGCGTCATTAATTAACTGCTAATGGAGCAATGACTGTGCCACCTTGTACCGCGCTGTTGTTGCGCTGGGAGATCGGAGCGGGAGGCTATACATATATGCGCAAGTGTTATTAGCCTCATTGCTTGGCGTTTTTTGAATTGTAAAATAAGATAGTTAGTCGTGTAATATCTAAATGCAAAAGCTATCAATACGCCAATTTGGGGTCAATATACTATAAAACACATAGTTTTGGTCCTGAATGCTGATTGGTCAAATACAACATTGTGGCCATGCTAAAAGGCATTTTTGAATGACAATTTGTGTCCTTAATAGAATTATTATACATTGAGTTTTGGTGGTCATGTTGGCGATTCAGGTTTGAGTCCAGCCTGCAACGAGTTTCGATCATGAAATATCGCAATAATAATTGGCTTTGGAAAAAAAGCTATGCAAAAGTTTGTAAACACCTTCGATGCCCAACACTGTGACTCAACAAGGGAAAAAATACTGGAAAAATTAACTACTTTTATATATGGGTAGGTATATATTTTATATAACATGGACTTTTTTAAATCAAGATACTTGGTTGAAATGTACATATTTACAAATATGTATAAAGGAAAGTGTTATTTTTTTTTTTTGCCTTCACTAATTCATGTAAATGGGTGCAACAAATAAATATTTAAATAAATATATATTAGTAAATATATTAAATCTGCATAATAACAGAAAAAAAGTTAGATGTAGATTAATTAAAGCATTGTTTTCCATTGGACACTGTTGAAATAGCTTGAAACAGCCACATAATATGTTCATAAAACCATTCATACGTACATTTTTGCATCCAATTAAATCAAACAATTTACATAAGAATAATTTTATGATTTTTATGAGAAATTTGATCTGCTTGTGTTTCATGAATGAGGCCAAATATCTCCAAAGCTACATAATTAGAATCAAAATGAAACAACAAAAACACAAACAATTTTTATGTTTTACTCTCTAGATAAGAGATTATTCATCAACCAGCAAATACAGCTGAATACACTTGGGGCTGACTTAACCGTTGATGAATTAAAGACACAGCAAGCCGTCATAAATTTGGACACCCCGGTGTTGTCTGCCTTGTGATAAAGTGCGTCGCTGGATGGGCGCCGCTGCTACGTGTGTATCTTTCAACCGGCTGCCACTTTATCTTCCACATCCTGCACGATTACATCTCCTGGGTTCAGGTAGGGATCCATCATGGCTATTATTACCTGAAGTCACATGCCACATCTATCACCCACTAAGGTTACTATAACCTCAATATTAAGGGAGGAAAAAGATCCACTGATAAACAGTAGGAGAAAAGGAATGGCCCGCACGCTCAAAGGTTTCATCTTCCTTTCACTTTTAATAAGCTACTCAGAGGAATAAAGATTACAGGCCATATTTAGCATGCAGAACAAATCAGGGTGCTACTCGCCCCGCGCACCTGCTAGGAGCTGCTCATTAGAGGCCTATGGTAATAGTATGGAGACAACCTCTGATTGAACAGTCTGGCTAGATAGCGCTACGCTCCAGCTAATGTTCACGCTAGGCTATACGTTACATTAGACTAGAAACATTTGCCAGAAATGACCTCTGTTCCAAAGTGAACTTCATACAGGAGACTCGACTCACAACTGATTTTGAAACTAGTGAGTATGATGTTAGCATGTTGCTAAGCTAACAGCACAATACTCGAAAAAGAGAACGCAAATCGTGCAAACAATGAGTAAAATAATTATTTTTTAAACTTTTCCATAATTTTGTCTAAAATGAGGCAGCATGTTAAGATGTCTTCGCATATGAACACTTAAAACATAGGCTACGAACCCTCAAAATGTCGCCTGAAGGTGTGTTACATTTACCGCTGTTCAGAGAATTTTTGCAGACGAATTCCCAGTCATTTTAATAGGAGTCCATGCGACATGGAATTTTTTTGTGAGAGCGTTCAAGTTGGACACACAGATTCACTGCATTGACCAACAGAAAGCTGCTTGGTTTGAAAGTGACAACTGATTTTGAAGTTAGCATGTTGCTAATCTAACAGTGCAAAACTCTAATAAGGATAAAAACAGGCAATTCACACAACATTGAGAAAAAATTCTGATTAAACTATTTATTGTGTTTTTACCATCAACATTTCTCTCGTCTTGTGGGCCACATTGGATTTTTTCCCCAACTCATCTCACTGCAATGACTTCTGGGATTGCCTTCTCAGTGAAGGATACATGTAATGGCACAATTAATTTTTGCTAAAATGAGGCACAATTGATAGAAGGCAGCATGTTAAGATAACATCTTTCAGAACAGCTACACGTATGAACCCTAAAAATGTTGCCTCAAGGTGCGGTCACATTTACCGTTGTTCTGGAAATTTTCCCAGATGAATTCCCAGTCATTTCAAAAGGAATCAATGCGCTGAGAGTCAAATATTTCCCTACACAGATTTTGCGACAGGTTCAAGTTGGACACATGAATTCATGCGTTGACCAACAGAAAGCTGCTTGGTTTGAAAGTGACAACTGATTTTGATTGTTAGCATGTTGCTAAGCTAACAACACAATAAGGATAAAAAGACGCAACTAGTGAACATTGAGTAAAATAAATTTCTTAATCTATTTTTGATACTTTTCCTTACTGAATGAAAAACGAGTCTATTTAACATCAGTTTTTCGGCCATTTTGAATTTTTTCCCACTTATGTCACTGGAAAGGGATTGCCTTCAGCAAAGTATACATGCAATGCCACAATTATTTTGGGCTAAAATGAAGCACCTTAGAAGGCAGGATGTTAACCCTTAAATGCATACCTAGGGTCTTTAGTGACCCGGGACGTCACTCACTACCCTCCTCCTCGTTAATTTTTTAAAGTTAGACATCAACCTTCTTGGTATTCCTCAATCAATTCATTATAAAGAATATAACAAGAAAAAAATCATAAAATTATAAAAGAATGCCTATTTTTGTATTCATTTTTTGTAAAAATTGTATAGGGTCGCAAACGACCCGAAGTGTGTATGAGTGTACATAATTTATTTTTTTTGCACGACAATAATTGAATCTTAGATGACAGAATAAGTGCAATTCACCTTTATTTCACAAGGTGGCAATGTCTGATACACAATGCTGAAGTGACGACTCAATTTAGACAGAAAACGAAACAATAAGAGAAACATGAAATGGCTCAGCGATTTACTGCAGAGCAAGTACTGAACGCAATCAAATATGACTGTAACTGTCACTGGATGGATCTGGTGAAGCTGTTAGCGATAGAAATATTGATTTTGAAGATGTTGAAAATTATATAGTTCTGAGAATATGTTTGAGATCACGACTGGGCTCATATTCGTGACCTCAAACATAAAACTAGCCCATTATTTCCTAAATTTACTGGGAAATGAGCTCTGACGAGGACAGTGGTGATGGCATGAAACATCTGCTCAAACTGAACCCTTTCAAGCTCCAAAAGGTAACAAAATACGATTTATTTTATTCTTCTGTAATTGTTACTCTAATATCAGAGGAGTTCCTTCCATGTTAGATATAGATCCGGGTCGATAAAGACCCGAATATGTAAGAATGATTGGCGAAACAGTCATGCATTTAAAGGTTAAAATAACATGTTTCGGAAGAGTCTTCCAACGTGAACCCTTAAAACGTTACCTTAAGGTAAGGCCACATTTTAATTTTTTCTGGGAATTATCTGCGAAACAAATTCACAGGATAAGGATTTTTTTGTGAGAGCGAAAGATTTCCCAATGCAGATTTTGCAAATGATTCGCATCGTTGACCAACAGAAAGATGCTTGGTTTAAAAGTGACTTCTGTGTGAGCTTTGCTTCATACATCGCTGCACTTTTGACAAAAGACAATGTACTTTTTTGCTTGTGAAATGTCACAGAAATTTCACTAATATGACCACATCTTAAGTAGGCAGCTCACCAGGTTTTGGAACGAGTAATGGTTGTGTCAAGCTAGTGGCTTGTTACAGTACGTAGCTCTGCTGTTGGGCTGCCAGGTGTAATGGAAAGTAAAAATAATGACTTTATCGGTGCGCTGAAAGACGCGACTAATGCTAGTGAAACGGAAGGGTGTTCAGTCAACCGTTTCATAAAAAAATCCATATAAAACAAGTGGTAGGAAATAGTGGCTAAGCCTCTTTCAGGATTACTGAAATTTGGCAAGGACAACATCAGGTCAAGAAGTCGGAAGGAAACCAGGGTTTTAGGATACAGCAAACAAACAAAGCGAACATTGCAAGGCTAGTCACTAAGTCGCGAAATCATTCAACCCCATTCAAGTTCGTAACATAATTCATATGCAATAACACCACCCTGGTCCTGCTCTGCCCGTTTTATACTTCAAATTACACTTAGATCAGAGCATCAACTCTCATAATACATTCAAAGCAATTAAGTTCAAATATATGCAAAGGATTATTTACTTTGAAACCAGTCTTGTTATTCTGCTGCATATCCAACAACAACACTCATTACTGTGGCTTGGCATCAGAGAAAGTGGAGGGGACCATGTAAATATTTAAAGCCCCCACAAATATATAAATATTCATTCCAGAATGATTTGATGCGCTAAATAAATAATCCCTTATTAAATAAATGACAGCCTAAATAAAACTTTAAAAACAGGATCTAGGGAAATGAAGATGAAATGAATCAGACGGGGTTGGAAGGGATGGAGGAAGTGAAAGAGGTGGGGGAGGGGTGGTGATGTCAGTTATCACTCCACTACTTTCAATACCTGATGCCAGCCATGCAAAAGAGCCAAACTAATTAAAGACGAACAACCAATTAGATGAGCTTTAGCTGAGGGAGGGACCAAAGAGAAGCCCAAAGAGGAATTCATCCACCTCCAATGGTTAGGGCCCATCGGAAAACTAAGTCTATATCAGATGCCCAAAAACGGCTAGTATTTGAAAGTAATCTTTGTTTCTAAATACACATGACCTTAGACACACACCCTTTTTTGGACCTGTTAAAACTTAATAGAATAAATAAATTAAATTATTTGCTCAGTTAACAAAAAGTAAAAATAAAACTATTTTAAATAAATAAATAGTAGATTTTTTTATATAAAATAAAACAACAAATAATACAAATATTAATAAATAAAATGATAGAGACTGACAGACAGACAGACAGCTAGATAGATAGATAAATAGACAAACAGACAGAGGGATAGACAGATAGACAGACAGAAGGATAGATATATAGACAGACAGACGGATAGATAGATAGATAGATAGACAGACAGACGGATAGATAGATAGATAGATAGATAGACAGACAGATAGATAGACAGACAGACAGAAGGATAGATAGATAGATAGATAGATAGATAGATAGACAGACAGATAGATAGACAGACAGACAGATGGATAGATAGATAGATAGATAGATAGATAGATAGATAAGATAGACAAACAGACAGAGGGAAAGACAGATAGACAGACAGAAGGATAGATATATAGACAGACAGACGGATAGATAGATAGACAGACAGACGGATAGATAGACAGACTGATAGATAGACAGACAGACAGAAGGATAGATAGACAGACAGACGGATAGATAGACAGACAGACGGATGGATAGATAGATAGATAAGATAGACAGACAAACAGACAGACGGAAAAAGGACAGACAGACAGACAGAGAGATAGACAAATAGACAGATAGACAGACAGATAGATAGACAGACAGACAGACAACAGACAGACAAACAGACAGACAGAAAAAAGGACAGACAGACAGACAGACGGATGGATAAATAGATAGATAGATAGACAGACAGAGGGATAGACAGATAGATAGACAGAGCAAAGCATAGATAGACAAACAGATAGACAGACAGAAGGATAGATATATAGACAGGCAGATGGATAGATAGATAGATAGATAGATAGATAGATAGATAGATAGATAGATAGATAGATAGATAGACAGATAGATAGATAGATAGATAGATAGATAGATAGATAGATAGATAGATAGATAGATAGATAGATAGATAGACAGATAGATAGACAGATGGATAGATAGACAGACAGACAGAAGGATAGATAGACAGACAGAAGGATAGACAGATAGACAGACAGACAGAGCAAAGCATAGATAGACAAACAGATAGACAGACAGAAGGATAGATATATAGACAGACAGATGGATAGATATAGACAGATAGATAGATAGACAGACGGATAGATAGATAGAGAGACAGAAGGATAGATAGATAGACAGACAGACAGACAGAAAAAAGGACAGACAGACAGACGGATAGATAGAAACACAGATAGATAGATAGATAGATAGATAGATAGATAGATAGATAGATAGATAGATAGATAGATAGATAGATAGATAGATAGAAAGAAATACTGATTGCTTAGACAAGTAATATCACAAATATTCATGCTTGTGCAACTTGTCTCGTTTGTGCTACATCGAATAATCACTAAGAGTTAACAAGCATCCATGTTCACATCATGTCACACCTCTCAAAATAAGCCAAACGTCAGATCTTTTTGCTCATATATCCTCTCTCAACATTTCCGGCGAGATCCACAGGACAGCGCCACCTCTCATCTAATCCCGCGGCCACGCAACTGCACCTTTATGGCGACTCAGCCTGAGCTATAACTCACCGAGCGGCGGGAACACGGCCTTTGTGATGGCCATGATTAGTCTTTTGTGTTCCCAGGTAGAATAAAGATGAAATTCTACAGGCCAGTCATTGCAGATCTATTTTCAGCATACTCCAAAAAGTTATTTCTTTTTCGCTCGCAGTCTATCTTTTTGTTCTTTTTTTATGCCTCTTTTTGAAGGTTTGATATGAAGCCCGCAGGGTCTCGGAAGATAGAGGCTGCTCTGTGGGGAAATACAGCAAAGAAACACAATAGGAGCAATCTTGTCCTTTAGTATGCTTTGTACTTCACTGGACCCCGGTGTGGTCGAGCCATTTAGTCCCTTTTTTCAAACCTCAGCCTTTATTGTCTCACTGCACTTTACCTTCACATCCGCAGTTCATTCACGTCACTAGACTAGGAGGATAGACACACAGCATAGACAGCAATGAGTTTTTGGGATAGTCTACCTAGAAATTAAAGTTTTATCATCATTTACTCTCCATCATGTAGTTCCAAAAATATAAACAGTGAATTTTTAAGGAACACTTTTCCATATAATGTGAACTGGGTGAATTGAGACTGTGGTGGTCAAGCTCCAAAATGACAAAGTGATTCATAAGTTGAGCACTATATTTCAAGTCTTCTAAAGTGCGTCCTTGCTCTCAAAAGTTCAATAAACAAGCACCAATGTCCAGTTCACAAACAAATTGTTCATTTGAGTCGGATGTTTTCAATAAATTGGCTATTCAGATCACAAAACTGGATTGAATGATTCATACACAAGTCTGATCCAATTTTCGAATCTCTTCTTTTGAGTCTGATCTTTTAAAAAAGAATCAGTTAGTCCGGTTCACAAGAACAGACTGAATGATTCCTACTGTACATGAATCGGACTAGTCCAGTTTTCGTATCCCACGCGAACTATTTGTCAGACTCATATAAATCGGTTAATCCAGTTCACATAAATAGACTGAATGATTCATACACGAATCGGAATGATTCGGTTTCCGTACTTCACACAAATGATTTGCTCTTTTGAATCTGATCTTTTCAATGATCTTTGTTCATAAAAAAATAGATTGATTTGTACACAAATCGGAATGATGTGATTTTCGTATATCACACAAACTATTTGTCATATTCACATGAATCAGTTAATCCAGTTCACATAAACATACTAAATCATTCATACACTAATGAGACTGATCTGGATTTTGTTTCACACACAAACTATTTGTTCTTTTGAGTCTAATCTTTTCAATAAACCCTTTTTTCACAAAAATGGACTGAATAATTTCTACACAATCTGACTAATCCAGATTTCAAATGTCAGGCAAACAAATCATTTTTTTGAGTCTAAACTCTTCAATGAATCAGTTAATCCGGTTTACAAAACCAAACTTAATGTTTCTGACACAAAACGGACTGATGCGGTTTTTGATTCTCACATGATTTTGAGTAAGATCTTTCAATGAATTAGTTAATCTAGTTCACAAAACTGGACTAAATAATTTGGAAATTAAATTCATTTGATCACATTGTTAACGGCGGTCGATACCACCTGTGCGAAAGAGACTCAAAATACTACAATTTTGGACATACAAATAAGAGTTACACATCATTAAAAACTGTGAAATGTCTTTTTTTATTTGTGCACACCCACAGTAAAAACAAAATTTTGTGCTTTTTGACAAATAAAGAAAACTATCATGATGCGCGATCTGCAGTCTCTTTCTCAATGAAGTCCATTCTGATACTCATTAGAAAACGAACTGTAATTTAGTGCATACTTATCACACAAACATGAGACATATGTCAAAAGAAACATTGAAATGTCAGCTTTTAAATATTATAAGTCAAATCAAAAACAAGTATTCTCTGTTTATGTAATCTATTTGAAAATTGAAAGATGTCAAATGACTATATATGTATGTATGTCATTTTGAAGCTTGACAACCCCAGTTCCCCTTCATTTTATTGTCATTCATTATAATGAAAAGATATACAGGCCAGAATATTCATTCTTTAATGGTGTTTCTCGGATTAAAGAAAGTCAAGTGGATTTGAAACAACATGAGGATGAGTAAATGATGACTACTTTCTTTTTTGGGTGAATTCCTTCAATAAAACAAGCTGTTTTCTGCGGGTTTAGTACACTCTGCTTTCAAAACACCAGTGCTATGCAAATACAGTATGTGACGAGGGCCCGAGATGTGATAATTATGGGCTTATTTGTTATCTGTCACTTCTCTTATTGCTCAGGGACATCAGGCGAGTTTAAAGGGGCCCATCAGAGGGGATCGCATTTGCTGGAGCACCAGCGATGATTCAAAGAGAGGCAGACACCCATGCAGTTGAAGAACCTGTCAATAAACTGTCACAGTGACAGCCATGTTCTTCTGAGACCCGCAATGTGTGCCGACTGCTTGGAAATATGTCACTCATAGAGGCAGCCAGCTTTTTCTATCAGGAACCAGGAAAAAAAAAAAAAAAAAGTGAATTTGAATTTGCATGGCGACTGAAAACAAATCTGGTTTTCGATTTCGTTATTAAGTGTTATATGCAAAGAGTGAAAAGTTAATAATTCTACGAAAAAAAAAAAAAAAAACTTTATTTGATTATAAAACTGAGGCAAACCCTGGTAGAAATGTAAAATAAATAAATAAAAGTAATCTTAGTAAATTACGCAATTATAAAAGACAGTAGGGTTCAAAAGTCTGAGACAATAAAATTGGTTCTAATTTACATTTTTCTAATTTAATTTTTCATTACAGATTATATTATGAGCAAAACAATGAGTGAAAAACTGAAATTATAAAAAAAGAACATGCATTTATGAATGTTTTATTATTTGGTCTGTCCATATTTTGCTTTAAAAAGACAGCAGCACTCGAATGTCACAAGTGTACTTTGATTAGTGAACTAGAAATAGTGCAGATATTTTTTGCTAAAACATTTAGCTATTATTATTATTATTATTATTATTAACACCATTAATTTTGAGTTTTAAATGTGATTTAAATTCCAGATTTTGATTGTAGTCTCAGATTTTTGGATGCCACTATATCTATTCAATTGAAACAATGGATAATAACAACAAACTGACAAACAGTATAGTAATAATAATAATAGGTAATTATTTTATCTATGTAAAGGTGTGAGCAGAAGTGCAAAGAATACAGTGTGTTTGCCACACACACTTTCTCAAACACACACTGTTCAGTTCCTTTAGCTAAGCATGTCGTCTGTCCTTGATCTATATCACGGCATATGAAACGTGATAAAGGTATGTTGTTCGTCATCCATCTTGATTTTCTTGCATTACCAGGTGTATGTATAAGCACAGAGTACCTGCCACTTAGTGGAGGAACCCTGGAACTGTAACTGTGTGTGTGTGTGTGTGTGTGTGTGTGTGTGTGTGTGTGTGTGTGTGTGAGTGTGTAGGAACTGGAAGCAGCAGTGTGTGACCTCGTAAGCGGTTGCCATCGTAACCATCACATCATACGCACACTACTCTGTGTTCCAAAGGTCACTAACAGGTGTGATCTAACAGTCCTGACAAGTTAACAACCTTTAAGAGGTTCGACTCCAAGTACAGAAAATAAAAACACTGTTTTATGCAAACGTTCAAGATGTGACAGAAAAGTCTGAGATATAACAGATGTGCATGTGTTTTGATTGGGAAAAACCACAGGATTTGTAATTGACACATTACAGCTGCACCTTTATACAAGCTAAATAAAACGTCTTGGTTGTTGGCAGTTATACGATTTATCATTCCTCACAATTTAGCTCTGCACGTTTAACAGCATGTCTTGTAATTACTTAACAGTTTCCTAACTACTGCTACAGTACTTTGTTCGATGTCTGAAATAGTACTAAAGTAAAATGAAATTGCAAAGTAAAAAAAAAAAAAAAAAAAACGTGAACAATAAATTAGATAGCCTTGTCATAGATACAACAAGCTACCCCCCACAAAACCTTGTCATCAAAACAAACTAACCTCCACAAAACAAAAACAAAACAAACCACAAAATAAAACACCTCATCATAAATACAAGTTAACCCCCACAAAACAAAACCTTGTCAGAAGTATAAGCCAACCTCCACAAAACAAACAAACAAACAAACATCATAAATACAGGCTCCACTCCACAAAACAAACAAACAAACAAACAAACAAACAAAACACCATGTCATGAATACAGGCTAACCTCCAAAACAAAACGCAACGAAACAAAACGCAACAAAACGAAACAAAACAAAACAAAACAAAACAAAACAAAACAAAACAAAACAAAACAAAACAAAACAAAACAAAACAAACAAAAAACAAAAAACAAAAAACAAAACAAAACATAGATACAGGCTAACCTGTACAAAACAAAAATAAAACATAAAACATCATAAATTCATAAATAAAATTGTCATAAATACAAGCTAGCCTCCACAAAACAATACAAACCACAAAACAAAACAAAAAACATCATAAATACAGGCTCCACTACACAAAAACAAAACAAAAACGAAAACGAAACAAAACACCATATCACAAATACAGGCTGACCTCCACTCCGCTCCGCTCCACAAAACAAAACAAAACAAAACAAAACAAAACAAAACAAAACAAAACAAAACAAAACAAAACAAAACAAAACAAAAAACTAAACTAAGCTAACCTCCACAAAACATAAAACCTTGTCATAAATACAAGCTAACCTCCACAAAACAAAACAATAAAACCCCCTAAACTGACAAAAAATAAATAAATAAATAAATTCTCAATAGAGATGTCAAACAAAAGCAAGAAAAGGCCAAGTATAGTCTAAATCTGCACTATTTGTTTGCAGACTTGATTGTCATCTAATGCAATGACATTTTCAAGTGCGTCCAATTACTTTACAGGGTATGTGAAGAGTTTTGCTATTTTTCATTTATTTACTTTTTTAATTATTAGACTTGCTTACCTTTATGATGTAATTCAGAAGGAGCAGACCAACACACAGCACCAATTCAGAGAGAGAGGGAGAGAAAAAAGGAGAGCAAATCAGTACCATAAACAGCACATATTACAGAATTTATAGCACGTTTCCACTACATCAAACAAATAACCCCTCAGCATTTATTTCTAGACTACGCTCATAAAAATGCCTCCTGTATGCGTTGAGATACTCTGTTACACACTACATACTCTGCACTTACGAGAGAGAGAAAAAACACATTGCTAATGAAACAAATTAAGGTACTTTATCAAAGGGCCCTATCAAGATTAGATACGTGCCTAAAAAAAGTCAGAGTTTATGAAAGAGACCCCTACTGGAGGAGGGAAAAAAAACAGGGGCTCTCATAAAACCATGCCTATGTCATATTTCAAAAGAAAACAATAAATAAATAAAAATAAAGAAAGAAAGAAAAGTATAGTTTGCACAAACTTGTTTTTAAGATTTTTTTCATGCATTTTTTCCATGACAATAACATTTCCCATCAAATTCTCATTACCGTAACACCTCCACACATTTGTCAAATGTAATTCATATTATTAACATTTCAATGAACATTTTACTGTATTAAAGAAAAAAAAGTATAATTTGCACAAACTTGTTTTTAAGATCAATATTTTTTGCATCTCATGTATTTTTTCATGACAATTAATCACCTTTTCCATCAAATTCTCATTACCGCAATACCTCCACACATTTCAAATAACATTTTACTGTATTAAAGAAAAAAATCAAGAGGGAAAAGTATATTTTGCACAACCATATTTTAAAGATTATATTTTTTGCATCTTATGTTTTTTTTAAGACAATCACATTTCCCATCAAATTCTCATTACCGCAACGCCTCCACAAATTTGTTGAATGTAATTAACATCATTAACATTTCAATTAGCATTTTACTGTATTAAACAAAAAAGCATAATTTGCTTGTTTAATAACTTGTTTTTAAGATTTTTTTCATGCATTTTTTCCATGACAATTAATAACATTTCCCATCAAATTCTCATTACTGCAACACCTCCACACATTTGTTAAATGTAATTCATATTATTAACATGTCAATTAACATTTTACTGTATTAGAGTATTTTAAACATTGCACAACCTTGTTTTTAAGGTTTTTTTTTTTTTGCATCTTATGTTTTTTTAAGAATCACATTTCACATTTGCACAGTGTTTAAAATACTCTAATTAGAGTTAGTTGACAATTAGTTGCAAAGTTACTTATAGTTAGTAGAATGTCTAAAGTAGACCAAACACTTTACTGTATTAATGAAAAAAATAATATAATGACTTCAAAATCTCTATAATGGCGTATTTATTTTCGTATTATTGACATTTGTGTAAATGTATAATTGCAATATTTTAAACTCATGATTAATGCTTACGAAACAACGTGACATTTTCAGAGCAAGTTAAAAGCGTCAGCATAAAAGCTCCTCCACGCACACAGAGAGGTTGGTACCCAACCTGAAAACACACACTCGCACTCATTATCGACACAGGTGGGTGTAACCCTCTCGGTACGGCTCTCTGTGAGAGCTGTCGAAAAGCTGAATCACATCGGCTCTGACGCGGCGTCAAAGCCCTCGGCCTCCAGCGGCAGTGAGACAGATAACGTCCGATGAGCTGTGCAGTGTAATTGAAGTGTAGATTACTATCAGCCATGTGTTTGCCAGATCAAAAACCCTTTAAAAATACACACAGAGTGCTCGCGTGGAGCGGGCAGAGCTTTGCTTGACTTTCTGCTACCACAGCTAAATGTACGGGAAATTGTAAGCCATTTACACTGAGGATTGAGGCTTTGTACTTGTAAAAATGAGGGTGAGGATTTGCCATCACCTGAAAACAAATCACCACATGGATAGGAAAAAAGAGACAGAGAGAGAGAGAGAGAGTGAGAGAGAGAACAAGCAAAAACAGACTACTAATAGTTTTTGTCCAAAAACGGCCATGCTGCACAACCTCACCCACACTCAAAATCTCATTGGTCCAAAGTTCAGTACGAATTAGCTGTAAATTAAAGACCAATAATGTCCTGATATGGATAAATGGAAAGTTTTATTTTATATTATATTATAACATATATTATTGTATAATAAATTACATATTATATTATATTACATTATGTACATTTTGTATCCCTTAAACGCATACCTCAGGTGTTTATCGTAACAATTTACTACCCTCCCCTCATTCATTTTTATATAGTTAGACATCAACCATCTCAGTATTCCTCAATCTATTCATTATAAACAATATAACAAGAAAAAAAAAAAAAATATATATATATATATATAAAAATGTCTATTTCTTCTTTTTTTGTAAAAAGTGTGTATGTAATCGTGTGAGTATATTTTATCCGCACAACAATAATTGAATCTCTGATGACTCAATAAGTACAATTCACCTTTATTCATCAAGGTGGCGATGTCTGATACACAATGATGAAGTGACGTTTCACTCATAGTTACTGCAGGCAGAAAACAAAAGAATACGCAAGAACTGAAATTGCTCAGCAATTTACTACAAAGCAAGTAGTGTATGCAATCAAATATTACTGTCACTGTCACTTAATGGTGCATCTGGTGAAGATCAAAGTACTGATTTTGCAGACAATGATAGTTTTGAGAAGATGTTAGATTGTGAATATGAGCCAGATGCTGAATGAACTGGGAAATGAGCTCTGATGAGGACAGTGATGATGGTATAAAACATCTGCTCAAACTGAAGCCTTCCAAGTTCCAAAATGTAATATAATATGCTTTATTTTATTCTTCTGTAATTGTTATTAAAATATCAAGAGAGTTTTATACTATTGTGGCAGTTTAAGATCCATCAGTGTTAGATATAGATATGGGTCGCTAAAGACCCGAATATGTAATAATGATTGTCAAAACATTCATGCATTTAAGGGTTAAATGTAAGGGAGATAATGTACATCTAGCCAGTTGTTATCGCAAAATAAACCTCTTCCTGAACACCCTGTTTGGGTTTATTTAGCGATAACAACCGGCTAGATGTACATCATTCCGCTTATTGCATGCTACTTCCCGCATAAATAATTGGACACAAAATATGGATTTTTGTTGAAGTACACAAAACTTCCACAAAGAAAACTAGTTTCTAGCAAGTGGCTTTTAGCCAAGATGACTGAAGAAGTTCAAACTAGATGAACATTTAAGCAACAATATCATAGTACTATTAATAAGGATTTAATTTTCAATACAATTGATAAATATGAGCAGTGTTTGTATGAAACAAGTGAGAGCAAGTCTGTGGTGCACTATGAGAGAAAGATCCACAGGCTTCAGATACCCGGATGGGCGGTACGTTATTCACCGTTGCTATTGACGAAGGCAGTTATTGGGGAGTAATACACCTCAGAACGTCATGACTGATCAATCAGAAGCAAGTTTTCCAGAGAGCCGTCTATTATATTACATTATATTAGTAGTAAATTTGGTTTGAATCAGCATCCTATCAGGTACCAAAAGCAGGTAGAAAAAATAGGTACGAATTGCACATTCATATTTTATAGTCTGGGTAAGGCAAGTGTGAACCTGATGAATTTGGGCTCATGGGTTGAATGACAGACGAGACAAGAACTAAAGCATCAGTCATGGGGCAGAAGACATACAGCACAAAGCCACTGTGATCACGACCACTGTTTGATGGTATCCAAACTACAAGCATGGTTCTAAAAGATATGAGGTCCAAAAGCTGCTAGAAAGCTAACAAACAGAGAAAAACAAGACTTTCTGTAGAGAAAAGTGTCCTTGGTATACAGTACATGTTAAAATGTACTTACTGTAGTGTTGACAAAAGTATTGACTTCAATACCAAGTTGGTACTGAAATTTAAAAAATGTGACGCTTTGAGCACTGTTGAGCCATTTCGTAAACACATCTGATTGGCCTTTGTGTTCACGCACTCATCAGATATGTCTGTGATTGGCTACAATGATCAACGCTTCAAAAACATGTTGTAAGTAGACACCAATGACGCACTTCACCAAGATACCCCTGGTCTAGACTCTATATTTTGGCCTCAAAATATGGCCCAGTGTCCTCCTTCAATCTAAGTCTATGGTATTTTTCATAATTCCAAACCCTATAAATAGCACAGAATCAACTGCACAATTTGATGTTCATGTTTGTAAAATGATAAATTATAAACAGAAGCTGAATTCTTAGGGTTAGGGGCTTGCTCAGTCTTTGTAAGACTGTCGACTTTATAGAACAGTGGCAAAGGAATACTAATATTACCGAGCTCTGAGAGCCCCCAAGTGGTCCGGAGCATTTCCGTTGTGTTGTGGCTTTATTCCGTTGTGTTGTGGCTCGATTCCATTGTGTTGTGGCTTTATTCTGTTGTGTTGTGGCTTTATTCCGTTGTGTTGTGGCTTTATTCTGTTGTGTTGTGGCTTTATTCCGTTGTGTTGTGGCTCTATTCCATTGTGTTGTGGCTCGATTTCGTTGTGTTGTGGCTTTATTCCGTTGTGTTGTGGCTCGATTTCGTTGTGTTGTGGCTTTATTCAGTTGTGTTGTGGCTCGATTTCGTTGTGTTGTGGCTTTATTTCGTTGTGTTGTGGCTTTATTCCGTTGTGTTGTGGCTCGATTTCGTTGTGTTGTGGCTTTATTCAGTTGTGTTGTTGCTCGATTTCGTTGTGTTGTGGCTTTATTCCGTTGTGTTGTGGCTCGATTTCGTTGTGTTGTGGCTTTATTCCGTTGTGTTGTGGCTCGATTTCGTTGTGTTGTGGCTTTATTCCGTTGTGTTGTGGCTCGATTTCGTTGTGTTGTGGCTTTATTCCGTTGTGTTGTGGCTCGATTTCGTTGTGTTGTGGCTTTATTCCGTTGTGTTGTGGCTCGATTACATTGTGTTGTGGCTTTATTCCGTTGTGTTGTGGCTCGATTTCGTTGTGTTGTGGCTTTATTCCGTTGTGTTGTGGCTCGATTTCGTTGTGTTGTGGCTTTATTCCGTTGTGTTGTGGCTCGATTTCGTTGTGTTGTGGCTTTATTCCGTTGTGTTGTGGCTCGATTTTGTTGTGTTGTGGCTTTATTCCGTTGTGTTGTGGCTCGATTCCATTGTGTTGTGGCTCGATTTCGTTGTGTTGTGGCTCGATTCCATTGTGTTGTGGCTCGATTCCATTGTGTTGTGGCTCGATTTCGTTGTGTTGTGGCTCGATTTCGTTGTGTTGTGGCTTTATTCCGTTGTGTTGTGGCTCGATTCCATTGTGTTGTGGCTCGATTTCGTTGTGTTGTGGCTTTATTCCGTTGTGTTGTGGCTCGATTCCATTGTGTTGTGGCTCGATTCCATTGTGTTGTGGCTCGATTTCGTTGTGTTGTGAACTTATGTTTGCTTTTTTAATTTTGTTGTGTTGTGCACTACTGGGCCATCGTATTAATATCCCGTTTTCGACTTCAATACCAAGTTGGTACTGAAATTTAAAAAATGTGACGCTTTGAGCACTGTTGAGCCGTTTCGTAAACACCTCTGATTGGCCTTTGTGTTCACGCACTCATCAGATATGTCTGTGATTGGCTACAATGATCAACGCTTCAAAAACATGTTGTAAGTAGACACCAATGACGCACTTCACCAAGATACCCCTGGTCTAGACTCTATATTTTGGCCTCAAATTATGGCCCAGTGTCCTCCTTCAATCTAATTCTATGGTATTTTTCATAATTCCAAACCCTATAAATAGCACAGAATCAACTGCACAATTTGATGTTTATGTTTGTAAAATGATAAATTATAAACAGAAGCTGAATTCTTAGGGTTAGGGGCTTGCTCAAATCCTTAACTCTAAGTAAGAGCAATAGTAATAGTGACTGCTTTAGCAAACAGCACAAATAAGACAGTCGGAGTCAGAGAAGGCTCCACAGAAGTCCCGTAGTTTGCTCTGTTCTTGAGGCGTCCCTCATTACTGTACCTCAAGCTGCATTCCAATCACCCTTTGAAGTGCTTTGAGCTGCTCCTCTCCATGAAAACGAGCACCGTTAATCCACTTGTTAATTAAGAGCGTGTTTGCAGGCTCATGTCTGAAGTGCCCCTTTCTCCTTGAAAGACTTGAAGGGCCTTGAAAGGAGATTGATATCAAAAGGAACCAACTCGATTTTTCACTGATAAAACGAGAGAAGCCATATGCTGACAAGCAGGCGCTTTAATACGTTACTCGTGCGTCGGATCATACCACCAGACTCGAGTGTTTATACTCCGGGCTGTTGCTTACTTGCGCACAGTGGCAGAATTTCGAGAGTCTTCCACTGAAGGAAAGACAAAGCAAGCACCTTGATTCGCTTCTTTGAGAAGCGAGTTTTGTTCTCTGAGCTGTGCGAGGAACTTGGCGCCTACAGTGCAATTCCTGGCTCAATGTGATTAACGCACTTCCTTCCTTGAACCAAATGAAAACACACTAAGAGATTTAAGAGAAGTTTTTGGGGTTTTCAGAGGGTGGAAGGCATGGGTGTCACTTTCATAAAAAGTAGTAGTAGTTGTTTTGTCACAAAATGGCAAAGGCTGAGCTTATTAATGTTTTTTATGATATACACAAAGTATATAGTTTTGGTAGTTTGTAAGGCTAGGTGTCACCAATTATCTCACATTTCACTTTCAACACAAAGATTCTAATCCACACTTATTTTTATTCATGTGAATCTTATTGTATTTACCAAAATTTCAACCTAGGCTTGACAGTAAACTGCTGGTGTTGTCAGCGTTTTTTGTTAACCCGTACTCCACTTTGTTTTTATTATTTTTACTGGCACTTTTTTATTCATGCTTCTTTAGTACCTCATTTCTTTGATCAAACTGCTCACCCTCTCACTTATCTTACTTAAAACATTTAAATGATCTTATGTAGACTTACTTTTTAAAATCAGTAATAAAACAGTTGCTTCTGACAACAGGGATAGCTAGTATATCTGCTTAGCATAGCGTCAAACGTGACAATTCTAAGATTAATATATGGTGGCCCAGTAGTGCACAACACAACGAAATTGAAAAAGCAAACATAAGTTCACAACACAACGGAGTAAAGCCACAACACAACGGAATAAAGCCACAACACAACGGAATCGAGCCACAACACAACGGAATAAAGCCACAACACAACGGAATCGAGCCACAACACAACGGAATAAAGCCACAACACAATGGAATCGAGCCACAACACAACGGAATAAAGCCACAACACAACGGAATAAAGCCACAACACAATGGAATCGAGCCACAACACAACAAAATAAAGCCACAACACAACAGAATAAAGCCACAACACAACGGAATCGAGCCACAACACAACGGAATAAAGCCACAACACAATGGAATAAAGCCACAACACAATGGAATAAAGCCACAACACAACAAAATAAAGCCACAACACAACGGAATCGAGCCACAACACAACGGAATAAAGCCACAACACAACGGAATCAAGCCACAACACAACGGAATAAAGCCACAACACAATGGAATCGAGC
The DNA here is from genome assembly GCA_036281575.1 of Ancherythroculter nigrocauda. Taxonomy (NCBI): domain Eukaryota; kingdom Metazoa; phylum Chordata; class Actinopteri; order Cypriniformes; family Xenocyprididae; genus Ancherythroculter; species Ancherythroculter nigrocauda. Next base: position 14,223,320 of record VTFQ01000015.1, on the reverse strand, counting down.
CACAACACAACGGAATAAAGCCACAACACAATGGAATCGAGCCACAACACAACAAAATAAAGCCACAACACAACGGAATAAAGCCACAACACAACGGAATCGAGCCACAACACAACGGAATAAAGCCACAACACAACGAAATAAAGCCACAACACAACAAAATCGAGCCACAACACAACGGAAATGCTCCCGACCACTAGGGGGCTCTCAGAGCTCGGTAAAGTTAGTTTTCCTTGCCATTGTTCTATAGAGTCGGCAGTAATATCAATACCACGATTAGTTTTAACAGTATGTAACCTCCATATATTGACATGAAATATTAATTCGAAATCACCTACATGGAAAATAGCTTCATATTTATAGTTGTGAATGATTTGACGCGCTACCACGGCGCATGATGAAGGGAACGTCTGCCAATTCCACCAAGTGGTTAAAACGTATAATGTGTATTCATTAAAATTACTTTTAACATTTAAAAACAGACATATTCAAATTCCAAACTTGTCAGTCTTACCAACAGGAACTAACAAGCTTTGGAATTTGAACATGTCTGTTTTTAAATGTTAAACAAAGTCATTGTAATGAATACAAATTATACGCTTTAACCACTTGGTGGAATTGGTGGATGTTCCCTTCATCTTGCGCCGTGGTATCGCGTCAAATCATTCACAAGTATAAATATGAAGCTGTTGTGCACGTAGTTGATTTTTAATTAATATTTCATGTCGATATACAATGTTTACATACTTAAAACTAATCATGGTATTGATATCTTTGTAAGACTGTCGACTTTATAGAACAGTGGCAAAGGAATAATAATATTACCGAGCTCTGAAAGCCCCCTAGTGGTCGGGAGCATTTCCGTTGTGTTGTGGCTTTATTCCGTTGTGTTGTGGCTCGATTCCGTTGTGTTGTGGCTCAATTCCGTTGTGTTGTGGCTTGATTCCGTTGTGTTGTGGCTCGATTCCGTTGTGTTGTGGCTCGATTCCGTTGTGTTGTGGCTCGATTCCGTTGTGTTGTGGCTTTACTCCGTTGTGTTGTGGCTCGATTCCGTTGTGTTGTGGCTCGATTCCGTTGTGTTGTGAACTTATGTTTGCTTTTTTAATTTCGTTGTGTTGTGCACTACTGGGCCATCGTATTAATATCCCATTTTTCTCCAAGATATACAAAATCACAATATGCTCCAAAATCACTATCAGTCGTGTTTGTAAAAACGTGCTTCTGTGGTCCCATGTTGCTTTTTAAGAAAGAGTGAGACAGAAAAAATATTATTTTATAAGATTATATACTGTAATACAGGCTATGTCAATTAATATTGCATTATATCATTCATATTAGGGCTGGGCGATATATCGCATGCGATTGTCACGCGCATTTTGTCAGTAAAGCCGGTTCCCTGATTGCCGCTAAATCGCCATCACCTGCTTTCAAATGGAGCGGCATTTAATAGACAGAGCCGTAGATCACTGATAAGCCACGCAATATCGCGTTCATATCGCAGATGTATCGCCTTCGATAATGAACGCGATATTGCGTGGCTTGTCAGTGATCTACGGCTCCGTCTATTAAATGCCGCTCCATTTGAAAGCAGGTGATGGCGATTTAGCGGCAATCAGGGAACCGGCTTTACTGACGAAATGCGCGAGACAAAAGCATTCGATATATCGCCCAGCCCTAATTCATATATCACAAATATCCTTGCAATCATGTGTTTATTGTCTATGTTTCACCAGTCAAAATATCTCTATATAGTTGATGTTCATTTACTGGAACAAAAGATAAAACTGAATGAACTTTTAGCACCACTCACTGGACATTTCATTTCCTAAATGTGGTGGTACACACAACAACCAAAGTAATAAAACGTTGCCAGATTCACCAGAACACACTTTCAGGGCTACTCAACTGACATTTCATTTCATTTTCGTTTTCTGAACTGTGGCGAACTGTTTAAACAAGGCTGACGATTTAACATGTTAATTAATTAGTTATGGAAAAATAACGCAAAAAAATTATTTAGCGCACCTGCCCGCAATGCCCATTCAATGGCCCATTCATAAAGAGAGCCATTTACTTAGTTCCTGAATGAATCAGCTGTTTGAATGAATCGAATAAATGAATGATTCAATGACTTGCTCAATTTCACAATTTTCCTTCGCTTGCGGCACATAAAAGAAGATATTTGGAAGAATGTTGGTAACCAAACTGTTTTGGTCTGTAAATATACATAAATACCAATTCAGATGTAGCATCTGAAAAAAAGCCTTATAGTTGTAGCCTAAAAGTTTATGTGTAATAAATTCTATGTTGAATCAAATAAAATATTTCTTTATAAAGCTATTTTTTATAATTTGATGCTTTTTGGAAAATAATCTCCCCTCAAAAAGTGGGACAGAATGCAAATACATTCAAGCTATTTCATTAAGTGGTTGGGACAAAATCCACCATGGCACTAAAGTGGTTAGAACATATTACAACCACACCCACGTTAAAATATGGCTGTTGTGGAAGGGCAAAAACAGGATTTTGGATGAGCTGGGTGGGGCCAGACAATGTGCGATTGTCCATTTCTCTCTCCTCTTCTGATGAATGTTCTGTCGTTCTTCGGTAAACAGGGAGAAGACCTAAAGAAAAGAGAGGCGTGCTCTTGTTCTCACTCATTCCTCTCAGCCCTGAGGGTCTTATCAAGGCAAAGACATAGAAACCAGGCTTTTGCACGGCCCCCCAAACCCCCTACTGTGCCAACAACTCTCCTCTTCTGTTCAATTAATGAACCATAAATAACCCAATGAAGGTGTCAAGAACGAACGCAATTTATCACGGCTTTCACCACTACACTTCACGAGAGAGACCACTCATTCATAGCCTTGCTGTTTTGGCCCCAAACAGAGAAACACTCCCCCCCAAAAAAACAACAGGGGAGTGAAAGAAAAAGATTTATTCCTGCTTGAGCGCTCCAGTCGCAAATTTTTCCTGCACAGGAACTCACAGGTGCAGCGATTTGACAAATAAGCCGGGAGCGGCCGACCGGCTGCCTTTGTTAGGGTATCAAAGATAGAGTGGCAATAAATTTGGTTAAGAGAGAGCGACAACAGACTCGCTGGGCTCCCGTGGGGGCTACACATTAAAAACACATCCTCTTGCCGTCTGGGTTATAGATCACTGAGGCTGCTTCAGGTTCTTGATGAAAAAAGAAAAAAAAAACTATACGTAGAATTTCAAGGATATTAGATTACACAAATCTGGAGAACTGCAGCAAAGGGTTGAGAATGAAAAATATTCTATAACTTTAAAGAAATTTTGCTGTTGGGTGATTTTTGTCACGCAAAATGCAAATCATCTTTTGTTGCCGTTAACGCAGTTAAAGATGCAGTTAGTAATTTCTGAGAAACTCCACCCAAACAAACAATTTTACTAGATGCCTGTTCTGTATGGAAGCTTGTTTCCACCACAGAATAAAATAATTTAAAACATGATTGTGACTTTGTATCTCGCAATTCTGACTTTTTTTTGACCCCCAGAATTGTGAGATATAAACTCGCATTTGCGAGTTATAAAGTCCAATTCTGAGGGGGAAAAAAGACTGGCTTTATAACTCGCAACTGCAAGTTTATATCACACAATTCTGACTTTATAACTCGCAATTGCAAGTTTATATTACACAATTCTGACATAACTTGCAATTGAAAGTTTGTTTCACAAATCTGACTTTATAACTCACAATTGCAAGTTTATATCACACAATTCTGACTTTATAATTTACACTTGTGAGTTTATATTTCACAATTCTGACTTTATAATTGCCACCTGTAAGATTATCTCACAAAATTCTGACTTTATAACTCGCAATTCTGACTTTATAACTCGCAACTGACCCTTTGCTGGGAGTTTGACTGACAGGCGATCTAACCAATCATAACTCCGAATTACTGCATGAGAACATGATGTGTGGCGTGAGAGTGACATGGCTTGTCGGACATAGCAACAGTAACTAAAGGGGGCGGGTCTTTGCCAATGGTCAATTGCGAGTTTAAATCTCACAATTCTGACTTTTTAACTCGCAATTGCAAGTTTATATCACACAAATCTGACATTATAACTTGCAATTGAAAGTTCGTTTCACAAATCTGACTTTATAACTCACAATTGCAAGTTTATATCACACAATTCTGACTTTATAACTCGCACTTCTGAGTTTATATTTCGCAATTCTGACTTTATAATTGCCACTTGCAAGATTATCTCAAAAAATTCAAACTTTATAACTCGCACTTGCGACTTTATATCTCGCAATTCTGACTTTATAACTTGCAACTGACCCTTTGCTGGGAGTTTGACTGACAGGCGATCTAACCAATCATAACTCCGAATTACTGCATGAGAACATGATGTGTGGCGTGAGAGTGACATGGCTTGTCGGACATAGCAACAGTAACTAAAGGGGGCGGGTCTTTGCCAATGGTCAATTGCGAGTTTAAATCTCGCAATTCTGACTTTTTAACTCGCAATTGCAAGTTTATATCACACAAATCTGACATTATAACTTGCAATTGAAAGTTCGTTTCACAAATCTGACTTTATAACTCACAATTGCAAGTTTATATCACACAATTCTGACTTTATAACTCGCACTTCTGAGTTTATATTTCGCAATTCTGACTTTATAGTTGCCACTTGCAAGATTATCTCAAAAAATTCAAACTTTATAACTCGCACTTGCGACTTTATATCTCGCAATTCTGACTTTATAACTTGCAACTGACCCTTTGCTGGGAGTTTGACTGACAGGCGATCTAACCAATCATAACTCCGAATTACTGCATGAGAACATGATGTGTGGCGTGAGAGTGACATGGCTTGTCGGACATAGCAACAGTAACTAAAGGGGGCGGGTCTTTGCCAATGGTCAATTGCGAGTTTAAATCTCACAATTCTGACTTTTTAACTCGCAATTGCAAGTTTATATCACACAAATCTGACATTATAACTTGCAATTGAAAGTTCGTTTCACAAATCTGACTTTATAACTCACAATTGCAAGTTTATATCACACAATTCTGACTTTATAACTCGCACTTCTGAGTTTATATTTCGCAATTCTGACTTTATAATTGCCACTTGCAAGATTATCTCAAAAAATTCAAACTTTATAACTCGCACTTGCGACTTTATATCTCGCAATTCTGACTTTATAACTTGCAACTGACCCTTTGCTGGGAGTTTGACTGACAGGCGATCTAACCAATCATAACTCCGAATTACTGCATGAGAACATGATGTGTGGCGTGAGAGTGACATGGCTTGTCGGACATAGCAACAGTAACTAAAGGGGGCGGGTCTTTGCCAATGGTCAATTGCGAGTTTAAATCTCGCAATTCTGACTTTTTAACTCGCAATTGCAAGTTTATATCACACAAATCTGACATTATAACTTGCAATTGAAAGTTCGTTTCACAAATCTGACTTTATAACTCACAATTGCAAGTTTATATCACACAATTCTGACTTTATAACTCGCACTTCTGAGTTTATATTTCGCAATTCTGACTTTATAGTTGCCACTTGCAAGATTATCTCAAAAAATTCAAACTTTATAACTCGCACTTGCGACTTTATATCTCGCAATTCTGACTTTATAACTTGCAACTGACCCTTTGCTGGGAGTTTGACTGACAGGCGATCTAACCAATCATAACTCCGAATTACTGCATGAGAACATGATGTGTGGCGTGAGAGTGACATGGCTTGTCGGACATAGCAACAGTAACTAAAGGGGGCGGGTCTTTGCGAATGGTCAATTGCGAGTTTAAATCTCACAATTCTGACTTTTTAACTCGCAATTGCAAGTTTATATCACACAAATCTGACATTATAACTTGCAATTGAAAGTTCGTTTCACAAATCTGACTTTATAACTCACAATTGCAAGTTTATATCACACAATTCTGACTTTATAACTCGCACTTCTGAGTTTATATTTCGCAATTCTGACTTTATAATTGCCACTTGCAAGATTATCTCAAAAAATTCAAACTTTATAACTCGCACTTGCGACTTTATATCTCGCAATTCTGACTTTTTAACTCGCAATTGCAAGTTTATATCACACAAATCTGACATTATAACTTGCAATTGAAAGTTCGTTTCACAAATCTGACTTTATAACTCACAATTGCAAGTTTATATCACACAATTCTGACTTTATAACTCGCACTTGTGAGTTTATATTTCGCAATTCTGACTTTATAACTTGCAACTGACCTTTGCTGGGAGTTTGACTGACAGGCGATCTAACCAATCATAACTCTGAATTACTGCATGAGAACATGATGTGTGGCGTGAGAGTGACATGGCTTGTCGGACATAGCAACAGTAACTAAAGGGGGCGGGTCTTTGCGAATGGTCAATTGCGAGTTTAAATCTCGCAATTCTGACTTTTTAACTCGCAATTGCAAGTTTATATCACAAAAATCTGACATTATAACTTGCAATTGAAAGTTCATTTCACAAATTTGACTTTATAACTCACACTTGCAAGTTTATATCACACAATTCTGACTTTATAACTCACAATTGCGAGTTTATATCTCACAGATCTGACTATATAACACGCAATTGTGAGTTTATATCACAGTTCTGACTTGATAACTCATGATTGCAAGTTTATATCTTGCAATTCTGAGAAAAAAGTCAGAACTGCGAGAAAAAAGTCAGAATTGTGAGATACTGTAAAAAGAAACAATTACCTTTTTTATTTTTTTATTCTGTAGAAAGAGAGCTGATATACTACCAAAGAGGAAAGGGTCAGAGGAATATATTCGGAAGAAGAAGAATTGCAATCAAGCAAGAGCTAGGCCTCAAGTTAATATTGGAAAAACTTTCCAGAGCTAGAAAGATGTTATAGAGAGTAGAAAGGCCTGAAAACGAAGTTGCTTTGTTTCTGCTCACTATGTGAGTAGCATTGGTTTTGCTGTTTCAAAGAACCAAGATATGCTGCTGTTGTTGTTGTTAAATTACCGCTGATTCATCCGCACTTGCACAAGCTGTCTTATGCACCACACTGATAAAAATGGTTCTGTGGTGAAGTACTGCAGAGGAAAAAAAAAAAAAGTAATTTTGTAATTGAATAAGTTTATGCAGACAAGAATAAAATAAATAGCTTTAAAGAAGACCTATACATATCTATACATATCTTCTGTGCATGTTTATTTTATTTATTTAGACCTTGTAATGTTTAATGAAAATGCCATAATCGATCTTCACGACCGCCTAAACCTTTAGTTGTGACTTTATGTGGGTGCCCAAGTCCTGTTTTTTTTTTTTGTTGTTGTTGGGGGCGGGGGGTTCAGAACCCTCCACACTCCCCAAAAAATGTGCACCCTGCTAGGGTTGAACATTGTTTCTTTAAGCTCGGGCTGAAAGCAGCAAGTGCTTGGCAGGAAAAAAAGAAAAAAAGAAAACTCATTGAATAATATATGACAGCTCGAGTTTTGAATTCAACATTAAAAGTGATGACGTGCGTACAAACTCCACTTTATTTTAATCTCCAGATCCCCGAATCAAAACCTCAGGCTTAAAAGCAAATGTTAAACAGCCTCTCTTCTCACTGAGATCATTTGCAAAGAAAAAAAAAAAAGAGGGAAAAAACACAAGCAGGAGCTGAATACATCTGAATATAACCATTTTTCCGCCTGCAAGCTAAGCCGGAACTAGAGTCCCTATGAAATCCTGCTAAACCAATTAATGGTTCCTGTTAACCCACTCATCTTTAGAGAAGGATTGTCTTTCTCAATAACACAGCAACACCTCCCTTTCTCTGGCAGAAAGAAAAAAAGTGCCACGGCCCACACGCGCTAGCCGCTGACAAAGGAAAACCAGTTTGGCATCAAGATGAGAGAGTGTTTTTCCTGTTACAGAAGTCCTCATGAGCGTCACTCTTCCTGCGTAACACCTCTGATTCTGGGCATTTGTATCACATCTACTGAACCCCCGTATCTTCTCACACCCTCTCTATACGTAAAACCACTCTCAAACTAGAATTAGCACATATTACAAAACGGAAAATGCATTCAGCTTGTCTAAAAACAGAGCTCTGACGTAAAACAACAAGCATGATGCATTTCAAAATCGACTAGTCTGTCTAAAGGAATGTATAATTGCGCTGGTTTAGTCAAGTACAGTAGATACCAATCGGATGATTTTCTTATGAGGGCATTCAGATAGATGGGACTCAAAAAATAGGAACAAAGTAGTTGAGATGCATTTATAGAAACTGAATTTTTTTTTTTTTTTTTTAAACTGACATGGCATTCTAAAACAACATTCAAGGCACAAAACACTGGAAAACAGGGAGACGTGACTGTATGTCAGCAACAACAACGAAAACTGGTAGATTATGGTGTTAACACGACCAAGGACAAGGGTTTTATTCCCAGGAAAAATATGTACTGATAAAATGTAAAAATTGAAGTCGCTTTGTATAAAAGTGTCTACCAAGCGCATAAATGGGTGAATCTCATGAAAAAGTGTATATAAAAATATATATTTTGCATACAGAAAATAAAGTCTATACTGCTAATTCTCATTATTGTATGAGAACATCATTTATTAATTAATTTACAGTAGTGCTGCATGATTAATCAAAATTAACCGCTTAAACCGTTTGGCTTAGTGTGATTATAAAATTGCAAAGGCTGCGATTATTTTTTTATGCACAGCTTGTCAGTGAAGCACGGCTCTGTGATCAGAAAAAGCAACACACGTCAAACAGCTTTCCAAACATGAGAATCATTTATGAAACTCTAGTCCAATAAAAGACAACATTTAATAACATGTCTATAATAATAACATTAGTAATCGCTTTGCCGTAAATCTGCGCTTTTCATTGATTGAGAATCACTATGAAGTAGTCCGAAGCGCTGTTGCACGACACTGTAGAACGCGCAACAGCGCCCCCTTGCGACTTTGCAAAAAGCAGCGCCCGTGGGCATGTTAGCGGAAGTAAACAGTTCTGACGCACACATAACGAGCAGGTACGAAACGACTAGTTATTTGATCGCGGATGGTTTCATTATCTTATAAAAGTATAAGAGGATAAAAATAATAAAAGCAAAAATGCGTCTCCAAATATACTTGGGCAGCCGTTATTATACCTGGGCGGCCCACCCAAGTAAAGTCTATGTGTGGGAAGCACTGCATGTTTTTACCCCAAACTCACTTCATAATGTCAGTCGAGTGTTTAAAACAACATCCTTCTGTGAGATGATGTGGTTTCTTACACAACATGTTATTTCATAGTATTCTATACAGTGATATGTCGATTAGCATTGCATTATAAATATACTTTATTATCATGAAAATACCTGAGAAGGCTTGAAGAACTCCATATTATAAACCATATATTGTCGTAGTCGTGTGTTTATTGATTATGTTTAATCAATCAAAGCGTTTCAATCTCCATTTAGCTACAGCGATAATAATATGATGCCTATAGGGATTTCTTGGAACAGTAGCCACATTTCCATTACAGATTTGCGCAAAACTTTTGCGTTATTTTCAAAATATCGATAAAAACTATTACAAAATTACGGCGTTTCCATTAACCGATGTTATGCGACTAAAACGTCTTTTTTTCCTTTCACGATAAGTCATTACAAAAATCATGGCAATGGATGTTGGTAGGTTTACGTATAACCCAGCCACTGCACTAGCCATTATTTTCAATCAAAGGAGGCGTAGGCATGCTATCAAAGCATTTATGACATAGCACTGATAAACTGTGGCATTTCTTTGTTGTTTAGAATCCAGTAGTCCCGTAATACTTTTGACTTTTATGAGTTTAATGAAGAACTCTCGTCTTCTGTCCAAACATACCGCACCCTCTTTAAAGAATGATTGACTTTTACTTACGCCAGGTGACCTGTAAATGCGAAATTGCAGTTTTGCAAAATATTCCTTTTTCGAATTGCCTGAAAAACCACCTCATGCGAGCGTAAAAACATTTTTGCGATATATGGGAGTTTTTGCGAAAATTTGCACAATTTAAAGGGTAATGGACATGCGGCTAATGTGTGTTATCTTTCTTCTGCGGGGCATATTTCGAGATATTTGGGGTACGTTGGAAGCATGGCCTAGCGGTTTGCCCACGTGTCGGTACGCAGACTTCAAATCTGTTTCACATCATTTCCAAATCCATCATTTGGCTTCTCTCATTTCCTGTCTATTCTTTCCACCCTCCGCAATAAAAGCAGCAAAAAGTCAAAATATGAAAAAAACGAGACTATTAAACCAACAAACATTCCAAAAAATGACAATGTGCTGCTAGAGTGCTCATATACTGATCTGGTGCCAGTTTCCTCCATCCTAACCCCACTGTCACAGATACAACTAATCTGATCCTAGACCAACATTAAAGGGCGGCAGCATTAGGCACAGCTCAGCAAGATAAACGACATTTTCTAAAATCATGCTGACATTTTCAATTATCATGCACAAGGCACTGGCACGGCAAGAGCAGGTTTGTCAGGCTGAGGCAGACATTCACCTTATCGCTCAAGGAAGAGTCCGGCGACTGAACAGAATGGGGCTTAGGGACAGAAATCTGGACCTGATTGAGGTCTGGACAGAGGTGGAATTGGACGTGGGCTGAAAACGAGGATAAAGAAGTGGGTGTGGGCGGCACTCGGATTGGTAGATGCTCCGACTTCAACCTGGCATCTACTTGAGGGGTCTTGGCTGCAATGAAGACCTTCAATGAAAGGCTACGGTGAAAGGTCACAGTCTGTGGTGGGTTTTTTGGTTGTGAGTGTGTCAAAAACAGCCAGGTTTGGGTTCATTTCTTCTCAGCAGATCCAAGAAGAGTCAGTGAGGCGGTTAGAGAGACACTCCAGCAGCAATCGTCAAGTTGACACGGAAATTAAATATTTAAAAGCCATAATGTCGGAGTTCATTAAAATGACATTTCAAACAGAAATGTGATGTACATAAATAAGGAAATCCTAAAAGACCGTTAGAAAAGGCATTGGGACAGACCGGGAAAGACCATTAATCTCCCATTGAGGAAAATGGAAAGTTTGTCAGAGGATAGAGCGAAAGCCTGATTTCAGAGGAGTCGGGTAAAGCGAGCAGTTCAAATTATGCAAAACATGGCGACAAGAACAAGCAGGTGTCTCTACATTTCTCCACACCTTGTCTACACCGCTGCTCTTGTCGCTGGAAGGTACGAGCTGAAGTGCTGCCAAAGCTAGCGCACCAAAAACACTCTACGGGCATTTCAGAGAAACTTCTTGGGAAGGTTTCGTGATTAAATACATCTAGTGAATGCAGAAAATAACATCTAAACTGCTTTTGAGACAGCGAATCGGTTCAACCAGATTTCACTACTCAACACAAGGACTCTCTTGTGAAATTACATCAGTCATGGTGTGCGAAAAAAACAACTGATATATTCGGAACATCAATTATGTGGCCGAATCAAGGACTGCATGATATTATGATTAAATCAGTGACATTGTATCCTGTGTATACAGCTCAAACACATAATTTACATTGAAGATTTCATTTATTTTATTTCACATTTAATCTTAAATATATGTGTAATATTTATTATTTAATACATTATTTATATATCAATCATATATCGTTCTAATTTTTTATTTATATATTCTTATATATGTTTATGCATGTGAATAATAGCTGAATAATTCAGCTCATTAAAACAATGCAGTTATCAAAATGTAACGCAACCAACTGATTCTTAACTAAAATGAGAAAATCAAAACTAATATTAAAAACTTCAACTATTTACTAATTTGTTCTTATTAATAATTAAAGTACAGTTTTTATGCACTAACTACTAACATTAGTTAAAAAAACCCTGATATGTGTGTTATAAAAGCATTGATCAGCACAAAGGTAAACACAGATTAAACTAATTTAAGTGCTATATTATTTGAAAACATCAATCCCATTCTATACAGACCTGTAAACACGAAACAGCGTGAAATGCATGAAGACACTTCTGACAAAAAAAAAAAAAAAAAATCATGTTCGAGACTAATTAAAAGAAAAAAAATTCTAGAGCAAATGTATTTTTATATATATTCAATAGTTTGGGGTTGATATGTTTTTTTATGAAAGAAGCTCACTAAGGCTGCATTTATTTGATCAAAAAACAGTAAAAACAGTAATACTGTGAAATATTATTACAACTTAAAATAACCATTTTATATATGAACATTTTATATTGTGATTTATTAGCCATTACTCCAGTCTTCACTGTCACATGATCCTTCAGAAATCATTCTAATATGCTGTTTTGCTGCTCAAGATACATTCATAATTAGGCAGCGGCTATAGATGGCGAAAAAAATATAAATAGCGATATATGCTATTTATTAAAGTGCAAATAGCTGTAGATGTTATTTACACTAAGTGAAAATAGCAATATATTCTATTTACACTAAGTGACAATAGCAGCATTTTCTTGGCGATACGCTATTTACACTAAGCGCAAATAGCGATAGATTCTATTTACACTAAGTGACAATAGCAGCATTTTCTTGGCGATACGCTATTTACACTAAGCGCAAATAGCGATAGATTCTATTTACACTAAGTGACAATAGCAGCATTCTCTTGGCGATACGCTATTTACACCAAGCGCAAATAGCGATAGATTCTACTTACACTAAGTGACAATAGCAGCATTTTCTTGGCGATACGCTATTTACACTAAGTGCAAATAGCGATAGATTCTACTTACACTAAGTGACAATAGCAGCATTTTCTTGGCGATACGCTATTTACACTAAGTGCAAATAGCGATAGATTCTACTTACACTAAGTGACAATAGCAGCATTTTCTTGGCGATACGCTATTTACACTAAGTGCAAATAGCGATAGATTCTATTTACACTAAGTGACAATAGCAGCATTTTCTTGGCGATACGCTATTTACACCAAGTGCAAATAGCGATAGATTCTATTTACACTAAGTGACAATAGCAGCATTTTCTTGGCGATACGCTATTTACACCAAGTGCAAATAGCGATAGATTCTATTTACACTAAGTGACAATAGCAGCATTTTCTTGGCGATACGCTATTTACACTAAGTCCAAATAGTAATAGATTCTATTTACACTAAGTGACAATAGCAGCATTTTCTTAGCGATATGCTATTTACACTAGCTGAATGTAAAAGTATCAGTTCTTTGCAATAAGAGTAAATAGTAATTAGATGCTATCTATATTAGATGCTATCTATACTTTATATTGGCAGATACTATTTGCACCTCAGTATTTTTGTACATTAACAGGAGGCAATAATATCATAGAGTGTAAATGATTATATTTATTAAAATTATTAAATGGACACCTTCCTCTAACCCTAATAAACACTTTTAATATTATTAAACACTCGTTTGCAGTTTATTTCCACATTATTTTAATTTTTATTGAAAATAAATGCGAGCTCGGAAAAAAGGCAGTTTCGAACCCGCGTTGATTGTGTTAAAAGCCAGGACTGCGAGCCTTACTCGCTACTACTGTGCCACTGAAGACGCTGAATCCTGCATGTCTTTTTTAAAACCTGAGTGGCCCAACCAGGCGTTGGTGGGCGGAGCTAGTGTAAATAGCGTTTGCCAACAAGGGATGCTATTTGCAATTAGTGTTAATAGACCATCCGTTATTATTATCAATGTTCAAAGAGGTCAGCGTGATTTTGCCAAGCAAGACATCCTGCAACAACATTCCAATCAACCAATCAATCCAATTTGAGGGACAAGTTTACCATTTACAGTGGGTACGGAAAGTATTCAGACCCCCTTAAATTTTTCACTCTTTGTTATATTGCAGCCATTTGCTTAAATCATTTAAGTTCATTTTTTTTCCTCATTAATGTACACACAGCACCCCATATTGACAGAAAAACACAGAATTGGTTATATTTTTGCAGATTTATTAAAAAAGAAAAACTGAAATATCACATGGTCCTAAGTATTCAGACCCTTTGCTCAGTATTTAGTAGAAGCACCCTTTTGATCTAATACAGCCATGAGTCTTTTTGGGAAAGATGCAACAAGTTTTTCACACCTGGATTTGCAGATCCGCTGCCATTCCTCCTTGCAGATCCTCTCCAGTTCTGTCAGGTTGGATGGTAAACGTTGGTGGACAGCCATTTTAGGTCTCTCCAGAGATGCTCAATTGGGTTTAAGTCAGGGCTCTGGCTGGGCCATTCAAGAACAGTCACGGAGTTGTTGTGAAGCCACTCCTTCATTATTTTAGCTGTGTGCTTAGGGTCATTGTCTTGTTGGAAGGTAAACCTTTGGCCCAGTCTGAGGTCCTGAGCACTCTGGAGAAGGTTTTCGTCCAGGATATCCCTGTACTTGGACGCATTCATCTTTCCCTCGATTGCAACCAGTCGTCCTGTCCCTGCAGCTGAAAAACACCCCCACAGCATGACGCTGCCACCACCATGCTTCACTGTTGGGACTGCATTGGACAGGTGATGAGCAGTGCCTGATTTTCTCCACACATACCGCGTAGAATTAAGGCCAAAAAGTTCTATCTTGGTCTCATCAGAACAGAGAATCTTATTTCTCACCATCTTGGCAAACTCCATGCGGGCTTTCATGTGTCTTGCACTGAGGAGAGGCTTCCGTCGGGCCACTCTGCCATAAAGCCCTGACTGGTGGAGGGCTGCAGTGATGGTTGACTTTCTACAACTTTCTCCCATCTCCCGACTGCATCTCTGGAGCTCAGCCACAGTGATCTTTGGGTTCTTCTTTACCTCTCTCAGCAAGGCTCTTCTCCCCCGATAGCTCAGTTTGGCCGGATGGCCAGCTCTAGGAAGGGTTCTGGTCGTCCCAAACGTCTTCCATTTAAGGATTATAGAGGCCACTGTGCTCTTAGGAACCTTAAGTGCAGCAGAAATTGCCACAATTCTGTCTCTGAGCTCTTCAGGCAGTTCCTTTGACCTCATGATTCTCATTTGCTCTGACATGCACTGTGAGCTGTAAGGTCTTATATAGACAGGTGTGTGGCTTTCCTAATTAAGTCCAATCAGTATAATCAAACACAGCTGGACTCAAATGAAGGTGTAGAACCATCTCAAGGATGATCAGAAGAAATGGAAAGCACCTGAGTTAAATATATGAGTGTCACAGCAAAGGGTCTGAATACTTAGGACCATGTGATATTTCAGGTTTTCTTTTTTAATAAATTTGAAAAAATGTGAACAATTCTGTGTTTTTCTGTCAATATGGGGTGCTTTGTGTACATTAATGAGGAAAAAAAAAGAACTTGAATGATTTTACCAAATGGCTGCAATATAACAAAGAGTGAAAAATTTAAGGGGGTCTGAATACTTTCCGTACCCACTGTATGTCAAGTTTAGGCTGGCAACCAGGGTTAGGTGCTTCTACATCAGTTTTATTCACATATCTTTCCCCTCTGATTTTAGGGTTAAGTTATGGGTAGGATTAGGTTTAGGGCTAGGAATAGGGTTAAGACAAAATTTTCAGATGGGAATGTTGTTCCAGGATCAACAAAATATGTTGATCCAGGAACATGTCTTACTTGGCAAAATCACGGTGACCGTTAAAAGCAGTTGTGGAAACTGTGATACCAGGATTTTTGATGAATATTAAGTACAAAAGAATCAAAGAATTTAAAATGGAAATATTTTATAACATTATAAATGTCTATACTGTCACTTTTGAACAATTTGAACAAATTTTGAAAATTGAATAGTAGTGATATTGATATTGAATTTTAATATCAGCTATAACATGAAAATAATTAAATATTTTTAGACTTTTATTGACTCAGTTAGAACACCACCACCAAAAATCTCTACCTAGTTCACACTTGTCTATTATAGCACAGTTTACATATCGTCAAGCCATACAGCCCTACTTTATCTCCTGTTTTTCATGCTGTAAGCAACTGTGTACTTCTTCACCTTGAATAACTTTACCAAGTGCTCATCCATCTATCCATATTCTCCACTCACTCTCTTTCTTCCACTAAACAGTTGGCCCTTCCACTATTATTACCAAGTGTCCTTCAAACAATTCTTCCAGACGACCATCACTCAAGTGAGCCATAAGCTTTACAGCCACCAACGCATGAGCTCCCATCACGCCGACGGCTGGATTGAGACGTTCCATCAGAACGCTGTCAGCAAAACGGAGGCAAATTTGCCACGAGTGTTCGGTAACACCGGGAGGACGTGGATGTGAGGCGGCGTTCGGTCATTGGATGAGGATGTGAGGGGGTGAGTTTTTATTTGAGTCTGAAGCTTGAGTCACAACATCAAATCCTTTCTAATCCTTAGTGAGTCATTGCGTAGACGCTAACAAAAAGAGGCTGTCTTCCCTCATTAGGGTGCACATGTTCAAAATCAACAACGCATCTAGAATTCTTAGGAGCCAGTTGGCAGATGGTGTCATCACTTCTTATTGTACAACGTTGCCAGATTTTGCTTAAAAAGTGAGATGGGAGGAACTACAAGTGTGTATCGAATTTAGACTTTGATGATGGACATAAAACAACTTTGATTAACAACATTTGTCACTTTGTTTTAAATCAGAATGTTACTTGAAAACATTGCAGCAACATTTATGTAAATAGCTTAGACTTTTTTGCCACTTCTTTGCTTATTTTACAACTTTGTATACGTAAGTATGGTTGTTCTGTTATCGTACAATATTAGATTTTTTTTTAAAAATATATATCGGCCAATATTGTGTATTTAATTGCACATACTCATGTCCCTTATGTAATCTTAAAAAAATAATAATATACAGTTTTTCATTCTATATATAGGTCAATGACGTGGCGGGTCATTTTTTTTTTTTTTTGTCCAAAGGCCTTAATAATAATAATAAAAAACAAAGATATGTCATCCAAAGTATGTAAGGTAGCACAACTAGATCTCTTTTATTGAATCCAAAAGGTTTTAATTATATTTTGCTACATATAAAGGTATTTTAAAGATTTTGAAGTGTCAAAAGGTCATTCGGTTTAACCGTCCAAAGGCCAATACAGCCATTTCATTTGTGATTAAAATATCTTAAAATGTAACAAATGTATTTAATATATTTTTTTATTCTGGCATGATTTTATAACATCATATATTAACATAGTGTAAAAAGTCGTTGCTTTGTTGTGAGAAAGAATGTCCGGAAAAATGAATTTCATTGATGTCATTCGGAGTAACCAATTGAAAGGGGCCATTTTGGATCAAGTCATGCGGTCAATATCATGTGACAGGATGTGACATCATTCAGACACCTGCAAAGGACCACATGGTCATGAAGCAAAGTAACTAACTCTCTCTTAACTATTTGAAAAATTCATGATTTCACTTGTTCATACGCATGTCTTGAAACATCAGGTCATTCGGTACAACCGCTATAAAACATGTTGTAATATATTAAAAATGTGCACTAAATATAAAATGTTTGATTGTCCTTTTGTTAGCTAGCTAGATTTCAGCCTGTTAGCATTGTTTGAAAATACTGTCATTCGGTATAACCAAAAGTGTCATTCGGTAAAACCAAAATTTTGGTTAAACCGAATGACTTTTTTGGTGACAAATTTTGTCGATCTTGTATAAAATCAAAAAATTAACTGTGTTAATTGATTATAAAAACCACATGATGTCATTGTTAACACTTAATAACGCTTCAAAATTAATTATATTTTTACACTTTTAAAAACCTTATTCATCAATGACCCAAATAATTCTGTGATGCCTAAATTCATTTGTAGCATTTTTTTGTAATTTTTTTTAGTGATTTATATTATTTAGAAAATTTTGTGAATCTTAATATTTATCTGCCATTCATCTGCCAGAATTTTAATATAAGTGCATGCTTAGTAAAAATAGACAAACAAAAACAATAAAAAAATTTTGGCCGATAAGATAATTATTTATATTTGAAAGCCAATAACCGATATATTGGCCGATAAATCTAAATTCAAATTTTATATAATTTTTGAGAGCCTGATTACAAAAAGTGTCTCACCATTAAAAGCCATGTCCCAAGCACACAATTATAATGATGTTATATTATTTTATTATAATAAGTGACTCCAATCATATTTCAAGCAATTCAAAACCATCATGGTCCGCATCTGAAGTCTGAACTGTCTCAGAAGGAAATAATCCATTATTTATCACAAATTTTCTTTTTGGGCCGATAACCATAACATTAAAAAATAACATATATCAGCCGATACCGATATGGTGGCCGATATATCGTGCATCCCTAAAAAATAAAAAAAGTATTAATGTTTTTACTGTAAAATCCAGTTCTTAAAATGCTACAATCCATGTTTACATTTAAGTTGCAGATATTTATATTAATATTTTACTTTTAAATAAGGTGTGTTCAATGGCATATTAGTTTTTGCTATCGTGTTGAAGTTGGCATTGAGAATCATGACATTCCAATGTTTCAAGTAAAATATTTAATAAATTATCCAATATTTCTAAATTAGTGAAAGGACTCGACACCTACGGTAGAATCACATGATCATATATGACATAATGGCTTTCTTAAAGGGATAGTTCACCCAAAAATGAAAATTATGTAATTTGGCACTTTTCCACTGCGTGGTACTACTCGGCTCGGCTCGCTTTACTTTCGGTTTGCTTTTCCACTGCGGTTAGTACCAATGACACCGGTAGTGACTATTCTATCTGACCAATCAGTGATCTGCAGTGTTTCACATCACATTTAGTATCGGGACAGCTCGCTTGGAACTATTTAAGCGAGGTGGTACTATTTAAGCAAACGGTTTTGTCCATACACTGGAAGTCAATGGTAACCAAAACTGTTATCTTCTTTTGTGTGTTCTTTTGTGTGTAAATGATGATATGTATATATATATATTTGTATATGTATATTTAGCTAACAGCCTTGTAAAAAAATGCTATTTGTAATTAGCTGATAATGTATAGTGTATCTAGGTCCCTTTTATTTCTCATGTGGTTTTGCTATCAGTATTAGTGGGGCGCACTTGTGTCTCGGAGGTGTTGATGGATGGCTTAACACAATATATAAATTATATAACAGCGGGTAAACTCAATACACCCATTATTTCTCCATGCTTTTTTATTTCGCCCCTGCAGAAGCTACAGTAATTTATGCCTCCCCTTCTCCATCCTTTTGGACAAAGTGGAAAGATACAGCCCACTTTGCTGACAGCCTCCACCGAAAAACAGTGATGCACAAACAACAGTGGATGTTTTCTCAGCTTTCATGCACGTTTTATTCTAGGGGCGAGAAAATCAGAATTTAATTAAAGGCGCGGGTATTGATTTAATTGTAACAGTATGTTGATGACTCATGATTGATTGAGGGTTTCTAGATTGTCAGTGGGAGGTCCGGAGCAAAATAACGACTCCTGGGTTTTTCTTTTCCATTAGCTATCAATCTTTGTTCCCCTTTTATTTGGGAAATTAATTTTGTGTCACACATAAAACGACACTCAAATCATCACAAGTCTCCTTTGGCAACCGCAGGCCAATGCAAAGGTTGCTTTTTCTTACAAATGAAGGCAGATCTGTTTAAATGTCAGAAAGAGAGAGAAATGTTTCATAAAGCTTGGAAAGGGAAAAACAGAGTGCAGCACACACAATCTCAGCCAAGTTGGAGAGGCAAAAACTTCCCTGAGATGGATATCCGTGCACTTCCTGTGTCTCAGAACACTTGATGTGGCATGAATGTCCAACTATGGGATTTCTCAGACTTGCTATTCTGAAGATAAAAATTCACTTTTTTTTAATAAAAAAAGTTTTTTTTAAAGAAATTAATATTTTAAATAAGCAAGGATGCATTAAACGTATTAAAAGTGAGAGTAAAGACTTTGATAATGTTACAAAAGATTAAATAAATTATGTTCTTCTGAAATTTCTGTTCAAAGAATCTTGAGAAAAATGCATCACTGCTTTTACAACAAAATTAAAAGTTTAGGCAACTCAAAAAAAAAAAATCTGTCATCATTTACTCATCCTCATGTCATTCTAAACCTACACTGTAAAAAAAACATTGTGGTTTTAACTTAAAAACTAAGTCACCTGGTTGCCTTTTGAGAAATTTTGAGTTCATTGAAATTAAAAATTTGAGTTAATACAATGAAGGAGATTGCTTTAACCAACAGAAACTCAAAATATTATGTTATCTGAACCACATTAATTATCTAAGTTGATTTGACAAAAGAAAAATTGTGATAATAAATCATGAAAATAATTTTTTACAATGTATAAGACTTTTGTTCATCTTCAGAAGAACAAATGAAGATGAAATCTGAGAGATTTCTGTCCCTGAAAGTGTATTCACCCAAAACTTTGATGCTTCAAAACATTCATAAAGAGATAGTCATGATTTGAGCAGTTTAATTCAAGTCTTCTAAAGAAATGATCGCTTTATGTGATGAACAGACTGAATTTGGGTTTTTATTCACATATAAACACTGGTCAATAAACATAAACACAACAAATGCTCAAATACTTACTTAACGCGTAAGAGCAAACCTCATTGGTTCTTTTGGAAGCTCAAAAGTACTGCATGACACACCGAGAATAAATCTCATTGGTTCACGCATGTCAAGCAAGCTTGCTTGAGTTTGTGTTTACCAAAACTGAATGCTGTAAATAGTTGCTGATCAAGTTTTGGGAGACAGAAATGGTTCATTAAAGTGCCCCTGTAGTCAGTACTTTTATCCCTTAAAACTAATCTTTGATTACCAAAATGACATAGCCTATTTAAATGTTTTTTTTCTGTGAAAATAATTTCTTCAAGCCTTAAAATAGCTTGAATGTAACTCCATTTTCATTTAGAATATGCAGAATCATGAATATGCAAATTAGTCTCCGCCTCCACTCAATCACATGAGCTCAGAATACCTGATCCGCTCGGTCAACTTCACTGTAGTAAACGCTGCACAAAGGCAACGCCAATCCGTTCACGGGATTGGTTCAAACTTATTTGTGGCGATTTCAAAACTTAAAGGTGCCCTAGAACGTTCTTTCACAAGATGTACAGGTCTAAGTCTAAGGTGTCCCCTGAATGTGTCTGTGAAGTTTCAGCTCAAAATAACCCATAGATTTTTTTTTTAATACTTTTTTTAACTGCCTATTTTGGGGCATCATTAACACTCTGGGGTCGGCGGTCACGCCGGCGTGATCACCGCATTTTTTTTCTAACCAGTGTGAAAGAGACTCAAAATACTCTGTCAATGTTGCACATACAATTAGGAGTTATACACCATTTTAATCTGTGGAATATTTTCTTTTATTTGTGTACACTCAGAGTAAAAACAAAATGTTGTGCTTTTTGTAAAATAAAGAAAACAAACATGATGCGTGATCTCTCGTCTCCCTCTGAACGAAGTCCAATCTGATAGTTCTCAGAAAATGAACTGTAACTTAGTGAATACTAATCACAAAAAAATTAGACTTGTGTCTAAAAAAACGTTGAAATGTCAGGTTTTAAATTGTGTAAGTCAAATCGAAAACAAACCTTCTGTGTTTATGTAATCTGTATGAAAATAGAGCCATGTCAGAAATCCGTGATTCAGCTCATTATCCGCTAATGCGGCCACGCCCACGGAGTCAGCGCTATTCAGACGCAAATTCAGTCAATACATGCATTCATCATCTCAATCGTGTATTTATTGTCTTGAAAAGTGTTTTGAATAGCCATAGTTAGCGATCTCTGGCCTCTGTTAGTTCAGTTATTTCCTGGATTGCCTGTTCTTCTTTAGTGCTCAGGCATTTGTGGACAAAAGGGGCAGAGCGCCCTCCGGCTTCAAGTATGAATTGTAAACACAGTATCCAGCACTCATAGTAATGACAATAATCCTGAATATTACTCTTCTGTATAGAAAATTGACAAACATATGAGAATCCATCAATATTTCTCCAAATGCGCATGCTTTTAAGCTAAAAGCCTATATGAAATGCCATAGAGGTAACATAATTGTTCAGACACTTTGCATCACAGAAATACATTATATTTTAAAGAATATAATAGAATACCATTATTTTAAATTGTAATAATATTTCACAGTGTTGCTGTTTTTTCTGTATGTTTGATATACACCATGAGCTTGAGACATGATCAGTGTCTCACAGGTTTTTTCACAGCCTACCTGACTGAAAGGCCTCATTATTTATGCAGCTCATTAGAGCTCTTTATGCATTTCTTTTGTCTTCTCAAGTGAGAATCACCCATTATACATGAGGATTCACGCCTCCACGCATACTGTGTTTCTTGACCAAAGATGTTTTAGAAAATTTAAATCTCTCTATTGTTTTATATGAACAAGCAGGCAGCATAATTTTTACCTCATTTTGAAGCAAAAACTGTAGTCTACAACCTCAAATACCCAGAAGTCTTGTGAACAAAGATTTAATATATATTTTTTGGCCTTATTTCAGTGACTTAAGTTTTTTGTTTTTTTAATAACCACGCATAAACGTTATTCCTTCAAAAACACAAACATGTACATACATGTTCCTCACATATTATTGTAGCCTAGTTTGTGCTGAATACAGTGTAATGACACTTTTTCCATTAATATGTTTATGAACAACTGAAAAAAGCACAAATGTCAGGGCATGTCAAAACTTCTCCAGGGCCCCAAAAATCCTCAGACCCCTGAGGGTTAACTATGCACCGATTCAGGCTGCGGCCCCTTTAAATCACGCGCTCCCTGCCCCCCGAGCTCTCAACTATAATAAAGTGCATAAACAAAGTTCACACAGCTAATATAACCCTCAAATGTATGTTTACAAGTCATGCATGCGTCGGATCATGTGAGTACAGTATTTATTTGGATGTTTACATTTGATTCTGAATGAGTTTGATAGTGCTCTGTGGCTAACGGCTAATGCTACACTGTTGAAGAGATTTATAAAGAATGAAGCTGTGTTTATGAATTATACAGACTGCAAGTGTTTAAAAATGAAAATAGCGATGGCTCTTGTCTCCATGAATACAGTAAGAAATGATGGTAACTTTAACCACATTTAACAGTACATTAGCAACATGCTAACGAAACATTTATAAAGACAATTTTAAACAAATGATATTTACACAAGGAGGAGGAAACAATGGTGTTTGAGACTTACTGTATGTCATTTCCATGTACTGAACTCTTGTTATTCAACTATGCCAAAGTAAATTCAATTTTTGATTCTAGGGCACCTTTAAAGCATATTAAAAACACCAAATAGACATATAAACAGTATTAAAAACTTGATTTTCACCACAGGGGATCTTTAAAAATATCTTCATTTGTGTTCTGAAGATGAACAAAAGTCTTAACTGACATAAGAATGAGTAATTGATCATTTTTATTTTTGTGTGAACAATCCCGTTTATGACATAACAAAATTCCTAAATTAAGCTTGCAAGTTAAAGGCACAATATGTAAGATGTTTTGATTAAAATATTACGTGTTGATTTGTGTACTTGCATTATTCCAAATGTTTCCAATAATGTTTAAATCCAGAGAAATAAGCAGTTTTAACCAGGATACGGACTGTGTCCGTGCGTCACCTATCAATGACATCATTCCCGCGATGATTTACGGTTTTATTTTGTAGAAACCATGGAAACACAAAAGACGCTTTAATATATTATGTGTTTTATTAGATAGGTGAGCAGCTGTTTGGACACATTCATTGACAGAAAACTAATCATGTTATATAGCTCAACACAGTAAGTCTTATTGTTTAAATCTCGTTTTCTTGATTTACAGCGAGTACCATGTTTTACCATGCCTAATAATGATCTAGCATACTGCAGTGTGCAACAAGTGTTTCATAGCAGCTGCCGAGTGATCGCACAGTAAAGACAACACCTATAATGATTCCGCAAAATCAAGGTGTCATCAAGCTACGCCTTTGTTTTGAATAAGCGACCTCTAGTGGCGAAAAAATTACATATTGTGCCTTTAAGGAAGAAATGGTGATGTTCTACTATTTTTCAAATGTTCCTTTCAAAGACCTCTTTAAAAGAAGCTATTTTCAGATTTTGCAAACTTCCTGGGACACTTTCTACATCCAGAGTGAAATGTACCGACATCTAGTTATCAATGTGACGGCTCTTTAATGTTCCACTGTGTTGTGTGACTAGCGTAACATACGCTGCAATAAGAGACATTGTTCCCTCCAGCCTCGTGGATTTAATTAGATTTGATAACTTGTTGTTTTATGTCAGTAACTGCAGCTCTTGGCACTTTCCCTTACAAATTTGTTCCCTCTCTTTCACTCCATCCATTTTCCTTCCTTTCTTGCTCTCTGCGGTGGGTCTGTTGCTCTTCTCTGCTACTATACCATTATAAACTGTAGTTCAGAAGTGAAAAGACAACATAACTACAGCACAATTGCTCATATCCTTGTGAAAATGCTGAAAATTGGCTTAAATAAATCTGAGACAGGTCTCTAGCAAAAAATACGAAACCACTAAATCATTCCAACAAATATTTTGTGCACTGATGCGACAATGTAACCTTGACTTTTTTATTTTTATTTGTAAAATAAAAGCATTTTATTTAAATTTAATTGGACTGAGGAAGTTAACATTCATTTCTGTGATTAATGTGGAGTGTTTAACCAGTTTTATGGAAAAATAACACATAATATGATTATTTGTGATTTAGTTAATTAGTTAAACATCATTATAAATAAAATATAAATATTCTGATACATTTTCATTGAAAATACTGACCAATTTACACCCCTAGAGTTTATAAAGGAAATTACCAGTTACTTGAGACATCCATGCAATGTGAGCGGCTTTGTTTACTTTAACAGATTTGAAAATGCATTCATATCCAGCATGCCGCTTCACTTTGGCTTTTACAGACACCCTTTGACACATGATTTTGCAAGGATTGTCATATGATCATCTCACAGCAGTCAAATAAAAAAGATTGATGCACTGCAATACTTGGTGTATCTGCACTGTAAAAAAAAAACTGCAATAGTTATTGCACTGTGATTCGTGTATCGTAACAAGAATAATGTATCACAGCGATTCCCATTCTGGTTGACCTTCCTCTCTCTGATTTAGACTGTTGAAATCTAAACTGAGACATGAGGAAGACTGATTGATTTTATACTTTGATTAGGTTCAAGTTCTGATATTGAAAATTGCAACTTGACGTAATAATGTAGAATTTTATATTGGCTTTTTTTTTTTTTTTTTTTTCTTTTTTTTTACAAAAGCTTTAAAAGTATGGAAGCTTGTTTCCACAAGGGAATAAAAATTTTAAAAAAGTATTTGCAATTGAGAGTTTATATCTCGCAATTCACACTTTATAACGCAGAGTTTGTCTCAAGTGAGAAAACATCCGCACTGCGAGATATAGTCGCAATTGAGAAATAAAGTCAGAATTTCACAATTCTGACATTTTTTCTCAATTGCGAGTTTACTGTATATCTCAATTATGACTTTTTTCTCACAATTGCGAGTTTACTGTATATCTCATAATTCAGAATTTTTTTCTCAATTGGGAGTTTACTGTATATCTCATAATTCAGAATTTTTTTCTCAATTGGGAGTTTACTGTATATCTCATAATTCAGAATTTTTTTCTCAATTGGGAGTTTACTGTATATCTCATAATTCAGAATTTTTTTCTCAATTGCGAGTTTACTGTATATCTCAATTATGACTTTTTTCTCGCAATTGCGACTTTATATCTCGCAATTGACATTTTTCTCACAATTGAGTTTACTGTATATCTCGTAATTCTGCCATTTTTTCTCCCAGTAGTGAGTTTATTTCTCACAATTCTCACTTTTTTCTTGCAATTGCGAGTTTATCTCACAATTTTGACTTTTTTCTTGCAAATGCGAGTTTATATCTCACAATTTAGACTTTTTCCTCACATTGCAAGTTTATATCTCGCAATTCAGACTTTTTCCTCATAATTAAGATAAAAACTCGCAATTCTGAGAAAAAAGTCAGCTGCCAATTGTGATTTTTTCTCGCAATTTGCACTTTATAACTCACAGAGTTTGTCTCAATTGAGAAAACATCCGCACTGTGAGATATAGTCGCAATTGAGAAATAAAGTCAGAATTTCACAATTCTGACATTTTTTCTCACAATTGCGAGTTTACTGTATATCTCATAATTCAGAATTTTTTTCTCAATTGGGAGTTTACTGTATATCTCATAATTCAGAATTTTTTTCTCAATTGGGAGTTTACTGTATATCTCATAATTCAGAATTTTTTTCTCAATTGCGAGTTTACTGTATATCTCAATTATGACTTTTTTCTCGCAATTGCGACTTTATATCTCGCAATTGACATTTTTCTCACAATTGAGTTTACTGTATATCTCGTAATTCTGCCATTTTTTCTCCCAGTAGTGAGTTTATTTCTCGCAATTCTCACTTTTTTCTTGCAATTGCGAGTTTATCTCACAATTTTGACTTTTTTCTTGCAAATGCAAATTTATATGTTGTAATTCAGACTTTTTCCTCATAATTAAGATAAAAACTAAGAATTCTGAGAAGAAAAGTCAGCTGCCAATTGTGATTTTTTTCTCGCAATTTGCACTTTATAACTCGCAGAGCTTGTCTCAATTGAGAAAAACATCCGAACTGTGAGATATAGTCGCAACTGAGAAAAGGTCAGAATTGCGAGATATAAACGCACAATTCTGAAATGTTTTTTTCAAATTCAGAAATTTTCTCAATTGTGACTTTACTGTATATCTCGCAATACTGTTTTATTCGCAAGTATGACTGTATATCTCATAATTCAGAAATGTTCTCAATTGTGACTTTACTGTATATCTCGCAATACTGTTTTATTCGCAAGTATGACTGTATATCTCATAATTCAGAAATTTTCTCAATTGTGACTTTACTGTATATCTCACAATACTGTTTTATTCGCAAGTATGACTGTATATCTCATAATTCAGAAATTTTCTCAATTGTGACTACTGTATATCTCGCAATACTGTTTTATTCGCAAGTATGACTGTATATCTCATAATTCAGAAATTTTCTCAATTGTGACTTTACTGTATATCTCACAATACTGTTTTATTCGCAAGTATGACTGTATATCTCATAATTCAGAAATTTTCTCAATTGTGACTTTACTGTATATCTCACAATACTGTTTTATTCGCAAGTATGACTGTATATCTCACAATTCAGAAATTTTCTCAATTGCGAGTTTACTGTATATCTCAATTATGACTTTTTTCTCACAATTGACACTTTTTCCTCATAATTAGGATAAAAACTCTGGGAAAAAAGTCAGCTGCCAATTGTGATTTTTTTTTCTCAATTTTTCACAATTGCAAGTTTGGTAACACTTTGGTATAGGGAACACATTCACTATTAACTATGACTTTTGCCTCAAATTCTTAATTTACTGCTTATTAATAGTTTGTTAGGTAATTGTAGCATTTAAGTTTAGGTATTGGGTAGGATTTAGGGATGTATATGGTCATGCAGAATAAGGCATTAATATGTGCTTTATGAATACTAATAAACAGCCAATATGCAAGTTAATAAGCAACTAGTTAAAAGTGAGAATTGTTCCCCAAACTAAAGTGTTACCACAAGTTTATGTCTCACAATTCTGAGAAAAAAAGTCTGAATTATGAGATATAAACTCGCAATTGACTTTTTGCAATTGTGAGTTTTTAATCCTGCAATTCTTTTTTTCCTCAGAACTGCTAGACAAACTCACAATTGCAAATTGCAAGATGGAAACTTGCAATTGCAAGAAAAAAAAAGTAAAAAATGTGAGATAAAGTCACAATTACCTTTTTATTTTATTTTATTATATTTTTTATTCTATGGCAGAAACAAACTTCCATACATATTCAGCCAGAATTTAGTTAGAAACTAGTTTCATGATGTTCATTTTACTGTTTTAGGTCTTTTATTTGCATGTGATTTGCATTATAAAATGTGAAATGTATTACTTTCTTAATGAATAATCATCTTTTGATTTGCATCCAACAAGTTCTACTATAAATAAAAAGAGAAAATAATATTTTTTTTAAAGAAAAAAAGGCACTGCCATGTGGTTATTTAAAAAAGAAATCATTATTATGTTGTATTTCCAGTGTTGTGAAATATATTGTTCTTCTGATATTAAATTGGTCATACCGCACACCTCTACCCAGCATCGATTAATCTCATGTTAGAGGACAGTAAGGTGAACACAGCCAAAAGACTGTATCTGTACCATAAAACCCTTTTGCGTTCATTTTTCAGACAGACACCTGACGCTTCGTATAGAACCACTGATCAATATTTAATCTGGAGAAATAAATTGCGTCTGTTTGTCTTTCATCTTACGAGGGAAATGTATGTATTGTGACAACAGCAGCGACGCGTTAATCAAATAATGGAATAGTGATTTTTGGAGGGGCGAGCGAGCGCAGGACCTCGCCGCTATATTAACTGTAACCTCACGCTGTTGACATGATGCATCTCACGGCCGCTGTCTTGTTACCTCAGCGCGGATCATCTCAGCCTCATTGGATATCTAAGAAAAGATTTAGTTCCCATGTGTGCGTTGTGCATAATATGCTGTAACATGCGCGGATATCACACGCTTGTACTTTTGACCTTCCCAGAGCTGACAGTGAAGAACTATTTTTTTCTCCATTTATTCTCAGGCCCCTTGTCTTCGCAATTACCGCGTTCCAATCTCTCCTCGTCCCCACAGTCACCCACAATACCCAGTAGGATCGCCGGTCTTTCTTGTGGTGGAGCAATTACCGTCCCTATCTCCCTGAAACAAAAAACTTTTAGACTAGGATATTAGGAAATGTCAAATTCAGGTTAGATTTCCCTTTTCTCCATAGGCGACGTGGTTTCCTCACTCCAAGCGTTGCTGTGGCCATACTACATAATGCATGAAGCTCACTGGCTACCCCTGCAAAACATGGTTACCTCACATGCTTTACAAGCAGACAGAACTAGTATACAGCTCTAAATACTGGATGACTTTGAAAAAGTTTCAATATAAAACTTGAAAGCATCAGAGCCTAGTGATTAGCTGTAGCATGTGAAGCCATTGTGCTCATGCAGGTAATGCAGGTTCGAATCTGGCAGGTAAAAAAACAAACAAACAAAAGAATAGTATTTCAATATGACCATATTTAAAAGTATTTACACTAAAAATAATTAACAGCTGCTATAAAAATTGGGCCTATAAATCATCATTATAATGTGTGAATTATAAGTACAGATTATAATAATATAATACAATATAATATAATATAATATAATATAATATAATATAATATAATATAATATAATATAATATAATATAATATAATATAATATAATATAATATAATATAATATAATATAAGGCACAAGCCTTGTTGGTAGTGATCTGTGAAGTCTCAGTTCATTCAGTTCAGAAAAAAAAGGTCCCTGACAAATAAGTTTTTAAAAGTGTGAAAAGAAAAAAAAAACATAATGGAGATATAATTAATTAAGTTTTATTAAGTGTTAACAATAAGATTATGTGGTTTTTATAATCAATTAACACGGCCTTTGTCATTTTTTTCAAGATGGACAAAATTTGTCACAAAAGACTCATTTGGTTTAACCAAAATTTCGGTTTTACTGAATGACAATATTTTCAAATAGTGCTAACAGGCTGATATCTAGCTAGATAATCAAACATTTTATATTTAGCACAAGTTTTTAAAATCTTACAACATTTTCCATGTTTTATAGCGGTTGCACCGAATGACCTGATGTTTTGGAACATGCGTATGAGCAAGTGAAAATATTAATTTTTCAAATAGTTAAAAGAGAGTTAGTTACTTTGCTTCATGATCATGTGGTCCTTTGCAGGTGTCTGAATGATGTCACATCCTGTCACATGATATTGACCACATGACTTGATCCAGAATGATCTCTTTATATTGGTTACTCCGAATGACATCAATGAAATTCATTTTTCCAGACATCGTTTCTCATAACAAAACAACGACTTCTAGACATAATTTTAATACCATTTTGCACTGTGTTGATTTATGTTATAAAATAATGCCAGAATAAAAAATATATCCATTTATTACATTTTAAGATATTTTATTCACAAATTAAATGGCTGTATTGGTCTTTGGACGGTTAAACCGAATGAGCTTTTGACACTTCAAAATCTTTAAAATACCTTTATATGTAGCAATTTGTATATGTAGCAATTATCTAAATTTCCATATGTAGCAATTTTGTAATTACGACGAGATCAGAACAATGAAGAAACTGAAAACAAGCTCTATACTGGAAGGAAATGAGAAACAGGTGGATCAAATTAATCAAACAATAAATAACCATGGAAACTAATGTAAATGAAACATGATACAATGAAAAACCTACTAAGCGGCTGTTTACACGACACCGTTTTTAACTAAAAATTGAAAACTTTTTATGCATTTTGGCCATTGACCGACAACGGCATTTCATTAAAATTGGTTTCAAACTGCAAGTTTTTGAAAACAATATCATTATCATCTCTGTATAAACTACAAAAAAAAAAAAAAAGTGCATTTGTGAAAACGGTGACGTTATGCGCATATGTATTACTTGTTCAGTCTATAGGTTCATAGTGTTTCTTTACAAAGTGACATCGCCACCTACTGGCCTGGCATGAATAATACAATGTTTTTGGTTGTTTTTCGCAAATCCATGTGAACGGATTTTGACAACGTTGTTGTCTGTACACGAAAAACACAAAAGGACAAACTTTTCCATTTTCAGTACATTGTTGTTGTTTAAATGTACCCTACGAAGTCCAACTCAAACTCAGAAATAACGTGACAATTTCAAACTAGTACTATATACCTTGTTTTTAATGTAAGAGTGGGTGCGGCCATTTATAATTTGAATGTGAGGCTTCCGGTGTCATTCGCTTGTATGTATTTTAGCTGTACAAAAACAATCTGTAACGCTACTTGACACTGCCAACTGCTTTTGTTATCATAGAATTTCCATGTATTAACGTAATCAAACACACTGGTTTGTACTGCAAATAGATTTAACATTTACTGCATTTTGTTATTTTTCTGGTTAATTACCTAAAGCAACTAAGGAATCGGAAATCTCGCACATTCAAAGAAAATAGCTTACTTCCACGTTGCAAAATAAGGTGGATAGTGCAAAGTATCTTTAAATGTCTAAAATAAGTGTAGGTGCTAACTTAAGTATATTGGTCCATACTTATGCAATTTATTTTCCCACTACTTTTTGAGGAATATCCCTAGACAGACTCATCTATCTATCCGTGTAAATTCAGCGAGTGAGTCAGTGAGTATGATATGCATGGACACTGGGCGTCTTATCAGCGTCCAGCAGGACAGGCTAATCTCACTCGAAACCGCCACCTGCGTTACTTCCCTCCTCCTGCTGCCAAACACCGAACAACACAACCCATCACTGACAATCCATCTCTCTAGTTTAACATTTTGCTGCTCATTTTTGCTGTTCAAATGTAATATGATGTAAAATGTGACTAGCTACACATTTTGATTTGTGACTGATGACGTGAACCTAGCATAATAGCTAAAGTAGTTTTCACTGAGCCATTAGTGTGGTAATGTCTAGGGGAGGAAGGAAAAATGCTTAAAAAAAAACTAATCTTGAACACCTCAGTTTATTGGACACTTATCTTCATAGGCCTTATAAATATAAATAAATACATAAAGATACATCAGGATTTGTTTTTCAGAATCAGATTAGAAATTTCGGAATTGTGAGGTGCCTAAAGATGACAGTGTCAGGAGAATGAACGACACGCAACAAACAATTTCCAGTGATCTGGTTTTAAATGAAAGCAGCCCACAGACGGGAAGGGAAGTAGGAAAGGTTGCAGAAGCTCCATCTGCATGCTGGTCTGGACGAGAAATGCATCCCGCATTCGGTGGAGCGGAGAATGGAAAAGTCCAGTGATGTAACAGCTGCTAAATGCAGGCATTCCACATCTCGGTTTCCCTTGCTCACAGTTTCCCCGCTGAGCCTTCCCTCGGTTTCTTCTGCTCTACGTTCCAGTGCTCTGATTACAAACACTGACGAGGCGGAGAGTCGAGGAGGACTTCTGTTAAACGGTCTCCAAAAATAGACCTCTTTCCAAGACGAAAGTGTCTGTAGAGTGTCTGCTCATGGTTATGAGGTCATATCCCTCAACGAACCCTAACCCAGCTAATCATTAAGGCCCGCAAATTTGAGAGCTGATTTAACCTACTATGAGGGAGGAAAACTCCAGACTAGTGATCTACCATTAAACTTTGTAGTAGTCAATTGTGTTGCTGTTTTGACAAGAAAGACTAGATAGGTGTCGG
This sequence comes from Ancherythroculter nigrocauda, assembly GCA_036281575.1. NCBI lineage: Eukaryota > Metazoa > Chordata > Actinopteri > Cypriniformes > Xenocyprididae > Ancherythroculter > Ancherythroculter nigrocauda. Next base: position 14,190,951 of record VTFQ01000015.1, on the reverse strand, counting down.
CGCCGATAGCCTAGTGGTCAGTGTGCCGATATATGGCGCGAAAGCGTTCACGGCGACCCGAGTTTGATTCCTGTCTCGAAGTCCTTTGCCAATCTTGCCCCCCCTCTCTCCGCCCAATGCTTTTCTGTCTGCTCTCTACTGTCCTCTTCGAATAAAGGCACAAAAAGCCCATAAATAAAACTTTATATCTTAAATTAAACTTTTAATCTTTATAAAGAGAGAGAGTTGGATACACTCAAGAACTGTATTTGCAGAAGTGACCATCCATCTGAAAACCAAAATTAGTTTACAGTTTGTAATTTCTAGCAGACCCTAACAAAATTTCTGAAATATTGGTGGTTTTCTAACAACAGCCGAGCCCAAAATTTCCGTAAATTGTTGAACCAATGTTGATATTTCCAGTCCAATTTGGACTGTTTTCAATTTGGACAAAAAGTTCACACCAGGCAGCAAATCTCTGTTTACTTCTCAATTAACATATTCTGCTAAATTGTAGGAATAACAACCATATTAAAATAAAGAAACAAATTCCCTAAATTAGTCCTTCCACACTCGCATCTAATGCATTAATATCTGTAAAAATGCTCAGTTTTCCCACGCTTAAAATGCACCTTATGCATTCATGTCAGTAAAAAGCTCCAATGTAGATGCCATCAGTGAGCTGATTGTTTGATTTTATCCATTTTTGACAAATCAGTGTTTTGGATCCGGCAATTATTCATTTACAAACTAAGCACTGCAGTGTCCAAAAGCTATACTAGATTGATGGTTCACAACTAGTTTGACTTGGTTCAAAACTCTTTTTAATTCTCAATTGCCATTTCCTGTTAAATTTTAGGAGAAACAATCATATTTAAATACAGGAGAGAATACCTTATTGTTCTGTTTGTCTACAAACAAACACAATCAAATGAAATTTTGGCACAATTTTGGTATCTTTTGGCTGTAAAGCAAAAATGTAGATTCAATCAATTAGCCAGTCATTTGGTTTTATAAATTTGATGAAAAAAAAAAAAAGTTCCATTTTTTGTAAACTACAGTCGACAGAAGCAATAATTTTGATTGTACTTGCACGCTTGTGTAAAGGAGGCAAGCTAGTGAGAGTCCCCTGACCTGAGGCACACTAGCGACTGATGCTAGACTGCAGTCCTTAGCATCCTTGTTAGCACGCCTGCCTCCCATGCTGGAGACCCCAGTTCGAATCCTGCTCGGAGTGGGTCAAGTAGGACCATTCACTTTGGTGCCATGATCCAGATGGGAGTGAGGTTTAGGGGGGTGAATGTAACAGAGGCCAGCTAGTAAGAGCTGTGAATGTAAACCTCACTCTCTTCTCCTCAAGAGGTAAACTAGCGACTGCGGTCTGTAGCTTCCTTGTTAGCACGACTGCCTCCCATGCCGGAGACCCCGGTTTGAATCCTGCTTGGAGTGGGTTGAGTAGGACAGTTCACTTTGGTGCCATGACCCAGATGGGAGTGAGTGTAACGGAGGCAAGCTAGAAAGAGCTGTGCATGTAAACCTCACTCTCTTCGCCTCAAGAGGAGCACTAGCGACTGATGCTAGACTGCGGTCTTTAGCGTCCTTGTTAGCGCGCCTGCCTCCCATGCTGGAGACCCCAGTTCGAATCCTGCTCGGAGTGGGTCGAGTAGGACCATTCACTTTGGTGCCATGATCCAGATGCGAGTGAGGTTTAGGGGTTTAGGGTTTAGAGGTTTAGGTTTAGGGGGGTGAATGTAATGGAGGCAAGCTAGTAAGAGCTGTGCATGTAAACCTCACTCTCTTCTCCTCAAGAGGTAAACTAGTGACTGCAGTCTGTAGCTTCCTTGTTAGCACGCCTGCCTCCCATGCCGGAGACCCCGGTTCGAATCCTGCTCGGAGTGGGTCGAGTAGGACCGTTCACTTTGGTGCCATGACCCAGATGGGAGTGAGGTTTAGGGGGGTGAATGTAATGGAGGCAAGCTAGAAAGAGCTGTGCATGTAAACCTCACTCTCTTCTCCTCAAGAGGAGTACTAGCGACTGATGCTAGTCTGCGGTCTTTAGCGTCCTTGTTAGCGCGCATGCCTCCCATGCTGGAGACCCCAGTTCGAATCCTGCTCGGAGTGGGTCGAGTAGGACCATTCACTTTGGTGCCATGATCCAGATGCGAGTGAGGTTTAGGGGGGTGAATGTAATGGAGGTAAGCTAGTAAGAGCTGTGCATGTAAACCTCACTCTCTTCGCCTCAAGAGGAGCACTAGCAACTGATGCTAGACTGTGGTCTTTAGCGTCCTCAACATGCCTGCCTCCCATGCCGGAGACCCCGGTTCGAATCCCGCTCGGAGCGGGTCGAGTAGGACTGGTTACACTTGCACCTCAGACAAGGTAAAAGTGTATTTTGATAGTTCACAACTAGTTTGATTTGTACACACTATGCAGCTGTCATACCCTGAATGGGAGTGAATTCAGTTTCAGAATAACCAAACTCTGTGTGTACAGCACACAGAGTTTGAGAATTAAACACTCAGAAGAGGAGTGACAACCCTATTAACCTGCAGTGTGTATGTGGCCAATGGAAACATGATTTTAAGGGCTATCAGTTGATACAGAAACACAACAGGAAATGCAGTTGTGCAAAGCACCACATCCTCTCTCTCTCTCCTCACCCTTTCTATATGCGTATCCTAGCTGCACTATCTCAGCAAGACCCAATATCCTGTTTTGGCTGTAAAATAGTTGTTTTAACCCTTCACCCTGCCTGGCCCATTTGTCAAGGAGAGAATGAACAATATCCCAGCGGCCAAATCCTAATACGGGACAAACAGGGTTGAACTTGAGCCGGAATGTCGCCGAGAGAAGGTCCTATCCCAGATAAGTTAGTTTGTCTCAAAGTCAAGGTGGACAGATGGTGGTAGGGTGTTGGAGCTGATGGTGTTGTTCTTGCCTCTCATGTGAGATCATCAGAATGAAACAACTGTCCTTTTTATAAACCGAAACTCTCTCAAAGGAACGTGGCTTCTCATTCCAAACACTTACATTCAGTGCGGTTCAGAGCAGCCGAGCGTGTATCATTATCATTAACATCTATTGTTGCTCAGATCTGGCACACGGAAGAACAAAGACTCACCGTGACCCGGCTCTTGAACCAGGGTAACATCGGATGACACCGATATGAGAGCTTTCAATTAGACAGGCTCCACAGTGCTGCAGGCACAGGAGAGCGAGCGAGCAGGGTGATGTGACAGAAATTAAGCTTGTTACAAACTAATTTCAACTTCGCTTCATCGAAACTTACATTACCACTCCCTCTCTTTCTCTTTCTCTCACTAGAGGCATTTGCATATCCCAGGTAAACTGGGGAATAAAGACAGCGGATCCAATTAATCCTCTTGGGAGCTAATTAGTTACAATTAAATTTCTGCTTCACTTGTTGTACAGGAGTGTGCAGTAAACACGTAAAGAATATGTAAAACTTGCCCGATTTTCACCCAAACTATTAATGTATTCTCACGGAAAAAAACAACAACACTGAATGCACCTTTGGAGAGGCAGATGAAATGTTTCACTTTGGATGGACTTTCATATTCCTGTCTGTGGAGATTTTATATATATATATATATATATATATATATATATATATATATATATATATATATATATATATAAACACCTGTGTGTTTATGTTATATTGGGGTTGTTAAGGTGTTCTTAATGGTTGCCAGCTGACAGAATGTTTTTATGGTTGTTATGGGGTTGCTAAGGTGTTCTAGCTGGTTGCTAAGAAGTTGCTATGCAGCTGCTAGGGTGTACGTGGTTGTTAAGGTGTTCTAGGAGGTGTCTATGATGGTTGTTAGGGTGTTCTGGGAGGTTGCTAGGATGTTGCTATGCGGTTGCTAACTGGCCCCAAGTCCAAAGAGCCCATTTCCAAATCGCTAAGGTCACTCAGGTCCCTCCTTAAATGCATGTCTATGGGATTTTTCTGTCTGTATTATCATAAAAATATTGTTACTCCACGCACTTATAAAAGTAAAAGAATCACATGTAGTTCTAAACAAACCAATATACGTATATGTATGTCCATTAACAGTGCTGGGTAGTTATTGATTACATGTAATCTAGATTACATATTCAGATTCCAAAAAGTACTTGTAATTTGATTATATTACATTTTAAAATACCTGTAACCAGACTACAGTTACTTTTTTTATTGATTACATGTAATTCTCACAATGGCAGTAAATTATTCATAATTCACTGATTGTCCCTACTACTAATTTTTCTTTTAAATTTTCCTTTCTAAAAAAAGCCTATTCAATTAATGTGATAAACAAGTTGGGTCAAAAGCAATCTAAAAGTAATCTAAAGTAGTCCGATTACATTACCTTAAATGTGTAATCTAATGGATTACATTACTAACTACAATTTTTGTCATGCAATTTGGAATCAGTAATGGACTTCAATTTGAAAGTAATCTACCCAGCACTGTCCATATCTCAACTGACACGCACACAGGTGTGTTGAGTGTCTCTGTATATTGTCATCACCCATCAACTTTGATTTCCACGTGTCACGCCATCCCACCACGTGTCACTTCCTGTTATGCCATGCAGGGAGTGACAGAGCCAGCACAGGCCGTCCTGTCACACCTCACCTCAGTAACAACAAACAAACAAAGGAGAAGAGAAAAGACACTGGGAGACATAAGGAGACACAGATGCGGCAAGACTGATGGATCCAGAACAAGACGAGACACGCATGCATAAACAACAATGTTGTCACTTAAGAGATTAAACTGTATTAAGTGCTAATACTGTGACACACCTCAGACATCCGATAAAACATCTTTTAGTCACTTAGACGGACAGGATGGAGCAGAAATAGATCGATATTTCAGTGAAGTGCTGCTGTCTAGGACACGTGCCGCGTACATATTAAAATGTAGCCGTGATTCTCTCAGAGAGTCGTTTTAAAAGCTCTGACAGGCCATCAAAGCGGGATCTGAAAGATAGAAAATAGACGATCATGACTCTTTTCACACCTTGTCAGTAAGACTAGCCTCTACATCAAAAGGTAGAGGGTAAATCTTTCTTTTTTTTTCCCCCACAGAGGGATCGGGCTGCTCACTTTGCACATGGAGATGGCTGACAGTGCGCTTGTTAAGAAAACTGTCACCTTAAATCAATAGGAATTCATTCTTTATGCTGGTAATAAGTGAAGAGGGTGTTCATGGGGAGTTTTGCCAAGAGTTCATTTGTGACGGAAGTGCAGTAGGGCGGTATATTATTTTGTGATTCAGTAACATGATAATCATGTTCTGCAAGAAATCTGTGTTGTGTGTGACAGTAATCAAATTATAATGAACTGTGTGTACTTAATGTGACTTAACATGTGGAGAAGCTAATTACTACACATTGTTATTGTTCATTCTTTCTTATTTATATAATTAAATTATATAATATCATCAAAATATAACTCATTGACTTATATGATAATGTTTGGGGTTACCATGCTGTTAAACTAATCTAATACAGAAGTTTCAAACTTTTTAATGGCAAGGACATCCAAATATGATGATTTCCTTAAAAGTATTCCTTAAAATTAAATTAAATATTTCCTTAAAATATTTTCATGTATAAAGACCCATAAATACTCAGTAAAAAATGTGTTAGTGTGATATCATAATGCATGTTTTTTCTTAAATTAAATAATTTGCTTTTATATTGTCATTATACTAAAATAAATTATGTCAAAATATTCGTTGGAGATACAGTATCAACTTGTATGTATGATGTTTAAATGTTTGAAAATTTTATATAAAAAAATGCTGTTTATTACTGTGAAAAACTAGAGCTGTGATGTGAATAGTATTAAATAACCACAATTATTCATGAATCAGAACATTCACATAAATATCAATTAATACATGTATAGTATTATATTTAATATAAATATTTATTAATACATTTTATTTAAAAAAAAATAAGAATTAATATATTTCTCAAATAAAATAAAAATATTTTAAAGACGAAAAATTATTATTTAATCATTTTTTAAATTATTGATTATTAATTTTGACAGCCTTAAAAATTATAATATACTATAATTCTCCCTTATGGTCCAAAGGGGGTGTCTGCTCTAATAAGTAGAAAATACACAAATATAGTTTTTATATAGACTCTTAAGTACTGAGTGTACTGAATAGATTATGTGTATAATCAACATTTCTCTTGTTCATTTAAATCATCTGTAATGCATTATGGGAATGCTTATAAAGGATACATGAGTTGTCTTAGAATTTAGAAGGTTGAAAATTGTTCTGCCTACCATCTGAAAAAGCCTTTGTTTTGGGAGCGCACCTATGATGCATTACCTGTAGGCAGCTCACTAGGTTTAGGAACAATCACGGACACTGCAATGTAAGGTTTCTCCCTTTAATTAGCTGAACTGTCCTGACGAGACATCATGCAAAATAATATTACAGCCAATTGAATTTCACACCAGGCCTGAAGTGACAGACAACTTTAAGTATGCAGATTGTGTGATGATTTCAAAGAAATCCAAACGTACAGCATTACAGGACACATGAAAGAGGAGAAAGCTGCCGAAGGCCTGATTGCAAAAAGGTTACATCATCCAAACAAACCAAGACAAGTGGAGTCGCGTCTACGCAGACAATTTGCTGCTGCATCAGTACGTTAAGACAATGGGCCGTCTTCACCGCCGAACACCGGTTTCAGCAGTCTTGCATGCTGTGCTTTGCTCTCGTGTTAAGGGAACAGTTTAAACGCTATGGATTTCAACAGATGAAGCAGTAGAAAATTTAAACTAGTATGTGCCGTCACGTAGACAAAAGCAGTCTTACACAGGTATACGCCGACTGAACACACAACACAGCTGCAGGTGTCTAATTAGGTGTCCTTGCAACAAGTTTCGGAGAAAAAAAAGAACAAGTTAGCATGAGAAGGAAAAATGCCAGTGAACTATCATTCTTCACTTTGGTTTTTATAGTTTTGTTCCTGGAGAAGTGGAAGGAAAATCTTTCCTGCAAACGAAACGGAAACCTACCTGCTGAATACAGTGTAATCAGACTTTAGCCATTAAAACATTATAAATAACTGAAATAAACACAAATGTCAGGGTGTCAAAACATCTTA